>CM055274.1:73296926-73919713 GCA_029237695.1 Conchocele bisecta | reverse complement strand
GAGATCATTGTTTTAGAAAGTTGTGTAGTCACAGTGTCATGTCTCTACGGAGTCCCGCAGGGGACATGGATTTGTTTTATTAATTCATTCCCAATTCGTTCCCTCAATTTAACAATTCGTTCCCTCGAATTAACAATTCGTTCCCACAATATAACAATTCGTTCCCTCGAATTAGCAATTCGTTTCCATGATATAATAATTCGTTCCCACAAATTAATTTCGTGGGAACGAATTGTTATTTCGTGGGAACGAATTGTTATTTCGTGGGAACGAATTAATTGAAAAAAGAATTATACGTCCCCTGCGGGGCTCCGTATGTCTCCGCCCATTCTGCTGTCGTCATCATTAGTTCCTCTCTGAAGCGCATTTTCAAACGCATTCTTATGTCATTCGCCGGTGATAATGAACTGATAACGTTTAATATACACGCACCTACTTCTGGTTTGAGCAAAATGATGTATTGCTTCCTTTCGAGAAAGGGAAATGTGTTTACACAGGATCATCCAACATATTATCTAGCACTGACTAACGTCCGTCCCACCCGGATACGTATTGGCACACAACCGGCTGCGTTAATCTTGCCCAGATTATCAACGTTTCTGAACATCTGTTGACAATGCCATCTCGCGATCAAGCAGTTTGATTGGCTGAGCCTGAACTATTGCACAGCTCAGGCTCAGTCAATCAAGCTGCTTCACTTCAAGCGCAATCTTGAAGTATTTTGAAATATATAAATTTATAAATATTTGCTAGATTAGCTCAAGGCGGTGGTGTATCAGGGTCAATCCGTATTCGAAAACTGCTTTCGCTGTCGTTGCATTGGTCGAATCACGTCACGTGACGTTTACCGAATGACGTTAGTGGGATGGCGCGTCTCTTTCAACGAAAAACAATGGTTCACCCCCAAGTAACTGGAATGGATTTTGACATGTTAATTTTGCAACCAAATTAATTGTCACAAAATAATTTTCAGACTAGTCCATTTATGAAAAGGGGGTGTTTTTTGTTTTCAAAAATATGAACATTACTTTCAAAAAGTGCAGATCCTGATGAGACGGCTCGTTACGAGCCGGCTCATCTGGATCTGCACTGTTAACATAAACCGATATAGCGGGCTTTCGGGTTCAAAGGGTTAAGAATTCAGCAGCGAATCATACCGATATCACACCTGGGGCCAAGTAATCGGTGTAGTTCTGGTGCCCGTATGTCTGGCTGTCCGTGCTGAATGTATTTATTGACGTTCAGTGTTGAGTGTAAAGTACTCCCCATACAGACACATTCGCGTAGGTATATGACCTTGCGATTAACAGACGTAAAACCTCAATCAATCATCTACATATGTATTACACTCGTGTATTATTATTTTAATACAGTGTTAAAGCATTGCGAACGCCAATTGTATGTAATAATTATACCCATAAACATGAGTATATTGTTTTCGTCACGGGTGTCCGTCCGTCCAAGCGTCCGTTCGTATGTCACGTTTCATGTAAGAGATAAAACGTTTAAACCGTAATAGCTGCATATGTGATAGCTTGTATGTGCAGACAGATACTAAATCCAAGTTTGCAGATGCGCAAATGAATTTCCATTTCTAATTTGACCCCGGGTCATTGTTTATCTCCCCTTTCTGAACATAAACATTTGGAAAAAATAGCGCACCATCAATTTCGCTCCAGTGTCATTGTTTATACTGATATGAGACACGCCATGTGATTTTGTACCTTCGGAAATCTGCGTAATTTAATTAAATACGTTTACAAAATTTACAATATTTTTCATAAATAAAGTAAAAAATTTACAGAATTTTCAGATTACATGCGGAATATAATTTGCGGAAGCTATTGTAAATTTTGTAAACGTATTTCATGAAATTAGGCAGATGTCCGAAGGTACAAAATCACATGGCATGTCTCATATGTGGCTGTGACTGGAGAAATGGGGATATGGCATTTGTCAAGGTGTCGTTCGTGATCATATTGCACCCTAGTTTGACCTAATAACGATATATATTGCTTGTTCGTTCGAAGTATGACGGGTGTTTCATTTTCATAACTGTGCAGACCCTGATCAGCCTGTGCGGATGCACAGGCTGATCTGGGTCTACACCGGTAGCATAACCCATACGCCCCATTTCTCCAGTCACAGCCACATATATTGTTATGTTGATGCCAGTTTGTCGACATGGTGTCCGGTATAGAGAGGTTCCATCGTATTTGGTATCCTTATCTCCCGTCCCACAATCGAGCGGCATCTCTCAGTATTTACCCAGCTCTTACCAAATCCTTCAGACATAGCCGGCACCTCTTTAATGGTGGATCGAGGGCCCATAAACTGTATTTGGTGATGTATTCAAGGGCCGCCCGGTGCCATAAAAGGCCGTAAATTCTGGGCAAACAGTACTTGTGCCGCCTGGTCATATCACGCGAATGCACTTGACGTTTGCACAATGTTATCGCCGAATAAATAGTGCACCCTACATAGAGAGATTATGGATGTTAACCTCGGCCCAATTAAGAAAGCTTTGTTTCGATTATATTAAATGGGAATACATACTGTCATTGGAAGAATTTGGTTATGTCCGTTATGACACCTTCTTCCACCCCCTTCGTACTTGATATACATATTTTTCTACGTGACGGAACAAATATCATGACAGTGAATTATAATATACATGTACTAGAAACTAGACGCAGTTGGGGCCCGTTTCACTAAACTTCGTACGACTAAAATGTTCGTAAGTGCAAATTTAGGATCGTCTGGAAATTCCCATTGATGGATTTACATTTATTGAGCATATGCTGCATATGCAGCCTATGCTCAATAAATGTAAATCATATTGTTTAGAACAAAAACATCCCCTTTTCATAAATGGACTAATCTGAAAATCATTCTGTGACGATTGGATTGGTCGGAAAACTAGCATATTACAGTTACTTAGGGTTGAAAGGGTTAAGTGACTTCTAATATACATGTATTAGAAACTAGATTCAGCAGGTTCTTTATATTCCATCACACATATGCATCTACAGGTACTATATGTAGTATTAAGAATAATAAATATGTTTCATGTTACTTTTTATGAGCCCGAATCCGGAATTATTTTCCTTGTCAAATTGCCGTTTTTTCGAGTCGATACTGAATTCGAAAGTACGTCAGACTTTCCGTCAATGTCGTCGAAAATGGACAAATAAACCATAGCCAATAGGGATTTTAATCTGCATGGGCTCTGTTGTATGTCACTCTTTGACACTTGCTTCCACTGACCCCTTCATTATTGATATACACATTGATTATATACCTACCCATGAAATACATAGTTATACGATGTAAATAAAAGTCATATGTTCTCATCGATGAAATAAACAACTTCCGGTGAAAATACGACTACTTCCGCTATCTATATTCATAACGCGCATCTGCACAAAACAGCGCAAATAGGCTGCAAATACAAATTAATTACCGTATGCAGTCTAAAAAACTGCTAATTTCCATGCAGCGGTATATAATAAATAGAATATTCATATGTTTGCAACGAATATGACATATATGTTCATCTCGTGGTGTGAAATGTCCATATTTCACGAGTGCCGTCACTGGCACTCGTGAAATATGGACATTTCACACCACTCGATGAACATATATGTCATATTCGTTGCAAACATATGAATATCCTCTATTTTCTTAGGTTACGGAAAACATCCCATGAGAGTGAATTCTAATATGGTTAGAAACTGGACGAATCGGGTGATTTACTTTCTCTCAAACACGTGCATCAACAAGTATAAAGAATACAATTGAATAGCTGTTTTTATGTTACATTTATGCGCCCCATTATCCAATAATTTCCTTTGACATGTCGCCGTTTTTTCGCCGATATTAAATACAAAAATATTTTCGGTAAATGTGGTCGAACATTGGGAAAATACGGACTCATCCGAAATTCATTATAGTTCTGAATTGTACGTCGACTACTGACGTCATTTATGAAAAGTATATCGCATTTCTGTGATATTGTTTACATTCAGCCACTCGGGTACGACATCTGTGATAACGGCGTTGCAATAAGACTGGTACATTACATACAGTGAAACCTCTCTAAACCGGACACCCTGGGGAGGGTGTCCAGCTTAGAAAGGTTTCACTGTAAATCATTTGAGCATTCTGAATCATAGTTGTGTGGTATGCGATCGCGAACAGACATTATCGCCTGAGATAAATGACAAAGAAACTCATCAACAATAAGAGCACGTGTGTTTTCTTGGTGCCCGGTTTAGGGAGGTTCCACTATACATGTAACACCAGCATCGGGAGCTACAGTATGACAACGTTATATTTTGTTGCACCAGTCATATAAACCATCTGTGTCATGTCACATAGACAGAGAATAGTAGGTTAGTGCCGTGAATGGGAAAAAATATCCGGCAAGGCTCAAGAATTTCTTTATTTCTCATCAGAAGTATATGTTGTGACCACTCATTTGAACCGTCTCGCCGAGACCGTTCAAATGAGTGGTCACAACATATATTTGGTTCAGAAATAAGGAAAATAGATAGAGAATAGTAGGTTAGTGCCGTGAATGGGAAAAAATATCTGGCAAGGCTCAGGAAACGGGATGGGCGAGGCTATGCCGAGCACATCCCGTTTCCGTGCCGCGCCAGATATGTTTTCCCATTCACGGCACTAACCTACTATTCTATTTATCCCGTCAACACCTACAAATGGCTGTAAAATGCAAAAATAGTATTGACTGGATATCAAAAATGTTTCACGGCACCGTGTTTCACGGCACATACGCACTGTGTTGACGGGATAAAAGCAAACTAAAATGTAGAACGACAGTTGCTCCGACAACCGATGCAAACAATTAGCAACAATCAATAAATTAATTTTAACTGTACCTTTTTAGTAATATACATGTAATGTTTATTCAGCAATAGGCCTACTGGCCACTTGAGCATACAATTTATTGAACAAAATATTTATCACAAGACGGCAAACAGTGGTGAAGTATGTATTGATTCACTAGTAAATACATGCATATTCAACATGCGTGCCAAACTATAAAGCATTTGCATTTTATTATATACCTACCCATGAAATACATAGTTATACGATGTAAATAAAAGTCATATGTTCTCATCGCACTCGTGAAATATGGACATTTCATACCACTCGATGAACATATATGTCATATTCGTTGCAACATATGAATATCCTCTATACACTTTGGTCCACGATGTGAATATCATGCAGGTACATGTGTTTCTCTTTGACCATTCATCATATTCCTTTTCGGCAGACTGAATGTGATCTTTGACTAGTTTGACCATTAGAAGCGCTAGCTTCATTCAACTCCTTGCATTGTGCATGTAAGTGAAGTTATTTCTGTCGTACGAAGTTTATTGAAACGGTCCATGCTACAGTCTGTGTTTATTCAAGGCCGCAACGCATACACCTGGTGCTAGAACCATTTAATGATGGCATAAATGCAACAATCACATATTGTCGTGGCGAATCATAAATCTGCAAACGTCCATGTCTCATAATGTATGGTCGTGTTAGACACGTTCCCGCAAGGTTGGAAAATATATCCACATTACCTAAACGTAAGACCATACCAATTCCTTTTCCTCTTAACCCTTTCAACCCTAAGTAACTGGAATGGACTGTGATATGTTAATTTTCTGACCAATCCAGTGTCACAATTTTCAGATCAGTCCATTTATGAAAAAGGGGTGTTTTTGTTCTAAAAAATATGAAAATTACTTGCAAACTGTGCAGATCCTGATGAGACGGCTCGTTACGAGCCGGCTCATCTGGATATACACTGTTTGTAAGGCTCGCTATAGCGGTCTTTCGGGTTCAAAGTGTTAAACGTCCGCATACTGGTAGCTTTTCAGAGTGGTTCTGTTAAAAAAAACTTGAGTATGCTATGTTGCACTATTGACTGGTGAAGTAATATGAAAACTCTGATCAGGGTATACCGTGTTAACCATTCAGTCACTCAGGGACGAAGTTTTCAGCCATTGACTATTCGGTTTATCATTCTGGCCCAGGAAATAGAGAGAGAATGCCAGGCTAGTGTCTTTTGATATCAAGTTTATCAGGCAAGGCTATGAAACGCGTAAGAATTCCGAGGTTTGCCGAGCCGAGCCGAGTCTGATGAACTTGATATCAAAGGGCACTATTATATCATGATGTTCTATTTATCAGGTAACGTGTGTACTACAGAATGAGCTGTTATTACGTTGTTTACGTTGCGTAATTAAACTGACGTCATTCGGTAACGTCATGTGACACCGTTCGACCAATGAAACGTCACATTTCAATTTGTTGTAACCCGGATATTCGTATCAAGTCAATTCTTGAAACAGCAATATGTTATCAGTCAGTAGGTTTTCGGTCAATAAGGAGCTCGTTACCGGATAACTAACGTTCTGGTGACGGCAGCAACCGTGTGGGTAACACGGCTAGTGATACCAAGTATTTCAGATGACGCTAGGAAACGTGTATTGTAATTCCAAGGCTCGCTGAGGAATTCCTTCCAAGGCGAGCCCTGTAGCCTATTTCACTAACATTGCAAAGTATACTTTTCTAGCAAAGAATACTTTGAGGGAGAAATTTTAAATTTTAGAATAAATTTATTAATTTTTATTATACTGAATGTATTACATTATCACAGCCAATTTGGCTGTGATAATGTAATACATTCAGTATAATAATTCTGCATACTTTTAATCATCAAATATATGCAGTGGTTAGTTCTATATGAAATAATGCATTTCAGGAAAAATAAATGATTACTCCCTCAAAGTATACTTTGCTAGGGTCATTTTGTAAAAAAAAAATGCATACATGCTGCAGATCCTGGTGATACGGCACGTTAGGATCTACAGCGTTTACAAATATCAGGAAACATGTTTCTACTATTGACAGGGCTATGCATGAAATTCAGTAATATGGTCGATTTATGGGAATATAAATAAAAATCAAATTCAACAACTGGTAGTTTTCTGTAGATATATTTAATAGTCTTACCATGGCAAGAACATATATTTATATACATAGCAATATACATATTTACAGCTAACAATCAATATACATTCATACGTCATGCCTCAAATTCACAAAATGTTACCTAGAATTGCATTATTGTAGTCGAAAAAAAATCATACTTAATCATCACCAATTGTATTTATTGCATAAGCAAGGAATCATAAATTGATTTAACATTTCACCCATAAGTAACTGGAATTTAATATTCTATTTTATGTTTGAGGCTATTTCATTAATTAGAAATTACAATTTGAAAAAAAAACATGGGAAATATTCACAAAAAGTGCAGATCCCGATGACAAGACTCATTACGAGCCGATTCGTCTGGATCTACACTGGTTGTAAATATTGCGATAGAGGTCAGTGCTGTTGAAAGGGTTATGATAATTATTAAACGAGTGTGCTGAATTCATCGGAAACAAGGCTACGTCGAGTTTCTTATAACATCAGTCAAATGAGATTGATAAAAATCATAGTAAATCATCACAAATGTTAGATGGTATGTTTGTTATGTTTACTACCAAGGTTTTCTTTCGAGTATCTTCTCGATATTGAAGATTTAGTAGACACATGCAGAAAGGTAGATGCAATAGTTTGTAGTTTATCCCGTCAACACAGTGCATATGTGCCGTGAAACACGGTGCCGTGATATCCTTTCAATACGACCTAATCACTGCGTATGAATATGTACGTTGGCTGGGGTTATGTTTTTGCATTTTAAAGCCATTTGTAGGTGTTGACGGGATAAATAGAATAGTAGCTTAGTGCCGCGAATGGGAAAAATATCTGGCGCTGCACGGAAACGGGATGTGCTCGGTAGAGCCTCGCCCATCCCGTTTCCTAAGCCTTGCCAGATATTTTTCCCTTTCATGGCACTAACCTACTATTCTCTATTACATGTAGTTATGATATTTTAGGTAAATGACTTTAAAAGCTGTCTCAATACAACGATTAAATAAACATACAAATAATAAAATAGTGTTTGTAAATATGTTTTGTGTGCCTTTTCTACGATCTGACAAAACCGAATGTATGACATTGCGACCAGTATAGACACAGACCAACCTGCGCATTCTGATCAGCAGCTACACCCTTCGCCATACTATAGGAATGAATGGCCTTTTTGTGGAATTTATCGGGGTATAAACTTGGAAAACTCGCGGGAATACTGGACGAAGGCCGGAAGGCCTCGTTCAGTATTCCCGCGACTTTTCCAAGTTTATATCCCCGATAAATTCCACAAAAAGGCCATTCATTCCATATAATTCCAGCATTTTAAATAAATTCATCAATAAAATGTGTTATTTTCCGTTTTCTTAAGAATAATTTTAACTGCGCCTCACGGTTACGGAAAGTAGTTCGGCGTAGGAGTTTACTGGGATATACATTTTGGACAGAGACTGGCTACGGGCCAATCAAATGTTAGAAGGATTTGTGTAAATATCTTTGTGCTGGAATTGTAGACAAGCAACCAGGGGGGGTCGTTTCACTAAACTTCGCACCACTAACATGTTCGTAAGTACAAAATTCTGTAAATTTCACAATAACAATTATTGGATTTACATTTATTGAGCATAAGCTGAATATACAGCCTATGTTCAATAAATGTAAATCCAATTGAAATTTCCATACGATCCTAAGTGTGCACTTACGAACATTTTAGTAGTACGAAGTTCAGTGAAACGGGCCCCTGACATACAACCTTTAGCGAACATTCATATGCGTCAACATGAATGGATACCTGGGGGACGTTTCACTAAACTTCGTACGTTAAAATGTTCGTAAGTGCAAAATTATGATAGTCTGTAAATTTCACATTAACAATGTTTTCTTGTGAACAATTATTGGATTTACATTTATTGAGCATATGAATATGCAGCCTATGCTCAATACATGTAAATCCAACAATTGACATTTTCAGACGATCCTAAATTTACACTTACGAACATTTTAATCGTACGAACATGAATATATACCTGAGCAGGATCTACGCTGGACACAATAAGCCTGGATTTATCAGTAGCCGATTTCATGAAAATTGCAAAGTATGTTTATCTAGCAAAGTATATTTTGAGGAGTAATAATTTATTTTTCCCGAAATGCATTATGTCATATGGAACTAACGACTGCATATAGTTGATGAATAAAAGTATGCAGAATTATTATACTAAATTGATTACATTATCACAGCCATTTTGGCTGTGATAATGTAATAAATTCAGTATAAAAAAAATCATAAATTTATCATTAAATTGAAAATTTCTCCCTCAAAATATACTTTGCTAGATATGTATACATTGCAATGTTGGTGAAATCGGCTACTGGTCGTGGCCCATTGACGAGTAAATATTCTATCCTGTGTTTAGCTACAAAGGCAAATTAAATAGTGAATCTAACTCAGTTGTTTTCTCAACGTACCATGTTCAGTAGAACCTCTCTAAACCTGAAACCATGTCACCCCATTGTGTTTAACTTAGATGGGTTTTACTGTTATTTATTTCGTTAACGTGTATGTTCACCATTGAAATGATAGATCTTGTTCATGGAGTGCTCAGTTACAGTAAAACCTCATTGTGTCCTGTTTAGAGAGGCTCCACAGCGACTGTTTGTTCAAAATATATTTCTTCACACAATCGAATTCGTGTGACCGTTTCGGTAATTTCTTCGCAACGGACTAGCGTCTGTGATCGAATAATTACTGTATATATACTATGTGGCTGCGGATAGATGGGGCCCATGGCATTTGTGACCAGTGTAGCTCCTGATTAAATAGCACACTCCTGTAGTCTGATAACCATTTATATTGCGTGTTGGAAACATGACGGGTGTTTCATTAATGAAATAGCGGACAGTGCAGATCCTGATCAGACTGTGCGGATGCACAGTCTGATCTGGATCTACACTAAGCCCCATATATCAAGTCACAGCTACATACCATCTGCTATATGTCTATATACATGTATACAATATATATAACTTAATATATACACACAGTGGGTGCATGGCTTAACATACAGTGTGCGATCATGACATACGTGAAACCTTGAAAAGTGAATTCAATATTCAGAATACCAGTACTCGTGATAAATTGCAATGTCGTCTCTCTGACCTGTGGGCTCAGGCTCAACAACATTATTATTGGCAATAAACATGATCAAAACGTTTTTGAATGGATGATGCGGTGAAACATTAATTAACACGGCTGGAAATGCAAAGGCGATACTTATATAAATGATCTTACATGAACGTGGATTTAATATGATGGTTAGTAAGCAAATTAACTTCATAAGAGAAGAGACAATGCCAAGTTTCTTATGATATCAGGCAATGAGTTTAATTGATATCATATTAAATCGTCACAAATGTTAGCTTCAATATCATCCAGTAATCTGCAGCGAGCTCATTAGTGGCTGTGAATGGAAAGTGTAGTAGCGACCAGTGTATATCCAGATCAGCATGTGCATCCGCACAGTCTGATCAATGAAACACCCGTCATGCTTCTAACAAGCAATATAGATAGTTATCAGGCTACAGTAATGTGCTCTTTGATCTGGGGATATACTGGTCAGAAATCACATAGGCACCATTTGCTTATTTCATAATAGTGTATTATGATTTTATTATATTTAATTCTTAATATCTGTACTCCTGCAGTCAATTCAATGACGGAATAGTGTTATTTCATGAACAAAACAGAAAACGACTGACTGACTGACAAGCGTAGTCGCTGATCAGACTGCGCATATGCGCAGCCTGATCAGGGACTACGCTGGTCGCACAAGTCGTAAGATACCTTTTCTCAAACATGCGTCCATATATCAGAATTACACCTGAACCCCTGTAAACCCTCACACATGGTGTTTGATGGTCTGCAGGGTCTATGATTCGTCGGATTTTATTGCAGAAAATGGACGCTCGTAGTGTAATAAAATTCATAATACACTAGTGTAATAAATATGCAAATTAGTTATAGAAACCAGATATGGTGACTAGTACATCTTCAATGCATGATCATGTGGTTGTGTGACATATATAATCTTACATTTGTGACGATTTAATATGGTATTTATTAAACTTGTTGACTGATTTCATAATAAACTCAGCATAGCCTCATTTCTTATGAACTCAGTAAACTCGTTTAATAAATATCATATAAATATCATATTAAATCATCACTCATGTAAGATACTCTATATATTTCAGAAATAAGTTTCCACGACAATGAAACAATTTTACTAAAATGGTTGCTATGGCAACAGTAATAGATGCCTACATGGTAGCCATAACAACACACTTTAATACCGTCCCATGGTAGTAAGTCATCAGATATGTATATAACAGTCATGACGTCATAGTGGACAAACAGCAGTTTTCCTAAATATGCATGGAAACTATCTGTTTACCCACTCGTTCGTAACGATTATCATATTGACTCTACGAAAATCACCCTTATCGCATCACCAAATTTTCGAAAACCGAGAGCGTGAAAAAATAAAGTAGACATTATTAAATGAATGGTCTGTGAAATACGCGGTCTTATTACACAGACCTCATTAAATATAATGCCTCTTCTTATTTAACACAAAAATAAGGTTGCTCGATAAGGTTGAATATCAGAGTCAGTTATATCTGAAAACTGACGTATATATCAAATTGTCCAAAATCTGACAAATCTGGTTGATTGCTTTTACTGACCAACATTATTAAAGCCGGTTCTGTGCTAAACTGATCACAATTTCGAAATATGTAGTTTGAGTGGCCGAGACTTAGCACAGCTCAGACTGAGCCAATTAAAGTTCCTCATTTCGCATATGAGAAATGCATACGTGTTAGTCACATGATACCACAATGAAAATGTCAGTCCCGTGCATCAAAATGATAAATGTTCCGAAGACTCCCGAGTATATCCGATTTGATCCGGATGCAGAATACTTTCTATAACGATGTCAATGCAATCACGTTGACAGTTCACACTTGTTCACATACAACCAAATGTTCATTCTGTTTGTAACTTTCCTCCAATAATATCATTGATAACAAACATGTAAGTCCCAAAGGAGGATCTTTTGTTGCTCTGACTGGAAAAAATGGGGCTTTAATGGTTTTGCGATCAGTGTAGATCCAGATCCGACTGTGCCTCCGCAGTTTGATCAGGATCTGCACTGTTCGCCTACCCATCAAAGAACCACCAGGATGTGCTTCTAACAAGCAATAAAGAGTATTATCAGGCTACATAAGTGTGCTATTGATCTTACTCTACACTGGTCACAAATTCCATAAGCCCCATTGCTCCAGTCACATTCACATTTGTACACGCGAAATGACGAAACGTGCATATTATGACGGCACCATGTCCTGAGCATCTATATCCGTCTTGATGGTTACCGGTGACAACGCGCAGGATGGGGAACCAGACATCATGGGCTGCAACTGGTGATGGACTTCCGGTGAGTAATGCGCATGCGGTGAGAGATGGCTAACAGGCGAAATGGCGTCCGGAGAAGATTGCGTCTGGTGGAAAACACCTTGGTGTTGAGCGTTCAGTTGATACGGATTCATGGAATGATGGTGTCCGTGGATCGGCGGCGGAGACGGGCTCTGAATGTGGCCGACCTGCACGTGACCTTGATGGCCCGGATGTGCGCCAGGCATCTGCATGTTCATCTGCTGCTGCACGAGGTGTTTGTTATCGTCTGCGACGGCGGCCATGTCAGGCGTCTGTGGGAGTTTGATGAGTGTGTCCTGGTCGCGCTTCTTGTTCTGCTTCCTCTCCTTGGCGCGGCGGTTCTGGAACCAGATCTTCACCTGTGGACGATAAGCAAACGGTTAACTCATATTGCACAAATTGTGTACAGTAGAATCTCTCTAAACCGGACACACATACAGTCTCTGTATTCTTCATTTTATGGTATTCGTTGTCACCTATCGCTGATGATAATGCCTGTTCATGTTCGCAAAGTACACCCGCGTGCATTGACATATGCATATACCCAATTTACAGTGGAACCATTCTAAACCTGACACCCTGGGGACCTCCTAGGTTGTACGGTTTACAGAGGTTCCACTGCACTTTAAGTGTGACTGCATAAATAGTCGTCTTATAAATAGGTGACCGAACTTGGAAATCATGAGTAACTGATATGGCGGGACTGACAAATCTAGGGGGTCTAGGCACGTGTTCATCGGCGAGTTGTTTAATCCCTGAATGCGAACCCGTCTATCTGATATGTTTCATCAAGAAGATTAAATGCTTTATATGATACTTTTTCGGATATATTTGTGGCTGTGACTGGAGAACTGGGCGACCAGTGTATATCCAGATCAGCCTTTTTTGTTTGGGTGGGGTGGAGTGGGTACATTATTTTCATTTCTGAAAATAATGTGTAGAGTACGTGCCGAATTGTAGCTACGCCACTGACTGTTCATACACAACCGCATGCGTTAATCATGCACAGAGTATCAACGTTTCTATCGGCAATATCAGCTCGTAATCAAGCAGTTTGATTGACTGCGCCTGAGCTGTAGCTCAGGCTCAGCCAATCAAGCTGCTTGGTTTCAAGCACATCATTCAAGTATTTTGAAATAATTAAATAATGCGTATTGGCAAGATCAGCGCAGGCGGCAGGGTACGTGTAATTATTCTGCTCCGGGGAGGAGTGTAGTGTATTACCTGTCTCTCGGAGAGT
Source organism: Conchocele bisecta (assembly GCA_029237695.1). Classification (NCBI taxonomy): domain Eukaryota; kingdom Metazoa; phylum Mollusca; class Bivalvia; order Lucinida; family Thyasiridae; genus Conchocele; species Conchocele bisecta. The sequence goes on along the minus strand of CM055274.1, from coordinate 73,905,968 downwards.
GCGAGATTCTGCGCGAGTTCGGCCTTGCGGCGGATGGTGATGTAGCGGCTGTAGTGGAACTCCTTCTCCAGCTCCAATCGCTGGTGGTCGCTGTACACGACGCGGTACTTGTCCTTCGTCCGGGTTTTGCCTGCAATGTAGATATGGCCGTGATAGTATGTGGACGAGATGGACTGGGTACGAAGTTGCAAATGGTACCATTCGGATGTCATAACAGTCGGGTTAACCGATCGGTATGTTTTCCTTGCGAACGAGACATGGTTTAGTAGAAATCTTTGAAGAAGGAAAACACTAGACACAGCATTGATATTTTGGGTGCGAGATGGCCACGAAGTGGCTAGGTACCGTTCCGTTAATCCGGATATTCATGTGCGTAAACATCAGAAAAGTCAAGAGGTTTTATCTCTGCGAAAGACGCATGATTCCGTGACAATCTGTGAACATTAAGCAGTTTGGCTTGGTAGAAACTGTATAAATAGACATGTCCTTGGGGTATCAGTAGCCTATTTCACCAACATTGCAAAGTATACTTATCTAGCAAAGTATACTTTGAGGAAGAAATTTTCAATTTAGGGATAAATTTATTAGTTTTGATTATATTGAATGTATTACATTATCACAGCCATTTTGGCTGTGATAATGTAATAAGTTCAGTATAATAATTCTGCATACCTTTAATCATCAAATATATATATGCAGTGATTAGTTCTATATGAAATGATGCATTTTGGGAAAAATAAATGATTACTCCCTCAAAGTATACTTTGCTAGATAAGTATACTTTGCAAGGTTGATGAAATCGACTACTGATGGACTGTGTACAGATTGTCAAGGTAACGTTGGTTAATCCGAAGAAAATTCCGATTATCGATGGGTATGTCTTCTTTGCGACCGAGATGTACCAGAGACCTAGTTCATTGGAAAACATGTGTAAACATACGGTGTTGAATGTATTAGATTACGAAAGTTCAGTATATAAACTGCAATAAACCGATTGTGTTTATGGTTGTAAGAATCATGTAATGATGGCCGTCTTCAACTTACGGAACGATGAATAATACATGTGACGTTTCATTGTTTTACAACACCTCGTAAAGTATAATTGACAAACGTGTTGCAACATTATCAGTTTAGCTCAGATCAGTGTAATGGCTCAGACATCGGGTGTAATATTATTGGCGGCCAACATCAAAGAACTGGGAGAAACTATAATTATTTACCAACAAGTTGTACACGTATTTATAATTGTTAATTTATTGCCATAAACTGGGCTTTAGCAGTGTGTTAACACAGTGTATTAACATCATAATACACTAGTGTAATAAATATGCAAATGAGCCCGCCACAGAAAACGTGTAATCAGAACATGTTCAAATTATGATGATGTGCTTATGCAATAAATATAATATAACGTTTATGTTGAGTTAATATATATTTATTAAACTTGTTGACTGGTATCTTAAGAAACTCGACATAATCTCGTTCTTATGAAATAAGTAAACTCGTTTAATAAATATCATATTACATCATCACTCATGTAAGATGCTCTATCTATGGTCTACCATGGAATACAATTGCTGTAAATTAGAGAAACATCTGGGCGAATTGACAATATCTCTCTGGTCCGACCTATTGACCCATATATTAAGTATATTGTCCGCCACACTTTATGGTGTTTTGTTGCACATTGCAAGTGATAATCGTTTCAATATGAACGTGGCCATAGCAATAACCATAAACTGTTACAAATTAAATAAACGGACCGTTAGCACGTCACGTGACGTACAATCGGTCACATGGTTCTACTAGGAGGGCGTGTCAACAGCTAGACCAACTGCTCCTCTGGCTGAGAAATGGGATCTAAGAACATTCACAAACAAAGTACTCTACTGGTCATCATGCGGCTGTGACTGGAAAAATGGGTATTATGGGATTTTTTACTAATGTAGCCCCTGATCAAATAGCACACTTCTGTAGCCTGACAAAGATCCGTGTTGCTTGTTAGAAGCATGCCGGGTGTTTCAATAATGGAAGGGCGGACAGTGCAGATTCTAATATTGTCAACAAATTCAGAACACAGTTGGTGTAATATACGAATATAGTACGCGCGATTTTATGAGTTACGTGACCAAATTCCATTTGAGAAGACTAGAGTACAAGACCCTGATGGCTCTAACCGTTCATTTAAAATGTATAGTACGTCTACGTGTTGCGTAAGCGCAAGAATACAGGCTTTATTTTCTTACGTCACGGCCAACTCTGTGGTACTCAAAGTCCTGATTGGTTTACGGTTTCTGAACTTAGAATTGTCCCTCAGGGGCCTATATATACACCTATGTGTGAATCTGATTGGAGAAACGGGTTTATTGTATTTGTTACCAGTGACTGACTATTAGAAGCATTACGCGTTCGTTCAAGTATTCATAAATAGTGAAAATAGTCCAGGGATTCCGCTGGCGTTTGGGCGATAAAAATAATGCCAATAATACGGCGTATTCTTTTTAATAAAAAGAGGCAGATGCGCCTGGTGATTACTGTTGGTGTATCGTGGTCACTATGTATAGTCAAAGGTGAAAATGAAAATCGTTGCGAACTTCTTCAAGGTGTGTTCCAACACTCAGGGTGTGGGTGGTCTCACGACAATCGGGCATCGTGAATAATTGAAGGGGGCCGATGGGAGTTAGCCTCCTTCTTCCACTGGCCCCTTCAATTACATGTCACTAATTTGCTTTGAGAAGTTGCCCAAAGTGGTCACTAAAAGTGAAGAAAAAAATGTTTTATTTTTGCGTGCAGTGCAGTCCCTGGTCAACATGCATGCCTCGCGAAATTAAGGTAAATTCAGCTTTACCTACACTTAATTATATACATGATCTGTACTGCTCAAACTAGGTGCTAATTATCGATTTTATATTGTATATTTACACATACATTTGTTATCTAAAATTTGAATAGGTCCGGGTGTTTTCGTCAATATTATATTGTGCATATTCCCTGTTTCGTTTCGTTTCGTTTGTCACTATAACAAACAAATTACTTACTTACTTACTTACTTACTTACTTACTTAATAGTGGTGTCATTAATGTAACTATCAGCCACATAATAATAATGGACATTTAAAACGTTATATGCACATGCTCTATTCTTAGGCTAGATTATGATGTGTTATCGGCCAACCAAATAGTCTGATCTCGAGTAAGAAGTTCTAGAAACAGTGGCCTAGAAACATATGGAATATTTGTTAAAATTTTTTTGTCGATACACCGCGCACGAATGTTGTAATGTGGTTAAGCATAAACTAGTTACCATTCCTCACTAGGTGTAATAAATTGTACCCGGAAACCGTTTGTACCACGGATAGTTTTAAGTAATATCATGATTAATGATTTCCGCAAATGGTAAGGAAGATACTGGGTGGTCCACCCCGGGGAATGGTCAGTGTCCAGTTCACAAGTGGATAAGTAAAGGGTCTTTGATGGACATGCTGTTATTTGTAATAAATACCAGTCGTTGTAAATAATTCCCTGTCGATAGTCAAGCGGCCACATAGTAATTTTGTTCTTGCCGGGGTATTAATGTATGCATGTTGGCTATCGTTCGCATGTTAGTCCTTAGAATGCTGTGTAAAATGGTGAATATAAAAAAACATCAGATGACAAACAATTAATTCAGCATTGTAAGCCAGATTTAAAGGGCAATTGCATCAAACAGCGTAGTTTCTGGTCAATTCGATCACCACTGATCGGGAACAACAGGTGGGTAGTTTATCTCATGCCCTGACAATATATAGTTGAAAGTGAGAAATGATAAAGGATGTACATTCTCGTGGTCACCGTGAGGGGTGTGTCCGTCCACGACTTGTACAATGTTAATAAGATCACGTCATTGCTCTGTGTGCAATGTACTGAACATCAAAGTGTTATTAGAAACACTCCTGGTGCGTGTTATAAAAAAAAGCTTCAAATGACTTTGTAACATTAAAAATTAGTGGATCTTACATGGGTGGTGATTTAAAATTATATATGTACCGTGTGCAAGCGAGTTTTTATCCCGTCAACACAGTGCGTGTGTGCCGTGAAACATTTTTGATATCCTGTCAATACGACCTAATCACTGCGTATGAATATGTGCGGTGGCTGGGGTTATTTTTTGCATATTAGCCATATGCTAGGTGTTGACGGGATACATAGAATAGTAGGTTAGTGCTGCGAATAGGAAAAAATATCTGGCGCGGCACGGAAACGGGATGTGCTCGGCAGAGCCGCGTCCATCCCGTTTTCTAAGCCTTGCCAGATATTTTTTCCCATTCACGGCACTAACTTATTATTATCTATACTGAGTTCATAAAAAACTGGGCTTACGAGTTTAATAAATGCCATAGTAACCCAACATACTTATTACATTTTGTTTAGTGTATCAGAACATACGCGTACATTGAAGTTATATTGAGCAATGTTGCACGGCATCATGTAAAGTCATACAGTATCATGATCGAATATATTTGTTTACGACAGCAAATTTTGAATATTAATTTCGTTTATTGTTTATCTGATAATTATATTCCTATTAATACTGTATTGGTATGCAATATAGATATTCATGATTAAAATTCCCCCCATGTTCCAGGCTGTTTTGCTTTCCCCGCTGTCTACCTTGGCAACCACAGCATGTCACCTAGCAACACCGAAGTGTCAATCGGTGTGATTCGCACCTTGTCGATAACAGACGCGTGGTTCCGAATGCCAGCGGGAATGACGGAAAATTGCGGAGAATGAAAATTGTTGTGATATGGGTCGTTAATGTCTCTTTTGACATTTGGGTCGTCATGAATGTACTATACAAGGGTCTTTGTGAACGAATAAAACCACAGAGACCGAACATATATGCAGTTTCGTTTCGTTGTCTCCGATAATGTTTATGTAAAACCCGATCGATGGAATAAGTCTACAAGTCAATTTTTCTCTGAATCCATCGTAAAATAAAAAGCAATAATAGCAATGAATTTCACAAGCCAAATGTCATTTTGGCAAAATTAGCGCAGGCGGTTGTGTAAACTGCTTCAATGACTGAATAGCGAATAGTGTAGACGCAAATCAGACTGCGCGGATGCGCAGGTTGATCTGCGTCTACACTGGTCGCAAAAGTCGCAAGGTAAAACATATGGTTTGGCAGCATTTTAGAATCATTTCCATTGGAAATGATTCTAAAATGCTGCCAAACCATGTATATTTTTACTGGTGGCCCATATAGACATACTGACAAACACTGCTGATCCTGTTGAGACGGCTCTGGATCTACACTGTTAGCATATATTGGATACGTTATTTGAATGATTTAGCTGGTTTAACACGGATTTTTCTTTCGTGATGAAATGTGCAAATTATTGCGTAAGGTTTTTATATTTGGACAGTCGGCGCAATCATTTGACATATTAAGGAACGGTAGAAAAAACAACACCTTTTGACCTTTAAGGTTCATGCAGTCATGCAAAAGAAAAATGGGGGTACTATAATTTCCACGTGCATCGAGTCCACACTATCCCTACTTCCGAGATCAAAGGCTACACTGTACAAATCAAACACACACCACAAACGGAAGAATGCCTTTTATTATTTTAATTAAATCTCGATGGGATACTACCAGAAAACAATAAGCGTGATATTTTATTTGTAGTCAAAATTAGAATATTGGACGAAACGCACGAAAGATAGCAGTGACATGTGAATACCTGAATCTATGCAAATTGCACAGTTGGATCAACCATGGGATGGGGGTGGAGTGGGGTGGGGGTGTTGGCAAAGCTTGTTATTTGTATACTGTATATACTGTTAAATGGCCTGGTCGCTGTTTCTTTTCGTGTTTTGTATTGTTTATTGATCGTTATTTGCTAATTTTATTTTTGTTATCCGATCCCAAGCCACCTCGAAAGAGGGCGTAATCTTAAACAGTCATTGTCGTAAGAATACAATGATCTAAACATATATGCAAAAGTATTTTATTTTTATTAAAATAATCCATTGACCCCCTAAATATCTGACATGGAATGCCCCATGTTATTTTTAATCTATTATATTCACCATACAAGGTTTGTGTGTTTTATAAATGTGACAATAATTTACAAAAACTGCAGATCCTGATGGGACGGCTCGTTACGAGCCGGCCCATCTGAATATGCAGTGTTCGCAAATACATTGTACATGTGTACTGAATTTCTTAAAATGGCGTTTTGCAGTATTATAACAGCACGGTGCATTAAAAAAGTGCGTTTTTTGTTTTTAATTAAAAAATAATTCAGTAAACTAATTTAATAAATATCATATTAAATTATCACTCAATTCTCTACTTGTAGACCATTGGTACGTACCTAGTTGCGGACGATGGAAAGAAGTAGTTCCTTATTATTTTAATGTTTTATCTAGATTCATGTCCAGGGTCTTAAATAATTTTATATGAAGATGCCAACTCCTGCATTCTATGGCATTTTTATAAAGCATACTTTCGCCGTTTTGTCAAAATGATGTGCAGGCCGGGCTTTTTGACCTACGCCATTTACACTCTGTGAATGTCATGTATAAAATGTGTGAATTGACTCCCTAATCCCTACCCTTTGAGATCCCTTTACCGAGAACAAGTAATTTGCAAATGGACGTCCCGAACGTCGCATATTCATACAAAACGCTAAGTCCTATCAAGTTTTACAAAAGTGTTCAAAGATAGGGTTTATCGCGTTTTATACATAAATCTTTTCGAAAGTGTTAAGTGATTCGGTTTAGTGATAAAATAAATCCCGCGTTTACAAATACGGTTATCCACTGTCGTTATATAACGATTTTGGTCAGAAATGAAAGAAATGATAACTTTTGTGAAAATACAATATTAGTCAGCTGACCTTGTGGAGCGCAGACAGGGATTTTTAGGGATTTATTCACATATCTGGCAACCGACTCGTGAAATATATCACGAGACGCATTGATCTAGTAATGCCCAAAACACATTCCGTGTTATGCATGTATAGCGAGTACACGTTTCATATCATTTTAACCCTTTCACAACTGGAATGGATTTTAATACATTGTATGTTAATTTTCCGACAAATCCAATCATCATGAAATACTTTTCAGACTAGTCTATTTATGATAAGGGGGTGTCATGTTTGCAAAAAGTGTAGATCCTGATGAGACGGCTCGTCACGAGCCGGCTCATCTGGATCTACACTTTTTACCAATACCACTATACAGGCCTGTGGTGTTGAAAGGGTTAATTAATAATGTGCATATCGACATCAGAACATTGAATTGAAGGGGTCAGTGGAAGAAGGGGGCTATGCCCATTATGGGCATAGCCCCCTTCTTCTTCTGACTCCTTCAACTGAGCTTGTTTTCTTTATCAGATGAACATTTTAACACGTGTGTGTACCTAGGAATATCCCCAAAGTTTGCAGCAATTTAGTATAATATGACATTGTACAATAACGTTACTTTTTACAAATGGATCGTACATACAATTCCAACATCTATATTTAATGTGTTACAAGGAATCTGTGAAGGGCAATTAGCGATCGTAGCTAGTTATCTCCCATTGAATTTATTTATAGAAGTCCGGTCCAACTTGTGATTTATGTCTTGTAAAAAGGACAAATGTAGCATGATTTGTTATGAAAAGGAGCCATTATAGCCATTTCGACTAGTTCTACCCAGATCATCCTACATATCTGCGCAATCTGATCCGGGACTACACTATTTGCCAGATTCATATTTTCACACGTATATTAATGTTATTGCAAACAGTGCAGACTCAGATCAGACTGCACAGGTGTGCAGTCTGATCTGGGTCTACTCTGTTCGCAAAACTCATTGTTTGTGCTATTCAGTAAGAAATAAACGTTGAAATACAGTACAGGACCGGATCTCTATAAATAGATTTGCAAAGGGAAATAACTGACCACGATCCCTAATTGGATTGATTGGATGTATAGTTTCACAAATGTTCACAATTATAAACGGTACATTAAAGAACACATTTTCCGTTGACGTGTGTGTTGATTTCACAGAAAAAGAGACGTCAAATGAAAATTGACGTATCTTGGAAACCACGACAACGGTAAAATTATATCTGATAACGCAATCATATATTATTAATGTAATTCTGATGTTACGAAGCATTCTGGTTAGTGGTCACGGAGTTGCAAGTTACATAGAAAACTTTTAAGGTGAAATATGTGAAATTTAGATTTTTGAAAAGTTTTGGAGCGTCGTTGTAGATACTATGGTTAAGTAGACTCCATTGCTCCAGATAAGGAATTAGTAATTGAGTATTGTCTGAAGCAATTGGGTATTTCAACGTTTTAATTGGGTAACATAAAATCACACTACTGTTTAAACGTCAACAGACAGCAATTATTGAATAGTTTCGGAATGAAAACATGTATTTGGCATTTCATTAGAATTGTCTCCTTGGAGACAATTCTAATGAAATACCAAGATGTGTTTTCATGGAAAAGAAGAAAAATATGCTATATTTGTGGTCTGTTTATTGTTTTCTGCAGCATGATATGTACCACAAATTTTGTATTGCTTTTTGATACTCGCTACTTCTGATTTCAATTGGGTTTTTGGAAATTTTAATTGGGTATTTAAGCAAACACGCAGCTTATCTGGAGTCCGTAGACCTAATTGCAAAATGTGAATACTACTTTGAAAAACAGAAAGGAAATACAAATGAAAAGCAGCGGAACTTAGCTTTGATCTTCTCACTGTTAATTGCAATTCAATACAAATCTGTTTACCAAATGTTACATGACCAAAAGCAAGACACGTAACCGTCTGTGCGTTACGGCAGTTCTGGTACACGGTAGGGGTTTACGTGAATTGCCGACCCCCCTACCGTGGTCATAATGCCTGATCATTAAAATTGACTTTGCCTACAAAACAGACGGAATACGATTTCGGTCGCCGCTTTGATTTGGTCCTTAAACGATCTGTGGCGGAATTGTCTCACAGAGGGAGACTGGGCTATGCACGGGAAGCCGGTTTGGTAAAATGGACGTTATAACGTATGCGACCAGCGTAGCCCCAGATCAGCCTGCGCGTAACGCACAGTCTGATCTGGGGCTTCGCTGGTCGCCATTCGGTCATTGAAGTAGTTTTATTGACACCAGGACAAGACGTAAACCAACTGTGAACAGTGTAGATAAGTATCAGGATCTACAAGTGTTTGCGAGTGTCGTAAAGTCCGTTTTGTCACCAGATTGCATGATGATCAGTATGGTCGTCTAACATACTTAGATCACACGTGAATAACGCATAGCTGGCGAGATTTAATGGTGAAGTGAAATTTCGTCATTCGCGGACACACGAACTAGAATTTGGGCCATATTTGTATAGTCAAACATGAATGCAATACTTATTGTTGTGACCATCTTTTAATAAACGGCATTTAGTGGCGCAATTTTCTTTTTCTTTTTTTTTTGTTTTGTTAACTGTTTTTGTTTTTTGCAAACGTTTTTCTGCTATACTAGCCGATACCCCAAGAAATGGTCGCTCATTTTACGTATGGTGATTTTTTAAACAAATATTTTAGCATTGCGTTTTAATTTTGCGTTTTAATTTTTAATAAATATAAACAATTTAATTCCAAACATTCGTTACGTTTCCTTGTCCCTTGTCTGATTTGAATCACCCTACTGTTAGTTTAACCTTTGTACAAACATGTGCCTCTGGCACAGAACATAACTATATCTTTATACATGTAATACATGATGTTTTTTCCGCATATACATGTTCTCGTAGAAGCATACAAGTGATAGCCTGACAATCTGATTGCTATCTATGTGATATGTTCATATGAACATATCACATAGATAGCAATCAGATTGTAATCGTATTTACATCACCTTTATACCGTTTATCGGATAGAAAACATGAAATATTCCGTCCACATGTCAATTAATCAATATGTTACAATATGACAATGTATGATATCTAAATCTATTTGAAAACACAACTTCAAAAAGGTTATTCGTTGGTGGTTGTACAAATAGCAAATGTTTTACATTTTAATTCCTGGTATTAACTATTTTCTTCATTTCAATTATACGGCTAAACGTCTATTATTCGTAAGAGAAATAAATATATAGTGCATATATAGTACAGCTAAAGCTTTGCGAAAACTGCTTAGAAAAACATATATGCGTAAAATTGGACATGGGTCGGTAACGCATATGTACGTGCTATATGCATGTCACTTGTGTTTTAGCAAGAAGTATCCATATATAAACTAACCATTATCTTCTGAGTTGGTGTACACGAAGACCAGTCCTATTTATCGAGACCGATAATGTGTAATTAAATGTGTAAATTAATTTTGTATTCTATTTGCGACTTTAGAAGAATGCATTAACTAAAGTCGCAAATAGAACAACAATTTAATTTCAACACTTTGGTTTGAAATTCGTTTTTCTCGCAAAAAATAAGTTAAATTGAACGGGTCCGTGGAAGAAGGGGGCTAAGTCCATAAGAGACTTAGCCTCCTTCTTCCACTTACCAACAATTGAGAAAAAAATCGGCACAGACTGCTCCGATTTTGGGCAATAAAAGTACCGTACGGTCTGTATTGTACCATTGTTGAGAAGAAATACGACAGGAAACCGACTGGTTCCGGAATATTACGGAAAATTACGACGGATAACGGGAGAATTATCGCCGGTCTCGGTTTAACGTGACTTTTCCCCTTATCGTTAGTTGTTTAATTAACACCTGTCAGTTAGAATTCACACATTCTCTAACGACTCGCCATGGTCGCGGCCGGTTGATTCGCCATGCCATGCTGGCAAACTTGGGATCTTCTCCCTGTTTTCTACCTCAATGTTGAGCATAATACCGGTATATGCATTTGTCGTATGTATACAATTTGGAGGATATTATGAAAATGTGATATCGTCCGTAACTGACGTCGAACGTTGAACAAACTGTCACAGTAAATTTTCTGACATTTTGTCAAATTTCGACGACATTTACAGAAAATATCGTAAATATTTTGTATAGGTTATCGCACATATTCTTCGGTACAAAATCACATGGCTTGTCTGTAATATGTTTCTTTTTTTCCCACTGCATGGTAAGATATTCATTTGTACACATTTAACGAATGTCGAATTTTTATATAGCTTCAGACGATGTTTGGCCAGTGTATGTCCTGGTAATTTAGCACTCTCGAAACGTTACCCATGACAACAATGAATCGTTAACACGATAGCGAACAGTGTAGCCCCAGATCAGACTGCGCTTTCGCGCAGTCTGATCTGGGGCTACACTGGTCGTAAAATAAAAAACAACGCTTTCGTCGTGGAGAGCCCCATTATAGTTTCAGTCACAAAATACGGGCTCATGTTCGGAGGAATTAGATAAATAGATACATGTATGTATAAAAAATTAAAAACTGCAGAATTTGCACAAATTATTAAGAGCCAGTCATGTGGTGGTTATTAATACGAGCGTCTGTATATAACGATGGAGTTACACGCGAGTTGTCAAATATTCGGATTTTCGAGAATCGTTCAGTTTTCTGAAAATTTGGTCGACGTGAACTTGTGTGCTTATGAATCATTAATGGAAACCAGTGTGTAATTACTAATTCCCGTCATTTTACTTGACGGTCGTGTGTCCGATCTTAATTATTAAAACGACGAGTTGTGAAAATTGGCCTTGACTAATGCCGGCTAGATTTATTTCCGATTCTCGATCAGCTAAGACAGTAAAAATGACGTCGCGGCGACGAAATATGCACACTTTCAACCATAAAAGTAATTGTATCGACACCTATTTTATTTGTCTCATTATTGTTAGTATTTGTCATTGTGACTTGAAAGCGGCGACAGCCATTACAAGAATATATTCATACTACAGTTTATGATATACATGTATATGGCGGTGTTACATGATGTATATGAGTACAATGGAACCCCTCTAAACCGAACATCCTTGCGACATCGATGTGTTACATTATGACCGATTCCACTGTCAAATATCGCTGATCAGTGTTCATGATTGCTATGCACACAGGTATGTATTTCAGTGATCTAACATCGGAATTACAGTGGAACATCTCTAAACCGGACACCCTGGGGACCTCCCAGGGTGTCCGGTTTAGAGAGGTTCCACTGTAAACGAGACATATGACAATACCCAGGCATGCGAATACACTTTGCGAATAATCAAATGCCTGATTTACAGTGAAACCTCGCTAAACGGGACACCCTGGGGTAGAGAGGTTCCATTGTATATTAGTTCGTTCATGGAGACAATCTAAGTAATGTTCAAATAAAAGTTTGCAGCTTACGCATCATATATACGCATGATAAGTTGCAAATATTAATAAAATAATAATATTTATAAGAATGAGAATAGAATAATGCTATATCAATATACCTCAGATATGCGTGGAATGTGATGAAACAAATAATTGTAAATGTGCATCTATTTTCTGAGCCGATATGCGTAAAAGAGTTAACTAAAAAACTTTGTTTAAATAAATATTCATATTACAGAAAATAACTAAATCATTTTACAATAAAATAAACTGTTTACAAACTGTTCTTGCTGATACATGTAATGCGAGAGAATGCATTACCAAATAAGTTCCCGTTTTTAACACACGGTTTACGAGAGTATATTACAGTAAATAACACATTTGTTTGGTATTTGGTCCAATAAAACGTGTATGCCATATGCAATGATAAAACGCTAATACATACATTGGCTGTCTGTGATGAGGTTCTAACACACACATATGTATATGTTTAGTTTTAGGCCGTTTCCATCTACGCAAAGATTTAGGGTTATGTCTCTGCTCTACGTTTCTTCCGCCTAAACAAAATAGTTGCAATGCTCAGAAATTACCCCGTTGCAAAAGATTCACAATTTACTGCATATTTGCACACATTTGTATATGAATAGTTTTAGAATGATTCGGTTTCCGTTTAATTCTACCATATATACAATGGAGTTGAAATCCTCAGAAAATTACCTCTAAGTCTATGGCAAAGGTTCACATTTTACTGCAAATTACCTGGCACAATTTCTAACACCCTCAAATGAACGAAGTGTGGTTTCGGCACGTCTTTGAGGTGCAACTTTGTTCTGTCCGAACTGTCCAGCCAAAGACGGTGACAACCAGGTGTCAAAGACGATTCACCATTCCATTGTTGGTTTGAGGGTCATCACTCGGGGATATGGGAAATCTGAGCAATGTATATGCAGTACGAAAAGTTGGTGATTGATTCAATCACCAACTTTTCGTACTGCATATACATTGCTCAGATTTTAGCGATTTCGAACATTAAAATAATGGTATTATTTTCACGTATTTTCGTAATTCAATAAAATGTCTGCCATGTATTACAGCTTACCTGTTAGTGTATAGTGTCACAGTATGTTACATGTAACCCCGGTATCTATAAATGTATACTATCGAATGTTTCTTAAGTATAAATTAGATCACGGGATAATCCTCGTACATGCGGACAAACGTGATCTAACTTATTTGTCACATCTTCATGCACATACCTTGCACACGAGCTGTGTTAATACAGAAACAACACCCGGAAATGTTTCCAAGATGTGAGAATCTATTTTATTTAATATTCCGTAGAGACAAACACTGCATATCCTGATGAGATGGCTCGCTACGACCAGTCTCATCTGGATCTACAGTGTTGTTGACTAGTCATTGTAGTTTATTAGTGTTGAAATCGTTTCCCGTTTATCAATTTCGAAAACTGGTCTGTTAAAATTACAGAAATGTGAATATGGTGACTGAACCCTCTAACCACCTCCCAACAACACTAAACACCATTCTCAATTACATACGTTGTGCAATAGGGGCGTAAACTGCCCGCTTACAATACGTATTATACTCTCATTACGATACCTCGGCCAATTCATACCAATTTTCGTGGGTCAAACATATGCGGTCATTTTACTCGAGGTGATAGGTTTATTTAAAGAACGTGCGAAATTTGTCGCTATTATGACACCCAATGAAGTCAGTGAATTTGTCTTGTCTGTTTGTATATTCTCTAGATGAGATTATGTAGATAGAAAAATAAATTGAATGTTTTGTATGTTTGCGCAACACTTGGCGTTTTTGTTCTCCATTATTCTGCGGGACAATCGCCGGCAACAAATTACAGGCCCGGCCATTACCCCCGCCGACCACCCGGAAACAGAACCAACTAATTAAGCTAGCACCCACTTAGACTTGTCTGCGCTCATGTTGCTAAATAATTTTCTTAAAATATTCGGAATTTTAACTTTTTCGAAGTTTTGCAATTTCCACGTATTTTCGTCAAAATAACGGATTCAAATTCACATTTGTGGTTGTGATAAATGGGGCTTATGACATTAGCGACCAGTGTAGACCTAGAAGAGCCTGCACATTTGCGCAGTCTGGTCAGGATCTTCACTGTTCGCCATTCAGGCAGTACAACACCCATTTAGCAGACAGAATAGCTACTGATCAGTATGCCCGAGCGGATCTAGAGCTAGGCAAAACTGTAATTTCCCTTTGAGATTATTTTAATCAATTGGATATTGAATTTTATCCCGTCAACACAGTGCGTATGTGCCGTGAAACACGGTGCCGTGAAACATTTTTGATATCCAGTCAATACAATTTTTTTTGCGTTTTACAGCCATTTGTAGGTGTTGACGGAATAAATAGAATAGTAGGTTAGTGACGTGAATGGGAAAACATATCTGGCGCGGCACGGAAACGGGATGTGCTCGGCAGAGCCTCGCCCATCCCGTTTCCTGAGCCTTGCCAGATATTTTTTCCCATTCACGGCACTAACCTACTATTCTCTATCTATTTTCCTTATTTCTGAACCAAAGTATATGTTGTGACCACTCATTTGAACCGTCTCGGCGAGACGGTTCAAATGAATGGTCACAACATATACTTCTGATGAGAAATAAAGAAATTCTTGAGCCTTGCCAGATATTTGTTCCCGTTCACGGCACTGACCTACTATTCTCTATATTCGCGTTCAATGAAAGTATATGCATGCGCATGCGTATATACATATGTAGTTGACTTGACTTGTACTTAATATGTCCAAGAAAGAATTCACATACTACGATTACATATAAATAATGCAGGGATTCCGCTGGCGATCGCCACTTTCGCAATTGGCGATAAAAATAAACAATTGGCGATAAAAAATTACAATTTTCGAGAAAAAAACATAATGTTTTTTGTTTTTATTTTGGAGTGGAGATTTTTTTATTTTTCCCAGCGGAATCCCTGATAATGCTAAAGTAAAATAAAAATACTACATGTATTACTATAAACATGGTTAAAACTATTTTCATACTATTCTGTATATGTTGGTCTAAAATTATAACAATGTTTAACAACTAAATAACTAAAATGTAGTTCCAGATCAGTCACTGCAGCTGTGCAGGTTGATCTGGGGCTACACTGGTCGAAACAACCTCCATCCGGCCCATTTTGTTGGATCTACACTTGTTGCCAATACCACTATCCAAACATGTAGTGTTGAAGGGGCTAATTACAGAAAAAAAGAGACTCATTTGAACAAATTTCCTGACAGGACAATTGAAAGACACTTATATAGACGTATATGTATTTCAAGACGTTTGCAAACAATGTATACACAGATCAGTACGTGCAGTCCCAAAACAAGATCTCTGAGATTATAGAACTTTCATGGAGAAATCACCGAAGCCAGAAAACAAATCTCAGAAAGCAATGTTACTGCAATGTTGCCATATATATTCCATGAAAACAATATATATATACATTCAAAATAATCATAAATAATTGGGAGAAATAATCTGTATATCTATGCGTTTGACAATTGATAGCACCTTAAGATAAAAATCACTGAGATATAATTTGCAAATACATGTTTGTACATCTTTATGCAAATTACGATGTGTCAATTCATGCAGTGGGCTATATAACTTGGCCTGGTTGCTCAAAACCTCTGTTAGCTTAACAGACTGTTAAATCCTTAGCAATGCTAAGGATTTAACAGTCTGTTAAGCTAACAGAAGTAACAGAAGCAACAGGGCCCTGGTTCATAATATGTAAATTTCTCATAAATTCCAAATACAATCTGATATACACATTAATTAATCATGTCAGTCAAATCAAGTTGTTAAAATACGTTTGGAAATAACGTTCATAAATATAAATAATCAGAAATAAAGTATGTTATTCTATGGTTGCAGACGGAATTGTTTTGTGGCGAGTGGTGAATATTTTGCTACAATAAATAACTTTCCCATTGCAACGCAAGACGTCAATATAATTCAATATTGACGTCTCGAAAGTTTATATTGGTTAGTGCCGGAAATACGTCACAAAATAATTCCTTCTAAATCACCACTTTTTTGCTTATTTTAATTATGTTTTGTATATTTGTTGAGGCGCATATAAATTACGAGTGTATACTCGTATATAATAAAAAGGTTATTTGATCTGTATGTGGATATATGCCACTCGTTCCGCCGCGCAACGATATTGCGCAAATCAAATAACCAATAAATATTATGTTTGCGATCAGTGCAGCCCTAGATCAGCCGCAGTCTGATCAGGGTCTGTACTATTTGCCAATTACAAATGAAACAAATTATGTTGTACGTGAGTACCAGCTGAGACTACACTGAAACGTTTTCTCTCTCGGTGCTGGTCATATATGAGACAAGCCATGTGATTGTCCTTTAGAAGATGTGCACGACTTTTCGTGAAAACTATTTACAAAGATTGATATTTTCCGTAAATGAAAATATTTATAAAATTTACAATATTTTCCGTAAATGACTTCGAAAGTTGAGGACATTTTCATAGCAAACGCGGAATTCTATTCCGCGCTTGCTATGAAAATTTCCTCAACTTTCGAAGTCATTTACGGAAAATGTTGTATTCCGCATTTGCTATGAAAATTTCCTCAACTTTCGAAGTCATTTACGGAAAATATTGTAAATTTTATAAATATGTTCATGTTATATTGCACATATTCTTAGGTACGAAAGTAAATGGGTTGTTTCATGTCTCTGAAACAGACTCAATGCCTATACATCCACGGAGGAACCTTTCTAAACCGGACACCCTGACGTCCCCATGGTGTCCGGTTTAGAGAGGCTTCACTGTAATTAAGAACTCCATTAATCGTTTTCGTCATTTGCAATCATGAACAGACAATACATTACGCACAATGGGGTCCACGGGGTTTCCGGTTTAGAGAGGTTCAACTGTATATGGACTCACCATTGGTGGGAGCGGTCTGGTAGGCTGCCTTCTTCATCCAGTCGTAGGGCGGACGTAACTGTTTGTTGCTGGGCGAGTCGGCGTTGGAACTAGACGTGCTCGTATCCACGGGCGATTCACTGAGGGGCGAGGACATCTGACCACCGGCCTGGCTGTAGTCAATGCCCATCTGGGCAGCGCGGTAGGCGTAAGCGGTGGGCGAAGCGTTGGTGGAGGTACTGGCGCCCTGGCCGTACGCCCAGTCGTCGGGTCGGCCGTTGTACATGGCGTTGTACCAGGCCTGCTGCATGGACATGTCCGACGCCGCTTGAAACTGGTTGTAGTCCTGGGGGTGCTGAGTCCCGGGGGTCGGGTAGGCGAACCCATTACAGGCGTAGTTGGCGGCGGGCGGCGAAGGGTAGCGGGGGAATCCGGACCCGCTGGTCACCGGGTCGGGGCACATCACCATAGCCGACATCGTCACAGAAACCACTCAAACACGCGGGTATATTTCACTAAATAAGTTACAATAAATTACAGTTAACTGTATTAATCACGCACGTTTATGAGCTGAATCAAACACAATAAAACAGAAATCAGCAGGCTATTGTAAGTCTGTATAAAATATAAGTCCATTAAATAATCGAATTGTAAAACTGCCGTCTCGATGAAATATTACTAGATTTATTTATTAGATGTGTGTGTCCATAAAACTGTTTACAACTCACGAATAATTTGTCATGAATGATAATCAACCCCAGATCCACCCGTTTTTATTGAATCTTCTTCGACGAACGGTAAGGGGCGGGGCAAGACAGTGACATCACAGGTGGGGTCATGAATATTCATCGTGTATTCCACAATTCGCGATAAGACCCGCCCACTTACGTATATCGATAAGAAATCGAATGAGCAGCTCGCGTTCTGATTGGCTGGGGACTTTGTGAGAGCGGTGACAATTGTGGCTGTGACTGGAGAAATATGCATCATGGGTTTTGCGACCAGTGTAGATCCAGATCAGCCTGTGCATCCGCACAGTCTGATCAGGATCTGCACACTGTTCGCCAATCCATCCATGTAACACCCGGCATGCTTCTAACAAGCAATACAGATCGTCCTCTACATGAGTGCACTACATGAGCAGGAGCTATACTGGTCACAAATCTCATATAGCCCCATTTCTCACACGACAATTACCATCCGTGTCATGCGCCTGTGAGATATGGATGCTGGATTGACACCTGTGGCAAATGTCCCATATCGCACCTTTCTCTGAAATTTCGGAAATGGCAGAAAATCTGGCACGACACTACGACATTTTTATTACCTGTAGACATTTTGAAAAACATATTCTTTTAATTTTATTTGAGAGATAAAAAGTGAAGAAAAAAACATCATTAAAAAAATTTATTTTAAGTTATCAAGTTCTTATATAGGATTATATTATTATTCAATTTGAAAGATTTCTTAGAAACAAATATCTCTTAAATAAAGTCAAAAGTTGACAAAACATTTCAGAATACATGCGGAATATAATTCCACTCTTTTGTCGCCATTTTCGGAAAATATTGTAAATTCTGTAAACGTTTTTCATGTCCGAACGTACAAAATCACATGGTGTGTCTCACATATGGTCAGTATGTATGATATACTACTGCACGTATTGAATGTGCAACCCAATGTAGACCCAGGCCTAAATGAGCGTTTTTACATCTCGCGCAGACTGATCAATGTCTGTACTGTTCGCCATTCGGTTTCAGATGCACCCACGGAATGCTACCGGACTTTACACCACGTATCCATAATAATGTACCTGGCGAACAGCGTAGACCCTGATCAGACTGCGCGGATGCGCAGGCTGATCAGGGGTTATGCTGGTCGCAAACGTAGTAAACTGCTACATGTGGCTGTGACTGGAGAGATGGGGTTATGGGATTTGTGACCAGTGTAGCTCCTGGTCAAATAGCAACCTCCTGTAGCCTGATAACGACATATATTGCTTGTTACACGCATGATGTTGTTTTTTTTCATTCACGGAATAGTGAACAGTGCAGATCCTGATCAGACTGTGCTGATGCACATGCTGATCTGGATCTACAGTGGTCGCAAAACCCATAAGACGCTTTTCTCCAGTCACAGCCACATATGTGTTTTTATGCCGTTCATGTCTAAACATCGGAACATATTCATGAGATGTGAGATGATTAAATACTGTAAACGGGATCAGTCAAATGTGGATCTACGCTGGTCACAATTAGTAGCGGTTATTTTATCAAATCGTGGCCTATATGGCACCCTGTTGAGAAAACGTTGTAAACGTTGTAGATCCGGACCATCTTGTCCAATCACACAGTAGGAGTATGGTCTAAAACTGTTACTGACGACTGTAGAGCTGGTTTGTGTAACCCCCAGTTTGTGTAACCGGGGTTACAAACAACGGGGGAGGGGGGAGAGGTGGTACAAAAACCGGTTCTACAGATGACAACTAACCGGAGGGTAACACCGTCGGACTGCCACGCTGGCGACCCGGGTTCGATTCAGGGTTCAGTTCCAGGGCGTCAATTATTTCTGAGATACTTTGTATTTCCTGTTCTACATGTTCTTTCGGATGGGGATTTTAAAAGGCGGTCCCGTGTATCAGATTTGAAGGAGAGTCTGGGCACGTTAAAGAACCAGAGGGGACTATTCTAATAAGAGCTAGGCCCCCTGGGGCCGGTTTCCTCTGTATCCACCTCCTTCCTTTCTCCCTTTCCTGGGATACGACATGCAAGGTTATCGAGCCAGTGCCATCGTTAAATCCAAGCATTTACATTTACGGACAACTAATGTACGTGTCGATAATTCCAGCACAAAAATATTTACACAATTCCCTAACATTTGATTGGCTAGTAGCAAGTCTCTGTCCAAAATTTATATCCCAGTAAATTCCCATGCCGAACTACTTTCCGTAACCGTGAGGCGCAGTTAAAATAATTCTTAAGAAAACAAGAAAATAAACACATTTTCTTGATGAATTTATTTCAAATGCTGGAATTATAAGGAATGAATGGCCTTTTTGTGGAATTTATCGGGGATATAAACTTGGAAAAGTCGCGGGAATACTGGACGAGGCCTCTTATTAGAATAGTCCCCTCTGGTTCGTTAACGTGCCTAGACTCTCCGGTCCGATTTAGATCTGCACTGTGTACCAGCATGACGGATGTCTATCGAACAGTGCAGACCTTGCACAGACTGTGCACAGGCTGATCCGGATAACACTTCATGTACAAGTTTCTAGAATAACAAATGCCAAATTTCTCACATACAAGTGGTATAATATTGCAGTGGAACCTCTCTAAACCGGACACCCAGGGTGTCCGGTTTAGAGATGTTCCACTGTAAATTCCGGTGTACTGAAACACATGCCTGTGTGCATTGCAATCATGAATACTGAGAAACATCAGCGATATTTGACAGTGAAATCTGTCACAATTTAACACATGGATGTCGCAAGGATGTTCGGTTTAGAGGAGTTCCATTGTATAAATTTATTATCTGATCATGGACACAAACATATGGGCCACTGCAATAGCGCGGAATTGTTACCGAAATGTCAAATCGCCATCACATTCGAAATAAAGTATAATAAATCGAGTCAAAGTGTGTTAAAAGAGAGGAACTCTGTAAGATCACAGGTTCTTGAAGAACGGTTCATATTTCGGTGTTTTATGGGTCATTTCCATACATCTGGTGGTTTGGGTGCATTGTTACCAACATACAATTTACGTCAACTCCCGCGAATTACACGTGGTTGAAAATTGAATTGGCCAAATATTGAAAAAGGTTTCATTCCTTTGTTTCTCTGTGGGTATTTTGACAGTATAAAAGGTGTCCAACCGAAAGTTCGGAACGGTGAATGTGTAGATAGTTGACGATTTCTGTCGTGTGTAATGAGTGAGCATTAGTAGTTGCACAAAACTATGTAACTTACCCAAAAACCAACGAAATCCACCCAAATATACCCAAAATCCACCCAAATACCAATATGACACCAACATACTTACCATATGTGTATGAGATCGTTAGTTATCTTTCATTCCAATCCTTTATTTCCAAATTGACGAAAATCGTCAAATAATAAAATGTGTTCATTATATAGTTTACAATTTATATTTTAACTTATATAATGGAGTCATAATTACATTGTCACCAGAGTAGTTCCAGATCAACATGCGCATGTGATCTGACCATTTGTGACAGGAGTATGACAGCTTACACAAACTTGCATGAATAATCATAGGCGATTAAAAGAATTGTATCACAAATTGTTTTTAAGAATGTTAGAAAGTTATTATGAGGCAGATACTCGGATAGTGATGATACAGAGAAAAAGCTGTAGCCTATTTCACTAACATTGCAAAGTATACTTTGAGGGAGTAATCATTTATTTTTCCTGAAATCCATTATTTCATATAGAACTAACGACTGCATATTTGATGATTAAAAGTATGCAGAATTATTATACTGAATTTATTACATTATCACAGCCAAAATTGCTGTGATAATGTAATACATTCAGTATAATAATAATTAATAAATTTATCCTAAAATTGAAATTTCTCCCTCAAAGTGTACTTTGTTAGAAATAGGCTACTGAACGATATGTGTGTTCGCTGCAGTAATTGATTGATTGATTGATTGATTGATTGATTGATTCTTGCATTTAACGGCCGCACTGACTCGATGCATGATCAAGGATTTCACCTAGATCTGGGATGAAGGATGGATGTATAGTCCCTGCCGAAATATAGTATTTATGTCTCTGGCATTGAATAATTATTGTTTAGATATACATGGATTTCAGTAAAGTGGTCAACGAACGGATTGCTCCCATCTTGACAACTATTAAATTAAAAATTGTCAAAGCATATATTTTCTGGAGAGCTGTCAGAATATTTCGATTAACTGATTTCATGGTAATAAAATGTAAAATCCGCATATTTGTAAAAATGTAAAATCCGCATGTAAAAATGTAAAATCCGCATGTAAAAATGTAAAATCCGCATGTAAAAATGTAAAATCCGCATGTAAAAATGTAAAATCCGCATGTAAAAATGTAAAATCCGCATATTTGTTTCATGTTAAACGTGTTAAGGTGATATTTTGGAGGAAACAAATCAGATGATTTACAATAATTTCCCCAATTCTCCAGAAATATGTTTGTCTTCCATTCATTTATCGGAATCTCTGCGCTATTAAATTCATTATTAAATCAATGACACCAACATACATGTGTGTGACCTTACAAAATGTAGCTTATAGTTTTAAAGGTGGACTTGTCTCGTTAACAATACAGACCCGGACATTAGGCACATGAATTATCAGGCCGATGGCCATTATTATAGCCAGTTCTGTTTCCGAATATCGTTGGCGGTTGCTATATGCAGTCGAAATGTGTGCATTTCGACTGCATATAACAACCGTCAACAACACTCGGAATAGAAGAGAACGAAAATGCAATATGACGAAACTACATGTAGCCCCGGATCCTAGCGAAAATGTTGCCCCTCTCCAGCCCAGATAGATAAATCCACACAGACAGCAAATGCATAATTAATTAAGGATGCAATCTATCACGGACCTGAGGAGGACTTTGAATTATGCCGCGATTCTATAGAACATTATGGGTGTTAGAGACAGCATTAGTTCCACAAGGGAAAACCACGGTTCATCCTTTAACTGAAATGTACAAACCGAAATTCAGTAATAAATATCACTATAGTCATGATAAGATAATACTCTAGAACCTCTCTAAAACGCACATGCAAGTATCTTTATGACCACTGTAATTTATAGTTTAAATACCTATACAGTGGAACCTAAACCAGACACCAAGAAAACACATGTGCTGTTATCTTTGATGAATTTCTTGTTCATTATCTCAGGTGATAATATCTGTTCGTGATCGCATAGCACACACATATGGCTCAGAATGATCAACAGCCTGATTTACAGTGAAACCTCTCCAAATCGGACACCCTGGGGACCTCCCAGGGTGTCCGATTTAGAGAGGTTTCGCTGTACTGTTGAAATTTATCCCGTCAACACAGTGAGACACGTCAACACCGTGAAACACGGTGCCGTGAAACCTTTTTGATATCCTGTCAATACGACCTAATCACTGCGTATGAATATGTGCGATGGCTGGCTTTATATTTTTGACTTTTACAGCCATTTGTAGGTGTTAACGGGATAAATAGAATAGTAGGTTAGTACGGTGAATGTAAAAACATATCTGGCGCGGCACGGAAACGGGATGCGCTCGGCAGAGCCTCGCCCATCCCGTTTACTGAGCCTTGCCAGATATGTTTTCCCATTTACGACACTAACCTACTATTCTCTATAATTATATTCATGCATGTATTGTAACTGGGTCATAAGAATACATATATTCTTATGACCCATATTGTAATTACTGTATATGGCTGACTTATGTTGGGAACCTCTGTTTAGCAAGGTTGTACTGTAATCATATGATTTTGCGACAAGACATTTTGGCATTTATTGCCTTTGCGGCCAAGCAAGGTTGTACTGTAATCATATGATTTTGCGACAAGATATTTTGGCATTTATTGCCTTTGCGGCCATAGTAGATCCAGTTTCGATCAGCATCTACACGGTTAGCTCTTTAGTTCACAAACCGCTGTCCATGTGGCTTATGTACACTATATTATGGAAGCCATGGACAGACTTCTAACTTCCTACTTCCTACTTCATTACATCTAACTTCCAACTTCCAACTGCATTACTTCATAACTTCTTACTTCTTACTTTTTACTTCTAACTTTCCTACTTCCTTACTTCTAACTTCCAACTGTATTACTTCCTTACTTCCAAGTTCATCACTTCTTAGTTTTAAATTCATTACTTCTAACTTCATTACGACTAACTTCATTACTTCTAACTTCATTACTACTAACTTCATCACTACTAACTTCAATTCTTCTAACTTCATTACTACTGACTTCATTACTTCTGACTTCTAACTTCAAGTCAGAAGTCACTCCAGGGCTTCCATACTTTAGAGTATTATCTGGTTACGGCTATGTGTTAGCAGGACAGGAGTTGCACTGTTCAAACGTCTAATAAGTAATAAGCCCGATTTTGTCATGCATGAAGCATGACAAATATGATAATCATGGATCGATATAGACAGTGTTTTTATCTTTACCGCTGATCATTGTATGATGATTATCGATACATGAAAAAGCGGATTCAAGAATTGCTGACCTTCATTATAGGAATGAATGGCCTTTTTGTGGAATTTATCAGGGTATAAACTTGGAAAAGTCGCGGGAATACTGGACGAAGGCCGAAAGTCCTCGTCCAGTATTCCCGCGACTTTTCCAAGTTTATATACCCGATAAATTCCACAAAAAGGCCATTCATTCCTTATACTTCCAGCATTTGAAATAAAATTCATCAAGAAAATGTGTTTATTTTCCGTTTTCTTAAGAATGTTACTGAAAGTAGTTCGGCGTGGGAGTTTACTGGGATATAATTTATAGACTTGCTACGGGCCAATCAAATGTTAGGGAATTGTGTAAATATTTTTGTGCTGGAATTATATCATAAAAATGGAATGAACGAACAAATAAAACAGGTATTCATTATATAAGTATGACTGTGTCGAAAATAAATAAATAGCATAGCTTTAGGTTACCGTAACTACATGGACATGCGTAGCATTAATGTCGAATTTAAAACAATGTCAGTGGAATACATGCAGATAGTTATTGTAATTGTTTGTATTCTACAAGTTGTTTATTTTAGATAAAGAGACATTAATTTATCATCACCAGCCATCATCTGACAGAACAAGATTATGTGATGATCATTGAATTGTGAAAACTATGTCGAAATCTGTGACGATCTTGTCATGTTTTCATGATCTATTTCGTTTGATCACTTGTTCAGCTAAACAAAATCACCTTAGGTGACGACGAATACGCGACAGCTGATAATATTAATTCCGTCTCATAGTACGACCAAAATCGCTTAGCTCTGAAGAAAACATCTTAATTCAGGTATTATATTTTCTCAATTGGTCTATACAGTCGAACCTCCACAAACGGCCACCTCTCTACAACAGCCACCTCTCTACAACGGCCAAAATTTCAAAACGCAATGTGATGAATTGCGACCACAGTTAGTGTACGTAATTTTATAAACTTTGTGGGGGATTTTGTTAATTCTTCATCAGAACTGGCAAGTTTGGAGTGCTTTAGAATCGTCTCATTGAGACGATTCTAAAGCACTTCAAACTTCCCAGTTTTGGCGAAGAAATGAAAAAATATGCACCTTAAATGTAGCTCTGATTTATATATGATATACCTCTCTTCAACAGCCACCTCTCTTCAACAGCCAGTTTTCAGTCTCCCCATGGCTGGCCGTTGTAGAGAGGTTCGACTGTACTATATAAATGTATGAGGCATTTTAAATAAAATGATGCAATATATACATTATGTTACAAACTTTGTAGAAAATGCTCATGCATATTAATTTGTTCACAAGTCAACATTTTCGTCAGATGGAAAATCTCATTAGGGACTTTTATTGCTTTTGTACATAAAAATAAATTGTGGCTGTGACTGGAGAAATGGGACTTGTTGGTTTTGCGACCAGTGCAGATCCAGGTCAGCCTGTGCATCCGCGATCTGCCCTGCTCGCCATTACATAAATGAAACACCCGTCGTGATGTCGAAGCAATACAGATCTTTATCCGGCTACACGAGTGTGCTCTTTGATCAGCAGCTACACTGGTCACAAATCACATAAGCCACATTTCTCCAGTCACAGTTGAGATAAACATTGGTAAATGTGTTTTTGCAAACCATTGTGAAGGGACAATTTAAAACTTAAAACTTTACTGTTTGCTGTGAATGTTATTGTACGTGTTCACAAACGAATGTGTGTTTTGTAGAAACCCTACCGTTCACCCTCCCCTAGTGTAACCGGTGGTTACACTAGGGGAGGGTGAACATTAGGGGGTTTACAATCAATATTTGCTTCTGAATGATTCATAACTTATCGTCCTCAAAACCGTAAGGAAATGATGACACGACCTTGCAATGTAAACGTTTACTTTGGAAGCAGAGGAAGATAAGCTACGGAAAAAACAAATTATTTTATAGACTGACCATCATTGTATCTAACAAACATAAAAACAATTGTGAAGACATCTTCATATGTGGTTGTACCTGGATAAATGGGACTTATATGTTTTGCGACCAGTGTAGATACAGATCAGCCTGTGCATCCGCACAGACTGATCAGGATCTGCACTGTTGCTATTACATCAATGAAACACCAGTCATGGTCCTGACAAGCAATGTAGATGGTTATCAGGTTACAGGGGTGTGCTTTTCTATCTGAATCTGCACAGGTCACAAATCCCATAAGCCCCATTTCTCCAGTCACAGCCACATATGTACATACATGCCCATATATATACCACTTTATTATTCTTGTCTTTAGAACCGGGTAATAACTTCATAACAAGAAACAAAAAAAATCAAAATCCACGAATTTGCAGTTGATGTATGTTGGTCGTATCTTTCCGCACTTACTAGTTCACATAGATTAATGAATATTATACAATAATGGCAATCGATGTACAATATGCTAGCAAAGTTGTAGATATGTACCGCTGATAGAAGCATAGCGTTCATTGAATCAGGGGGCGACCGATCGGTATGATTATCATCGGTGATCATCATCTGTACACCATGTGACAACTGCAGTGATGATGAGAGAGAAATTTATTAGAAAACTTGTCAAAACCATCAAAATTGTGTCAGATGTCTGGGTACGTTTCTTTGATGTTTCCCGATTCTACATCCCGATTATCGATGTATCGATTGTACACCTCGATTATCGATGTATCGAGACTGGCCTGAATGTTTGTTGATTGTGTCGCCATATTGTTCTTACAACCAATAGTAAGGTATTATCATCAAGTGTGTGTATATCAATGGCGGCAATAGAGACCATAAAAAGATATTTATTGCATAAAATGGGCTTTCGAAGTGTAATAACACAGTGTGTTAAAAACAGAATACACTAGTGTGCAGTGTGCAAAGCGTTAAGGAAGTTGTTAACATAAATTTAAATTGCCGCTAATAATAAGAAAACACTATATTCATGAACGGATTTAAAACTTAGACAAGTCCCAAATCAATTGTCATATTACTTCACCAGTAAATAGTGTAAAATAGCATACACAGTTTGTTTGTTTTTTCATAGAACCACTCTCAAAACCTACCCGCACGCGGACACCTAACAGAGAAAGAACTTTGTATGGCCTAACGGTATGATCGAGGTTCCATCCGTGCACATGCTCAGTAGCCTCTTTCACCAACATTGCAAAGTATACTTATCTGGCAAAGTATACTATGAGGGAGAAATTTTCAATTTTATGATAAATTTATTAATTTTTATTATACTGAATTTATTACATTATCAGAGCCATTTTGGCCAAAATGGCTGTGATAATGTAATAAATTCAGTATAATAATTCTGCATACTTTTAATCATCAAATATATGCAGTTGTTAGTTCTATATGAAATAATACATTTCGGGAAAAATAAATGATTACTCCCTGAAAGTATACTTTGCTAGATAAGTATACTTTGCAATGTTGGTGAAATAGGCTACAGATGTAAGATCAAGATGTCGTGTATTGATTACCATACAACGTCTATGTGGGAGAACAAATCTAACGGCTATCTTTGAAGATTGAAGGCTGGACAGATTTGTGTGGAAGGTCATTTGTTATAACCCGCAAAGAATGTCGCACCTGAATGCCGATATCGTTTCATGTTTTGTCGGAGAAAAATACTGGCACCGGTGGAGACACATAGAAATGGGAGTTTCATGAACCTGGAAACCAGAATTACACGGCCGGTCCGCATACATTACAAAACGGACCTGGCGACGTTTGCGACCAGTATACCCCCCCCCCCCCCCCCCACCCGATGAGCATACGCATTCACAAGTAACGTGTAACATTAAAGGCACTCTCTCTCAGGTATGGCTGGAAAGTGATGAAAAATAACAGGACAAAAATTAATTTTAGCTCTTATTTCTGAACCTAATTGTACCTATAATTTGCCTGTGAAAAATGGGGATTGTTAATAAAATGTTTATAATAGTGAAAAATAACTAGCGTTTGCAACGTTGCAAACGCTAGTTATTTTTCAGTATTATAAAAAAAAAATTGCGCTCGATGGTTACTAAATTATTTGATTTAAATTAATTACACCAGCGTCTATAATGGGATTTAAAAAAAAAAAGATTTTCATATTACGACAAAAAGTAATGAAATTGCACAATGTGTCCTTACTGGTATGGTATGTATAGAAAAAATGACAATTTATGCCAAGCCCAAATTATCTCCTCTGACCATCACAGTGTCTGGTTGCATGTACTTGAATATGGCGTATGTTTGGGTGAATGTGATCAAATAAAATGGTGCGATTGATTTATATATGCCATTTACTGTGTCAAACGCCAAAAATCACATATCGGATATCTGAGACATCATCTGAGGCACAGTGCCTTTAATATTACGCAATTTTCGTTGTTTCTCCTCAAAAGTACAACAGTTTTGTGTTTCAGAAATTAATCGTATCAGCCATATCACGAGATAATCAAATCGCCATTACTAACTTACTCAACACATGTAAAGTTTCGGCAACTTTGAAGTCGGACGTAGGGACCCGAGCAGCACTCGAGATACGTCAACACGTGATAGCAGCTCAAATATAGGAGAAACAAATAAATATCATAAACCTTTATGGCTCGATTTTATTGCATTTCTTGTCCCGTAACGTTACATGACTGAGACTGGACTGACAAACAGGGACCTCACTATGTTTGCGATCAGCGTAGGTCCTGATCAGCCTGCGCACATACGCTGTTCGTCATTCAGTCAATTATGATTACGTTTCATTGCCTTTCATGGTCGTGTAATGTTAAAATTTTGGAAATGGATACGGACATAAGCCCCCAAAGACAAAAGCCCCACAGTCCAATGTTTTATGATTACGGTTCATTGCATTTTGTGTCCATGCAACGTTAAATGTTTGGGACCCGACAGAAAATGGGAAATTTAATCTGTTTGCGACCAGCGGATCAGGGTATACGATCTTCGCCAATCAGTCAATGGTTTTATGGCTCGGTTTTATTGCAGTTGTCGTGCGTGTAACGATACATGACTAACACTCGGCAGACAAAGGGGACCTTGCTATATTTGCGGTCAGCTTATAGGTACTACTTAGACCGCAGTCAATGAGGCTAATTGTATTGCGCATCTATAGATGCCAAACCCCGCCCGACCCGTCCGAAGAGAGTGGGCAAGCCACTGGAGTTAGACATAATCATATAATACCCGCCTCTCGGAAAAAAAAACATGTTTGTCTAATTATTGAGGTAGGAAGCAACTTTGTCTTATAGAAACGATAGTACGATCTTACAGCCTCTTTGAAAATGATTTGCTTTCTATAGCCCCGGACTGTATTGCCACTACCAGAGAACCGCTCTGAACAGGTTTATCCCATCAACACAGTGCGTATGTGCCGTGAAACACGGTGCCGTGAAACATTTTTGATATCCAGTCAATACTATTTTTGCATTTTACAGCCATTTGTAGGTGTTGACGGGATAAATAGAATATTAGGTTAGTGCCGTGAATGGGAAAAAATATCTGGCGCGGCACGGAAACGGGATGTGCTCGGCAGAGCCTCGCCCATCCCGTTTCCTGAGCCTTGCCAGATATTTTTTCCCATTCACGGCACTAACCTACTATTCTCTATAAACCGGACAGGTAGGCAGTCTGTGTGTCCTTAATTGTATGGGTTTCATTGGTGTATATTTATGATGATCATGTCTGTTCGAGTTCGAAAAGCACAACCGCTACCTTGACATAGTCATATGTCTGATTTACAGTGGAACATCTCGAAACCAGACAGGCCACGACAAAAGAGGGCTTCTGATTTTTTACCAGTATAGTTCCTCAATACAGTCAGGTACAAATATACTACAGCGAAACCTCTCTAAACTGTCCGGTTTAGAGAGGTTCCACTGTACACACACACCCCACCCCATCGGGTAACCGGAATGAACAATACCTTCAGGATCTACGGGTGCCATATACGCTGTACAAAATATTGTATGATTGAAATGTCTTACACGTATACACAAAATACATTTACTTGATACTCGACCATTATGAGTAATTGTAGTGTGCACCTATCGATACCTTCACCGAGTTGACACATCATGGGATATAGACACAGAGTGAGAACGTACAGTGGAACCTCTCTAAACCGGACACCAAGAAAACATCCGTGATCATATTTGTGTATGAGTTTCTCGGTCTTTTATCTCAGGTGATAATGTCTGTTCATGATCGAATAACACACAGCTATGGCTCAGAATTATTAAAAGCCTGATTTACATACAGTGAAACCTCTCTAAACCGGACACCCTGGGGACCTCCCAGGGTGTACAGCTTCGCTGAGGTTTCGCTGTAGTGGATTCGGACCTGGCTGTATGACAGTGCTAGATGATAAGGAAATATACTGGTAAAAAATCAGAATCCCTCTTTTGTCGTGGCCTGTCATCAATTAATTGTTTCAATCGCGTATAGATGAGCGTATTTTTCTTATTTCTCCATCAGTCAAAACGATGGCATATCGTATGTAGGCTCATCCCTTAATCCTGCCTGTCAAAACAAAGAGTCACACCTTGCCACCTCCCGCCACTGTCGGAGATGTCATATATACACGGCACCGTAAAATTGTCACCCCGGGACCCCGCTGTTCTCAACAGGTGAATCATGAAATGACGAGAATTTGGGAAAATTTGTCAAATTGTGTTTGTGACCAGTGTATACCCAGATCAGACTGTCTGATCTGGGTCTACACTGTTCGGTAATTCGACAGTGAAGTAGTTATGATGCGTTGGGATTAAGATAATGGACCAGGAACTACTGTGGTGAAAAGACCAGGGGGCCGTTTCACTAAACTTCGTACTAAAATGTTCGTAAGTGCAAACTTATGATAGTCTGTAAATTTCACATTAACAATGTGTTCTTGTAAACAAGTATTGTATTTGCATTTATTGAGCATAGGCTGCATATGCAGCATATGCTCAATAAATGTAAATCCATCAATTGAAATTTACAGACTATTCTAAATCTGCACATACGAACATTTCAGTCGTACGAAGTTTAGTGAAACGGCCCCCAGCCTCGCCTATTTTTATCATATAGCACCATCATTAGCGTCATGAGAAAGCACCGACTCGCCTCGATCGTTGACGTTTGTGTCGCATATATCTCATATATTCCACACGTGATTTTCCGCTTCATGCACTGAAAATGACCTATATCAAACATTCGCACCATCTTATTTGATCAAATTGCAGTATATTCCGGTATTTATTTTCTGAAACTGATAATTAGGGGAGATAATCTGGATATGCATGTACCAGAACTAACATTTCTGAACTAAAATGATTTGCTGTTGTGAAGTGATCATACGTACAATACCACATTTAGGAAGAAGTTTCCCTTGGCGCTACAAGTATACGTAACTTAAAGAATATAAATACATTTAATACACATTGTTTTAACGTCACTCTTTTTATTCTATAAAATTATATTAAATACATTTAATTCACACCCATTGATTGCAGAATAACTAGTGTTTGCACTTTTATTATTCACTATTATAAACATTGTTTTACTAATCCCAATACACATATTCAGGCGACTGATATGTACAATTAATTGGGTTCTATAATTGAGATATTTCTTTACTAATCTGACTCTTTCTATGCATATTTGAGACCCAGTGCCTTAAACAGAAACCATATGAGACACGCCATGTGATTTTGTACCTTCGGAAATATGCACAATTCCATTAAATACGTTTACAACACTTACAATATTTTCCGTAAATGGCTTCAAAAGGTGACAACATTTTCAGAGTACATGCATATACTCTGAAAATGTTGTCAACTTTTGACGCCATTGACGTGTGTCATACATAGTGGATTGTATCTGGCTATAAGGGGCGTATTATGATAGTCTGTAAATTTCACATTAACACAATTGTCTTGTTAACAATTATTGGATTTACATTTATTGAGCATAGGCTGCATATGCAGCCTATGCTCAATAAATGTAAATCCATCAATTGAAATTTCCAGACAATTCTAAATTTGCGCTTACGAACATTTTAGTCGTAAGAAGTTTAGTGAAACGGCCCCCAGGTGTTATATTGGGAAATAAATACGAAGCCCACTTTTGTCGTGGCCTGGCATCAATTAATTATTTCAAAGTCGCTGAGATAAGCGGATTTTTTCTTATTTCTCCACCAGTCCAAACGTTGGCATATCGTATGTAGGCTCATCCCTTAATCCTGCCTGTCAAAACAAAGTCACATGCACCTTGCCACCTTCCGCCACTGTCGGAGATGTCATGGATACACGGTACCGTAAAATTGTCACCCGGGACCCCGCTGTCCTCAACAGGTGAATCATGAAATGACGGGAATTTGGGGAAATGTGTCCAATTGTGTTTGCGACCAGTGTAGACCAAGATCCAACTGAGATAGTTTGACAGTGATAATGGTAGTAGCGAACAGTGTATACGCTTATCACGATGTGGGATTTACCTAGCGGGTCATGAGCTACACTGGTTAAAACTCTTTTAGTCCAATTTTATTTTTACATTAAGCATCCTATAGCACCATCCGTGCATCACGGGGAAAGGGACCTTTATCACATGATGAAAGCATCGTCTCGCCTGGTTGGTGGTTGAAGCAATGGTGATGGGATCCAGCCAACGAGTTTAGCACGCATCTCATGCATTGGAATTGAGCTGGCAGTAGCCGATTTCACCAACATTGCAAAGAATACTTTACTAGCAAAGTATACTTTGAGGGAGTAATCATTTATTTTTCCTGAAATGCATTATTTCATATAGAACTAACAAATGCATATATTTCATGATTAAAAGTATGCAGAATTATTATACTGAAAAATAAATACAATATCACAGCCAAATTGGCTGTGATAATGTAATAAATTCAGTATATAAAAATTAATAAATTTATCATAAAATTGTAAATTTCTCTCAAAGTATACTTTGCTACTAAAGTATACTTTGCAATGTTGATGAAATAGGCTACAGATTGCGCTGATATGTAGTATGATCTGGATCAACGCTAGCCGAAAACATTATAGTGGCTCATTTTCAGAACAAATAAAGCTACATTCACCTTTTGTACAAACAATAATGCCATAATTTATATAAATACATTCAAAGGGAGATAACTAACTACGATCCCTCATTACAGTTGAAACTTCTTTTTAAGTCAGACATGATAACTAAGA
Organism: Conchocele bisecta; assembly: GCA_029237695.1. Taxonomy (NCBI): domain Eukaryota; kingdom Metazoa; phylum Mollusca; class Bivalvia; order Lucinida; family Thyasiridae; genus Conchocele; species Conchocele bisecta. The sequence goes on along the minus strand of CM055274.1, from coordinate 73,872,255 downwards.
ACCAGGGTGTCCGGTTTAGAGTTTCCAGTGTATGTTAAAGGTACATGCCCACTCAGTAGGCACAAACTGTTTTTATAGGAATTAAATAAGTGTATAATTGTGTCATTATTCCACCAGTTCTAAACAGATATCATCATTTAGTAATATGTATTTACTGATTGTGACGCGCGGTGGTATCAGGCTATTTTCATATGCAAATGAGTCTTGGTATATTTTAATTATTTATACTAATTAAATGCGTCACCTGAAAAAAATAAAAACACGGTTATCGCCCCTGATAGCAGTGTGGAAATTTACGTCTGATATAAAATGTATAATAATGCCAATCAATACGTGGGGCAATGGTGAATTAATGTTTAGTTCGCCAGAAAAGTCTCAGATGATGTCTCTGATATAAAGAACTGTTTGTGACTACTGAGTGGGCATGTAGCTTTAAACTTAGTCTACCATATTGGGTACTCACTGACAGAACGACAAATAGTACAGACACTGATAAGGCTACGTGAATGCGCATGCTGAGCTTTGTCTACACCGCTGATTACTAGGCCACAACACAGATCTTGGACAGACAGACAGTGCAGATAACCATGCTGATCGGTAGCAACTTTGATCGTGATATATGACTGTCATTTGGAGAAATGGGGCGTGTGGCAGCATTGCCCAACCTAATTCATGATCTACTAGTGCGCTCCAATAGCCTGATAAGGATCTACATTTCGTTTTCAGAGACATGACTGATGTTTCATTGTCTAAATATCGAACAGTGCAGATCTGGATGCGCAGGTTGATCTGGATATACACTGGTCGAAAACTCAATAAAACCCATTTTGCTATGGCCCCTCACATACTTTGGACCGTAAAACTTTGGACCGTAAAACTTTGTGCATAAACTGGTTACACACGCCAAGATGAGGGTGATACATATTTACAATGATACCGAATGTGTGTGCCTCATGCATTGATAACATACATATCCCAAACAGTATAGCCCCTGATCAGACTGTACGTCTGCGTCTAGTCAGTGTCTACGCTGTTGCTATGTAGCACGTAGTATGATTATGAAGGCTAATCAGAATCGCCACCAACACGCAAAATGTTCAGGTTTTTAATGTCGGTGGATTGATTGATTGGTTGGTGTGGGTTTTACGTCCATTGAACAGCCATGTCATATATATGTACAGACAGGAATGCAGATGTTTGCATCTGAATGGAGGAGTACCACATATTCAGCACTAAACTTACACTAAAAACGCTGAACACTGAAAGACAATATCCTGATATGGTGTCAGATACCCTTATTACACCGGATCACTTACCCATACAAATATGATTCATGGTTAACAATATAATATGCCTAACCATTTCAAACAGTGTAGATCCAGATGAGCCGGCTCGTAACGAGCCGTCTCATCAGGATCTGCACTTTTTAAAATTAATTTTAGAGGAAAAGACACCCTTTGTTATAAATGGACTAGTTCAAAATCGTTTTGCGACGATTAAGTTGGCCTGACAAGTAAAATATCAAAATCCATTCCAGCTATTTAGGGATGAAATGGTTAGTGATGGACCCATCATGCCCTCCAATCTTCCTTGGCTGTGTTGGTGGGCCGTTAAGCATCATTTCTTGGCTGTGTGTGAAGCAACTTCACTGGTCAATACATCAACTAGACCCGTTTTCTCATGACAGGTGACATAGCTGCGGTTGGTGGGCCACTTGTGCCGTACTTGTCGTGACCTTTATGGCACCGGTTTCCATGACAGTCACAACTGACGTCGACGGAAGCCACGGGTGACAAGTCCAACACCAATCCGGTAACAGTAAATGTCATGACATAATTAGAGAGAAGTGGGGGTCATGGGGTTGTGGGTTGGTTTAGCAAGATCACGGAAAATAAAACAAGCAAATAACGGGTACCTAAAATGAAAATTAGCGACAATAGTTAACAAAATGGTCCAATAACAGTCAACATGTTTTTTTATATATTATAAAATAACAACAAAAAACAATTAAAAAAGAAACTGCCAATAGCAGGGTAAACAGTTTTAACTGATGCCCCCACTAAAGGTAACCCTAAATCCTTGTCCTCACACAACTCTCCCGCTACTGGCGGATCGTAGCTAGTTATCTCCCGTTAGATTTATTTATAGAAATCCGGTCCAAATTGTGAAGTTTGGGGCCTTATTGCTTGTAAAAAGAGTGTATGTAGAATGATATGCTGTGAAAAGGAGAAATTATAGGGATTTCGACTTGTGTTGATCCAGATCTACGCAATCTGATCTGGGACTACATTATTTGCCAGATTCATATTTTCAAACGTATTAATGTTATTGCAAACAGTGTAGACTCAGATCAGACACCTGTGCAGTCTGATCTGGGTCTACTCTGTTCGCAAAACTCAATTATTGTGCTATTCAGTAAGAAATAAACGCTGAAATACAGCACAGGACCGGATCTCTATAAATAGATTTGCAAAGGGAAATAACTGACTACGATTCCTCATTAGCGTAAACGGATGGACGGACGATGTGACGGATAGATGATCGACGACCGGACGGACGAACAGACAGCCTCGAGTATCCGTATCCTTATATTGTATAAGCCAGTCTACTTCCTTTTTTGGAGACGGCAGTTCAGAGAAAACTTGGGAAAAACCATATACTCTACCGATACAATTAGAAATGGTAATAACTTGCCGCCAGTTGACAGTTATTTCATGTACAAGGGCAATAACTCATACAGGAATAAATAAGCAACATGACGTAGTAGACTCCCTTAGTATAGTGACTGAATACTTTTCGCTTACTGCAATTGCGGCCATGCTTGTTCCTGATCTGTGACTGGGACTGTTTATGGAATTTGTGTTATAAATCTTTTTATTGTTCACAAGTGTAAGTGTAATTTATCAATACCTTTCCGCCAGGGTGGGGCCGCCGAGCAACCCCCGGGGTCTAAACACACTAATTTACGGCATTAGGCCATGCATTATATTTCTCTGATGGCCAAAACTAATGTAAAGTTATGTTAAACTCATCAAAGGATTGAGAAAGTTTTTAGCATAAATTACATTTTCCCAAGCAAACTTTAGAAACAAATAAGAAGAAAATACTCTAGTTAAACGTATTAAGTGTAAATTCGTGAATGGATATAAAACGGGAACACGTCCCCAATCAGTTTTCATATTAATTCACCTGTACATGGTGGCAAATAGCATACAGAGTTTGTTTGTTTTTTCACAGCACCACTCTCATAACCTACCCGCACGCGGACGCTTAACATAGAAATAATTTTGTACGGCTTTATGAATTAAATATCTATTTGAGGATGTGACTGGAGAAATGGAGGGGGGGGGGCTAACCGCTTGTGCGACCAGTGTAGATCTAGATCAGCCTGCGCATCCGCGCAGTCTGATCAGGATCTGCACTGTTCCCCGTTCCACCAATGGAACACCCGTCAATGGGAGTCATGCTTCTTGCAACCAATACAGATCGCTATCATGCTACAGTGTGTGCTATTTGATCGGGACCTACACCATCACAAATCCATTAAGATCCATTTCTCCAGTCACAGCCACATTTAATGATCAGGGGCGGGAGCAGAGTGTTCCAATTGAGACGTCAAGAACAGCACCACCCCCGGATTTGTTTTGTTTGTTTTTGTTGCTGTCTAATTCCCGTCTATGTATGTTAATTCCCTACTAGGTATTTCCGCCGCTGTGGGCTGGGAAGGCCCTCGTCGGTTCACAATAACCCGAATGTTCTGGCTATCACAAAGGGCGACTTACAACTTGTAAGTCGCCATGTGTGACAGCCAGAAAATTAATTCGGGTTATGTTTGTAGCAGCTCCTGTGCCGTCTATTTTCTGTGACTGTGTATACAAGGTGTAAGATCACGTGGTACTAACAACAACAACCAGCACTGAAACTTCCAGAATCCACCCGATTGAAAGTACGTATTCTTTTATATTGTCCTTATTACGTAACGGATTTTGATGAAATATGGCGCATCATCGATTCTTTGCAAAAACGACATAAGTCTGTGCCAAACTCCCTGGACCACCAAATGCATCTCATGAAGACGCGTTTGCTGCGCCATATTTCATCAAAATCCGTTGCATATTAAGGACAATATCAAATAATACTTACTTTAGAGTGGGCGACGTTGTTGTTGTTTCAACCACGTGACCATGCACCTTGTTATAGCCACATGTACAACTAACAGAGCAAGGTATGTAAATACAGTTAATATACAGTAATATACCTACGAGTATCAATAAGTGAAAACAATATTCTCGAATAATAGGGAGTATTACCTGAACCTATTTGTTTCACTTACTGATACTCTTATGTATATTTAATACATTTATATACCTTTCTCCGTTACTTTGACATTTGGTTATAAAGTGACCATAATGCACATTGTGTGTTGGATGCGCCGTATGCCGACTGACTCGCGAACACAGTAGAGCCAGACCAGACTGAGCATATGTGCATGCATATAGGCGTGCATTGTCTGAGAATGCAAGAATGCTCGGATCGTGGCAAACATCGTTGGCAAAATAGAGGATCTTACACGAGTGATGATTTAATATGATATTCATTAAAGGTACATGCCCACTCAGTAGACACAAGCTGTTCTTTATAGGAATTAAATAAGTTTATAATTGTGTCACTATTCCACCAGTTACAAGTGCCCGCTATATATATAACCATTTAGTAATATTTATTTTACTGATAGTGACTCGCGGTGGTATCAGGCTATTTTCATATGCAAATGAGGCATGCTATTTTGTAATTATTTATACTAATTAAATGCGTCACCTGAAAAATAAATATTTTCGACAGTTTATTTTCGTAGGATCATTGCACATCAAAAAAGTAAATACAGATAATAAATAGTAGTGTCCGGTAGCATGTTAACGAAACACGGTTATCGCCCTTGATATCAGTGTGGAAATTTACGTCTGATATAAAATGTATAATGTATAACGTTGGGTCATGGTGAATGAATGTTTATTTTGCCAGAAAATGTCTCTCATATCAAGAACATTTTGTGCCTACTGAGTGGGTATGTACCTTTAAACGAACTTCCTGATTTCGGAATTGTCTCGTTTCTTATGAAACAAGTCATTATGTTTAATAAATATCACATTACAGCCCGGTGCTGCAGACAAGGGCAATAACTAGTACAGAACTAAAGATGAATACTGTTCGAGTAGCCTCCCGTAGTCCAATGCAGTTGAATACAATTGGCTGAGATTAGAATAGAATCTTGCTTCGGCACACTGGCTAAATGGGGCCTATGGACTTTGGGCACGACGGAGACCCAGTTCAGACTGACCATCCGCGTCAGCACTGGGTCTGCACTGTTTCACATTCACAAGGTGCATGATCACGTGGTCATAACAACAACAACAGTGGCTGAAAGTATTGAAAGTATTATTTGATATTTTTCTTAATATGAAGCGGATTCTGATGAAATATGGAACAGCAAACGCGTCTTCATGATCTGCATTTGGTGGTCCAGGGAATTTGGCACAGACTTATGTCGTTCTTACGAAGAATTGATTTCCGTGTCGGAGACACGGAAATCGATTCTTCGCAAAAACGACAGAAGTTTGGGCGTAAATACAGAGACCACCAAATGCAGCTTAACAAGACGCGTTTGATGCGCCATATTTCATCAAAATGATTTAATCAGTTACGTTTTAAGGAAACTATAAAAGGATCAGATGGATTCTGGAAATGTCAGTACTTGTTGTTGTTGTTGTTGTAGTTGTTAGTACCACGTGATCATACACCTTGATTCAGTCAGGAGGGCCGTAGCCAGATTGAGGCGCACCGCGTCGCATTAAATAGTCTGTATATATGTTCGCTGATCTCTGACTGGGGGTTGATTATTTTATTGACTGATCGATTGATTTATTGATTGATCGCGAGTTGTTGATTGATTGAGTGATTTGAGTTGTATATCTATTCAACAGCAACAGCATATATAGCTCTTAATCTGACTGACGAAATGGGGATTATAGTATTTGTGGCCAGTCTAGATCCATATCTGAGCTTTACTGGAGAGATGGGGGTTTTAACATTTGTGACAAATCTAGTTATTGCTCTGTGACTGGGAAATATAGTTTATAAGAATCAAGTTCAGATATTGATATGTCACTTGAGAAATTGATCTTAACCCTTTCACCCCTAAGTAACTGGAGTGGATTTTGATATGTAAATTTTGAAACCAATCCAATAATTGTCATAAAATGATTTTCAGACTAGTACAAGGTGCATGATCACGTGGTTACAACAAAAACGTCGCCCACTCCATCTATCTATCTATCTATTGATACTGTACTCGCTCCGTTTGGAGCTTTATGACAGGTATTTTCCTTGATATGCAACGAATTTTGGTGAAATATGGCGCAGCAAACACGTCTTCAAGAGCTGCATTTGGTGGTCCATAGAGTTCGGCACAGACTTATGTCGTTTTTGCGAAGACACGTAAATCGATTCTTCGCAAAAACGACAGAAGTTTGGGCGAAAATACAGAGACCACCAAAATGCAGCTCAACAAGACGCGCTTGGTGCGCCATATTTCATCAAAATCCTTTACGTAATAAGGACAATATAAAATAATACGTAGTTTGAATCTGATGGATTCTGGAAGATTCAGTACTTGTTGTTAGTATCACATGAGCATACACCTTGTAGTAGTTCACTTATGAAAACGGGGGAGGTGGTTGTTTTTGTTCGCAAAAATAAGAAACTTACTTGCAAAAAGTGCAGATACTGATGAGCCAGCTCATCTGGATCTACACTTTTTGCTAATACATGTGGGCCTGTGGTGTTGAATGGGTTTATATATGTGGACTGGAGAAATGGAGAAAGGCCAGTGTTAAAACTATACTGTTCGACATTCCGTCAAAGAAGCACCTGTCATGATTCTAACCAGCATTACATATTTAGCCCTGAAATTAGAATAACATCACCTGGGGGCAGTTTCATTAAACTTCGTATGACTAAAATGTTCTTAAGTGCAAATTTATGATCGTTTGGAAATTCAAATTAATGGATTTACATTTATTGAGCATAGGCTGCATATGCAGCCTATGCTCAATAAATGTAAATCCAATAACTGTTTGCAACAAAATAGTGTTAATGTGAAATTTACAGACTGATAATTTTGCACTTACGAACATTTTAGTTAGTGAAAGTAACGAAGGTTAGTGAAACGGCCCCCAGGTGTCAGGTCCATTCCACACCAGCGTCACTTTGCTCCAACCCCAAAAGAAATATGATCAGCACTAATCTTATTACCTTTTTAATGCGGTATAACAGGATTTAACTCTCAAGTATCAGAAGTCCGAAAATGTACACGAGTGCCAAACCATGTAAGTCAGTGTTCCAGTAAGGATGAACCCCAATCATTAAATTATCTTTCCAGTGCTCCTGACCAACCACCCAACACATACTTTGGAGGTGAAATAAGAAACATTGAAAAAAAAATTCAGAAAACTCATCCGCATGTGAAGAGGTCAATACGGTTCGAAATCACTGCTTTCCGGCATGAATAAACAACAACCAAGTATATAGTTCAATAGTTTTACTTGTACCAAAGCAAAGTTGGTTATATTAAATATCAAACACAGACTAGCAATTATATGTTTATAACACGAGTCTATGGAAGTAACAATATGGCAAAGCTTAAAAGCTTTCCGCTTTCATTGAATCGCAACAAAAATCGGAATAAACAAAATCACAAATATCCACATACTAGGCTGTGACTGGAGAAATCGGGCTTATGAGATTTGTGACCAGTGTAGCTCCTGACCAAACAGCATACTCCTGGGGCCCATTTCAGTACACTTCGTATTACTAAAATGTTAGTAAGTGCAAATTTAGGATCGTCTGAAAATTTTAATTGATGTATTTACATTTATTGAGCATAGGCTGCATATGCAGCCTATGCTCAATAAATGTAAATCCAATAATTGTTTACAAGAAAACATTGTTAGTGTGAAATTTACAGACTATAATAATTTTGCACTTACGAACATTTTAGTCTTATGAAGTTTAGTGAAACGCCCCCTTGTAGCCTGATAATGATCTATATTGCTTGTTAGAAGCAGGACTGGTGTTTAATTAATGGTATTGTGAACAGTGAAGATCCTGATCAGTTTGTTTGTTTGTTTGCTGGGGTTTAACGGCCCATCAACAGCCAAGGTCATTTAAGGCCGTGTCAATGGGTTTAGTACTAAATCCCATATATTACCTGTACAAGTACATGTACATGTTCAAGTACATGTACAAATGGGGGGAAAATCCCAAAATCAGATCTGAATATTTACAATAAAAATATATATATTCAGCCCTGAAATCAGAATAATCCTGATCTGATGACAGATCCTCGCCACACCAGAATCACTTGTCCCCCTCCCAAAAGCAGTAGGATCAGTAATAATCTTACTACTTTTATAATGGGCAATAACCCAATTCAACTCCCAGGTCCTGGATCTACACTGGTCACAAAACCCATACGCCCCATTTCACCAATCACAGCCATATATATATACTAGTATTGTGTACAAGTTACAACATGGCTGTGTTTACAGAATGAAGAATGAAATTAATAAAACGAGTAGCAACATTTAATACTTTGTAACAACAACAATGATAATTATAACGTATTTTGTGACACATTACCATGACAACTGATCTGTACATGCGAGACACTGTACTTTTAGAGAGACTATAGGCACATATTAACAAATTACATTCGGAATACACCTTTACATGTAAGAACACATTTATGTTTATGTTTTGTTTGTTTATTGGTGTTTAACGGCCTATTAACAGCTAAGGTCATGTATTTGTTTGTTTGTTTATTGGTGTTTAACGGCCTATCAACAGCTAAGGTCATGTAAGGTCGGGCAAACAGGTTCGATCCCATTTTAACCTGCTGCATTGGAGGGAAAATCCCAAAATCAGAACGGAATATTTACATCGAGATACAACATATTCAGCCCTGAAATTAGAATAACCTGACCTGGTGCCAGGTCCATACTGCACCAAAGTCACTTGGCCCCTTCCCCTATTTAAAAGTAATACCGGTAGGATTACTCTTATAAGGGGTATAACCAGATTCAACTGTCACATACAAAATGTCAAAGACGTATGTGAGGGCCAAACCAGGTCTCCAGTCGGGATTCCGGTAAGGATGAACCCCGATCGTTAAATTACCCATCACTTGCACCCACCTTCCACCCACTAAGGTCATGTAAGGCCGGGCAAACGGGTTCGACCCTGTTTTAACCTGCTGCAGTGGGGTGGGGGTAATCCCAAAATCAGAACGGAATATTTACATTGAGATAAAAAATGTATTCAGCCCTGAAATTAGAATAACCCGACCTGGTGACAGGTCCATACCACACCAAGAACTCTTTTAAATATTTATGTTATTTCTCTTTCAAAGTACATATATGATGTGACCACTCATTTGAACCTTCTCTATGAGGTGGTCGCGACATAAAATTCTGAGCACTTTGAAACTATTAATGATTTTCCACAAGCACGATCCTCGTATTAGGATTTAATCCTTTTATTGCTATTAAAAAGTTAATGTGACTTCAAAAGTGTTTAACAAATATTCCATTTGTTCATATGTGAATCTTATGCATCATCACATAGGAAGTACAAGTTGTGATTTATCCCATTTTATGCTGAATACACACATATACGGGGTATGAACAAATTTAAATAATTTTCTTACTTCTTCTCAAAAGTATATGTTGTCACCACTCATTTGAACCGTCTTGCAGAGACGGCTCAAATGAGTGGCGACAACATATATTTATGTGCATAAATAAAGAATTATTTTTTTTTTGTGCAAATAATTATGTAGCCCAAGCATGTAATGGGTTAATTGGCAAAAAAATAAAAATAATTCTTTATTTATGCACAGAAATATATGTTGTCGCCACTCATTTGAACTGTCTCGGCGAGACGGTTCAAATGAGTGGCGAAAACATATATTTCTGTGCATAAATAAAGAATTATTTTTATTTTTTGTGCAAATAATTATGTAGCCCAAGCATGTAATGGCAAGTTGACAGGACTTGTTTATTTTGTGACTGAGATCATAATCCAAATATGTTTCTGTCAACCAACCAGTTACCATGGCACCTCTCTAAACCGGACACCCTGTGAGATCCCCAGGGTGTCCGGTTTAGAGATGTTCCACTGTAAAACAGGCAGATGACTAAATGAACACACGCGTGTTTGCTTTGTGATCATGAACAGACATTATGATCTGAGATCAACGGCAACGAAATGTGTCAAAACTAAGCACAACTAACCGTTCTCTTTATCCAGTTAGAGAGCTTCCGCTGTACATTATACAACTTGCATTTTTAAGTTGAGTATCAGTTTTTACCATACATGTACATGCATAATAAAATGGTCAACATTCAGAACATACCAAGTCTTGTAACACAACACACAAATGTACACATACAGAAAGGTGCAGATATTTATATATAATTTAACATATAATTGACATATATTGAAAATGACATATAAGGCTATGATTTGTGTACACTGTATAAGGAATACTGGTCGGTGGAGTTCATATATCAACATACATTTCTCTAAAAAAAACTTCCAGAAGCACCGCCTAGACTCAAATTTAACACACTTTACTCAAAATCTAAAATATTAGTGTTTTCAAGCTGAAATTTTGAGGATCAATTCTGTATCAGTCAGACGAATGTGTCAACATCAAGTGACATGTAACATGAATATACATATTATCCCCGAAAACATATTATATCACGTCAATTCTTGCAAATTGAATAACTGTAAAAATATTAGTGTTTTCAAGCCAAACTTTTGATAATTACTATTCTGCAGAAGTGAGACCTCTTGTGCTTCATTTGCGACACAAATATACCAAAAAATCCCAAAAACAGATTTTACGTAAATTCTTGAAATTAAGGAATAATTAAAATTCAAGAATTCCTTTAAACCTTCAATACTGATAATATTTGTATACAGAAATGTTTCATATCTGTGCCAGTTGATGGAAAATGGTCATCTGCATTGATCATGAACACTTAATTCAGTATGTTCGTACATGTATAAATATGTGTCAATTTTTTTTAAATATTCAAGTAAAATATTTCAAATATGAGTAAAGCTTGGTAAATATGTGGCCGTCACTTGTCATATATGTCATATATACACAACGACAAACATTCATTACATGGTATAAAACGCTGCATGAGAGGAAATGCAAAAAGTTCATGGGCCTCCGACTAACAAAAGAAGTCGGCCACTTTCGGATGTTCTCAAACGGCGTAGCCCCAGATCAGACTGCGCATCTGCGCAGTCTGATCAGGGTCTACGCCGTTTGCCATTCAGCTAGTAAACAGAGAGATCATATTCATATGTATGTAAACGTGCAAGAGACCGCATCTACAATAGTTTCACACACTATAGGCCAATTTATATATCTCATTTATAAACAATAACATTATACAAACTTAAAACTCTGCATGGGATGAAATAAACACAGTGAATGCAAATGTCTATTGTGGTTGACTTGGTTTCATGTTCGTACCGGAGTACAAATTCCGTGTCCGTACCTTCTGGTGGTTACCCACCTGCAGCAATAAATGTTCGCACAGGGAGTTTGTCCATTTACGATTGAATACAATTAAACTACTATGTACATTTTAAGAAGCTGTTTCCAGGTTTATTGTTTATTTTTAAAAATAGATGTCGTTACCATCATTTGCACCAATTGAACCACAGGATGAAGTAACGAACCAAGGTCTATGGTGCATTAAATATACATAAAAGCATCAATATGTGAGAAAAAAAAAGCTTTATGTTTTCTTTACGCCCTCCTATCACACATACAGAAAATTAGTTTATTGTTTTCACTTATTAACCCTTACACCGCTACACACAACAATTTTCGTTTGCTGTTGCTTTTATATCTTGCCTTATTTCTCAATAAAAACATGTTTTGACAACACTTCAGAATCATTTCCAATGGAAATGATTCTGAAGTGCTGTCAAAGCATGTTGTAAATTATCCTAAAGTGCTTTCAAAGCATGTTTTTGATGATAAAAATGGAAAATAGAAAATAAACAGCAGACAACAAAAGAATTAAGATAACGGTTTAAGGGTTAATGCTTTTAGGTATATTTAATGTATTTATAGACGTTGGTCCGTTACTTCAACCTGTGGTTTGAACCACATTTAATGAGTGGTCACAAGTCAAGCTTCTGATGAAAAAATAATCAACATTTTCATATCAACCCAACAACGATGTTCCTTCATCCGGATATAATATGCTGATGCTGTCTGGCTATAGTATGTGAACGCTGGTTAACACTTCGAACACCACATACCTGTATAGTGGCAATGGCAAACAGTGTAGATCCTGATGAGCCGGCTCGTCTCATCAGGATCTGCATTTTTGCAAATAATCTTCACATTTTTTAGAAAACAAAAACGCCCCCTTTTTCATAAACGGACTACCGGTCGTCTGAAAATCATTTTGTGACAATGGGATTGGTTGCAAAATGAACCAATAAAAATCCATTCCAGCTACGTAGGGGTGAAAGGGTTACGGGATCAGAATCAGCCAATCAAAAGGCAATAGACAAACAATTACTCGGCTGAAACGTCACAAGATGGATAGGTTTTCTACTACCGGGCCACTTATGTTTAACAACAATGGACACGGAGGGTAATGATAATATTTAGTTAATGTTAACTTTCGGAGTTCAATAGGAACAAACGGATTATTAAGTTAAGAAAAGTCTAAGCCATGTAATACAGTTAGTTTCATGTAATAAGACCAAAGTTGCAAAATAGTCATTGTCTGTGTCTGGGGAACATTTTTAGTGACTCATACCCAGATAATAATCCCCAAATATCAGCCAACAAAATACAGCCCGAGTGTGGTAATCGGAATGATTTGTTGCGGACGCGTAACACTTCAAATACTCCCATATATGGGAGTATTTGAAGTGCTATGTGTCCGCAACTCGGTAATGATCTACAGTGGGACCTCTCTAAAGCAGACAATGTCCGTTTTAAAGAAGTTATTCATGAATATATGACTCACCGATACACATGTGTGTGTGGAAATTACTGGTAACAGAGATAGTAGGTTTGTTTGCTTGTTTGTCGAGGTTTAATGGCCTATCAACAGCTAAGGTCATTTAAGGCCGGGTCAATGGGTCTAGTACTAAACCCCATATATTACCTGTACAAATGGGGGGAAATCCCAAAATCAGAACTGAATATTTACAATAAAAAAGCTATATATTCAGCCCTGAAATCAGAATAATCCCGAGTACTCGCCACACCAGAATCACTTGGCCCCCTCCCAAAAGCAGTAGGTTCAGTAATAATCTTACTACTTTAATAATGGGCAATAACCCAATTCAACTGCCAGGTAACAAAGGTTCCAAAGATAAAAACGTACCCGAGGGCCAAACCAGGCAAATCGTGATTCCGACAAACAGGAACCCCTACTGTTAATTTACGCCGTCGCGTTTGCCTGTACGTTACCACCCACGGTAACAGACATAGTACAAAGTAGAAAACTTTAACTCAAATCTTGGACAGACACACAGACACAAACAAGGTAGTAACTACATGTAACACAGACATTTGTTGGGGGACATATACAAACTCAACAAGCCTGTAGTTGTGATGACATATCCCAACAATTAATAAATACAACCACTAGGTACACACTGCAGATAATTGAATACACATTAACCTTTAAACAGCGGGAACAGAAAATGTTGTCTGCTGTTGTTTCATATTGTGTTTCTTTCACAGTAACATGGTTTGACAACACTTTATTCATGAAAAACATGGCTTGACAGTACTTTAGAATCATTTCCAATGGAAATGATTCTAAAGTACTGTCAAACCACGTTTTTCGCGACTAAAATGGCAAATAAAACATAAACAGCAGACAACAAAATTTAATTCAGCATTGTATGGGTTAAGGTTTCTTGTTATTGTTTTAGCGTTAGTCTGATACAAAACATTTAACGTTTCCCACAGGCTGCTGACGTGGGAAATTTAATCATCAACACATCTGTTACTGCATGCTGGCTGACAAATAGAACTGATCTGCGTTTTCAGATTCAAGGGCATAACACAAGTTGGCAACGATCTGAAAAAACGGGGATTATTGTCGGGTTTTTAATAGTGATCATTTGGGGCATTTTGGAATACAATGTACATGTACAAGTTGGAATTTGCAGAAGTGGTGTTAATTTGGATATGTAAAACATATTAAATTGTATTTCACATATATATTTAATCTCGGTGTTCCCTTTTGTGGTTTTCAATGGTGATCAATTGGTTTATTACATGATCAACCTGAACTCTTTCAACACTACAGACCTGTATAAGCGGTATTGGCAAACAGTGTAGATCCAGATGAGCCGGCTCGTGACGAGCCGCCTCATCAGGATCTGCACTTTTTGAAAGTAATTTTCATGTTTTTGAGAACAAAAACACCCCATTTTCATAAATGGGCTAGCTATCTGAAAATCATTTAGTGACGATTGGATTGGTTGCACAATTAACGCATCAAAACCAATTCTAGTTACTTAGGGTGAAAAGAGATAAAATGCACTTTCTAACAGCTTATAATTTCCTTCAATTTTGATAAGAATTAAAGGTATAAATATGTTCATGTTCCCAAATGGCCAGAAAAAACACCTGGTCAACATCGAGATGACAAACGGTGTAGACAGTGATCCATCTACATACAATTGGTAACTAATGCAAGTCTACGCTGGTATCAAATTGCCAATGTGTGTGTTTGCCTTTATACTGCTGATGCATTAAATTTCCTTGAATATGGCCAAATATAGTCCGCACACGCTATCTTGGGCACGTTTTATCTCTGCTACGCCAATCAGCCTCATTGTTAGCTGCTGAACAACTGCTGGGGAATGTTACATTACATTGTAACCAGCATAGATTGATTGATTGACTTATTTGTGTTTGTTTGTCTGTTTATTGGTGTTTAACGGCCTATCAACAGCTAATTTAAGGAGGTCATGTAAGGCCGGACAAACGGTTTCAATCCCGTGAGTGTAGAAATGGGGCTTGTGGGATTTGTGACCAGTGTAGATCCAAGTAACACATTCACGTGGCGAGATAACGATCGATATTACTTGTTACAAGCATGGCGGGTGTCTCATTGCTGGAAAGGCGAACAGTGCAGATCCTGATCAGACAGGATCAGCACAGGCTGATCTGGATCTACACTGACTGGTCGCAATCAGAGCCAAAATTATTGAATTTGATTGATTGATTGATTGCGGTTTTAAGTCTGTTCAACAGCAAAGTCAAATAAAGCTGGCACTGTCCCTGTGTGAAGCGGTACTGAACATTCAGGGCTAAATTTCCAATAATAATATGAACTCCAAGACAGTCTCCTGATCTGATGCAAGGTACCCTTAACCCTTTCACCCCCAAATAACTGGAATGTATTTTGATATGTTAATTTTGCCAAACATTCCAACCATCACAAAATAATTTTCAGACTATTCCATTTATGAAAAGGAGGTGTTTTTGTTCTAAAAAAAAACATGAAAATAACTTGCAAAAAGTGCAGATCCTGATGAGATGGCTCGTCACGAGGCGGCTCATCTGGATCTACACTATTTGCCAATACCACTAAACAGGTCTGTAATGTTGAAAAGATCACTTGTTCCTATTTGTGAATCCAACTCAGATTCACCTTGAGATATGGATCCATTATAAAGGACAGATTCATCGTTAAGATACACATACCACCAACCATCCCAAAGCTATCATGGAGCATCGTCTATTCCTAATTATCGTCTAAATATAGATTTGTTTATTCTTCGTTATGCCAATCTAAACCTTTAATTGTGCAACTACCGAATAGAATAATGAGGTTCACACAATGCAATAATTTCTTTGACAGCTGCATACATGATTTCATTTGGAAACAATTTTCCAGTTGCTGCTGGCAACACTGTGGGTATATGAACTCCTGTAAATGGACAATCTTATCCACCATGTTTGTCATATTGGTAAACATCCATAAATGTAGAATCTGACCACACTGCATCAATGGGCAAACTGACCAATATATTGGGACGAATTGCAATAACACATGTTTTCTCATGAACTCTCAAATGGAGGAAATGAACACCAGCTGATGAAACTTTAGCCAAACAACACCACAAGATAGGGATATATCTCGCTACGAGGATCAATATTTCTCACGGATTTTATATTAATGTCATTGGACGATGATTACAAACATTTTCCGACTGTTTAGTTGCAATGTCAGCAGTATATAAAATTATTACTTAGATATCAATTTTTGCCTAGAAATTGCCTGTATTTGCCTACAGCAATAACATACACAGTCCAGGCTGATACGGCGTGTTTTCCAGTCTGATACTGAAACTTCTAGTCTGATACTGCCATTTCTAGTCTGATACCATCGTTACTAGTCTGATACCGCCGTTTCCAGTCCGATACCATGTCTCGCGCACATATTAAACCAGTTCCTTTGGGCATGCGCATTGCGTATGTTTACTTTTATAGGCTGCGTAAATTTTGACAGATGCCGGGAATTTAAATGTGTAGGCTCTATATTTCATCATTCATGGATAACGGCATCGATTTTAATATTAGGATTATCACAACTGCTGGATGATTGATATTGAAATTGATATCTAAGTAATCTAAGTAATAAAGACGTTAATACGTGTCTTGTTTGATATCGGCCGAGGTATCGTCCCTCGGTAACTTGGTATCAGCCTTCGACCTTCGGTCTCAGGCTGATACCAAGTTACCGAGGAACGATACCTAGGCCGATATCAAACAAGCCACGTATTAACCTCTAAGTAATAACTACTGGAGCAAATTTGTTTCGCTGACCGCATCACCCTAATTACGGATTTGTATTACGCATTAACGTTTTATAACAAAATGAAGACGTTCCAAATGATGTCCCTAATGGCATGAGAAAGCAATGTCAGGGATTCCGCTGGCGATCGCCACTTTCGCAATTGGCGATAAAAATAACCATTTTTTTTTCAATTTTTTTTATTTTTTATCGCCAATTTTTTGAAGTGGCGATTTTTTTTTTTTCCCCAGCGGAATCCCTGATGTCATTGTATTTTCAACATCATTAGAAGCGTCGGTGACTAAGTAAAATTACTGCCATTGTTAGAAAGTGCTGCGTAATAATACATATATATGTACTATGAAGTGCTTACAAAGAGCGGGAACCTATAATGTGCCATATTTATAACAGGTATATTAATATTGTTGGTATCAAAACTATTTTTCACTGTGGAGATTTTCAAAATAGTCGATGAGGTCTTCTCACTGAAGCAGATAGATCGGATATCTCGGTTTTCTGCTATTTGGTGCCTTAAGTCATGTGATAAACAGAATTTGTTTCCATTTGTATTAGCCTCTAATGATTCCCCAGACAACGATGTTACCCAATAATATGGTACAGAGAGATAAGAACATGTCATCTTTATTGCAGGCTTGTTAGGTTGCTAAACCAGATACAAATAAAGGTTGGTTCTACTTAATTGTAATCGGGTTCATTGCAATTTATTTCCGCTGAGTACGTCTATTCGTGATTGCTAAAACCCACGCGTGTCTTGGAGTTGTTGTCTGTCTGTTGTACAGTGGAACATCTCCAAACCGGACACCCTGGGGACCTCCCAGGGTGTCCGGTTTAGAGAGGTTCCTCTGTACACACAATTTTGAAGTTACATGAAAATACTTCAAGCAGCTGTTGACAAAGCAACTTTAACCCTTTCCCTGTTTTGCGATATTTTGACTCTTCCAAATCGAAAACATCTGAATAAAAGAATCAAATGCTGGGTCAAATTATGGTTAAATTATCTGATAGAGTAGAAAACATTGTGGGAAAAGGAGAAATTGCTTGTCACAAGCAATTTCTCCTTTTCCCACAATGTTTTCTAAAGACATATCTTCTGCAGAGGCGTGAAAAGTCGTTTCTATAAGGGAAAGGGGTAATAGGCTCAAGAAAAGGATCATACCAACAAAGTGAACATAACGATGTGGGAAGATAATTCCAAAGGACAATTGTCTTTCTACCACACGACGTCGCTTTATGTCGATATATACACATATGCGAAGTATCAGGAATATATTCCAGGCGGTATACAACTTACCCTCTAAACCTGGGACTAAAGCCAAGAAAATGTAACTATATTGTCTTGTGGGAGAAAACACCAAAATCACAAACTCCACAGGTACAAAATTCAGTTTCAGCTTTCTTGCATGCCACACGTGTTTAGGTCACGAATGATACGTATGTAAAGTATCATGAAAATATTCCAAGCGGTATATGGTCCAGTCGTGGATTGTGCGACAGATACACGGACACTTGCAATACATTTGTGGGTGCATGAAATTCTTTTATCTTGAACTGGTTGTCAGAAAGAGGGATTTTGACGGAAGCTGACTTTACCAGACAGAAGATCCATGGTTAACTTACTCTGCATAAACCCCAGACAGGCAGACAATTTTGTCTAATAAAGCAATAATTAGAAAATTTACAGAGAGAGTATCGAAGACGTTTGGATCTATCCATATGCAGTGGAACCTCTCTAACGTTTTCTTAACAAAATGAAGACGTTCCAAAATGACAGTGGAACCTCTCTAAATCGGACACCCTCAGGGTGTCCGATTTAGAGAGGTTCCACTGTCATTTTAATTTTTTTTTATCCCACCGGTTAACCACCACAGGCAAATTATAATAATTTGACTACCGGTACTGTATTAAAGGCACATTTCCTTGGAAATCAGCTATTGTCAACTGAATCTCACAGGTGTGTTGTATTTCACAAAGTAAACCCAATCCGCGAACATAATTGGATTTGATCAATTTACAAACTCTAGGGTAAAATTACTCTCACCAGAAACTAGCCCGCTGTTGACAAAACAACCATATGACATTTGCAACCAGTTTCAATACTGATCATCCTGTATGAATTTGGGATAAAACGTTTTCGATAGCAGTTTTAAGATTACTTCTGTGACGAAAATAGTGTTTTTTAGGTGGATCCTGATTGTATTTAATCGATGCATCTTGGGCTGCACTGACAGCCAACGTCATAAGTTTATTAGTTAATTACATTTTATTTGCCATCGTCGGATGACATGCGATACAGGAAATTGAGTGTCGTCCCACGTATTGATAAACCCCCGAGACAAAAATACATGTTGCACTGTCTTAGGTTTTCATCAGGAAATTCATCAAAATTCATCCGCACGACTTGAGGTAACCTTGCGATGTGCACATAGCTTAAAATGTCAGTTTATAATAAGCTCGCTGTTTGACCGTGCGACTGATCTCGTGCGACTGATCTCGAATAAATCTATGAAGACAGTCAATTTAGAATGTGCCTATAAGGATTACATTGGTCAACAGCGGATTTTAACCCGTTTAATCGTGGCATCAGCAAAGAAAAGAAATCGTATGGCATTTGCGACATTTTCAGATTCAGTAGCCTATTTAACCAAAATTGCAAAGTATACTTATCTAGCAAAGTGTACTTTGAGGGAGTAATCATTTATTTTCCCCGAAATGCATTATTTCATATAGAACTAACCACAGCATATATTTGATGATTAAAAGTATGCAGAATTAGGTATTATTCTGAATTTATTACATTATCACAGCCGGTCGTCCCACCTATCAGCTACATGGATATTACGAGTGTCAGAATATGTTGTCCGAAACGAGGCTTTGCCGAGTTTCTGATGACACATTCGCATATTGCTGACGTCATCAAATGTCCGTAAATCCATATTTAGACTAGTCTGTAAATTTCAATTGATGGATTTACATTTATTGAGCAAAGGCTGCATATGCAGCCTATGCTCAATAAATGTTAATCCAATAATTGTTTACAAGAACACATTGTTAATGTGAAATTTAGAGACCATCATAATTTTGCACTTATGAACATTTTAGTCGTACAAAGTTTAGTGAAACGCCCCCCTGGTGGGCGAAAGAACCTGGTCAACAGTATAAGATTCATCAGACTGTGAATGGGCTAGGGTGCTTACACAAATCCTGCCATGTTGCATATGCATATGATCATACACGACCAATTATTTAACCCTTTCAACCCTAAGTAACTTGAATGGACACTGCCATGTTACACTTCAGACTAATTATCCATTTATGAGAAATAGGTATTATTTTTAGCAATAAGAAAATATCCACAAATGATGCAGATCTTGATGAGCTGGCTCGTCATGAGCCGGCTCATCTGGATCTACACTATTTGCGAACATTGTGATTGAGCTCTGCGGGGTTAATCTGATAATTATTAAATGAGTTTACTGATTTCAAAGTGAGTGAGACTATATTTTGTACCCTGTGTTATTAAATTGCAAAATCACATTTTATTTCAGTAATTAAGGTTATAGGCTGCATTGACCGACATCTCCATTAAACAAGGTGCTGTTTTATACATTCCTGCTTCGAAGATATAAAATATTGCACACACTGCACATTATATATATATTCCTAGGCGGGACTACATTGTTCAGATGGTATAAATTTGTGGTACGTGATACACAGCACGAGCTGCCATGACAATATCTGACTGAAACAACAAAATGGGCCTTATTGAATGTATGACCAGTAAACTACATATATTCAGCCGGAATGGATCGGATTTTTCATTTTGATTGATCAGTTAATTGATATCTTCATTGATTGATTGATTGATCAGTTGATTGATATATATTGATTGATTGATTGGGGATCTACATATGTTCGACAGCAAGGTCATACATTCACAGCATATGGAATGTGCCTCTGCACAGTCTGATTAGGGGCTACACTGTTTGCAAGTCTTGCAAGTCCATTTTTGTTAGAATGATTGACTGATGGATTGGGGTTTTACATTCATTCAACTGCAAGGTCATCTACGGCCTATCAACAGCTATGGTCATTAAAGGGCGGTTCAATGGGTTTAGTAATAAATACCATATATTACCTGTACAGATGAGGGGAAAATACCAAAATCATAAATGAATATTTACAATAAAAAAACTATATATTCAGCCCTGAAATCAGAATAATCCTGATCTGATGCCAGGTCCTCACCATACCAGAATCACTCGGCCCCCTCCCAAAAGCAGTAGGATCAATATTAATCTTTATAATGGGCAATATCCCAATTCAACTCCCAGGTAACGAAAGAGCCAAAGATAAACAAATAATTGAGGGCCAAACCAGGCAAATCGTGATTCCTATGAGGAGGAACCCCTACCGCTAATTTACAATTTACACTGTCATGCTTGCCCTATTCCTACAGGTAGAAACCCCTATCGTTAATTTAAGCCGTTAATTTAAGCCGTCACATCCGCCCGACCAACCACCCACCATTCCGGTCTGTACATGAACTTGTTGTTGAACAGACATAAAACCCAAATCATCAATCAACACCAAAGTTTGATATAGCCGAGTGCGAAAAGGTATAAAATCCAAGGTATTAAAACCGAGAGAGTAACGGAATTAATTTACTGCAGACATAATAGCGATACATGTATTTTATATTAGCGTTTTATAGGAGACGAATTTGAAACTGCCACACAAAATGCTGAGCCAGCGTTTCCAATAACTGCACCTGTTAATGCAAGCAATCATATTATGGTACAGAGTTGCGACTGTAGAAAAGAGGGGCTTATGGTATTTGTGACCAGCGTAGACCCGGATCAGACTGCGCATTTGCGCAGTCTGATCACGGTCTGCTCTGTTCGCAATTCTGTCAGTGAAATACCGTTGAACAAGCTTGGTAGACAGATCATTGTTAGGCTGTGGGAATGTGAGAACAGATCAAGACCAGTCACAAATGTCATAAGCCCCATTTCTCCAGACACAGCCAAATATTATTAACAGACCTTGAGTGCACATTGCAAGGCTCTAAGCTCTCTATATAATCGACATACACCTATTAGCATTATTAAATTATTTTGTTAACTTGTTAAGACATCTTACGAACGTCAAGTCTGGGTAGTAATCTGACAAGCATCGGTGTACACTGTTTATATATAGCACCAAGCAATTGCAATTTCTGGCAGCCAAATTGCTTATATCTAAAAGTGTTTTTCACAAGTTTGACAATACATGTATATGTATAGGGTTTTAATAATAAAGGCAAAATGGCTGACATGAGGTCTCGTATATTCCATATGTTTTTTGTTTTTTTTTGCTTTATTTTCTGCAAATGATCTATATACCAATCAAACACACAATTTATTTGATTCAATTTCAGTGTCCGAGCTCCAGATAAGCTGCGTATTTGCGTAAATACCCAATTAAAATTGCCAAAAACCCAATTGAAATCAGAAGTACCGGTAGTCAGAGTATCAAAAAGCAATGGAAAATTTGTGGTGTCTTTATCATGCTACAGAAAACAATACACAGACCACAAATATAGCATATTTCCTTATTTTTCCATGAAAACACATCTTGGTATTTCATTAGAATTGTCTCCAAGGAGACAATTCTAATGAAATGCCAAGACATGTTTTCATTTGGAAACAAACTATTCAATAATTGATGTGTAAACAGTACAGTGTGATTTTATTTTACCCAATTAAAATTTTGAAATACCCAATCGCTTCAGAAACGAATTCCTTATCTGGAGCCCTGGTGTGTTCTATTGTACCACATGTATATACTCTCACACAAAGTATATTTTCATGAATTACCTATCATAATAGCAACACTATATTAGTTAATAATAGAAGTTGTAACATTTTCACTGAATAAAATAATGATAATTGGACAGCTGATACTGGATAAATCTGACTAGAATGCAGTTACAATGTTTCTTTATGATGATATTTTCAACCCTGAAATCAGAATAATCCTGATCTCATGCCAGGTCTTCGCCACACCAGAATCACTTGGCCCCCTCTCAAAAGCAGTAGGGTCAGTAATAATCTTACTACTTTTATAATGGGCAATAACCCAATTCAACTCCCAGGTAATAAAAGAGCCAAAGACTAAAACGTACCTGAGGGCCAAACCAGGCAAATTGTGATTCCTATAAGGTGGAACCCCTACTGTTAATTTACCCCCATCACAATCTCCCGACCAACCACCCATTTGACATTTAGTAATACATGTGGTTATACTAATAATGGATATATATATAGTAGAGAAGATGACAAAGAAACATATCTATCAAGTCAATCGGAGTTGTGCTTAGCACAGATATCAGACTGACAGACACACACATACGATGGCCAAACGAACAATCACCCAGACTTCAGTGTGTTCAATACGTCTCAGTCCACAATCCGTACGAACAAAAATGGTATCTTCAGAATGTTTATGGTGTGAACACGCATTTGAACCGTCTCAACGAGACGGTTCAAATGGTGGTCACACCATAAACTGATGATGTGAAATAAAGAAATTATTTGAAATTTTTCTTCGGTAAAATAGTTTGTCATCCGAATATAATGGGTTTATAAGGTCGTTCAGAATTCCCAGGACAGAATTACAGTGCTGAAACAAATTACAGGTTACTCCAGTCACAGGTGTGGGGTTCAAATTTGATACCTGCCTCAATTGCTTCCAAATTTAGCATAAGTGTGACGGCGACCGGAGAAATGGTGCTAATTGCATATGCGGCCAGTCTATTTTCCTGTTTTGTGAGTAGGTTTTGTTTTGTGACTTAAATGGTGCTTAATTCATTTAAAATTTGTCGCCAATATATATTTCTGATATATAAGTGGGAAAATGAAGATTATGGAATGTCACGCATGACTAGCTAGCACCTGATCTGTCACTGGAGAAATGGGGCTTATGGCATTTGTGGCTCCTGATCTGTGACTGGATAAATAGGGTTTCAGACATTTGTGGTCAGTCACAATAACAAACATTTTCTGACCAATGTTTAAGCTTTTCATTCATAAACAATCCGCGAGTACAAGAAACACTTCATGAATGTGCTGACAATACAGTATAACCTCTCTAAACCGGACACCCATACAATCTAGGTCTGCTTAAAGGTACATGCCCACTCAGTAGGCACAAAATGTTATTCATAGGAATTAAATAAGTGTATAATTGTGTCACTATTCCACCAGTCCTAAACATTACGAGTGCCAGATATACAGATATAATCATTTAGTTATGTTTATTTTACTGATAGTGACTTGTGTTGGTATCGGGCTATTTTCATATGCAAATGAGGCGTGATAATTTTTTATTATTTATACTAATTAAATGCGTCACCTGAACAAAATAATATTTTCGACAGATTATAAAGAATGGTAATTGCACATCAAAAAATAAATACAGAGTGTAAATAGTAATGGTCACCAGAGTGTCCAGTTTAGAGATGTTCCACTGTAAAACAGGCAGATGACGACTGCAAAACACGCATGTTTATTTTGTGATCATGAACAGACATTATGATCTGAGATCAACGTTTCCACTGTAACACAAAATATGTACTTAACCCTTAAAAGGCGGAAACAGAAACATGTCGTCTGCTGTAATTTCATGTTTTGTCTCCATTAACATATGGTTTGACAGCACTTTAGAATCATTTCCATTGGAAATGAGTCTCAAGTGCTGCCAAACCATGTTAGCGAAATCTGGAACCATTAATAACATATGGTTTGACAGCACTGTAGAATCATTTCCAGCCAAAGCATGTTTTTGTTTACGAAATATGGAAAATTAAAATAATCAGCAGACGACAAAATTTAATTCTCCATTTTAAAGGTTAAAATCGACTGACCTAGTTTATGATGGAATGTAAGTTAACTTTTCACATATACCTATGTTACACGTGTCCAGACAAAACCAGCGTACTGCAGCTCAAACAGCTATGGTGTATAATTGTGTAAACAAACGAAGACAAGATAAATGCTTTAACCCTTTCCCTGTTTTGCGATATTTCGACTCATCCAAATCCAAAACATCTGAATAAAAGAATCAAATGCTGGGTCAAATGATGGTTAAATTATCTGATAGAGTAGAAAACATTGTGGGAAAAGGAGAAATTGCTTGTTACAAGCAATTTCTCCTTTTCCCACAATGTTTTCAAAAGACATCTTCTGCAGAGGCGTGAAAAGTCGTCTCTATCAGGGAAAGGGTTAAACTCACAGAGTTATTTCATGTTTTCATTTCAGGAATTTCAAATTCCGTGAGACGCAGTTCAAATAATTCTTAAAAAAAAAAAGGAAAATAAACACATTTTCTTGATGAATTTATTTCAAATGCTGGAATTATAAGGAATGAATGGCCTTTTTGTGGAATTTATCGGGGATATAAACTTGGAAAAGTCGCGGGAATACTGGACGGGAATACTGGACGAGGCATCTGACAGAACAGTGGGCTGGAAATACAATCCAATTTATGCCAGATAATAATTTTGCAGCAAGTAAAGACTTCCAATAGGAAGGGGTGGGCCGGGAGAGATTTTCATGTAATTTGAAAAATAAATCACGAGTAACAGCCAACAAATTCTGCATGTACAAATGAGGTGTGTTTATCCAAGTCAAAAGCGAACAATGTAAACCTGGATCGCAGTCTGATCTTGGGACTACACTGGTCGCAAAACCAGTAACTGTATTTTTAGTGACACTACCTTAAATGTGTACTACCTTAAATTGTAAATAAGCCGAAAACTCCATGTGGCGAAATAAAAAAAAAGGCATGGCTCACTTTAGTATTAATCTTGTGAAACATCAAACCAGCGGTTTTTATCCGAATTTATGTCAAATTAATGTGCAACATAATTGTGGCTCAGCAGGTGTTAGCTATGTCTGATTTAATTTGGCGGTAGTTCACACTATCAAATTGTACATAAATTATCACAAAATACATATTTCTTTACGCTTGATATACAAATGAATCAACATTGAACTGTAATAAACTCAGATATCAGACAAACAAGTGACAAAACCGTCATAGCTCTTAGAAATAAATAGTATATATTATTTTGTTAGCACTTTTACAAATTCAAACTTTTAGGCACCTGGACCCTGTTTCACATTATATGACAAGATGTGGGATATTTGCAAATCTGAACATAATATTTGCAATAATATTCAAATTTGTAATTGATGTTGGAAAATAAATACAAGATTTTTAAAAATTATCAAATTACAAATAGTATACCGATAAGACAAAACCTGGCAGAACGAACGAAATAAACCAAATAAAATTTGGAAAATAAATTCATAACAAAATCGTCATGCAAACATCTTTGTGATGCAAGTTGTGCAAATTGTACGATAACAAAATTTTAATCAAGACTTTTATATACCAAAGTTCATGAAACAAGCCAATACTGACGAAATGGACATGATGTTTGTTTGTTTGTTGGGGTTTAACGGCCTATCAACAGCTAAGGTCATGGCCGGGTCAATGGGTTTAGTACTAAATGGGAAAATCCCAAAATCAGAACTGAATATTTACAATAACAAGAATTCCGCGGAATCAAATGTCTCACCTTGTTCCGCCTTGACCTTGACCCTGGGGCCTTGACCTTGACCCCCGAGAATAGTCATATATTCATCTACATATGATAGTAAAGGTACGTATAAAGTTTGATGACTGTAGCTGATAAGGTGTTGAAGTAATGACCGTAACACGAAAACTTAACATTGAATGACGACGCCGCCGCCGCCGACTCCGGAAAAGCTTTCGCGGGAGAGACAAAAAAAAAAAATATTCAGCCCTGAAATCAGACTAATCCTGATCTGATGTCAGGTCCTCACCACACCAGAATCACTTGGCCCCATCCCAAAAGCAGAAGGATCGGTAATACTCTTACTACTTTTATAATGAAGGGACATTATGACATTGGTGACAATTATAAATTTTGATCAGTATGCACATTACCAGAGATGAACCAAGATATTAACGTCACTGACTCGAGAAATGGGGTTACTGACTGACCTGTGTGACAGTGTAGAACCAGACCAGGATGCACATCTGTACAGTTTGATACAGAGTGTGAATTTCCGTAGCTGAATTTTGAATAGTTTTTAGAATTTTCATTTTCTATTTATCTTATTTCTGAAAGTATATGTTGTGACCACTCATTTTGACCATCTCAAAGAGACGGTCCAAATGAGTGGTCACAACATATACCTGAGATGAGAAATATTTAGAATTTTGTACAAATTTAATTGGTTAAAAGCGGATTGTCCCAACAATTACGGTGCAATATGACCCACTTATAGATATTTTGAAGAGAAAGTGTTTAAAGTCACAGCAACAGCTAAGGTCATATAGAGATGGGACCACAGTTTTAAACTCTCATCCGACAGACCAGTGGGATGGAAATACTATGAACGTATTTTCCGATGCCCGAGGCGAGGTTTGAACCCACAACCTCAGGATTGGAAGTCAGGTGATCTAACCCCTATTCCACAACCCATTCCTGACCCGCTTATAGACATTTTGACAAGTGTAGCTTCCAATTAGAGATAGCAAATTAATTCCGTACGATACTGATTTTGTAAAGGAATGCCTTTTCTCAATATAGAACAGTGTAGAGCCTGATCAGACTGTGCAGATGCACACACAGTCTGATCTGGTGCTACACTGGTCGCAAGCTCAATAAGCCGCTGTCTGTCATGGTCACGTGCCAGTCATAGATACATGTAGTCACTGCAGGGACACAGGTGAAGACTCGGACCTCTTTCACATAAACAAATGCCAATAATCCCACCCACCTGGTGTTGTACTGTACATTACGTTTCCGAATCATAACATTTATGGAAACGTAACATTCAGCAAGACACAAGGTGGTAATGGGATTTTTTTAATGGGTATTTTTTTAGTCACAGGTCCGAGTCTTCCACCCGTGTGCAGTGACAGGAATTGTGAACAACATGAACCGACTGCCACTATGTGAAAGCAGATCTACGAGTTGTATTTACAAACCAAAATGATCATATATTATGAAGAACAGCGGAATGTCATTCTGGTTGCTGATTGGATCAGCAGTGAAGCCAATCAGAACCAGTACACATCAGCCAATCAGGAATCAGTGTAGAGCAGCAGCATATGAACTCAGGATCTAGCTTACAATAAATGCACAGCCAATCAGGAATCAGCATAGGGCAGCAGTTCATCCAATCAGGTACTGGTTTAGAATAAAGATTCATCCAATCAGGAACTGGTGTAAGGCAGCAGTTTAGCCTATCAGGAACTAGTTCAGAAGTATAGCCAATCAGGAATCAGTGTAGGGCAGCCTTTAGTTCAGCCAATCAGTGTAGGGCAGAAAACGAGCCAATCAGGTACTGGTTTACAAGAAAGACTTCACCAATCAGGAACTGAGGTAGGCCAGCAGTTCAGCCAATCAGGAACAAGTTCAGAAATGAAGTACAGCCAGTTAGTAATCACTGTACGACAGTTGAGCCAATCAGGGTAGGACAGCAGCCTAGCCAATCAGGACAAGGCAGCAGTGACTGGACAGAAGGCAGCCATCAGTGCATAAACCTGTAAATAGAGCAAGATACTAATGTGCTAGGATAATTTAACCCTTTCATCCCTTAGTAACTGGAATGGATTTTTGCATGCTAATTTCCGGACCAATCAAATGGTCACAAAATGATTTTCAGATTAGTCCATTTATGAAATGGGGGTGTTTTTGTTCTCGAATATGTGAAAATTATTTGCAAAAAGTGCAGATCCTGTTGAGACGGCTCATCATGAGCCGGCTAATCTGGATCTACACTTTTTACAAATACCACTATACAGGCGTGTGGTGTTGAAAGGGTTAAGAGTGACGTATTTTGGATGTTGCATTATTCGACTAATTCAAACATATTATCACATCGCAAGCATTAAACTCACATAATAGAAAAGATTATTTGTGGCTGTGCCTGGAGAAATGGGGCTTATGGGTTATGCTACCAGGGTAATTCCAGATCAGCGAGTGCATCTGCAGTCTGATCAAGATCTACACAGTAACACTGTTTGTCATTCCATCAATGAAACACCCATCATGCTTCTAACAAGCAATATAGATGGTTATCAGGCTACATGAGTGTGCTATTTGATCAGAATCTACACTGGTCACAAATCCCATAATCACCATATCTCCAGTCACAGCTCATTTCACACGAGTCTGTTTTGTTTTACTCCTGCGCCAATTTTTCACCCATTACAAAGAAACAGACATCCAAGATTCAATTCCAGTGCATTCCATGGTTATATGTCAGGGCTTAAAAATATTCACTTTTTGTACTTGCCCGGCTGGGCAAGTACAATTATAATCTACTCGCCCAGACCAAAAAGCTACTTGCCCAACATTTTAGGAAAATGCAAGAAGTAGTAATACCTTTTCGAAAAAGGTTAGGCAATTAACTTGTTTAGAACCATCCAGTAGAATAGTACATAACATGTTTATATGCTTTCTGAAATTATTTTATGCAATAATAATATAATGAGAACAAGTGTTATTTGTGGCTGTGACTGGAGAAATGGGGCTTATGGGTTCTGTGACCAGTGTAGATCCAGATCAGCCTGTGCATCCGCACAGTTTGATCAGGATCTGCACTGTTCATTATTCCATCAATGAAACGCTCATCATGCTTCCAACATGCAATATAGATTATTATCAGACTACAGGAGCTGGAGGGTGTGCTATTTGATCAGGACATACACTGGTCACAAATCCAATAAGTCCCATTTCTCCAGTCACAACCACAATTTTAATTAAAATGCGGGTGCATTATTATTTAGATGACGATCTACGCATCAATTGTCCAGATGCTTTGTAACTTTATTAAGCGTTTCCAATACACAGATTAATTTTGCAGTGGCTATGTATGTCTTGGAAACTATTTTAATTCAGTATATTCGCTGATTATTATTAGCGCAAGTGTACGCTGACCATCGTAAAAAGTGTGTAGTTAACGCAGTACACTTCCAGCGACATGCCCTGCACAAATTGCATCTGGTGATAATGCCCTTACTAAAACACACGAGGCAGACTGTCAGCAGAACGAGACGCGTGGTCTGTTTTAGGAGTGAGTAACAAGAGGGCCATGATGGCCCTAATTCGCTCACCTGACTCCATGAACACCAGAGGAGAATGTGACATTGAGTTCATACGAGTTCAGATTGTGCTATTTTTAGATGGCGGTCATCTTGGATTAAGCGACGACTCTCATTTTACCAAATCTGAAAATGCTTCACCCAAGGATCTTAACTTACTATGAAGTTTGGCCAGCATCGGCTATGTGGTTCCAGAGAAAAAGACGTTCAAAATCTCGAATAAATGGACCTTTTGGAGGCCATCATGGATGACATAATCATCCGATTCCGACAAATATTGCACCAGAGCAATCGCCTCATCGATACCTTCAATTTTATATATGACATGAGCATATTTGGTCAAAAATAAAATTTGACCCCACAGGCCACGCCCATTTTTGACCCCGGGGTCACCATTTTAACACCTTTGAAAGAGCATTCTACGTCGATCATTCCTACCAAGTTGCGTCGAAATCCGGCTGGCGGTTCATGAGAAAAAGATCTTTTTAATAATTTGTGCTATTATTAGATGGCGGCCATCTTGGATTAGCGACAACCTCTGTTTTAACAAATCTGAAAAGGCTTCACCCATGGACCATAACCGTGAAGTTTGGCCACCATGGGCCAAGCGGTTCGTGTGAAGAAGAATTTTGAAATCTTTAATAAAAGAACGACCTTTTGACATTTCGGTGGCCATCTTGGATGACATGACCATCGAATTTCGACAAAAAATGTACCACAGCGATCGCCTCTTTGATACCTTCGATTTGATATAGACATGACCATATTCGGTCAAAAATAAAATTTTACCCCAATTTGACCCCACGGGCCACGCCCATTTTTGACCTTGGGGTCACCATTTTAACAACTTTGAAAGAGCATTGTACATCGATCATTCCTACCAAGTTTCGTTGAAATCCGGCTAGCGGTTCATGAGAAGAAGATTTTTTAAGAATTTATGCTATTTTTAGACCACGGCCATCTTGGATTAGCGATGACCTCCATTTTAACAAATCTGAAAAGGCTTCACCCATGGACCATAACTGTGAAGTTTGG
Source organism: Conchocele bisecta (assembly GCA_029237695.1). Classification (NCBI taxonomy): domain Eukaryota; kingdom Metazoa; phylum Mollusca; class Bivalvia; order Lucinida; family Thyasiridae; genus Conchocele; species Conchocele bisecta. The sequence goes on along the minus strand of CM055274.1, from coordinate 73,841,083 downwards.
CTACCATGGGCCAAGCGGTTCATGTGAAGAAGAATTTTGAAATCTCTAATAAAAGAACAACCTTTTGACCTTTCGGCGGCCATCTTGGATGACATAACCATCCGATTTCGACAAAAAATGCACCAGAGTGATCGGCTCGTTGATACCTTCGTTTTGATATATGACATGACCATATTTTTTAAAAAATAAAATTTGACTCCAATTTGACCCCACGGGCCAAGCCCATTTTTGACCCCGGGGTCACCATTTTAACAACTTTGAAAGAGCATTGTACATCGATCATTCCTACCAAGTTTTGTCGAAATCCGGTTGGCAGTTCTTGAGAAGAAGATTTTTGAATAATTTGTGCTATTTTTGGACGGCGGCCATCTTGGATTACATAATGACGTCATTTTAACAATTTTGTAATCCCCCTACCTAAGGACCATGACCATGAAGTTTGGTGACTATAGGCCCAATGGTTACCGAGGAGAAGACGTTTGAAAATGTTCACAGACGGACGGACGACGGACGCCGGACGACGGACACATTGTGGTAACAATAGCTCACATGAGCTTCGCTCAGGTGAGCTAAAAACTATCCGCCGAGCGCATAGCAACTGTCTGAACGTCCAATTGTCGAGCACTGGGATGCTGTAATTGATCAATATCCCGGTTTCTAATGTAAACATTAAAAACATCATTTCCGGTTTTGAGATCGCGGAAAGCAATAAAAGAATGGAACTGAAGATGAGAATTTTGTCAGTTCTGTAAATTTTCGGAAAATACAGAATGGCCTTTCCCGATTTGTCACTCGCCAAATCGGGCCAGTGACAACAAAATCCTCTCGCCAACACGAAAATTGACTCGCCATGGCGAGCGGGGCGAGTGAATTTTTAAGCCCTCATATGTACACGTGTTAAAAATGACAACTTACTAATATTACATTGTGGGTTCGAATCCCACATTGTGTCCTTTTTATTCACAGATCTGTACTCAATTTACATTTTATTGATACAAACCCTATTCAACCTTGTTGGTAATGGTTAAATAGTTTTGAATGTAAATACATACTGATAATGATGTGATGACGATGTTGAACATGATGATGATGATGATAGTGAGGATGATGTTGACCATAAGACTAGCATGCAACATTTATGATAAAACTTGCCTGGCCTTACAATGGGGTTTCCTTCTTGAGAGGTAGGCCGTTCGGTCTCACAGCTCGGTTCTTTGGCTCCATGGCCGACGTATGTCCGTTTGTTATTCCAGAATTTGATACCGTGGCCCTGGAATCAGCATTATCCAGACTTGCTAAATTAGCAATTTTGTTCAGAGAATTCATTCCTTTGGCTTTATGCAAATTTGGGTTTGTAACAATTCCGTTTCTTTTTCGTCGCATTTCCGGCGACCTCATTTCCAGTGCACTTTGGCCCATGATTGTTTTGTTTGGTTGATCTGGTGTTTTACGTCTGCTTTCAACAACAGCGATGCTGCTCCTGAGATCGTTCATATGGAATGGGTTTCGCTGCCAAACGTCTTCCGTGATTTCGGCATTTGGATTCATTGTAATGTTGATTGTCGTCGACATCTTGTCCGATTTTGAACTGGAGAATTTGCTCGGTGAAGGTGTTGAAATGGTTAAATTCCGGTTCATGGCCTGGGAAGATTTACTTGCATGGGGATAGGTTCCCCTGGATTTTTCGAAGGGAGACCCTATAGGGGATTGCACTGGTGATTGAGGCTCGCTGACAGGGGAGAGAACCCTGCTGACCGGCCGCGCACGGTTACGCGTCATTGAACACTGCTGCAACTGCTGGGTAAACGTTAAACACTCACTCTCCGAAGGCCGCGATTGAACACTACCAAATGCACTGCTTACCGAACTTTGATTTGTGGAACATGTTAAATTACTTGAGGATTTGGAGGAGTTGTTCGATAGCACAGATTTTCTACGATCGAATGTGGAGTCAGGTGATTCGGAGGGTGAACTATTTAAATGAACACCATTGAGCACGGCTGGTGAGCCCGAGGATATTGTGCCACCCATGCTCACCATTGCCGATATGGAACTTGGCGTGTTAGTCGGCTGAACATTGGGCGGTCTTGTATCATTGCTTGCGCTTGCGCTGGAAGCCGAGCTGGAGCTCCGACTCTTGGACGTGTTCGGGACGACGGCCCCATACTCCTCCAGCAGCCTCACCACGTTTAGGTGGCCACTTTTCAACGCGACTTTAATCGGCGTCCGACCGAACTGGTCCGCGTGGTTCGGGTAGGCACCGAATTGTAACAACACTCGGACCACCGTCTCATGTCCCTCCTGAGATGCTATACACAGGGCCGTCGCTCCCTGATTACATGCATGGTTCACCTTTGCTCCTTTCTCTAACAAATATTGCACAACCCGATCATGACCCTGCCACGCGGCAGACTGTAACGCAGTCCGTTTATCATTATCCTCGGCGTCGATGACCGCTCTGGAACGAACAAGCACTTCTACAACCTGATAGTGACCCTGCCAGGCGGCGACGTGTAGCGCCGACCGACCCTCCAGGTCCACACGATCCACTTTAGCACCTTTTTCTAAGAACAACGCAACCATGTCAAACTTATTTTCCAATGCTAACACATACACAGTCGACCTCCCATCTGCATCTTGGTAGTCTATATTCGCGTTAGCACCATACAGGTAGGTGACGACGTCCCGTTGTCCCTCGATTGCCGCATACCGCAGCGGTGTCTTGCCATCGTGGGACCTATGGTCCACTGATGAGCCGTGCTCCACGAGCGTCGTCACCACAGGTAGATGGCCCTCCTGTGCAGCAAGGTTTAGCGGAATTCTCCCGTCGTTATCGACCTCGTTCACCTTCGCCAGGTACTCAATGAGAATGTCGGTTACCTGCAACGATATACATATACATGTACATATAGTCAAGGCTGCAGTAAATAATATACGCATCAACTAGAAAATGTGTTCATAGAACACAGATGCCCCACATATCGCTTTGATAGTAAATGAGGCAAAAGTCCAAAAGGGGAGATAATCGATGGCTTATTGTCAAAGCAAAAACAGAAATTCACTTTGTGCATCTACACACCATAAAGAAGCTACCGGTACGTACCAAACATCAAGCCTCCAGCTGGTACGGTTTAGAAGTTTTACAAGTTACAAGGCAAAATTATGAAATTCTAAGTCTAAAAGGGGGAGATAATCCATGACCCAGGGGTCGAATAAAAACTCAAAATAAACTTTGCGCATCTACTCATCATAAGGAAGCTGCATACCAAGTTTCAGGTCTGTAGCTACATTATATTATAATTATATTCTACTTCGCATTGTCAGTTTCTTGTCAAACACCAGATGAGATGAACAGTGATAGTGAATGGGTTTAACGTCCCACCAACAGCTAGGGTCATATAGAGACGGGACCACGGTTTAAAGTCTCATTCGACAGACCAGTGAGAGGGAAATACTAGGAAAGTATTTTTGATGCCTAAGGCGAGGTTTGAACCCACAATTAACCTCCAGATTGGAAGTCAGGTGTTCTAACCTCTAGCCAGAAGAGGTGAAACTGGCTGATGGATAGATACACAAAGATAGCAAGAGTTGGCCACTCCATGTACTGTATAGGATACAGTAACGAGGCACTCACTGTGTTCACACACTAATATCATGTTATACATTTACCAATCAATTATCTTTGAATCAAAGGCTGATCAGATATAGAACGTTTCCTTAACCCTTTCAACACCAAGTAACTTAATAGGATACATGTTCCATGCCAATGTTTCACGCTATTTCATTAATTTTGTTCATTCAAATTATCCCATTCTTCTAAAAGGGTAATCTGTACGACGTTTAAAATTATTAACAAACAGTGGAGATCCTGATGAGACGGCTCGTTACGAGCCAGCTCATCTGGATCTGCACTGTTTGCAAACATTGTCTCTATAGAGGTCTGTGGTGTTGAAAGAGTTAACCCTTACACACAACAATTGTCGTCTGCTGTTGCTTTTATATCTCACCTTATTTCTCAATAAAAACATGTTTTGACAAAACTTCAGAATCATTTCCAATGGAAATGATTCTCTAAAGTGCTGTCAAAGCATGTTGTAAATTATTCTAGAGTGCTGACAAAGCATGTTTTTGATGATAAAAATGGAAAATAGAAAATAAACAGCAAACGACAAATAGTTAAGACAATTACACAATTATATTGTACTTTTGTACTTACACTTACAGTAAGTATTAGGAACTGTGAAGATAAGACCAACCATATAGTAGTCGCTATTATATATGGATGAACCTTAATAGCAATGTAGTACCCCAGGGACATATAGCCATCCATTATTTCCAAGTAAAACTATGCCGCTGCTATAATATTGCCCCAGAGACATAAAATATATGCCATACCACTAATGTAAGTGTGGAATAGCCAGCTCATGTAAAATATTCAGGCACCGTGTACGTGTTACATGAATACGTAGAGCGGGCAGTAGGTCACAGGCTTTTTAGGCCCGTTTCCAATCACACCGTTTTCTAAAGTCCCAAAAACTATGAAACGCAAGATGACCAAAGTTGAGAGCAGTACGCACGCCCAACTTATAATGAACCCTTACACCGCTATCTTAATTTGTTTGGTCGTCTGCTGTTTATTTTCTATTTTCCAAGTTTATCATCAAAAATATGCTTCCACAGAACTTTAGAATAATTTACAACATGCTTTGACATGCTTTGAAGTGCTGTCAAACCATGTTTTTATTGAGAAATAAGGCAAGATATAAAAGCAACAGCAGACGACAATTGTTGTGTGTAGCGGTCTAAGGGTTAATAAATATAAAAGACTTCCACCCACTCTATTACATTCCCAAGATTGCACGTGTAACTCTTATTTCATTTATATGGCCTTATTAAACTGCCATTAAACCTTAAAAAGCAGAATTTTTATTTTCCATTTTTCACACTAAAAACATTCTTTGACAGCATTTTAGAATCGAAAATGCTGACAAACCATGTTTTTATTGAGAGAAAAGGCAAAATATGAAACCTAATCAGGCGACAATATTTTTTTTATCTTTTTTCGAAAATTGTAATTTTTTATCGCCAAATGGCGATAAAAAATTACAATTTTCGAAAAAAAAGAAAGAGTCCATTCTAAGAGTAAACTCTTTGCATGCTGGGAAACTTGTGGGGTAAAAATAGTTTGAAAATAGCAGACAAAAATTCACTTTATTTTTTATTTCTCCCTCTAAATATCATAGATATGTCTTGGAATATCATAGGACTCAATTCTAATGTAATTCCAAGACATATTAACAGAGAGAAATAAGAAAAATACTCCAAATTTGTTATTTTCACCGCTGGCATTGCAAGAGTAAACACCGGAGCTAAACAGGTTTAATTATCCTGTGTTGGTGGCAGATATTGATTTCAATACGCCATTTCTTTTCATGTAATTGCTTTTCCTGCAGGAAACACGACATTTCTGCGTACCACGGCATTTAGTCGTAATTCAGAAATTAGATTTATATAATAATACCTGCAGACAGCAGACATGGAAGATGTATCTGGGTTTATTTAACCACTCACAGACAATTCATTGGGGTGGGACTGGCAGGTGGGATCATGCAATGGGTAATTTAACAATCCGGGTTCATCCTTACCGGAACCCCGACCTGAGACCTGGTTTAGGCTGCTAAACACTAATCAATCAATCAATTCATTGGGTGTCTGTAACTCATGATCCGTTAGCCAAGGGTCTGTATTTTAAACTTATTATTTTACAAAGATCACAAACATGTGCGAGAGAGCAAGTATACAATGGAGCATAAGGGTGGTCCTGAATGTGGGAGGAGGAAACCAAAGTATCCAGAATAAACCCACTATACAGGTCGCAAATACCATAAGCCCCATTTCTAACATACACATAATTGGGCCGACAGCTGAGAAAATGTACCTTACAACATTTGCAATAATGTTAGATTGAGTGATCATCTTGCAAAGTCACACAGTCTGAGTATCATGGCAGGCACAATAGATTTCCTAACAACAGCAACGCTACTTTGAAAATCAGTGACTGATTGGCGAACAGCGTAGGCCCTGATCAGCCTGCGCATCCGCGCAGTCTGATCAGGGCCTACGCTGGTCGCAAGCATCATTAGGTCCCCTTTCCCTGCCAGCGAACCACATGTAGCTGTGACTGGATAAATGGGGCTTATGGGTTTCACGACCAGTGTACCTCTTGATCAAATAGCACACTCCTGTAGCCTGATAACGCCATACCCTGAATGTTAGAAGCACGACGGGCGCTTCATTAATGGAATGGCAAACAGTGCAGATCCTGATCAGACTGTGCGGATGCACAGGCTGATCTGGATCTACACTGGTCGCATAAGCCATAAGCCCCATTTCTCAGAGCCACATATTAGGTGCACTCATTCAATAAGTGTTGTATTCCATAGTGGCAAAGGCACATTGCCAGATGAAGATCACATAAAATCGGGCCCCAATTAATCACTTGACTAATTAGCACTAATTATTCAGGGTCAGTAACTCTTGTGTGCATATTCCATAAGAAGCCAGGTCAAAGGTTACATTCCCCACCAGTGTACAACAAAGGCTGATGAAATAGCTATTTTCTGAAATAGATTTGTGGGAAGTAATCGGCTGTAAATTTGAATATGGGAACTGCACAAAGAGATTGCCATTCAGTATTAAAGGTACATGCCCACTCAGTACGCACGAAATGTTCTTTATAGAAATTAAATAAGTGTATAATTGTGTCACTATTCCACCAGCTCTAAACATAATATTACGAGTGATCACTAGGCAGATATAATCATTTAGTAATATTTATTTTCCTGATGGCGACGCACGGTAGTATCAGGCTATTTTCTTATGCAAATGAGGCATGATATTTTTTAATTATTTTCGACAGATAATAAAGTATGATCTTTGCACATCAAAAAATAAATACAGAGAATAAATAGTGAACATTAAAAGAAACACGGTTATCGCCCCTGACATCAGTCTGGAAATATACGTCGGATATGAAATGTATAATATGCCAATCAATACATGGGGTAATGGTGAATGAATGTTTATTTTGCCAGAAAATGTCATTCTACAGAATAAACAATATATCTGTCTCCCTATATTATAACCTACTGAGTGGGCATGTACCTAAAGAAGTACGTAGTCAACTTATAAGATTTTGATTTGAATTCAACCGGGTATGGAAGGTGTTCGAGCCAATTCCCACCCTTAAATATGAGCCGAATCGAAACTGTACAGTACGAGTGGTTCACTGTTTTAATTTTAACCCTTAGAACGCTACTCACAACAATTGTCGTCTGCTGTTGCTTTTATATCTTGCCTTATTTCTCAAATCAAAAACATGGTTTGACAGCACTTCAGAATCATTTCCGTTGGAAATGATTCTGAAGTGCTGTCAAAGCATGTTGTAAATTATTCTAAAGTGCTGGCAAACCATGTTTTTGGTGATAAAAATGGAAAATAGAAAATAAACAGCAGACGACAACAAAAATAAGACAGCGGTCTAAGAGTTAAATTTAGTGCAAATGCTGTAAGGTCCCTTTTCTTAAATTCTTGGAATATCTTCCTGATCACATCCTTGTATAATTATGCCAATATTGAACTTCGTAAAGTATGATATATAACTGATAATGATAATTGGTTCAATTGAACTATGATTAAAAGGTGTTTTACATCCGTACATCACAGTAACGTGATATACAAGCATTGATTGATAGATTGGTTGGGGTTTTACTTCCGTTCCAAACAAGATGATATACAGACATGCCTATACAGGCAATATCACAAATTCAGAACTGAAATTACACAATATTCCAGGACTGAAATTGCAATATAGTGCAGGGCTCCAGATAAGCTGCGTATTTGCGTAAATACCCAATTAAAATTGCCAAAAACCCAATTGAAATCAGAAGTAGCGAGTATCAAAAAGCAATACAAAAATTGTGGTACCTTTATCATGCTACAGAAAACAATAAACAGACCACAAATATATCATATTTTTCTTATTTTCCAAGCAAACTATATTTCGAAGCAAACTATTCAATAATTTCTGTCTGCTGATGTGTAAACAGTAGTGTGATTTTATTTTCCCAATTAAAATTTTGAAATACCCAATTGCTTCAGATATGATCGAGTGAAAATACTCAATTACTAATTCCTTATCTGGAGCCTGTACTGAATTGGTGACAGTTAATTGTGTTTTATAACGCACAACTTGTCCTCAGACATTCATCCTGGTAAGGATGGATTCACTATTGAGGTCAGAACTTTTGTTGTTTCTCAATGCAATTGTATGTTGTGACCACTCATTTGAACTGCTCCATGGGACGGTTCGAAATGTTAATTATCACAACATTTACTTCTATTAAGCACATAGAAAGAAAAAAAAAAGGATAGCCCTGGCCATGGACCAAACAAAGCAACAAAAAACCAACATTTGTGGCTGCTTATATATGTGGCTGTGACTGGAGAAATGGCGCTTATGGGATTTATGACCAGTACTAGTGTAGCTCCTGATCAAGTAACACTCCTGCAACTTGATAATGATCGATATTCCTTGTTACAAGTCTGAAACACGTTTCATTGATGGAATGGCGAACAGTGCAGATCCTGATCAGACTGTGCGGATGCACAGGCTGATCTGGATCTACACTGGTCGCACAAGCCATACACCCAATTTCTCCAGTCACAGCCACATATGTAGTTCCTGATAGGTTCAAGGTCAAGGGTAACACTCAATTTACAATTGACCAAACAATCAACTCCTAGACTGATTGATTGAGATAATGGGTGATGGGGGTAAGAATGATATATTGTGTATTGACTAACTGACATTGCTGTTGATAGATACAAAGGTCACTAATGCTCCACGGATTATGATCTGGCATCAATGAATGCCCTATTCAGAACTTTGTCCTGGGAATAGTATACTATATGCATATTAACCCTCACTACGCGGGAGACGAAAAATGTCATCTGCTGTTTTTCATTTTTGCCTTAATTCTTAACAAAAACCTGCTTTTGGCAGCACATGAGAATCGTCTCCAGTGGAGACGATTCTCATGCGCTGTCAAAACAGGTTTCTATACAGAAAAATTGAAAATAAAACATTTCCAGCAAACGAAAAAAAATTAATTCAGCGTAGTAAGGGTTAAAGAACCTCGTGTGATGCATGTCAGACACACCAACTACATAAGCCCACTTCCTTCTAACCTAATACTTTATGTAAACCTCAGAAACTATACCACAGAAGGGTGATAAGTACACATGCCCCAAGAATTTATATAATTCCCCCTGCTATCCTATCCAGCTTCTACATAATCCACGGAAAATCTCGGCAAACTCGAAAAATTATCTGACATAATATTGGATAATACGGATGTAAATATATAGATGTTATTTACTACATATATTGAAGACACATACAGTGGAACCCCTCTAAACCGTACACTCGGAAAACTATGGATGTTTAACTTAGATGTGTTTCACTGTTGTGCATCTCGGATCACAATGACTTTTCATGATTGCAATACACTAGAATGTGTCTTGAAGCGTTAACATGTCTAATTTATAGTGGAACTTCTTGTCCAGTTTGGACTCTGAGGTTCCTCTGAAATCAGCCATAATCTCCCGAGATATATAGGAAAATGCAGGTCAAAGTGGGCCTGAAAAGCAGGTGAGTCCAACCTAAAATACCCAGGGCTCCAGATAAGCTGCGTATCTGCTTAAATACCCAATTAAAATCGCCAAAAACCCAATTCAAATCAGAAGTAGCGAGTATCAAAAACCAATAAAAAGATTGTGGTACTAGCTTTATCATGCTGCAGGAAACAATAAACATACTACAAATATAGCATATTTTTCTTATTTTCCATGAAAACACATCTTGGCATTTCATTAAATTGTCTCCAAGGAGACAATTCTAATGAAATGCCAAGACATGTTTTCATTTAGAAGAAAACTATTAAAAAATTGCTGTCTGTTGATGTGTAAACAGTAGTGTAATTTTATTTTACCCAATTAAAATGTTCCTTATCTGGAGCCCTGGTAATTGGCAAGGACAGGCACATGTTGTGACCCTTTGACACTCCTTTTCAATTACACTACAAGGTGCCCTGATTGATCAATCAGCAGGGGTAGTAATGTTCCCTGGAAAGTGTGTTGATTGATTGATCACAGGGGTACAAATGTTCCCTATGTCAAGTGTAATAAATGTAGCAGCTAATCTATAATGGCCTATCTGTACATATCAGTGCTGTTGCAACACAATCTCACAGAAATTTCCCACAATGATTGTTGGATCCAAGCAAGGGGGTCATGAAATTACTAACTGGTTCACTTTGAAAATGTTGTATACCCAGCACTTTAAAGGTACATGCCCACTCAGTAGGCACAAAATGTTCTTTATAGGAATTAAATAAGTGTATAATTGTGTCACTATTCCACCAGTTCTAACAATTACAAGTGCCCCCAAAACAGATATAATCATTTAGTAATATTTATTTTACTGATAGTGACGCGCGGTGGTATCAGGCTATTTTCATATGCAAATGAGGCATGATACTTTTTACTTATTTACACTAATGAAATGTGTCACCTGAAAAAATAATAGTTTAGACAGATTATAAAGTATGATCATTGCACATCAAAAAATAATTACAGAGAATAAATAATAATGTCCGTTAACATCTTAAGGAAACACGGTTATCGCCCCTGATATCAGTGTGAAAATGTTTGTCTAATACAAAATGTATAATAATGCCAATCAATATGTGGGGTAATGGTGAATGAATGTTTATTTTGCCAGAAAATGTCATATGTACAGAATATACAAACGTATCTGTCTCACTATAGTATAACCTACTGCGTGGGCATAAAGTTGAAAATTCACTTATTTGAGCTGCAAAAAGCAAACACTGTTTGCTTTTTGCAGCTCAACTAAGTGAATTTTCAACTTTATGTACCTTTAATTATATACACTGAATTTTATATACGCATAACTTTGTATGGCCAGAAATTTGCTTAGCCAGAACAAAACTTTAACACAGATTTCTATGTCCTGACCGTGAGTACCACATAGATAGGCTATAGAATGAAAATATGGATGACGACAAATAAGCATATGAATTTTCAAGCCAATAAAACTTACGGGAACAGAGATACGGTAGTATGTAGCTGAAAACTTTAACGCAAAAGATCGGACAGATGGACGGGGTGGTGAGTATATATACGCACCCGGAAAATATAAACAATAAAGCACCTTATATGAATGAATGGCGGACAGTGTAGGCCCTGATCAATGTGCGCAGATGTACAGGCTGATCTGGGTCTACACTGATCACATGCATCATAAAGTCCCTTTTCTCAACAGACCACCCATTAAATCCAGAGCTCCAGATAAGGTGCGTATTTGCGTAAATACCCTATTAAAATCACAGGTTGAAGTAACGGACCGAGGTCTATAAATACATTAAATATGCCTAAAAGCATCAATGAATGAAGAAAAAAAAAATATATTTTTTTTACACCCTCCATATACCGTACTCCATTATAATGGAGTATATGGAGGGTGTAAACAAACAAAACATTTGTTTTTCTTCATTCATTAATGCTTTTAGGCATATTTAATGTATTTATAGACCTCGGTCGGTTACTTCAACCTGTGATTAAAATTGCCAAAAACCCAATTGAAATCAGAAGTAGTGAGTATCAAAAAGCAATGAAAAATTTTGTGTATCTTTATCATGCTACAGAAAACAAAAAACAGACCATAAATATAGCATATTTTCTTATTTTTCCATGAAAACACATCTTGGTATTTCATTAGAATTGTCTCCAAGGAGACAATTCTAATGAAATACCAAGATGTGTTTTCATTTAGAAGCAAACTATTCAATAAGTGTGGTCTGCTGATGTGTAAACAGTAGTGTGATTCTATTTTACACAGTTAAAATTTTGAAATACCCAATTGTTCCAAAAAGATGGAGTGACAATACTCAATTACTAATTCCTTATCTGGAGCATTGTAAATCAATTCTGTTAGCATTCTAATCAACAGCATGTGTTATTAATGTAACATGGTTCCATAGCAGAATTTATTGGAGGAACTAATCTCAATTTGCCCACTGAACCACGGGTGGCGGGATAAAAAGCGAAATTGAATGCATCCCAGCACCAGCTAAGTTCATATAGAAATGGAACCTCTATCCGAAAGCCGAGTCGTATCAAACTATTATAAAATTATTTTTCCAGCCTAAGGCGGGAATTGAAATCATGAGCTCTGATGTTGAAGTCCAATGCTCCATCATTAAACTATCCACCCATTGTTGTACTTATCGACAGAGTGGAGTTTTATGGCCATTCACCAACAAGGTCCTGTTCAGACGGCAATTCAGGGATTCCGCTGGGGAAAATAAAAAAATCGCCATTTCAAAAAAAATAAAACAATTGGCGATAAAAAATTAAAATTTTCAAAAAAGAAATCAAAAATTGTAATTTTTTATCGCCAATTGTTTATTTTTATCGCCAATTGCGAAAGTGGCGATCGCCAGCAGAATCCCTGCAATTAACACACCTGTATCACGCCAAGTTACAACACAGGTGTCAGACTCTGACCAGCTATGCTTTAAACAAAAACATTAATGTCCAGTGAACAAAATCCCATTACACCACCCACCTATTGTTGCTGTGCATGTTTCTTTTCCTACAGTTCAACTATAGGTGGGTGGGGTAATGGGATTTTTTATTTGATGCAGGGCTCCAGATAAGGAATTAGTAATTGAGTATTGTTACTTCATCATTTCTGACACAATTGGGAATTTCAAAATTTTAATTTGGTAAAATAAAATTACACTACTGTTTACACATCAACAGACAGCAATTATTGAATAGTTTGTTTCTAAATGAAAACATGTCTTGGTATTTCATTAGAATTGTCTCCTTGGAGACAATTCTAATGAAATACCGAGATGTGTTTTCATGGAAATATAAGAAAAATATGCTATATTTGTGGTCTGTTTATTGTTTTCTGCAGCATGATAAAGGTACCACAATTGTTCTCATTGCTTTTTGATACTCACTACTTCTGATTTCAATTGGGTTTTTGGCCATTTTAATTAGATATTTATGCAAATATGCAGCTTATCTGGAGCTCTGTTTGATGTACATTTTTGTGTGGCACAGGTCTGTACAAACAGTTCTGTACAGGAATTACAAAATTCTTGATACACTAAACCATCAACATCCTGATCTGGTGCCAGATGCTCTCAGTCTTCACAAAAAAAAATTCAAACCACTGGCCCTCCGGGGCAGTCAACTTCCTAAAGTGACTGGCCTGGCCCGAAAAATTATGTGGGACTATGTATAAATATAATATTATCATAAAAGTATCTACATGTATATGCTTGTATAGTAGTTGTATAATAAGAACAAAAACAAGTCAATATAATGTTGTTTTAATGATTGGTCTCAAGATATCAATGTTTTATAAACTAGATCTTCCGACATCTCCATCTGGTCATCATCTCTGGATTGGTCTCAAGATATCAATGTTTTATAAACTAGATCTTCCGACATTTCCATCTCGTCATCATCTCTGTCTTGGTCATCATCGCTCTCGTCATGGTCACTCTGCAGACTCAATACCTACCAGGGCTTCTAAAATTTCAGAATGCCAATCGGTCCAGACGTAATTGTCGGCCCAAAGAAGCCGGTACGATTAGTGCCCCACCCCCCCCCCCTACCCCCATGTTTTGTTGACTCCCCCTCTTCAGAAACTGAAAATCTGTCGGCTATTGGGTGCAGACGAAATTAGGTTACATCTCGCCTCCATAGCTTAGCTAAGTTTTGTGCTTTCTGCAGTTTGTCTGAAGCGAAGACACTTCGTGTAAACATAGAAAATATATCTTTTATGGTCAATGTACTATATTTATCGATTTTTGTAATGGAAAAGTCGTGTTTGAAACATTTAATACACACAGGCTCTTCGATGCGATGTCAGAAATCAGCTATTACATCAATTGAACACACAAAATAAAATAGTTAATCAAGTTTTAAAATGGTATAATGTTTTACCATAATTCTGGTGTACCAGCATACACAAACAATTATTAACTGTTAGGAAGCAAGATAATTGTATTTTTGTCAAGTAAATAACGATAATATCAACTAGCCACAACTATAAAGAGGTAAATGAAACAGCCGTTCATGTAGCAAAGAGAATAAAAAACATTCTGAATTTTACTGGCCCGTCGGAAATTTTACTGGCCTCGGGCATCGGACCAGCGGCTAAATTCGAAGACTGTGCTCTTAGCATACCATACTAGGTGTGAATCCAGTTGGAACGGATGGATTCATTACCGAGATCATGATATCCTTCTATCCTCCAAGATGCCGTTTAGATTGAGAACAGAACCGAAAATATACAGAAACTCCGAAATAGACACAAAACAAATACGCCCGCCAGTAGACAATAACAAAACAGTAGCAAAACACCTAGCAATTTCTTTTGGTGTCAGACTACCATAGATTTACACCTTATCACATTGTTAATGGTTAATTAATGGGCGAATTGGGAGACAGGTGCCCTGATAGTGCTATCTTAATTCCATCACTGTTTGCAGAGATTATGTAAGGTGCATGTAGATAGCTGATGATTACAGTGTTAACCCTTTCTTCAACACCACAGACCTGTATAGTCAAGGTGCATGATCACGTGGTTACAACGACAACAACGTCACCCACTCCAAAGTAAGCATTATTTGATATTTTCCTTAATATGCAACAGATTTTGATGAAATAATGCACAGCAAACGCGTCTTCATGCGATGCATTTGCATGCATGTTGGTCTATGGAGTTTGGCACAGACGTATGTCGTTTTTGCAAAGAATTGATTTCAATGTCAGAAACGACAGAAGTTTGGGCGAAAATACAGAGACCACCAAATGAAGCTTAACAAGACGCGTTTGATGCGTCATATTTCATAAGCCCCATTTCGCCAATCATTTTTTTATATTTTACACTGTGAAGCAATTTTTTGAAATTGGGTTTAAATCCACTCAACCCGATTGCTTACGCAGAATGTGAGCAGACATTGCAAATTCAACGCTGAAATTCTTGCGGAGTCTTCAGCCCCTCTAAACCGGACACGCTGTGAGCTCCCCAGGCTGCACATGTCTCATTTGGATAGGTTCAGCTGTACAGGCCTCTACAAATTCTTAATTTTTCACTACTCCGGATTGCAATTGGATTTCAACTGATGTTTGAATAAATAGAATATGTTATTGTTTTAATGTTTATGCCGCACTGTCTCTTTAAATTACCACTCATTCAATGAGAGCGGATGTCTGGTTTGGAGAGGTTCAACTATACAGGCCTAAACAAATTCTAAATTTGTCACTCATGATTCGTCAACTGATGTGTGAATCAATAAAAATGACTCTGTTTTACTCAGGGATTCCACTGGCGATCGCCACTTTCGCAATTGGCGATAAAAATAAACAATTGGCGATAAAAAATTACAATTTTTTTATCGCCAATTGTTTTATTTTTTTTGAAGTGGCGATTTTTTTATTTTCCCTGTTTACTGTTTATGCCATGCTGTCTGTCCTTCAAATTACCACTCTTCCAATGAAAGTGGCCGGGTGGAAACAGTTTGTCTGCCCCTGTCAGGGGGAATTAGACATGATATATGCACCAGACAGTTGTACATGTAGTTGGGCAGAATTGTGCCAATTATTAATTGCTCGCAGAGCCACAAGCTGTTATGGTTACCAACACAACAAAATGAGGCTTATTGCATTCCATTTTGTCATAGAGCTATGCACAGGGTGGTCAGAAGTATACACTATAGGGTTAACTGTATTGTAATTTTCAAATTTGCCGCTTATCTCAGAAAATGATAGGTAGGAAAATCTGTTTAATGGCGACGAGCTAGCAGAGCCATTAAGCATGTGTTCCAACCTATCATTTTCTGATATACACCGCAAATTTAAAAATTACAATGCGGTTAACCTATTTCTAATGCACTCCTTTACTACTGGCGTAGGAATACATATTGAAATAATTTGCGACCGTTCATCAACAATGATATACCTGTAATGTATGACCATCAGCCAATCAGATTGCGTGATATTTATAGAGTGCATTAGAAAATGTGTTTGATTTGCTATTAATTGATCGATTGGTTGGTTGATTGATTGATTTTTTCATTGATTTATTCATTTCCTTCATTTGTTTGTTCATTTGTTTGTTCGTTCCTTCGTTACTTTTCATTCGTTAAGAGTATATTTTCCATTTATCAAACATGTCATACATATAGATCATTTGGTAGAAACTGTCTCTGATGTTGTCTGTCGAACACACAGTTCAATATCTATATATTGGTAGCTTGACTGATTGATTGAATGAAACATCCAATCAACAACAAGGCATATACAGATGATCTACAAAGCTCCAGATAAGGTGCGTATTGGAGTATTTTACGCAATTATTTCAGCTGAATACGCATTGATTATCAAAAGTGGGAGTACAAAATACTCACAGTAATGTGAAAATACGCATTCCATGGTTTTCAAATTGAGTAATGAAACTACTGTCATAAAGTTGAAAATTCACTTAGTTGAGCTGCAAAAAGCAATCAGTGTTTTCTTTTTGCAGCTCAAATAAGTGAATGTTTAAATTTGTTAAAAAAAAATTATCATTTGTTCCCTATTTAGTTATGAAGAAAATCAATAATTAATTTGTAAAAGTAAAATACGCAATGCTTTTGAAATCAAGTGGTATAGTACGCTAAAGACACAAAGCTTATCTGGAGCTCTGGGTGTAATAGATAGAGAATAGTAGGTTAGTGCCGTGAATGGGAAAAATATCCTGCAAGGCTGAATACTTTCTTTATTTCTCATCAGAAGTATATGTTGTGACCACTCATTTGAACCGTCTCGCCAGATATTTTTTTCCATTCACGGCACTATATAACCTACTATTCTATTTATCCCGTCAACACATATACATGGCTTTAAAATGCAAAGAAATAATCCCAGCAACTAAGGTCGTATTGACAGGATATCAAAAATGTTTCACGGCAACGTGTTTCACGCACATACGCACTGTGTTGACGGGATAAATTCAACACTGTATTCAGATGCACGTTTCCTTTTGCTGACTCAAAAGCATCAACTGAATTTTACCACACGCCAGGAGAACCATTAATTCTTCATCCATTTGCTATACTTTCGTTCAATCAGTCGACTGCATAGTTCTTTTGTATGTGGTCATACTTTGTTATCAGATGAAGTTCACAGAATTTGGAAGAATTCAAAGAACACCAAATTGAAAATCTGATGAAGAGCAATTACCCCAGTCAATGCAACATGATGCAGGCCAATTTTCGGTGTCCAGCTAACGAAAAGGGCCTTAAACATGTGCGACAAGCGAAGCCCAAGATCAGCCTGCGCATTTGGGCAGTCAGTTCAGGGCCTACGCTGGTCGACAATCCATCCATGGAACTCTGTCCGTGCCTTTGAATAACAATTTTGATCATCTCTAGATTGTATGTACCTGTACACATGTCATAAAGATCAGCATTTACACTGGTTATAAGATGTCCGCAGTTCCCCCATTTGTCAGCCGATGACCAATTTGGGCCACCAGCTCACAAAAAGGACAATAAAACATTTGCGACCAAAGTCAATTCTGATCAACATGTGCACTCCAACAGTAACCCACGTACCAAAATTATTCCACATAAGCATAAACAACGTTTGATTGACCGAATATCAACCAGCACAGGCCCACGGATGTGCATGCTGATCTGGGGCTGTGCTGGGAGCAAGTATCATAATTTAAGGCCCTTTTTCTCAGCGTGTGGACCATTTATAATAATTCCTTCCTTCCACAGAACTCATCACTGCTGCACCCATTGAACTGTCAATGCAGCCTCAATTTGTAATGCAAATGATAAACACTAATTCAATCGATTCCATTCACCTCTTCAATATTAATTCAATACCTGTCTGTGAGTCATCATACGTCACTGTGACTGGAGAAATGGGGCTTAATTATGACATTTGTGGCCAGTCTATCTCATGGTCTGTGACTGGAGAAATTGGGCTTATGACATTTGTGGCTAGTCTAATTCATGATATGTGACTGGAGAAATGGGGATTATCACATTTGTGGCCAGTCTATCTCATGGCCTGTGATTGGAGAAATGGGGCTTATCACATTTGTGGCCAATCTAACTCATGATCTGTGACTGGAGAAATGGGGCTTATCACATTTGTAGATAAAATTTGACCCCAATTTGACCCTACAGGCCACGCACATTTTTTTGACCACGGGGTCACCATTTTAACTTTGAAAGAGCATTGTACATCGATCAAATCCTACCAAGTTTTGTCGAAATCCGGTTGGCGGTTCTTGAGAAGAAGATTTTTGAAGAATTTGTGCTATTTTTAATTTGGATTTTGTAATGACGTCATTTTAACGATTTTGTAATCCCCCTACCTAATGACCATGACCATGAAGTTTGGTGACTATAGGCCCAATGGTTACCGAGGAGAAGACCTTTGAAAATGTTCACGGACGACGGACAACAACAGACGGACGACGACGGACACATTGCGGTAACAATAGCTCACATGAGCTTCACTCAGGTGAGCTAAAAATAAAGGCAACATTTGCTGATCTGACGAGGGAGACAACTCCAGACATTATATCTGCATCAAAGATTGGTTTTAATGATTCCAGTCAAATTGAGTGTGCAAATCCACAGGGAATTGATGTAATTCGAGAAAGAATGTGTGTGATCAGTGGATTCAAATATTGATCAGATATTGGTAGAATTCAAGCAGCCAAGCAACACTGATACTGCTTTATGAGATGCATGGTGGTGGGCAGTGTATGTCATATTCGCCTGCTACAGTGGAACTTCTCTCAACCTCTTGGGAGGTACCCAGGATGTCCTATGTGGAGAATGAAGGAAGTGAAAGGGTTTAAAGTCCCACCAACAGCTAGGGTCATATAGAGACGGGACCACAGTTTAGTCTCATCCGACGGACCAGTGGGATGGAAATACTATGAAAGTATTTGTGATGTCTAAGGCGAGGTTTAAACCCACAATCTCCGGATTGGAAGTCAGGTGTTCTAACCCCTAGGCCACAACCCATCCCTCCACTAGAAGGTCCACATGACGTCCAATTTAGTTTCCAATGTGTCCAATTTAGAGGTTTCACTGGAAGTTCCACAGGGTGCCCAATGTAGAGAGGTTCCAGGGCTCCAGATAAGGAATTAGTAATTGAGTATTGTCACTATGTACATCATTTCTGAAGCCATTGGGTATTTCAAAATTTTAATTGGGTTAAATAAAATCACACTACTGTTTACACATCAAGTAGTTGAGACAGCAATTATTGAATAGTTTGCTTCGAACATGTCTTGGCATTTCATTAGAATTGTCTCCTTTGAGACAATTGTCATGAAATACCAAGATGTGTTTTCATGGGAAATAAGAAAAGTATGCTTTTTATTGCTTTTTGATACTCGCTACTTCTGATTTTTGGAAATTTGAATTGGGTATTCAAGCAAATACGCAGCTTATCTGGAGCTCTAGAGGTTCCACTAGAAGGTGCCCATAATGATGTCCAATTCAGTTTCCACTGTAGGCTTCCCAGGGTGTCCAATTTAGAGGTTTCACTGGAAGGTCCCCATGACTATAATTTAGGAGATATCTTACTGTAATACTGGCATACTCTCGCTACAGGACAAATTGGTGTGCTTTGTAATCAAGAACATACAGACAATTACAATGAATCCCAACAAAATTGTGTCTGTGACTGGAAAAACAGCGCTTATGGGATTTGTGACCAGTGTAGCTCCTGATCAAATAATACACTCCTGGAGTGTGCTAACGAACTATAATCATGCTTGTCAGAAGCAAGACGTGTGTTTCATTGATGGAATGGTGAACAGGCTGCCCAGGTGCACAGGCTGGTCTGGGCCTACACTAGTCACATAACCCATCAGTCCCTTTTCTCAAGCCACGGCCACAATTGAACACAATCGGGTGTTCTGGGTGTCCGGCTTAGAGAGGTTTCACTGTACTCCAATAGGCCTAGGGACAATCAAACCATTTTCCTGCTTCAATCTGCATTCCTTCCTCATCTCTACAACTTTAACTGGAGCAAGTACTATAGGGTGAAGCAGGGCTCCAGATAAGGAATTAGTAATTGAGTATTTCTGAAGCAATTGGGTATTTCAAAATTTTAATTGGGTAAAATTAAATCACACTACTGTTTACACATTAACAGACAGCAATTATTTAATAGTTTGTTTCGAAATGAAAACACATCTTGGTATTTCATTAGAATTGTCTCCTTGGAGACAATTCTAATGAAATACCAAGATGTGTTTTCTTGGAAAAATAAAAAGAAGATGCTATATTTGTGGTCTGTTTATTGTTTTCTGTAGCATGATAAAGACACCACAACTTTTTCATTGCTTTTTGATACGCATTACTTCTGATTTCAATTGGGTTTTTGGCAATTTTAATTGGGTATTATTGGGTATTTACGCAAATACGCAGCTTATCTGGAGCATTGGTGAAGTGTGATTCCCTGAAAAATTGCACAATTAATTGTCGTCCCAGCTTATACAACAGATAACTCATTACGTGCGGAATTAACCTTTAATTTTACGGGTACGATTTATTTTAAATATTTTATTTTATTTTTGTTATTTCTCAATGAAAGAATATGTTGTGACCACTCATTTGAACTGTCTCGATGAGACGGTTCAAATGGTGGTCGCAATATGTACTTCTAAGCACATATAAATAAAACATACATGATTTTCCACAAACAAAATGGCGACTAGCCTCAGCATGAAAAGGGTTAAGGTCGTATAGAGATGGTGCCTCGGCTTTTCTTGTCCGAAAGACCTGAGGGAGATGGAAATACTATGAAAGTATTTATTCATGCCTAGTGCGGCGATTGAACCCACAACCTTCAGCATTGAAGTCCAATGCTCTATCCACTACACTATCAAGCCATCCCAGAGCTCAGGGCTCCAGTTAAGGTGCGTAATTTGACCAACTTGGGGTGAATTTTTTTTATTTCTTCATCAAATATGGCAAGTTGGGAGTGCTTTAGAATCGTCTCATTGAGACGATTCTAAAGCACTCCCAATTTGCCATTTTTGATGGAGAAATAAGAAATTTACCTCCAAATTGCGCACCTTACCTGGAGCACTGGGTCCACTTGAAGATCCAATAGCGACCTGTCTGCAACATAAGCAGCATTGTATTGGTGTCTGTGACCACTGTCTACAGGGTAATTGTCAATCAGTGAACAATTTGCCAGACTTGATTGAATAAGCTTTATCTGAAACATCAATGGCCACAGGCATGACCCGTTATGTTAAACAATCAAGCATGTCTAAGTATGTCCAGCATTCATTCCATCTTCAATTAGGAAAATGCTGACAGGTCTGTTTTCAATGCTAGTTTAGCACGATTTACATAATGTAATGTGGCGAATGTCACTCAAAATTGATTCTGTAGTTGCTGAGTTATAGACCATACAGGCCTGTACAGAGTGGGTGCGACCACCCCCCCCCCCCACCACCCCCCCCCACCCTAGCCCTTTCAACACCACAGCCCTGTATAGTGGTAACGAGCCGTCTCATCAGGATCTGCACTTTTTGCAAGTAAAATTCATAATTTTGAGAACAAAAACACCCCATGTTCATAAATGGACTTTGTGATGATTGGATTGGTTTGCAAAATTAACATATCAAAATCCATTCCAGTTATCGATCGGGGTGAAAGGATTAATCTGCCGAGGTCTGTCCGTGGATGTGCAAACAAGAGTGTTTAGCCCATCGCGCCGTCGATAACGCACACCCCTAAATTAATTCTTGAATACCCGCCTGCCATACCATGATTGCAAGTTTATCAGGTGAGGCCAGGAAACACATAGGAATTCAAAGGCTTGCAGTTGTATTACACAACGTAAGGCTCGTTACATGATAAATGTGCGAACATGTATGTCGAATATAGCGTAAAAAGCAGATCCATTTGATCATATTACCCAGGGATAGATAACCTTGAATCAGTACTGTCAGAGTACGGTAATAACCCTCAATATTTGGACACAAATTGCTTTGGGAAACCCTTAGGGTTTCCCAAAACAAATTGTATCCAAATACATTGTTATTGTGATTAAATACTGGCATAATAACCACCCTAATATATTATTAACACACTCACTGTTGTAGGCAAACCATATATTTTATGTGTTTCCCCAAATAAATGGTATCCGGATATTTAGGGGTATTACGGTATTATCTTGATTTATACCTCTAATGAAATGGAAAGAACAACAACAAACAACTACCAAGCCAGACATTTAGCTGTGAGAAAGTTGTGATAAAGCTAACATTTCTGTTACATATGGTTTCAATTTATCGTTTAGTGAACTGCAAATTTCTTCACAGCCCACAAAATTATATTAATTTTCAGACACACACACACATTCAGACTGGAAGAAATCGGCCATCTTCTAAGACAATCTACATTGTGCCATTTGCGATCAGCATAGGCCCCGGATCAGCTTACATAAAATAAACAGCAAATGACAAAATTTAATTCAAGAGTGTAATGTGAACGTTCCTACAACACTGCTTACACCATACAGAGAGACCTGTAGTCTATTTCATAAACATTGCAAAGTATACTTTAGTAGCAAAGTATACTTTGAGGGAGCAATCATTGATTTTTCCGAAATGCATTATTTCATGCAGAACTAACGATTGTGTATATTTGATGATTAAAACTATGCAGAATTATGATACTGAATTTATTACATTATCACAGCCAAATTGGCTGTGATAATGTAATAAATTCAGTATAATAAAAATTAATAAATTTATCATAAAATTGAAAATTTCTCCCTCAAAGTATACTTTGCTACTAAAGTATACTTTGCAATGTTGATGAAATGGGCTACTGGACAACTGTCGAAAATGTAGTCACTGTCAGGAGAACGGTATTTATGAGGAAAATAGAAAATATAGAATAAACTGTATTATAATTATTGTAGGCAATATATATTGTTTCAGCAACTGTTACAAGGTTATACAGATACAGGACACTGATGTCACCTGTAGAACGTCTGTTGTTGTCTTAAATTATATTTTGCATTTTTATCAATAAAAACATGATTTCACAGCACTTTAGAATCATTTCCAACCTCTAAAGTGCTGTCAAAGCATGTTTTTATGAGAAATGAGAAAAACGGAAAATAAAAAACAGTCAAAATTTAATTCAGCAGTTTAAGGGTTAATGATGAAAATGTAGTAAGAGAATGTTATTCAATCATGATCACAACAGATGAACAAAATGGAAAATAAACAGCAGAATACAACATGTAATTCAGCATTGTAAAGGTTAACCAATGTCATACAGAGAGATGAGGAAAATGTTGACAGTATCTTTTCTCTACTGGCGGCCCAGATGTTTGTTTGTTGGGCTTTAACGCCATATCAACAGCACTGATATCAGGATAATCTACACCAGAATCACTTGGCCCCCTCCCAAAAACAGCAGGATCAGTAATAACCTTACTACTTTTATAATGGGCAATAACCCAATTCAACTCCCAGGTAACAAAAGCACCAAAGTTAAAAAACGTACCTGAGGGTTACCAGGCAAATTGTGATTTCTATAAAGAGGAACCCCTACCATTAATTTACCCTTCACATGCTCCTGACCAACCACCCATGGTGGTCCATATGTACTCTGAAGAAATAAAATCCCTAGAATAAATTATCAGACTGCAAGGTTAACCAACGTCATACAGAGATGGGGAAAATGTTGACAATTATACTCCTAAGGTACCTTTTCTCTTCTGGCGGATGAACTCTCAAGAAATAAAATCCCTGGAATAAATTCTCAGACTGCACAAACATTGCAGCTGAAAGAGCTGAAGGTGGTGCAGTGAGTGTGGAAGTGCTTAGAGCAGTGGAGCAGTGATTCCAGTCCCACTGAAAGACATGTAACCACTTACGGCTAATTATCCTACATTATGTCAACATCTGCAGGTTGCATTAACAGGCAATGTTTGTTATTGAAATGCAGAGTTAGGTATTCCCACCAACTGGGATCAAGTCTGCTATATATATTTAGGATATAACATTTGTGATGATTTAGCATGATATTTACATGTATTAAACATGTATACTGATTTCATTCAGGTTGTGCATTATAAGTTTAACCCTTACACCGCTATCTTAATTGTTTTGTCGTCCACTGTTTACTTTCTAGTTTCCATTTTTATCATCAAAAACATGCTTTGACAGCACTTTAGAATAATTTACAACATGCTTTGACAGCATTTTATAATCATTTCCATTCCATTGGAAATGATTCTGAAGTGCTGTCAGACCATGTTTTTATTGAGAAATAAGGCAAGATATAAAATCAACAGCAGACGACAATTGTTGTGAGTAGCGGTCTAAGGGTTAATGGTTAATTAATGGGTGAATTGGGAGACAGGTGCCCTTGAATAAAGACGGTGCTGTCATTGATACATGTATATTACATGCTAGCTACCCAGTGATTTACCTTAATTCTGGAGGGATTTATTTCCTTGAAGGAAATATTTCCTAATGGACAGATGTAATTTACGTCACGTTTTGAAGTCATTTCCGGCTAAGAAGCACTTCATACATACGCCAATGTTTAAATTGTAAATTTTCGCAATGTTATAAGCTGGTCTAAGAGCATTTCACAATTTTCGAAGAGCATGTATATGTAATATAAAATTCATTCCACTACCATTTTGAAATACCAGATTTATTTTCCTCGACATCTGGAAATCCGACAAAGAACTTGTGCTCCGCACTCAATTCTTTGTCGGATTTCCAGATGATGTCTCGGGGGAAATAAATCCGGTATTTCACAATGGTAGTTGAATAAACTCTATATATATCGAGCCTATCACAACTCTAAGCTGAGAGGTTCCTACCATTTGCGAGCCGAACCTGATAAACTTGATATCAAATGACACTAACCTGGTATTCTATTTCAAAATGTCATTAACTATAACAGTTTGTACTATAATGAAAGTCAGAATTGAAAAGTTGTTTTCATGGAATGGAATGAGGACTTGCATATTTTCGGTCACCACATGACAACTAGGATATGCATATGTGGGATATGACACTGTTACATGTACCATATTTATTCTAATAGTAGCCCCTCTCTAATAGTAGCCCCCCTCCCTTATTTGTATTCTAAATATGTTATTTTCACATACAAAATTAAGCCATTTAATGGCTTATGTATGTGAAAATAACATATTTTGATCCTATTTTCTACGTTTTGAACCCCATGAATTGCATAGCCCCGGGGGCATTTATTAGAATAAATACGGTACTGACCAGTGTCTATATATATAATTTAGTCAATGAGAAGCAAGGTAACTGATGAAAAAGAAGTTGACAACACATGAAATTTAACTATGAATCGGGTAGCTCATATTCAACCTGCTGATTGAACGTCTTAACCCATTTCATGCTGAGGATACTCTGATTTTTGTTGAAAAAATCTCATTATTTTGTTCATTCATCGATAAAGGTATATGTTGTTACCACTCATTTGAACCATCTCGTTGAGATGGTTCAAATGAGTGGTAACAACATATACTTTCCAAAGGATATAAAGAAAATAGGGATATTTTTCTCTCAAAAGGTTCATACTACTAAAAGTGTATCCCGTCTGTAATGGGTTAATGTAGAAGGGGAAAATCAGCTTTGTAATGGCAAATCATATTTTGTTACTTTAAAATCTATTCCAGTAAAACATATTTCAAATTTCAAAATTCCAGGCGATACGATCAACAGCCGTTTCTGCAAGTGATCATCGAGCGGTCATCTATATTTATGAAGCATACCAGGAAAGAAAACGATCAATAATGGAGTAAATTGTTGAGCAGAAACACAGAAATTGTTTTACATTATGCGATCAGCCCAGAGCCAAGGCATGGAACACTATTACAGAAATTACCATAAATGCAAGTCCAAGAATCCTGGAAGTACTGTGTATTGGAAAAACATTTATTGTAATTGACCGAGTTGCCACAGACGTACTTTGTTCTACATAACTGTAACCGCATATCCAATATATGTGGTCGTGACTGGAGAAATAGGGCTTATGGAGGTTGTGATCCGTGTTAACTCAAATAGCACACTCCTGTGGCCGGATAACGATCTATTTGTGTGTTACAAGCATGGCAGGTGTTTCAGTGATGGAATGGTGATCAGTGCAGATCCTGCTCAGACTGTGCAGATGCAATGCAGTCTGATCTGGATCTACACTGGTCGCAAATCCCATAAACCTCATTTCTCCAGTCAAAGCCATATATACATGTACATTGTTATGTAGAGGTAAAACCGAGTGTGGAGTCAAAATGAAAATCAGCGCCAATTATTTGCCTTAAGCATTACTCCTTCCCTTATTTAAATATGACTGTGCTGATTAGACTGAATTCAAGTGATTAAGGAAAGGCTTAATTAAAATTCACTATATACATGTTTGATGCTTCTCTCCAAGACCGGTCCTATTCTGATATTATTCTGTGTTGATGAGCCATTAAGTGCCATTCCACTTCATTCTCTCCAGGGTATTTTAGGAGGATCGATGGATACATGCGTATCATAAAGATAAATCCATTCTTCAGGTTCATTTCCTTAACCCTTTCACCCCTTCGAATGAGCACTGCCATGCTATTTTTCAGACTATTCTATGTATCAGAAAGGGATATTGATTTTAAAAATAGAGCAAATATTCACAAATGGTGACTTGAGGGCTCGTTAAGAACAGCTAGTGGCCCGTCAGGATTTACACTGTTTGAAAACATTTGGATAGAGGTCTGTAACATTGAAAGGGTTAACAGGGAATCATACGGGATTGACACATGTGGCCTATTGATCTGGTGTAATAAGAGTGCCTGACACTGTATCAGGATACTATATTTCAGTTTCGAATGTTTTTAT
Organism: Conchocele bisecta; assembly: GCA_029237695.1. Lineage (NCBI taxonomy): Eukaryota > Metazoa > Mollusca > Bivalvia > Lucinida > Thyasiridae > Conchocele > Conchocele bisecta. Next base: position 73,813,995 of record CM055274.1, on the reverse strand, counting down.
TGTAATGTTAGTGCTGAATGGACAGTGCTTACAGTGCCATCCAGGCGCATTCCTGTCTGTGTATATATGGCATTGCTGCTTAACCCTTTCAACACTACATACCTCTATAGCAGTGATTGCAAACAGTGTAGATCCAGATGAGACGGCTCGTAACGAGCCGTCTCATCCGGATCTGCATGTTTGGCAAGTAATTTTCATATTTTTCAGAGAGAAAAAAAAACGCCCCTTTAATAAATGGACTGGTCCGAAACTCATCCTATGACAATTGGAATGTCAGGAAAATTCACATAATCACAGTATATTCCTGTTATTTCGTGTTGAAATGGTCAACAGACAAACAAACCTTGCTGCTGAATAGACAACTGAACAGACAGATGAACAATCTATCTATCAATCTCTCTCCAAGGTGTAGCATTTTACCAGTAACCAACAACACCATCAGCCTGGAGCCAGTTTAATAATAACCAGTGGCCACCAATTCCAGCCGCTATTACAGCAAACACAATTAGGTGTGAGCACTAAAATGAAACAGCCAGTAATTGTCCATCTGTAATACCCTCCAATGCCATACACAATTGTCTGCGAGTCTGGAGAAATTGCGCTTATGACATTTGCAACCAGTGTCGACCCTGATCCGGGTCCACACACTTCGCCATTCAGTCAGTGAGACACCCATAATGCTTGTAACACAAATTGTAGTTTTTTGTAACAAGACTCCCGTTTCACTAAACTTCCTAGGACCAATATGTTGGTAAGTGCAAATTTAAGATCGTCTGGAAATTCCAATTGATGGATTTACATTTATTGAGCATAGGCTGCATATGTAAATAAATGTAAATCCAATACTTGTTTACAAGAAAAGACTGTTAATGTGAAATGTTAATTTTGCACTTACAAACATTTTAGTCATACAAAGTTTAGTGAAACGGCCCCCCGCACTGTGACAGCAGACCAGTCCTGAGCTAGACTGGCCACAAATGAAACGAGCCATGTGATTTACTACCAAATAAATGATGTTGAAAATTGATGAAATTCTTGTAAAAACAAATCACATACTTAGCTCAAATGTTATAAGCCCCACTTCTCCAGTGATGGGCACAATTACGGAGCTGCAGGATCTCGAGTATATTACAGTCTGATATGTACACCCCGCAGGGACCCTGAAAACCATTGATCCCAAATGATGGGCTGCCAGCGGACAAAAAGGCCGTTATTATAACCATGTATGATGATAACCCATTAAATTATTCAATGAGCTTAGTGGAAAATTCTAAATATTTTCCTTATGTCATGTTGAAAGTATATGTTGTGTATTTGAACCATCTCGTGGATAAAATCCGTACGGGAGGTACGGTACTGTAAAATCAGTTCACTGCAAATATTACAACATTTAATGATTCATTTAACCCTTACATGCACCGCTATATTAATTTTTTATTGTTTGCTGTTTATTTTCTATATTCCGGCCATTTTTATCACCAAAAACATGCTTTGACAGCACTTTAGAATAATTTAAAACATGGTTTGACAGCACTTTAGAATCATTTTCATTGGAATTGATTCTGAAGTGCTGTCAAACCATGTTTTTATTGAGAAATACGGCAAGATATAAAAGCGACAGCAGACGCCTATTAATTGTTGTGTGTATCGGTCTAAGGGTTAATAGATATTGGCGAAAGCGTCCCAATATGTATAAGTTATTGTTCACATATTGGATTTTTAAGGAAGTAAATGAGCATTTAGTTCCTTAAAAGTTGATTTTTCATTTCCTGTAGAGCAATTAATGATTAAATCTTGCCATGTGTGAAATAAGTGGAGTGCGATACTGGCCAGTGATTGGCTTAGAAAGTAGGGAGAGCTATAAGTTGATTAATTGAGATGAAATGCTGTGCTGTCACTGGTCAAGAAACTAGGGCAAACAATATATACAGAAGAAGATCAATCTCTCGAACAGGTCTCTGTCGAACACTCCGGAAAATTCAAACTCGTCCTGTGGTCCCGACAAATTTCCCTATATTATATATAATTAAATCATATATTTTTTTACCTAAAATTCGAACTAAGACAAAAGTAGAACTCTCGAACCAAAGTCACGGTCCCTTGGTCAGTCAATCAACGTAAAGTGCTATTGATAGCTCGTACAGGAAAGTCTGTCACCAGCTGATCTGTTTGCCTAACGAGGTGTGAATATCACAATTGGCGGTCTCTTTGATCTGTTTTGCTTGACAAGGTGGTGACATTAAATCACGAATTTAAAAACAACTTCCTGGGTTTCGATATGAAAAAACAAAAACACAGACCAGAAGGTGTGTAATATTCAGTTTAATTAACAGTTTATTTATGTACGTATGCATACATGTACATATTAAAATAAAATAATTAATTCATTATATTTGTTTAAATGATATTTCTTCCAGAAGGCCTAGTCCCATACAAAAATCAATCAATGGTGTCATTCCTAAATGGAATAAAATCACTGACTAGTATTCATTTTCTTTCCCTCGAACAACGCCCGACTCAAACTTTTATTCGAGTCCGTTGCCGGTTCGAGAGATTGATCTTCTTCGATATATACTGTACTATTAGACTAAATTATGGTAGTTGGAAAATGACACATATTTATAGCACTATGAAATTTGCAACTTACAGTATGTTTATCCATATAAGAGACTATACTATGATATAAGAGACTATACTATGATATAAGAGACTATACGGGCCCCAGGCTGAGAAAAGGTACCGTACACATAGGCATCGCCAGGAATTTTCCAGCGGGGTTTGTCTACCAACTGGAGACGGGGAGTGCACGAGAGGGGTGTCACCTCTCGTTAGACGGGTGGTACAAATATCTGTCAATCTTAGATAAATCGTAGAAAATGACTTTCAACACTCCTCCAAGGAAATCGACCCGAACGTGCGTCTCAGACAACTCTTATCACGAATCCAACTAGAGTTTTTCATGATGCAGACAAATTATTGTTGTTGTTGTTGCTGTTGTTGTATGTCTATAATTCAGGCGCTTATTTTTCGCTACAATCTCTCAACAGCCACAGAGACTGGAGTTAAATTGGAGGGCGAAGCCGATTCTAGACTAGTTGACATCGCGATCATACATACCGTATTCAACATGTATTCCTGAAATAGAAACAGTCTATATCCAATAGCAGAGACGTATTATGTACTTTCCTTACCAATAGTCATATTTACATCCAAAAGTTAAAACTGAAAAGGGGGTTCGTTCGCACCCCTCGAACCCCCCCTGGCGACGCCTATGGTACAACTTTTGTGACAAGCGTAGTCCCAGATCTACGGAAGCCCATGATAATAGGGCCACTTCACTTTTTTTTAATTTCCATTTATTCAAGATGTTTTCTTGAATGTTCAAGTTCTTTTCTTGAATTCAAGAAAATTTTAAGATCTTGAAAATTCAAGAAAAGAACTTGATAATTCAAGAAAACATCTTGAAAATTCAAGAAAATATCTCGAAAATTCAAGAAAGTATCTTGAAAATTCAAGAAAATATCTCGAAAATTCAAGAAAAGAAAAAAAAAAGTGAAGTGGCCCTAATGGGCTTCCGTCTGATTTGCAAGATCTACGTTTGTCAATATTGTCAAGTACCTTGTTTCTGTCTGCAGCTGATATTGTGGCCCTGACTGGAGAAACTGGGCTTATGGCATTTCTGGTCAGTCGAGGTCCTGATCAAATAGCATGTACACTCATGTAGCCTGATAACCATCTATATTGCTTGTTACAAGCATGACATCACAGGTGTTTTATTGATGGGATAGCGAACAGTGCAGATCCTAATCGGAGTGTGTGGATGCACAGGCTTATTTCTCGATCTACACTGGTCACAAAACCCATAAGCCCCATTTCTCCAGTCACAGCCACATATGAGCTGCTGGATTGCTAACTCAATTTGGGTGAAAAAAGACGCTTCGAAATTGTGATCAGCTATTTTTATTTTTACAGAACCAACAAAATAACCCAATTCATTGATGTCCAATTTTCCATGGCAGCAAGTGTTATTGATTGCTTGTACAGAATCCAGAGAATTGTATTAGAACAACTTCAATAATGAAGAGAAATGCGAGAAAATCAGTTACCATGGCAACCTTTTTACGATACCAATTTTTAGCAATTTTATGGACATTATTAGATCAGAATGCTGAGATGCCCTGGCAGGGAGGAATTAAAAGTTGTATGTGATCGATAATCGCTAATTAAATTAAATTAAATTATTTCTAAAGAATATGAAAGAATTAATTACGATGTCTGGCTTACGATGTCTGCTTCCAGGGATTCACTTATGCAAAACATAGAGATGGGATGGAACAATTTTTCAACCACAAACCAGTTTCATGAACAACACCTGAATGCAACAAATAACTACATTATAACCCACCATCCGCGCAGTCTGTCCACGGTTGCTTGTTGCCGTTCCTTAACCCTTTCAACCCTAAGGAACTGGAGTGGACTGTGATATGCTAATGTTCCGACCAATCCAATGGTCACAAAATGATTTTCAGATTCGTCCATTTATGAAAAAGGGGTGTTTTTGTTCTAAGAAATATGAAAATTACTTGCAAAACATGCAGATCCTGATGAGACGGCTCGTTACGAGCCGGCTCATCTGGATCTGCACGGTTTGCATAAACCGCCATAGCGGGCTTTCGGATTCAAAGGATTAAAATTGCAATCCCGCATAGTTTGTGTAAATGAGTAACGGTAAATTTGACCAACATCAATTTTAAACTCACCAATGACAAGTTGAAATCAAGCCAGTGAGCAAACTAGAGTGAACTTCATGTGGTTGATTATGGTCACTAACCTCGAGTCAGAGCTCCAGATAAGCTCCACTTATTTTAGCAGAATACACATTGGTTATCAAAAGTGGGAGTACAAAATACTCACAGCAATGCGAAAATATGCCTTGATTTTCAAATTGAGTCATGAAAATACTGTAATAAAATACTGTAATAAAGTTGAAAATTTACTTAGTTGAGTCAAATGAGTGAATTTTCAAGTATTTAATATGGAAGAAAATGAATAATACATTTGTAAAAGTAAAATACACATTGAATTTGAAATATGGGGTACAATACTCTTTTAATAGATACAAAACTCATCTGGAGTACTGTGGAGATGCCAAAATTTACCATTTCGGCAAGTGCTAATTTTGGTACTCTCTAAACCTGTCCTAAGGTACCTTTTCTCAGATGGCACATCACATTTGTGGCTGTGACTGGTGAAATGGGGCTTATGGGTTTTGTGACCAGTGTAGATGCAGATCAGCCTGTGCATCCGCAGTCTGATCAGCATCTGCACTGTTCGCCATTCCATCAATGAAACACTCGTCATGCTGCTAAGAAGAAATATAAATTGTTATCCGAGGCTAGAGGAGTGTTCTATTTGATTAGGAGATACATTGGTCACAAATCCCATAAGCACCATTTCTCCAGTCACAGCCACATAAATATATGCATTATGACAGGGCAAGATAAGCCATACAACTGTTAGCTTTTAGCAAATGCAGAGGCAGGCAGCTAATATCTTGTTCACTACCAACTACGTGGGAAATATACTCCCAGGCATGCCAAAAGACGGCTATGCTGTCAGGCGGACTTGAAGTTCACACATGCTGTCATGAACCATTCGTAAAGTGATCCATTTCCATAGAGTGGTGATGGAATATATTAAGAATTCTAATGCACTCTATAAATATCACGCAATCTGATTGGCTGCTGGTCATACAGGCTGCTGGTCATACATTACAGGTATATCATTGTTGATGAACGGTCGCAAATTATTTCAATATGTATTCCTAAGCTAGTAGTAAAGGAGTGCATTTTGAAATTTGCGGCGAAGTTATCAGAAAATGATAGGTCGGAAAACATGTTTAACCCTTTCCCTGTTTTGCGATATTTCGACTCTTCCAAATCGAAAACATCTGAATAAAAGAATCAAATGCTGGGTTAAATGATGGTTAAATTATCTGATAGAGTAGAAAACATTGTGGGAAAAGGAGAAATTGCTTGTTACAAGCAATTTCTCCTTTTCCCACAATGTTTTCTAAAGACATCTTCTGCAGAGGCGTGAAAAGTCGTTTCTATCAGGGAAAGGGTTAAACAGATTTTCCGACCTATCATTTTCTGAATTAAACTACTCCGCAAATTTGAAAATTACAATACAGTTAACCCTATAATAATAGCAAAATGTTGTGTTTTACCATCAATCAGTCAAATGGTGTGATGCTGCAATGATATGGCAAGTTTGAATAACTATTATTGGCACTAGCTGTTCAATCAATACAGCAGGAAAATACACAGAACACTTGATGATAAAAACAAGGAATTACATTGTAATCCATGGGCACCACTTTGAAGAAGCTGAGGGGAGGGTCATAGGTCACAATACAAAGGCATGGCCATTCAAGCCTAAAGAGAAAGTCAAAGTATTATGAAGCAGGGCTCCAGATAAGCTGCGTATTTGCTTAAATACCCAATTGAAATTGCCAAAAACCCAATTGAAATCAGAAGTAGCGAGTATCAAAAAGCAATACACATTTTGTGGTACCTTTATCATGCTGCAGAAAACAATAAACGGACCACAAATATAGTATATTTTTCTTATTTTCCATGAAAAAACATCTTGGTATTTCATTAGAAAAAGACAATTCTAATGAAATGCCAAGACATGTTTTCATTTGGAAACAAACTATGCAATAATTGTGGTCTGTTGATGTGTAAACAGTATAATGTGATTTTATTTTACCCAATTAAATTTTGAAATACCTAAATTGCTTCAGAAATGATGGAGTAACAATACTCAATTACTGATTCCTTATCTGGAGCCACGATGAAGGGTACATGTACATCTGTATATCAGATTCTGATGTGCACGACCAGTTGCTGATTATTTGCATGTAAGTTTGGTACATTTGCACATGTAGCTGCCGGTGATTTGGATGGCTGACGCACCTAGCTAATTGTACGAGGTGGTCATGCTGGTTAAGCCATTTTATGAAGAGGAAAAGTCGATCAAGATCACATGAATAGCACATGGTAATGTCAGTTTTCTGATGTACACCAATGACGCGGACGATGCGAAAAGCGCCGGCTATCGTCACGCCTGCTATATGGACAAGTATTCCAATGAACAGATGGACGGACATTGCCTTAATCCATTTCATGCTGAGGATATGCCATTTTGATTGGGGAAAATCACAAATATTTTCTTTAAATATGCTTAGAAGTATATGTCGTGACCACCATTTGAACCGTCTCATCGAAAAGTTCAAATGAGTGGTCACAACATATACTTTCATTGAGAAATCACAAAAATAACAAGAAATATGCGTCTGTCGAATGCGGATGCCGCCTGCAGCATATTTGAGAAACTGTGACAAAGTGGTTAACCGAAAAGTGTCACGGACGGACGGACGGACGGTCCAAACACTATATGCCACCCGTTTCTTCGAAACACGGTGGCATAAAAAATAAAATATTTAAATAATTCATACCTGTAAAGGTGTTGTGCATGTAATGTGTTTAATAGTGAAATGTGTGTGTCTGTCTTATGGAATACATGTAGTGTACTACATTTAAAAATTCACTTATTTGAGCTGCAAAAAGCAAATTAGCAGCTCAAGTTCATTGAACTTGAGCTGATAATTTGCTTTTTGCAGCTCAAATAAGTGAATGTTTGACACACAGGCCAATTGTGTTACAGCTTGTCACTTTAACCCGAGGCTGCGTAGCAATATTAATTTAATATGCATAATTACAGCAGCGAGACAAAGCTGGGCTGCTAGTTGACAAAAAAGACATCCTGACATTGGCAACAACTGTAGTCCCTAGCTGACATGTAGAATATACTCTTTGATTGAATGGTGAACAGTGTAGGTCCTGATCAGACTGCACGAATGCGCAGGCTAATCTGGAACTACGCTGGTCACAAATGTCAGAAAGGTACCCTTTTTTAATCTTGGTCTCGATTATGAATCATGTAACAATCGCACTGAGTGGCAAAATATTTCCTGCAACATAATTAACATCCTGCATGCAGAGCCATTAAGTATACATGCTCCAGATAAGGTGCATATTGGCATATTTTACGCCCTTATTTTAGCAGAATACGCACTGATTATCAAAAGTGGGAGTACAAAATCCTCACACCAATGCAAAAATACACATTGATTTTCAAACAGAGTAGTGAAAATACTGTAATAAAGTTGAAATTTACTTAGTTGAGCTGCAAAAAGTGTGTTTTCTTTTTTGCAGCTCTAAAAAGTGAATTTTTAAATGTGTTTTATATGTTTTCATCATTTATTCCCTATTATATACGGAGGAAAGTCAATAATACATTTGTAAAAGTAAAATATGCATTAAATTTCAAATTTGGGGGTATAATACTCTTTACATATAAAGCTTATCTGGAGCTCTGAGTATAAATGATATTAATATAAATATCTCAGATTTAATTCCCAGACAGGAATGCTGTTCTTGTCATCTGCAGGGAAATGTAATTAAGAACGTTACACATGGAATATCGATGGTAATATCAACATGGCAATTTATAGCTTTGACCCATTAAAATTGTAGCTAGGTCAGAGTGACATAGTCCAGAGCTCCAGGTAAGCTGTGTGTCTAAAGCGTTTCAAAATCAATGTCTATTTTACTTTTACAAATGGATTATTGATTTTCTTCATGACTAAATAGGGAACAAATGATAAAAAAAATATAACAAATTTAAACTTTCACTTATTTGAGCTTTGCATCTCAACTACCGTACACAGGTAATGAATTTTCAACTTTATGACAGTATTTTCACTACTCCATTTGAAAATCAATGCGTATTTTCATATTGCTGTGCGTATTTTGTTCTCCAACTTTTGATAATCAATGTGTATTCAGCTAAAATAATTGCGTAAAATACGCCAATACGCCGCACCTTATAGTTTTGTGCAGTGATCGTTTTTGATTGTGCATGGATCTGCCATTTATAAGCACATTATTTAGACACAAATCCCTACTGTCTGTTCCACGTTTTGCTGCCTACGAACTTTTGGCTAATAAACATATTAAACCTAACAAATATGTAATTGTGAGTACTTTTTCATCAATAACAAAAAAGTCACCCTCCCCAAAAAAAAAAAAAATTCATTCCATCAAATATTGATTTAATTGCGAAAACAAAAATTTAATATTTTTTTTATTTGTGGACCAATTTTCAAAATCGAACTTGTTTTCTTATTTGCATCATTTCCAAGCTATCTCGCCAGGTTTCATAGTCGATTTCAAAATTTATTTGTTTTTTGATCCTCCTTGTCTCAGCCTCCTCCTCCTTTTCGCCCCATGTTTAAAATTCCCATAGGAAACTCTTCTCTTTTTTTCGCAATAAAATTAATATTTGATGGAATTTCATAAAATTAAAAAACTTAGGGAGGGTGGCTTTTTTGTTATTGATGAAAAACTACTTACATTTAACCCTTTCACCCCTAAGTAACTGGAATGGGCTGCGATATGTTAATTTTACAACCAATCCAATCATCGCAAAATGATTTTCAGACTATTCCATTTATAAATAGGGGGTATTTGTTGTTCTCAAAAATATGAAAATTACTTTCAAACAGTGCAGATCCTGATGAGACGGCTCGTTACGAGCCGGCTCATCTGGATCTGCACTGTTTGCATAAACCGATATAGCGGCCTTTCGGGTTCAAAGGGTTAAATATGTTTTAGAGTTAATGTTTTTCATAGCCAAAATGATGTTGGCAGTAAAATGTGGAACAGACCACAGAACGACAGACAGTAGTGTGAATAATTAAGGACAATATGTGGCTGCGACTGGAGAAATGGGGTTTTGCAACCAGAGTAGATTCAGATCAGGCTGAGCATCCGCACAGCCTGATCAGAATCTGCACTGTTTGCCATTCCATCAATGAAGCACCTGCTAGGCGTCGAACAAGCGTTATATAGATTATTATTTGGCTACAGGGGTGTGTCATTTAATCAAAAGCTACCTGAACAAAATAATAGAATCCCCATTTCTCCATTCACGGCCACATACATGCAGATGCTTTTTCCCCAGAATCAATGAATCAATAGCTGGCATTCAGTAGATGTATTCTGTGCAACAACATAAACGTTGGTTAGATGTGATTTACTGGAATCCAACAAATGGATAATTACTCATTGTTCAATAGTAGATGGAACAAATGGGCACCTGGCTGTGAGGTAATATGCCTTAACCCTTGCTACGCGCGAGACGAAAGTTGTCGTCTGCTGTTTTTCATTTTTGCCTTAATTCTTAACAAAAAAACCTGTTTTGGCAGCGCATGAGAATCGTCTCCAGTGGAGACGATTCTCATGCGCTGTCAAAACAAGTTTTTATCGAAAAATATAGAAAATAAAACATTTCCAGCAGACGACAAAATTTAATTCAGCGTAGTAAGGGTTAATTACAACATGAGCGAGCAGCATAGCCTGCGCAGTCTGATCAGGGCCCGAGCTGTTCACCATTCATTCAATTTGGTGTTGTTTATGTCCTTGAAAACCAAAACCTGAAAGAGTCTATCATGTGCATGGTTAGAAATGATGATCAAGATCAATACTGGCCACAAATTTCGGAAGCGCCTTTTTATCAGTCAAATGCCAAAATGTATATCTCAGAATCAATATGAAACCAGCTCTGGTATTACCTACCTAATCCCAACACAAGTTTCCGCTAATACTCGTGACTTTGAAAGAAAAATCTTCAATATTCTCTGTAAATTGCATAAAAATTTGACACAAAACTCATTCGGAATTGATTTACTGAAAATAGCACCGATTTTCTAAATCAGTAGCAGTGGAATACAGTGACATGCAGAGCTCCAGATAAGGTGCGTATTTGCGTAAATACCCAATTAAAATTGCCAAAAACCCAATTGAAATCGGAAGTATAGTGAGTATCAAAAAGCAATGAAAAATTTGTGGTATCTTTATCATCCTACAGAAAACAATAAACAAACCATAAACATAGCATATTTTCTTATTTTTCCATGAAAACACAACTTGGTATTTCATTAGAATTGTCTCCTTGGACAAGACATCAAGCCTCAAATTAGCAACATAGACCGATAAAAAGGGGGAGATAATGCATGACCGGGGTCAAATAATGCCAAGACATGTTTTCATTTTTCTTATTTTCAATGAAAACACATCTTGGTATTTCATTAGAATTGTCTCCAAGGAGACAATTCTAATGAAATGCCAAGACATGTTTTCATTTCAAAGCTAACTATTCAATAATTGCTGTCTGCTAGCTGATGTGTAAACATGCAGCAGTGTGATTTTATTTTACCCAATTAAAATGTTGAAATACCCAATTGTTTCAGAATGATGGAGTGACAATACTCAATTACTAATTCCTTATCTGGAGCACTGGTGACATGACAAGGGTGGTAATTCTGGACTCTGAAGTCAAATGTAAATCTCTGGGAATCAATATAGTTACCAGGCCTGGAGGTATTCAGCAGTGAATGGTGGCACTAAGTGTTTTTTATCTCGCCCACTTCAGTGGATCAGGTACATTATCAGGATTTACGGCCATTCCTCTGTCACACTAACTGGTCCCACATAAACAGGGGGCTCTGATTTTATACCCAACCAAACAACATTAAACCTGACTGACAAACTTAACCTACAACCCTTCATTAGGAGTTTGGTGAGTGATCAACTCTTTTCAGGCAGTTTCATTATTAACCCTCACTACACAGGAAACAAAAATTGTCATCTGCTGTTTTTCATTTTTTCCTTAATTCTTAACAAAAAACTTGTTTTGGCAGCACATGAGAATCGTCTCCAGTGGAGATGAATGTTATGAATGTTTAATTTGCCAGAAAATGTCATATCTAGTCTTTCAATACACAAAACTTAGATCTGTCTCCCCATATTATGACCTGGCATGTGGGACCTCGGTTTTAATCAGAAAGTTGCAGGTTTGTAAAAGAAGTCTACAATCACAAAAACAAACTACAAGCAATGCTGATCATGATGTAAAAATTGCCATCATAAATTATGATGCACACTATATATAACCTGATTCTAGAAACAGCAATATTGGTGCTTTAGTATTGCATTGAACTACATGTAAAAGGTTAACCCCTTCACCCCTAAGTAACTGGAATGGATTTTGATATGTTACTTTTGCAACCAGTCCAATCATCCCAAAATTATTTTCAGACTAGTCCATTCACGAAAAGGAGGTGTTCTTGTTCTCAAAATATATGAAAATGACTTGCAAAAAAGTGCAGGTCCTGATGAGACGGCTCGTCACGAGCCGGCTCATCTGGATCTACACTGTTTGCAAATATCACTATACAGGTCTGTAGTGTTGCAAGGGTTAAACCACGAGTGTGGTTGTTGTCGTTGCCACGGACTGTCTGAATCCCAATATTGAAGTGTCCAAGTGAACCCTATGCAACCAAAAATTTGAAACATTATGTTCTAGTATCAGGTAATGAGGTTTATAGAATTATGTATTATAGAATATATGAATGTCTGTTGATCAGACCTTTTGGGCCTCTGGTGAGTGTGGAATGACACCCCCTCCCCCACCCCATATATTGACAAATTATTGTTGCATTGTACCGATATGCATTTTTCCCTCGAATGATGTCGGAACGTGACAAAAAGTTCAATTCAATTCAAATTTCAATTCCACATGAAGTCTGAATTTTGGGTGGAAGTTTTATTGTCATTTACATGGAACAAATGCATTGTTTTTTAAATCATTATCATCGTACAATGGTAGGTTAAAATTATGCCCCAGTTTAATATAGTTGGAGGAGTCGGTTGTTGCCGACCACATACAATACATGTGGTCAGGTAAAGATGAGCAGGGCAAGTTTTTACAAGTCAGTCGGCTCTTGTACTATTGATCTTCGGTAATCCATTGAGCTGCTATAAAAAAAGCCAGCATCTTATTGATCCATACTTGGTAGTTGGTATGCAGATCGGGTTACGGTAGCCAGCAGATGGCGTGACAAAATCTCTCCTGTGCCTGGGGCTTGTTGCAGACACGTAAAACTGCAAATAATCCCATCTTGTAGTGAATAATATGGGCGTATTTGAAGTGTAATGTGTCCGAAACTCAGCTCCAAAGCACAGGGGAGATTACAGATGAATTTGAAGTGTTAAGTTTCCGCAACGACATCAAGGATCAAAGTAGCAACATAGACCGACAAAAATGGGGAGATAATCCATGACCAGGTTCAAATCAAAAATCAAAATGCACATCTACACACCATAAGGAAGGCACACACCAAGTTTCAAGTCACTACCTATTACGATTAACAAGTTTTACGTCTTACAAGGTAAAATTGGGAAATTTTAAGTCGAAAAGGGGGAGATAATCCATGTCCGGGGGTCGATCAAAAATCAAAATTCACTTTGCGCACCTACACACCATAAGGAAGGCACACACCAAGTTTCAAGTCCCTACCTATTTGGGTTAAAAAGTTTTACTTCTTACAAGAAACGTGACGGACGGTCACACGGACATACAGACGAACGTACAAACGGACAAACACATGTGACGAAAACAATATACTCATTTTTTTCCAAAAAGTGGGCATAATAAACAAATATAACCATGACTACTACGTACAATAATTGAGCCAGATAGAACAAAACGACACATCTTTGTGTTTTGCAAGTGACATTAATAGCGGAGTATTATCTGTCGACAACAAATCTTAACAAAAAATTATTTTCTCACTAATGGCCGACACAACAGATCAGAAATCCAATCATGGTTCATTCATGTGTAAGACACGGAATACAGAAACCAAGAGAGAAACACGGATTGATGGCAGATAAAAACACCCAGTGACGTCGCATAATTATGTAGTGTAGAAATATTTTGTCTGCACTCAACTATGTCTCATCAAGATCAAGTATATGGTGAAGTATTCAACAGTTAAAGAATGCTTCGTCAAATGGAATGGTGAAGAACATAGTCCTTGATCAGGCTGTAAAAATAGAGTTGGTCTCAAACATCAAATGGAATCAATGTCGACGGCTAGCATCACGTGATATGTCCACAAGGATTGCAGGCATTAATGTTTTATCCTTGGAGAGGTGAGATTATTCAGGATCCATATATAGTTAAGTCTCATCTCTGGGAGAAAATGCGAAATGTAGCCGAAAATATATTGAATTCAACAAGGTCTGAATTTTTGTAATTTCCGATGGAAAATACCACAGATTTTATAAATCCATACAGGAGAAATTTGATGATACATTAGAGAGGAAAGATAAATTCCAGAGGCAGAGCCCAATTATGATTATACTCAGCGCTCCAGATAAGGAATTCGTAATTGAGTATTGTCACTCCATCATTTCTTCAGCAATTTGGTATTTCAAAATTTCATTTGCTTCGAAATGAAAACATGTCTTGGGATTTCATTAGAATTGTCTCCTTGGAGACAATAGAAAATAAGAAAAGTCTGCTATATTTGTGGTCTGTTTCTTGTTTTCTGCAGCATGATAAAGGTACCATAAAATTTGTATTGCTTTTTGATACTCGCTACTTCTGATTTCAATTGGATTTTTGGCAATTTTAATAGGGTAAGCCAATACGCAGCTTATCTGGAGCTTTGTATACTTGTAGAACATTGATCATGCTGATCTGATAAAATACTCCATGTATCAATGTGTCACTTTGGTTCCCGACTGACACACAAGACCAGGAAACCAATGCCAGAGCCACCACAAACACCGATACGGAATATAAACTAGAAAAAGACGCTAAGTGTCCACAAGCATCACCCTCGCCACCTACACACAGTGAACAAAATAATAAAGGGACAAAACTAATATGTTAGGAAGGTGAGAGTTGTCATTCTTGTGCACGGCACACCTTTTGGTAGCGGTCTATGTATGTGTGAAGTTTCAAGGAAATATTCCAAAGGATATTCGAGTTATGCAGTGCGTAGAATCTCAAAGGGAGATAACTCAAAATTTAGTGAGGCAAGAGCTATCATCGACACCTTTGGGTCGTGATCTATGCATGTGTGAAGTTATGAAAATATTCCAAACATGACTGTATTCCAGTGCTCCAGATAAGCTGCGTATTTGCATAAATACCCAATTCAAATTGCCAAAAACCCAATTTAAATCAGAATTAGCGAGTATCCTTAAAGCAATTATAAATTTGTGGTACCTTTATCATGCTGCAGAAAACAACAAACAGTCCACAAATATAGCATATTTTTCTTATTTTCAATGAAAACACATCTTGGTATTTCATTAGAATTGTCTCCAAGGAGACAATTCTAATGAAATGCCAAGACATGTTTTCATTTCAAAGCTAACTACATGTATTCAATAATTGCTGTCTGTTGATGTGTAAACAGTAGTGTGATTTTATTTTACCCAATTAAAATTTTGAAATACCCAATTGATTCAGAAATGATGGAGTGACAATACTCAATTGCAAATTCCTTATCTGGAGCAACGGTATTCGATACCCCGGACAAGAAGTGTTTGCATGAGGCGGACACTGACGCGGACGATGTTCGGTGTCAAATCCATAGGGCCCCAGACTTTTGTCCAAGAGATACACTTACAATGAAATCAATGAAAACACAGAGGTTTTCTAGGTGTCTGGTTTAGAGAGGTTCTATATTAACCCTTTCAGGCCTAAGTAACTGGAATGGATTGTCTAGTAGTCATCACAAACTGATTTTCAAACTAATTCATATATAAGAAGGGTGTGTTTAAAATACTTGCAAAAAATGCAGATCCTGATGAGACGGCTCGTTATGAGCCGGCTCATCTGGATCTACACTGTTTGCAAACATCACAAGAGGTTTTTTGTTTGTTGGGGTTTAACGGCCTATCAACAGCTAATTAAGGTCATTTAAGGCCGGGTCAATGGGTTTAGTACTAAATCCCATATATTACCTGTACAAGTACATGCACAAATGGGGGGGGGATCCATAAATCAGAACTGAATATTTACAATAACAAAACTATATTCAGCCCTGAAATCAGAATAATCCTGATCTGATGCCAGGTCCTCGCCATACCAGAATCACTTGGCCCCTCCCAAAAGCAGTAGGATCAGTAATAATCTTACTGCTTTTATATTAAATGGGCAATAACCCAATTCAACTCCCAGGTAACAAAAGAGCCAAAGATAAAAACGTACCGGAGGGCCAAATTTACCAGGCAAATGGTGATTCATATAAGGATTAACCTTGCACTACTGTTAATTTATGCCATCTCGTCCGACCACCACCCACTCACAACAGAGGTACATGTATGTAGTGTTGAAAGGGTTAAGAGTATTCGCAAGACACAAACTCTTAAGGTCCTATTTGTTTGAGAGAACCCTGTGCTCATTAAACCTTTTCACTATATAACATCACACTTACTTATACATCTTCCCCAGCGGGCATGGCAAAATTAATTATCATACAAAGTCAAGTTATTGGGACTCAACCATGAATAAAGTACATTACTGCTTTGGGGAAAACAAATTTTAAACACTTAGACCGCCATCTTATATTTTTTGTCGTCTGCTGTGTATTTTCTATTTTCCATTTTTATCATGAAAAACGTTCTTTGACAGCACTTTAGAATAATTTACAACATGCTTTGACAGCACTTCAGAATCATTTCCATTGGAAATGATTCTGAAGTGCTGTCAAACCATGTTTTGTATTGAGAAATATAGCAAGATATAAAAGCAACAGCAGACGACAATTGTTGCGAGTAGCGGTCTAAGGGTTAAGAACTTTTGAAAACATCTCAATTTCAATAGTTGACATTTAAAACCCAATACAGACAACCGATATCAGAAGGTATTTAATCTCATGGACTGAAGCATGTTTTTATCTAGCCGAGGTCGCTGGCCCAATTTCATCCACATTTACCTGTTGAAGTCACATCAGGTGTTCAGTTAACCAATACATCCAAAATACGATTTTAAGGTGTGTGAACATTTCATTCATGAACAGTGGTGAAAACTGGAGAGATTGTTGAATTAGTCGTTCAGAACAAAAACTTTACAGTGCCGTTGCCAGAGGACCAGAAACGCGGAGCAAACCTAGCAAACAGCCAAAACACCGAGGCCAGAACTTCACAAATCGGTCACATAATATTTTATGGGAAGATTTTCTATGCCCCCACCCACCAGGTACATGTAAAGGCACTGCGGCAGGCCCCATTGTGAGCCTCAATATGTGGCGACTGCCCTGCTTTCTGTGAACATAGTTTCCATCAAGATTGGGGGATACAATCTAACAAGATACATGTACAAATGTAGGGTTAATTCATTTGTGGCTGTGTCATGGTTGGTGTTTCTTTGATGGAATGGTGACCAGTGAAGATCCTGATCAGACTGTGCGGATGCACAGGCTGATCTGGATCTACACTGATCTCAAAGATACATGTAGGGTTAATTCATTTGTGGCTGTGGCATGGCTGGTGTTTCTTTGATGGAATGGTGACCAGTGCAGATCCTGATCAGACTGTGCGGATGCACATTCTGATCTGGATCTACACTGGTCTCAAAGATACATGTAGGGTTAATTCATTTCTGGCTGTGGCTGGAGAAATGGGACTTGTGATAATTGTGACCAGTGTAGCTACTGAT
This sequence comes from Conchocele bisecta, assembly GCA_029237695.1. Lineage (NCBI taxonomy): Eukaryota > Metazoa > Mollusca > Bivalvia > Lucinida > Thyasiridae > Conchocele > Conchocele bisecta. The sequence goes on along the minus strand of CM055274.1, from coordinate 73,796,346 downwards.
CAAATAGCACACTCATGTAGCCTGATAAATGGCGAACAGTGCAGATCCTGATCAGACTGTGCGGATGCACAGGCTGATCTGGATCTACACTGGTCGCAAAATCCGCAAGCCCCATTTCTCCAGTCAACAGTGATATTTCTCAATGGTAGACCAGCAGATTCTGATTGGACAGACAGCATGATAACAGTCCACAATAAGTATTTAATGTATAACTGTTATTTCACTGACCTAATGGCAATTTATTGATTTGGGGTCTTATGTCCATTCAACAACTTCATGTGAGCAATATTGCACCGTCAGCACGGAATGGTCAACGGAAGATACTGGGAGCCATTTCACTAATCTTTGTATGACTAAAATGTTCGTAAGTGCAAATTTAGGATTGTCTGGAAATTTCAATTGATGGATTTACATTTATTGAGCATTGGCTGCATATTTACTGAATGGCTCCCTAATCTTGATCTCCACAGGTCATAAATGCAAACAGCACAGTTTTGTCTGATATTGCAGCCCGTATACATTGTCGAGGTTTATCCTACATGTCCCAGTGAGTTTTCACGGCTACCTGTAAACCACAGTGTTGCTACCGCCATCGATTTTATTTTATTTGATGTATTGGTCACAACCTATCAACAGCTAAGATCATTTAAAGCTGGGTGAACAGGTTCAATACAGTATTTAACCAGCTGTATGGGGAAAATCCCAAAATCAGAACGGTAATTAGAATAACCTGTCCATACCACACCACAGTATCTTGGGCCTTCTCCTAAAAGTAATAGGATTAGGAATAATCATATTACTCATATGACGGGTATAACCAGATTCAACTCTCACATACAAGAATGCCAAAGACGTACCCGAGAGCCAAACAAGGTCTCCAGTTGGGATTCCGGTAAGGACGAATCCTGATCGTTAAATTATCAATCGCATGCTTCCACCTGCCACCCACTGCCATTGAACACAAATCATTCTACCATGTTCCAAGGCTATACCACCTACCTGTGGCTTCCACATCTAAACAAATGCAGTTGTGACTGGAAAAATGGGCTTATGGGTTTTGTGACCAGTGTAGATCCAGATCAGACTGTGCATCCGCACAGTCTGATCAGGATCTGCACTGCTCACCATGATTCCATCAATGAAACACCCGTCATGCTTCCAACAAGCAATATACATCATTATCAGGCTACAGGAGTGTACTATTTGATCACGAGCTACACTGGTCAGGAATCCCATAAGCCCCCTTTCTCCAGTCAAAGCCACATCATCCAGATAACAGCTGACAGCAATCAGTCTCTCATATAGACATTAACCTCCTGAGGGCAATATTAATTATATCAAATAACTACTGAGCATGTCTGCAAACCATTGGGATAATTATCGGATTCTTCTGTCTAGAAATCCGCTTACCATCAACAATATCTTTACTGTGAGATCAAGAAACCAACAAATAACATGATAAAGCAGTGCTTTGTTTGCAAACACACATGATGTTTTGTAAACAACCACATTCCAGTCTTTCAGCAAGTGTGACTACCAGATAATAAAGGCAAAATGTTACTACTATTTTTTGCCACAGACATTATTTGGGCTGCCAGAAAAGATGTACATGTATTGTGTACCGTCGGTCATTTTCAACTTTTTAAATCATGACCAACCTACACATTAATGCCATTGACATACATTATAACCGATTTGCAGAGGACAGTAAGCCTACTTCTCTAACTAAATGGTCAACAATGTAGGCTCAGATCAGACTGCTAATGCACAGGCTGATCTGTAGCCCATTTCATCAACATTGCAAAGTATACTTTAGTAGCAAAGTATACTTTGAGGGAGAAATTTTCAATTTTTTGAAAAAATTATTAATTTTTATTATACTGAATTTATTACATTATCACAGCCATTTAATGGCTGTGATAATGTAATAAATTCAGTATAATAATTCTGCATACTTTTAATCATGAAATATATGCATTTGTTAGTTCTATATGAAATAATGCATTTCAGGAAAAATAAATGATTACTCCCTCAAAGTATACTTTGCTAGTAAAGTATACTTTGCAATGTTGATGAAATCGGCTACTGATAAGCTGCATATTTGGCATATTTTATGCACTTATTTTAGCAGAATACGCATTGATTATCACGTTTAAACGTGGGAGTACAAAATACTCACAGCAATGTGAAAATACACATCGATTATCAACAGTGGGAGTACACAATACACACAGCAATGTGAAAATACACATCGATTTTCAAATTGAGTAGTGAAAATACTTCAAAGTTGAGCTGCAGAAAAGCTCAAATAAGTGAATTTATAATTTGTTTCTTTTTTCATCCTTTGTTCCATATTTAATGAGGAAGAAAATCAATAATACATTTGTAAAAGTAAAATACGCATAGCATTTGAATATATGGGTGTATAATGCTCTTCAGATACAAAACTTATCTGCAGCTCTGTGTAAGGTACCTCTTTGCAGCAGACAGCCCGTTTATTGGAGAACTCAAGCTTACTGATTTAACGGTAATAGTTCACATTTGTTTGAAAGACAACACCCACCACATCTGCTTGTCTGGACATAATGTTTTAATTAAACGTTGACAATAATGCCTATAAATATTATTGCAGAAGATTTCTGAGGACATTCACCGCGGTGACAAAAGGTACTTTATGGAACTGAGAGCTCAATCTGTCCAATCAAGTATTCTATGTTTGTCAGTCAGTCAGTAAAACACATAGCAGGCTTGTAACCGTGCTAAAGGCTCAAGCAATCGACGGACAAATTTTTTAAATAACCTTGGCACAAATCTGCTAAAGCCACCCCCACCCCCCCCCACGTCACACATAACCATGTTCCAGATAAGCTGCGTATTTGCTTAAATACCCAATTAAAATGCAACAGGTTTGCGTATGCACTTCGGTTGCTCACAGTTTTTGAATGGGTCAAATTGTAGCCGAAGATAACATTTCGGAGGCAAATTATTGTAGCTAGTCCGGGACCATCCGTAGCCCTGGTGTCAGAGCTCCAGTTAAGGTGCGTAATTTGGAGGTAAATTTCTTATTTCTCCATCAAAAATGGCAAATTGGGAGTGTTTTAGAATCGTCTCAATGAGACGATTCTAAAGCACTCCCAACTTGCAATTTTTGATGAAGAAATAACAAAATTTCACCCCATGTTGGTCAAATTACGCACCTTAACTAGAGCTCTGCCTGGTGTAACTTTAGTTTAGAGAGATGGGACCTGACCTCGGTTGCTAGTATCATCCGAAAGAAGGGTGGGATGGAAATACTGTAAACATATTCATTTCATACATAACTCTGTGATTGAACCCATGTATGGCTGTGACTGGAGAAATGTGGCTTAGGGGTTTTGCAACCATTGTAGATCCAGATCAGCCAGTGCATCCGCACAGTCTGGTCAATATCTGCAATGTTCTCCATTCCATCATTGAAACAACCACCATGCTTCTATCAAGCAGATTACAGGCCAGTAACAGATAACCTCTGGATATGAAGTTCAATGGTCTACAACTGGACTATTATACCAAAAGTCACAATAAGTGAAAAGAAACGACAACTCACCTCCTTGTGGCCTTCGTAAGCGGACATGTGTAGCGGCGTCATGCCCGCGTTGTCTCGGTGCATCTCGTCCAGCCCCCGGTCCAGTAGCTGCTGGACGATAGCCACGCTGCCCTGGGCCGCTGCGATACTCAACACCGTACGCCCCTCCGAGTCGATTGTATCCACCGCGGAACCCCAGAACAGCAACTGAGTCACGACCTTCTCGTGCCCCATTGAGGCAGCTGCGAGTAATGACGTACGACCGTTTTTATCATAATGGTCGACGTCCGCGTCCCACTCGAGTAACATCTCACAGACGTCGTGGTGGCCCTCACAGGCGGCGACCAGCAGCGGCGTCATACCGTCCTTGTCCCGGTGGTCCACCTCCGCCCCACGCTCCAGCAGCAAGCTAACCACCTTCTCATGGCCTTCACTCGCCGGGATACACAGAGCCGCCACGGACAGCGCCGTCCTCCCGTCACAGTCCTCGTGGTCTATGCTAGCGCTGTAGTCCAGTAAATGCTCCACGATTTCAGTATGCCCCATGTAAGCGGCGGCGATAAGAGCCGTCCTCCCTTCGTTATCGGCTTTATTCACATTGGCACCTTTCTTCAGCAGGTTTATCACAATATCCTCATGTCCGCCCCAGGCTGCCGCGCGTAGGGCTGTCCGGTCGGCACTGTCAGCATGATCGACAGCGGCCCCGGCGGCCAGCAGTACAGCCACCACCTGTGTGTGCCCGCCCCATGCCGCCGACCGTAACGCTGTCCACCCTTCCTCGTCAGCATTGTCTACGTTGGCTCCCGCCGCCAACAACGCCGACGCAACATCACTGTAGCCCTGACGAGCTGCGAGATTCAGTGGTGTCTGGTGAGATTTATCCAACGTTTCTAAACTGGCACCTTTTGTAATCAATAATTGAACAATTTGTAAGTTTCCTTGATACGATGCCGTGTGTAGAAATGTTCTCCCGTTCGTGTCCACATGGTCTATATCAGCCTCAATGTCACTTGGCAGCTTCGGCGACTCAATCTGTTCTATCGTGAAGCTTTCCTTCATGCTGGCAGTGTCCTTATCCTGGTCAGATGGCATTTCAGCACCACCGTCCAGCAGTAACTTTAACACTTTCTGCTCTTTTGGTAGACCAGAGGACAAACATGTTTCTGTGTTAGCCCCTGAGAGCATCAGCCACTGTACAAGGTGGTGGTTTTCTATGGGCGACTGGAAGTTACTCCGCACTAGATGTAGCGAGAAATCCTGAACCTCTATGGCAGAGAGATGTGAAGCATGTAACGTGGCGTACACTGCCAGTAAACCATGACCATCAGATGCACTACACAGATATTTTTGAGTACAGTGCTTCACATCCAATAACCACTCAGCAAAACTGTGGTGGAATAATATTTTGCTGCCATCTGGACTAGTAATTAAAATCTTGGCTAACAATTTCATTCTTGTGGTAAAATTCTCCAGACTGAGTGAGGTATTTTTTATGACTGCACAGCCATACAACTCTGACGTACTTAACGGGCACCTGGAGGCCAGAATAACATTGAGAACTGGCTGTACTTTGGAGAACTGTTTCCGCACAAAAAGTCTCTGGCACAACCAGAGGTAAAGGCCATTTAAGGTTCCAGGAATCTCACGAATTTCTCGAAGCATAATGAATCTATCGGCCACACCATCTAATACTTTCTCTAAGTACAAAAAGCAGCCATTACTTTTTATATGAAGTTGATTCAACATTTCCGCTGTTTCGCGACTTAAATGTTGCCGCAGCTCTTCTTCTTGGTCCAACCGACAAAGAATGTATTGTTGCACGTCCCTTACTACATGGGACTTTCGTAGATCGTCTAAACTTATCTTTCTGAACCCGGTGAACATTCGCGTTACCGACTTGCTTTGTTTACGGGACGAACAGACTAGGAGAAGCCATTTTGGAAACAGATGATGGTGATTGGCTAACAATTCAGCGACAGTTTTGCTACCTTCTTCTCGTTCATTTACATCATGCAGACACGACTCGTCAATCGAATCTACAAGAACAAACAGTGTCTTTGTGGGAGGTTCTATCTCATTCAATGGCTTAATAAATGCTTGTTTAAATACTTCATCGGGACTAGATTCACACTCGCTGGTTTGTAACAATCTCTGTACACCAGACTCTTTAAGCAACTCTTTATAACCAGATATTAAATCCGAGCAAATTAACTGCTTCACTAGATTTCTAATAAAGTAAGTCAAGGACAACGTTTGAAGGTCATGAGCCTGGCAGAAGTGGTAGGCGAGAAGGCGTTTGTTCAGCACGATTTGTTTGCCTTCCTTCATGGTAGGCCAGACCAGTTCACAGCACAGGGAGGTCTTCCCACACCCAGGCCCGCCCATGATTAGCGCCCCGCAGGTCTTAGACGTCGGCCGATTCTCCAGGCAGTGGTTTACTTTACTAAACGACCACTCGCGGCAGTAAAACTGCTTCCCTTTCAACAGACACTGCGTCATTGTGTGAAGTAAGGAGTCCTTCGAAACACGTTGAAATCAATAGCTACATCTAACGAGCAGGAAATCAAAGAAGGTGATACAATTGTGTAATCGTCAGTTGTCATTAGCCAGTCCACCTATATCTGTTAACCAGCAGCTACTGCAGCTTCTCGGTTCATTCCTGCCATGGAAACGATCGGACTGACGTGGCATTCTGTTGCAAGTCTGAAGTGAAAATAGGGAGTATCAGATTTATGAATGTCCGGTTTAGAGACATTCATAAATCGCAATGTGTTCAGGGCCTGAAAATAGCAGCGTTTACCAGTAGGTCCGGGACCTAACAAGGAAAAAAGTGAAAGGTCTGAGGACTTTTTGGAAGGTCCGAGAGGATATTTGTAAGGAAAACGGTACAAAAATCTGTCTTGTTTCATACTAAATGACTTGTCACACCGTGTGTAAATACTTGAATATGTCACCAAAAATTATCTTATAAGACGATAATCAGAACGGATTTAGCATCGCCACTACTGATGATCGCAATTTCAATTTGATCACAGGTCTGGTGGAATTTTTGCTTGTAAAATACAACGGTCCGACATTAAAATTTGCAGGTCCAGGACCTCGGACCAGTGCTATTTTCACGCCCTGGTTTTAACCTGTTTCAATGCTACATTATGTGACAATGAAGCAAACATTTGCAAACACTAGATCTAGAGGAGTCGGCTCGCAATGACAGAGCTCCAGATAAGTTGTGTCTAAAGTGGAATATACCCCGATTTCAAAATCATTGCGTATTTTACTTTTACAAATGGATTATTGATTTTCTTCATTATTAAATAGGGAACAAATGATAAAAAATTTAACAAATTTAAACCTTAACTTATTTGAGCTGCAAGTTTGCTTTTTGGCAGCTCAACGTAAATTTTCAACTTTATGACAGTATTTTCACTACTCAATTTGAAAATCAATGCGTATTTTCACATTGCTGTGCGTACTTTGTACTCCCACTTTTGATAATATAGGAATGAATGGCCTTTTTGTGGAATTTATCGGGGTATAAACTTGGAAAAGTCGCGGGAATACTGGACGAAGGCCGGAAGGCCTCGTCCAGTATTCCCGCGACTTTTCCAAGTTTATATCCCCGATAAATTCAACAAAAAGGCCATTCATTCCCTATAATTCCAGCATTTGAAATAAATTCATCAAGAAAATGTGTTTATTTTCAGTTTTCTTAAGGATTATTTTAAGTTGGAGTGCAAACTACTCACAGCAATGTGAAAATATGCATTGATTTTCAAATCGAGTAGTGAAAATACTGTAATAAAGTTGAAAATTTACGTTGAGCTGCAAAAAGCAAACTGTTTGTTTTGGCAACTGTTGGCAGCTCAAATAAACAAATTTTTAAAAAGAAATCATTTGTTCCCTATTTAATAAGGAAGAAAATCAATAAATATGCATTGACTTTGAAATATGGGTTTACAATAATACTCTTTAGATATAAAACTTATCTGGACCTCTGTGAAGGGGTTAATTAGCAGGTTTAACTGTGATTCACCTCGAATGAGTGTATGTTCATGATTGCAAAGCACACAAACATGCGTCACAGTGAAATATGTCTCTAAACTGAACACACTGCAGATCTCCTCTGTCCAGTTTAGAGAGGTTTTCCCATTCAATTAACTCTTTGCATGCTGGGAAACTTGTGGGCTATAAATAGTTCAAAACTAGCGGACAAAAATTCATCATATTTTCTTTTATTTGTCTTTGCAAATATCATGAATATAACTACTCACAGCAATGTGAAAATATGCATTGATTTTCAAATCGAGTAGTGAAAATACTGTAATAAAGTTGAAAATTTACGTTGAGCTGCAAAAAGCAAACTGTTTGTTTTGGCAACTGTTGGCAGCTCAAATAAACAAATTTTTAAAAAGAAATCATTTGTTCCCTATTTAATAAGGAAGAAAATCAATAAATATGCATTGACTTTGAAATATGGGTTTACAATAATACTCTTTAGATATAAAACTTATCTGGAGATCTGTGAAGGGGTTAATTAGCAGGTTTAACTGTGATTCACCTCGAATGAGTGTATGTTCATGATTGCAAAGCACACAAACATGCGTCACAGTGAAATATGTCTCTAAACTGAACACACTGCAGATCTCCTCTGTCCAGTTTAGAGAGGTTTTCCCATTCAATTAACTCTTTGCATGCTGGGAAACTTGTGGGCTATAAATAGTTCAAAACTAGCGGACAAAAATTCATCATATTTTCTTTTATTTGTCTTTGCAAATATCATGAATATGTCTTGGAATTTCATTAGAATTGAGTCCTGAGGACTCAATTCTAATGAAATTCCAAGACATATTTACACAGAGAAATAAAACATATAGTCCTAATTTGTTTGGCGGATATTTTCGCCGCTAGCATGCAAAGAGTTAAAACTGTAACCTGAGACAATAGCATGTGGTAATCAATATCTGACCCAAAAGTTCGCAACCTGTTACTAATATCTACAATGTAATGTAAGATACTGTAATCTGGTCATGTGTTTGTTGTAAAATGACAAGCAGACATTTTTGTGGTATTGTTATGTATGTTGTGCTTCCTTATTCTAAATATTTTATTCAATGTAAATATAAAGATTGCTACAATTAGTACTATGAATGTTCAAGCTATGGGTTATTATTTTATTATTAACAAGTTGAATACCCCAAAGTATATTTTTCTCCGCCAACATAATATGTTGTGACCACTCATATGAACCGTCACATTGAGACGGTTCAAATGAGTGGTCACAATATATACTTTTGGTGAGAAATAAGAAAAATATTCAGTGGTGTATCCTTAGAATGAGATTGGTTAATTATGATCTCAATTTATGCTGAGGTCATAGTGCCGTTTTGTTAAGTAGTGGAAAGTCCTAAATATTTTCTTTATAAGTGCTTAGAAGTGTATGTAGTAACCACCATTTGAACTGTCTTGTCTAGACGGTTCAAATGAGTGGTCACAACATATATTTTCATTGAGAAATAACAAAAATAAAAAAATTGTAAAAGTAAAGGTGTATTCCGATTGCAACAGGTTAATCTAAGGTGTTTTCTGTGTATTGTCAATCTTCAGATGCGACACAGAGCTCCAGATAAGTGTGTATTGGCGTATTTTTCACACTTACTTTAGCAGAAAATGCACTCATTATCAAAAGTGGGAGTACAATATACAAAATATGCATTGATTTTCAAATTGAGTAGTGAAAATATTGTAATAAAGTTGAAATTTACTTAGTTGAGCTGCCAACACTAAGCCAACACAGTTTGCTTTTTGCAGGTCAAATGAGTGAATTATTAAGTGTGTGTGTTTTTATCATTTGTTCCCTATTTAACCTTTTCAACACCACAGACCTCTATAGAGACAATGTTTGCAAACAGTGCAGATCCAGATGAGCCGGCTCGTAACGAGCCGTCTCATCAGGATCTCCACTGTTTGTTAATAATTTTAAACGTCGTACAGATTACCCTTTTAGAAGAATGGGATAATTTGAATGAACAAAATTAATGAAATAGCGTGAAACATTGGCATGGAACATCCTTGGTGTTGAAAGGGTTAATAAGGAAGTAAATCAATAATACATTTGTCAAAGTGAAATACAAATTGAATTTGAAATCTGGGGGTATAATACTCTTTAGATACAAACCTTATCTGGAGCTCTGGTGACATGTTAACTGTCTCATTTTCCACTGAAGTGGACCGGACAAAATTCCTCCAGGTCACAACACAATGCGACTTCAAACTACAACAACATGCATTTCACCTGACCCAGGCACTCAGGGGACATCAAAGGCATACTTAACTAAACTGTACAGTCGTTGTCTGGTCAATTAAGTCCAATTTTGTCCCCAGTGGGCTTATAAATGTCAAAATATGGTACACATATGCACACATTGAAACCACAGGTTGAAGTAACGGACCGAGGTCTATGAATAAATTAAATATGCCTAAAAGCATCAATAAATGAAGAGAAAAAAAATAAGCTAAAATATTTGTTTTACACCCTCCATATACTTCATATAATGAAGTATATGGAGGGTGTAAAACAAATATTTTAGCTTATTTTTTTTCTCTTCATTTATTGATGCTTTTAGTCATACATGTATTTAATGTATTTATAGACCTCGGTCCGTTACTTCAACCTGTGATTGAAACTATTGAAAGTTAAAAGTAGAAGCTGCGGATTGGGTCAAATGAGAGCATGGAAAATAAACCAAAGTATATAATTCTGTAAAAATTTCACCTTTTTTAAAAACTAACAAGAGTGTCGCAAGTCACAAAATACGCCCATCGAATATGGGCCAGACAGTGAAGATGCCGAAATGTGAAGCTGTCACCAAGGCAAGAAACATTAATGAGAATTTGAAAGTCTATAGCATTATTTCTTCATCTCGTTGTGCTAAACATGTATACTAATTTAGGCAGAGATAGAAAAGTAGAGTGTAAAGTAGAAATGATAGGGAATTGGATACAATAATGTAGAAAAAATGCCTAAGTTAAAAAGGTGATATTTTTTTTAAAAAATATTTTTTCCACATAAAAACACCAAGGTGCACATCTTCAATATGTGTAGAAGACGTGTGTATAGTTTCAGAACGATTGACTGAACGGTTTCGGAGGAGTTGTGTACACAAACTCTGTACCGTATATAGAATTGTATAGAAAAATGTAGAAAAAATGGCTAAGTTAAAAAGGCGATATTTTTGTTAAAAAATATTTATTCGCCATAAAAACACCAAGGTGCACATTTTCAATATGTGTAGAAGACGTGTGTATAGTTTCAGATCGATCAACTGAACGGTTTCGGAGGAATTGTGTACACGAACAATGCGCTTTTTCTTCAGCCGCCCGCCCGCCTGCCCGCCCGCCGTGTGGTGTAACATAATACGTACCGTTTTTTAAAAACGGTCGTATAAAAATTACCCATTATTATATATTAAAGCTGGGGTCCCACATGCCAGGTTATAATGTAGAGAGACAGATATATTTGTATATTCTGTAGATATGACATTTTCTGGCAAATTAAAAATTAATTCACCATTACCCCACGTACTGATTGGCATTATCATACATTTTATATTTAAATTTCCACTGATATCAGGGACGATAACCGTGTTTCCTTAAAATATTAACCGACATTACTATTTAGTCGCTGTATTTATTTGTATGCCCCCTGGTCTCAGTAGAGCCGGAGGCATATAGTGTTTGGACTGTGTGTCCGTCCGTCCGTCCGGCACATCAAGAAGTTGGCCAGAGTTTCTCAATTGTGTCATAACTTCTATATCCCTTGAAAGGTTACTTAAATATTTCAACACAGTATACCTGTGTATACAAATGCCACACATCCATGCTGCCCTTAATGTTACCTTGACCTTTTGACCTTCAGAACTTTGAACTTTTTCACACATTAAAAAGTTTACCGGAGTTTCTCAATTATTTCATAACTACTATATATCCCTGGAAGAATTAATTTAATTACTTTAATAGTTCAATACATTGTACTTGTTGACAAATGCCACACATCCAGGCGGGTTGATGTGCAATGATCATACTGTATAATCTGTCAAAACTAGATTGGTCAGTAAGCGAGGCTTACGGAATACCCCCCGCGTGGGCCCAGGTACCCCTAAAATATGTACAAATTTCCAAGTGTGTGGGCTTGTGACCTTGACTCTGGGATTAGCGCGAGCGGCATGAACGTGAATTTGTCACAGGGTGGTAGGTTCATTGGAGCAATGGGTGTGTGAAATGTGAAGCAGATCCGAGCAAGGAAATAGAAGTATAACAGAGTCAGAAGTATAACGATCGTGTTAAGTTAAGTTTTGTAAAGAGACTACCGTATAACCTCGAATTAACGCCCCCGGAGGCGTTACATTTTACAAAAGGGGGGGGGGGGGGGGCGGGGCGTTTATTTGTCACAGGGTGGTAGAGGTCCATTGGAGCAATGAGTGTGTGAAATATGAAGCAGATCCGAGCAAGGAAATAGAAGTTATAACCGATTTCTCTGATGTTAAGTTTTGTAAAGAGACTACCGTATAACCTCGAATGAACGCCCCCGGAGGCGTTACATTTTACAAAAGTGGGTGGGGGGGGGACGTTTATTAGCCAGTAAAAAAAAAAAAAAAAAGAAAAAAAAAAAAATTACCAAGGACTGCCAATTTCAAACACAAATAAGGATTTAAGGATTATTTGTGTTTGAAATTGGCGGTCATTGGTAAAAAAGAATTTTTTTTTTTTTTTTATTTTTTTTTTTTTTTTAGGGGGGGGGGGGGGGGGGGGGGGGGGGTTTTTTTTTTTTATGGGGGGGGGGGGGGGGGGGGGGGGGGGGGGGGGGGGGGGGTGGGGGGGGGGGGGGGGGGGGGGGGGGGGGGGGGGGGGTGGGGGGGGGGGGGGGGGGGGGGGGGGGGGGGGGGGGGGGGGGGGGGGGGGGGGGGGGGGGGGGGGGGGGGGGGGGGGGGTGGGGGGGGGGGGGGGGGGGGGGTGGGGGGGGGGGGGGGTGGGGGGGGGGGGGGGGCGGGGGGGGGGGGGGGGGGAGGGGGGGGGGGGGGGGAGGGGGGGGGGGGGGGGGGGGGGGGGGGGGAGGGGGGGGGGGGGGGGGGTGGGGGGGGGGGGGGGGGGGGGGGGGGGGGGGGGGGGTGGGGGGGGGGGGGGGGGGGGGGGGTGGGGGGGGGGGGGGGTGGGGGGGGGGGGGGGGGGGGGGGGGGGGGGGGGGGGGGTGGGGGGCGTGGGGAGGGGGGGAAAGTGAGTTTATTAGCGAGTACAAGGACCGCGAATTTCAAACACAAATAAGGATTTAAGGATTATTTGTGTTTGAAATTGGCGGTCATTGGTAAAAAAAAAACTTTTGTTTTTTGGCAGGGGGGGGGGGGGGGGGGTGGGGGGTGGGGGTTTATTAGGTGGGGGGCGTTAATTTGAGGTTATACGGTATGTATGTGACGTTGACCTCGAGATCAGCGGGGATTTGTCACAGCATATGAAATATTAAGTATTTTCAATGAAAGAAATAGAAGTTATAACATATTTCTCTGATGTTAAGTTTTGTAAAGAGACTAAGTATGTGACCTTGACCTTGGGATCAGCGGGGGTTGGACAGTCGTAGATTTGTCACAGCATGATAGTACAACCTTAGAGGAATGCACAAGTGAAATAATAAGAATTTTCAACGAAGGAAATAGAAGTTATAACTTATTTCTCTGATGTTAAGTTTTGTAAAGAGACTAAGTATGTGACCTTGACCTTGGGATCAGCGGGGGTTGGACAGTCGTAGATTTGTCACAGCATGATAGTACAACCTTAGAGGAATGCACAAGTGAAATAATAAGAATTTTCAACGAAGGAAATAGAAGTTATAACTTATTTCTCTGATGTTAAGTTTTGTAAAGAGACTAAGTATTTGACCTTGACATTGGGATCAGCGGGGATTGGACGGTCATGGATTTGACACAGCATGGTATTAGAGCCTTACAGGAATGCATGTGTGAAATATTAAGAATTTTAGATGAAGGAAATAGAAGTTAGAACAATATTTCTCTGATGTTAAGTTTTGTAAAGAGACTAAGTATTTGACCTTGACCTTGGGATCAGCGGGGGTTGGACGGTCGTGGATTTGGCACAGCATGGTAGTAGAGCCTTACAGGAATGCATGTGTGAAATATTAAGCATTTTAGATGAAGGAAATAGAAGTTATAACAATATTTCTCTGTGTTAAGTTTTGTAAAGAGACTAAGTATTTGACATTGACCTTGGGATCTGCGGGGGTTTGGACGGTCGTGGATTTGGCACAACATGGTAGTAGAGCCTTACAGGAATGCATGTGTGATATTAAGCATTTTAGACGGAAATGGAAATAGAAGTTATAACAATATTTCTCTGATGTTAAGTTTACGGACTAAGTATTTGACCTTGAAACCTTGGGATCTGCGGGGGTTTTGGACGGTCGTGGATTTGGCACAGCATGGTAGTAGAGCCTTACAGGAATGCATGTGTGTGAAATATTAAGAATTTTAGATGAAGGAAATAGAAGTTGAACAATATTTCTCTGATGTTAAGTTTTGTAAAGAGACTAAGTATTTGACCTTGACCTTGGGATCAGCGGGGGTTGGACGGTCGTGGATTTGGCACAGCATGGTAGTAGAGCCTTACAGGAATGCATGTGTGAAATATTAAGCATTTTAGATGAAGGAAATAGAAGTTATAACAATATTTCTCTGATGTTAAGTTTTGTAAAGAGACTAAGTATTTGGCATTGACCTTGGGATCTGCGGGGGTTTGGGACGGTCGTTGGATTTGGCACAGATTGGTTGTAGAGCCCTCTTACAGGAATGCATGTGTGAAATATTAAGCACTTTAGGATGAAGGAAATAGAAGTTAGAACATTATTTCTCGATGTTAAGTTTTGTAAAAGAGACTAAGTATTTGACCTTGACCTTGGGATCAGCGGGGGTTGGACGGTCGTGGATTTGGCACAGCATGGTAGTAGAGCCTTACAGGAAATGCATGTGTGAAATATTAAGCATTTTAGATGAAGGAAATAGAAAGTTATAACAATATTTTCTCTGATGTTTAGTTTTGTAAAGAGGTTGACTAGTATTGGACATTGGACCGTTGGGATGCGGGGGTGTTTTTTGTTTTTGGGGAACGGGCGTTGGATTTGGCACAGCATGGTAGTAGAGCCTTACAGGAATGCATGTGTGAAATATTAAGCATTTTTTTAGATGAAGGAAAATAGAAGTTATAACAATATTTCTTTGCTTGATGTTAAGTTTACGGAACTAAGTATTTTGACCTTGAACCTTGGGATCTGCGGGGGGTTAGGACGTCGCGTGGATTTGGCACTTGCCAATTCATTGTAGTAGAGCCTTACTTAAAGGAATGCATTTTGTGTGAAATATCAAGCATTTTTTAGATGAAAGGAAATAGAAGTTATTTTTAACAATATTTTCTCTGATGTTTAAGTTTTTAGATGAAGGAAATTAAAAATTAGAAGTTTTTATTTCAATATTTCTCTGATGTAAGTTTTGTAAAGAGACTAAGTATTTGACTTGACCTTGGGATCTGTGGGGGTTGGACGGTCGTTTTGTCGGATTTGGCACTAGCATGGTAGTAGAGCCTTACAGGAATGCATGTGTGAATATTAAGCATTTTAGATTTGAAGGAAATAGTTATATTTAAACAATATTTCTCTGATGTTATTGTTTACGACTTAAGGGTCTTTGACCTTGACCTTGGGACTGCGTGGTGACGGTCGTGGATTTGCACAGCATGGTTAGTAGAGCCTTAACAGGAATGCATTTTGTGTGACAATATCAATTTTGCATTTTTAGATGATGGAAATCGAGTTTGTATAACAATATTTCTCTGATGTTAAGTTTACACGGACGGACGGACGGACGGACGGACGGACGGACGGACGGACAGACAACCTGACTCCAGTATACCCCCCCACAACTCGTTGCAGGGGGTATAAATATGATTTTGTGACGCATTTAATTAGTATAAATAATTACAAAATATCATACCTCATTTGCATATGAAACTAGATTGGTCAGTAAGCGAGGCTTACGGAATACCCCCCGCGTGGGCCCAGGTACCCCTAAAATATGTAAAAAAGTCCAAGTGTGTGGGCTTGTGACCTGGACTCTGGGCTTAGCAGGAGCGGCATGAACATGAATTTGTCACAGGATGGTAGAGGTCCATTGGAGCAATGCGTGTGTGAAATGTGAAGCAGATCAAAGCAAGGAAATAGAAGTTATAACCGATTTCTCTGATGTTAAGTTTTGTAAAGGGACTACCGGTAAGTATGTGACCTTGACCTCGAGATCAACGGGAATCACAGCATGATAGTAGAGCCTTACAGGAATGCATGCATAAAATATTAAGAATTTTTGATGAAAGAAATAGAAGTTATAACATATTTCTCTGATGTTAAGTTTCGTAAAGAGACTAAGTATGTGACCTTGACCTTGGGTTCAGCGGGGGTTGGACGGTCGTAGATTTGTCACAGCATGATAGTACAACCTTAGAGGAATGCACGAGTGAAATATTAAGAATTTTCAATAAAGGAAATAGAAGTTATAACTTATTTGACCTTGACCTTGGGATCAGCGGGGGTTGGACGGTCGTGGATTTGGCACAGTATGGTAGTAGAGCCTTACAAGAATGCATGCATGAAATATTAAGCATTTTAGATGAAGGAAATAGAAGTTATAACAATATTTCTCTGATGTTTAGGACGCACAGACGGACGGACGGACAACCTGACTCCAGTATACCCCCCCCGCAATGAGGGGGGGGGGTATAACAACCTGACTCCAGGGGGGGTATAAATAGCCTGATACCACACGAGTCACTATCAGTAAAATAAATATTACTAAATGATTATATCTGTATAGCGGGCACTTAGTAGTAGTTTTAAGAAGTGGTGGAATAGTCACACAAATATACACTTATTTAATTAATATAAAGAACACTGCAAAATTATACAATTATTGTCACTTGAGGAGGTGTACACGAGATTTACGGACCTGACGAGTCACATTCATCGAGGACGAAGGCCAAGGTGAATATGACGTTTCGAGGGTCCGTAAATCTCATGTACACCGACTCAAAAGATGATAATTTGTTTATTATATGACCCATAATACAGAACATATATGATACAACAACGCACATATCGTGCATTGTTGTATCATATATGTTCTGTATTATGTTCTGTATCTCATGCTTTGGTTGCATGATCAGTGACAAGCGCATGCTGCTATACTTGAATATCAGTCTCGGACTCGTCTCGTTGCACGAGAAGAGTCCGAGAGTGTTATTCGAAATGTGAATATGTATCACATTTCGAATATCATTCTCGGACTCGTCTCGCACAACGAGTCGCGCAACGAGACGAGTCCAAGATTGATATCCAGGTGAATATCATATACATGTATGTCCAAAATTGGACAATCACATTGGTTGAAATTGTTAAGTCGTATAATAATTGTGGTTATTTTCAGTTTTAAGAAAATTTCCATTTTTCTAATGAAATACATGTAGTGACTGTAGTCTGAAAATTAAAACAGAATATCCGATTTCCGTTACTTTAATAGGGTTGAAAGGTTAAGGTCCTCAGCTATGAATGATTTTATTTTATTTCCACCTACATACAGGCGTTCAAATTACACGAAACACCCGACACCCATGATTGTCAATTGTCACATTACAGTCAGTTCTGAAACACGACCAGCAAATTATCAAATCTGTAACATTGTTAAAATTCTCAAAACACTGACCTAGTTAGGTCATAAAGCCATGGTGGTGACACTATTTCATTTAGACATCATTTACAAGAAATACGGGTACTAGTATACGACATAGATTTAGAGACATCGTGGTTTGTTGATCAATTTGCACAGACAACTCGCAGAATATGAATATTGATCATCGTTTACACACACATCAACATGAAAGCATGCAATCAGAATAGACACGCATGCTAATCTGGGTCTACACTGGGGGGAATGGGGCGGCTGTGCGTCTTGCCATGATCCAATTATTGAGATTAAAAATAGAGATTATCAGATTAAACAAATAGCAGCACAGATAACTAGTGTGCAAGTGTATGGGACTTTCCACCTCATGGTAGCATAAAAATATGATAATTTTCTGAAGCTGATTTCGAAGGGTCTGCGATATATTTTGTATTCGACGTTGAATGTTGATGAAAGTTTCAGAGCTCACGCGGAATTAAAAATTCAGCGTGCGCCCCTGAAAATTTTGTCAGCATTTGCTGGCAATTATAATCTAAATTGTTTTCTGTTTCAATATTGGTGAAATATGTAAATGGCACAAGGTTGATAAACTCATACTGGCAGCGCTCCAGATAAGGTGTGTATTTGCGTAAATACCCAATTAAAATTGCTAAAAACCCAATTGAAATCAGAAGTAGTGAGTATCAAAGAGCAATGAAACATTTCTGGTATCTTTATCATGCTACAGAAAACAATAAACAGACCACAAATACAGCATATTTTTTTTATTTTTCCATGAAAACACATCTTGGTATTTCATTAGAATTGTCTCCAAGGAGACAATTCTAATGAAATACCAAGATGTGTTTTCATTTAGAAGCAAACTATTGAATAAGTGTGGTCTGCTGATGTGTAAACGGTAGTGTGATTCTATTTTATACAATTAAAATGTTGAAATACCCAATTGCTTCGGAAATGATGGAGTGACAATACCCAATTACTAATTTCTTATCTGGAGCGCTGTACTGGCTCAGTTATTATTGATGTCTGTCAGGTGGAGTGAGTGACTCACCACCAGCCATATTTATGCTGGGAGTTGGAAGGTCGGGTGGCTTTGTTTATCTAGAAGACTATCATGAAAGACTGGTGTTTATTGATTGATTTCTTAGAATCAAAATGCCCGTTATAGAAACGTGTAATGAAGGCATGGGGTTAAATTGAGTTAATGTGTTAATACATAGCAGGCTGGTGTCTTCTGTTATCAAGTTGATCCAGGAAAGGAGTAGGAATTCTGAGACTTGAAGCAAGGAATTCTTAACCCTTACACCACAATCTTTTTGACGGCTGCTATTTATTTTCTATTTTCCATTTTTATCATGAAAAACATGCTTGGACAGCACTTTAGAATAATTTACAACATGCTTTGACAGCACTTCAGAATCATGTCCATTGGAAATGATTCTGAAGTGCTGTCAAACCATTATTTTTTTTGAGAAATAAGGCAAGATATAAAAGGAACAGCAGACGACAATTGTTGTGTGTAGCGGTCTAAGGGTTAATTGTTTCCTGAGCAGAGTCTGATACTCAATATTAAAATACGCCATTATGTTTGCGGAAAATCCTAAATATTTTCCTTCTATGCACTCAGAAGTATGTCACGACCCCCATTTGAACCGTCTCATTGAGACGGTTCAAATGAGTGGTCACAACATATACTTTCATTGAGAAATAACAAAATTAATAACATACCCATAAAGCTGTATTCAGAAAGGAATGGGTTAAACATGTAATGTTTTATGCCATGAAAATCACAAGTGTAATGTTGATTGTTTTAGGATATCACACATATTTATGTTGCAATGCATCATTATACTGATGTCCTTCGACAGCATCATGTGACCATCATTTCAAAAATCAAGTATGTCGCTGTGACTGGAGCTGATAGGATTTGTGACCAGTGTAGCTACTGATCCAATAGCACTCTTGTAGCCATATAATTATGTATTGCTTGTTAAAAGTATGACGGGTGTTTCATTGATGGAATGGCGTAAGGTGCAGATCCTAATCAGACTGTGTGTATGTGTTACGAGTCGCTGCGTATTTTAGTCAATGCATTGCGAATTACCCGATATAGTAGTGTACATATGCGTGATAGGGTAGAATGTATTTTCTGACATCATCAAATGTAGTTGTGACTGGATAAATGGGGCTTATGGCATTCATGACCAGTGTACATCCAAATCAGACTGTACATCCAGGCTGAAAAACACCCATCATGGTTCAGGTCTCCAGATAAGGAATTAGTAATTGAATAGTGTCACTCCATCATTTCTGAAGCAATTGGGTATTTCAAAATTTTAATTGGGTAAAATAAAATCACACTACTGTTTACACATCAACAGACAGCAATTATTGAATAGTTTGCTTTGAAATGAAAACACATCTTGGCATTTCATTAGAATTGTCTCCTTGGAGACAATTCTAATGAAATACCAGGATGTGTTTTCGGAAAATAAGAAAAATATGCTATATTTATCGTCTGTTTGTTTTCTGCAGCATGATAAAAGGTACCACAAATATTTGTTTGCCTTTTGATACTCACTACTTCTGATTTTAATTTGGTATTTAAGCAAATAGTCAGCTTATCTGGAGCTCTGATGGTTCTAACAAACAGTATAGATGCTTACAGGTTGCACAAGTACTACAATCAGAACCTACACGTGCGACACATTCCATAAGGCCCCATTCTCTAGTCACAGCCACAAATAAGAAAAACTGCTCATTCATCATCTAAAAATACAGTATCCCGATCTAGTGTCGGGTGTCCTACTTAACACTACACACAAGAGATAATGTAGTGGTATCCCGGATATAGTTTTAGTAACACGAGCGACACTTAGGCTATATATATTTCACGATCAGTCACCGTGCAATGTAGGACAAAACCCTCTTGGACATAACCCCCTTCGTGTGAAAATGACCACATGGACATAACCCCTTCATGATTTTTACAGGGTGGACAAAACCCCCTTTGTCGTTTTTACAAGGTGGACATAACACCCTTCATGTCTTAGTTTTAACAGGGTGGACATAATAACCTTCATAATTTTTGCAAGTTGGACACCCCCCCCCCTCCACCCCTCATGATTTCTACAATTAAAACCATTAATTTCTAGGATGAATAAAACATGTTTTCTGTTAATTATTACTAATGACATATATTATGCTACTAAACTTTCAATCTTAGAATTATACATAATATACAACAAACAAATATTCATATATTTGTAAAGATTCATTCAAATGAGGGTGGGTTGAGTGGGTGATGTCCACCCTGTAGAAATCATGAAGGGGGTTTTGTCCAACTTGCAAAAACACCCTGTAAAAATCATGAAAGGGGTTACGTCCATGTGGTTATTTTCACACGAAGGGGGTCATGTCCAAGGTTGTTTTGTCCGGATACAGTCACAATGTACACAGCCTCGGAGCTACATTGGGCAGTTATGAATAGCTGGTTTGTCAGATTGAACCACCATTGTACCAGAGCTCCAGATAAGCTGCCTATTTGCTTAAATACCCAACTAAATTTGCCAAACAAAAACCCAATTGAAATAAGAAGTAGCGAGTATCAAAAAGCAATAAAAAATTTGTGGTACCTTTATCATGCTGCAGGAAACAATGAACAGACCACAAATATAGCATATTGTTGTCTTATTTTCCATGAAAACACATCTTGGTATGTCATTAGAATAATGAAATGCCAAGACATGTTTTCATTTCGAAGCAAACCATTCAATAATTGCTGTCTGTTGATGTGTAAACAGTAGTGCGATTATATTTTACTCTATTAAACATTTGAAATACCCAATTGATTCAGAAATGATGGAGTGACAATACTCAATTGCAAATTCCTTATCTGGAGCTCTGTTGTACAGATATATGAATCATTTCACCCCTACATATTTGACATTGACTCTTATACATGCTAATTTTTAAATCAATGTTGCTGACAAAAGCTATTATTGCATACACAAGACTCAGATCTCCAGTTAAGGTGCGCAATTTGATCAACTTTGGGGAGACTTTCGTTATTTCTTCGCCAAGATTGGCAAGTTGGGAGTGCTTTAGAATCGTCTCGATGAGACGATTCTAAAGCAATCCCAACTTGCCATTTTTCATGAAGAAATAAGAAAAATACCCGGAAAATTTGGTCCAATTACGCACCTTAACTGAAGCTCTGAGACTGTGTGTGACCAGTGAACCAGTATAGCTGTGAACCAGTGAACCAGTATAGCTGTGGATCAGTGAACCAGTATAGCTGTGGATCAGTGAACCAGTATAGCTGTGAACCAGTGAACCAGTATAGCTGTGGATCAGGGGTCAGTTTCTCTCAACTTTGTACGACTAAGAAGTTTGTAAGAAAGCAAAATTGAAATCCACAATAACATTTGTTCGGACAGCTGATTTTAGAAAATATTTTGTGGATGTGCTGCATGTAATGATGTCAACCCATACAAGGTGTATGATCACGTGGTACTAACAACAACAGCAAGTACCGATTCAAAGTACGTATTATTTTATAGTGTCCTTATTACGTAACGGATTTTGATGAAATATGGCACATCAAACGAGTCTTGTTAAGCTGCAGTTGGTGGTCTCTGTATTTTCGCCCAAACTTCTGTCGTTTTTGCGAAGAATCGATTTCCGTGTCGGAATCGTTTCTTCGCAAAAACGACATAACTTCACAAGTCTGTACAAAATGGCATCATTAGAGAAACATGTCAATGTGAGAAGCATATTCAATTTCATAGAAATTTTTGTATGAGCATTTTTATCGTACAAGGTTTAGTGAAGGCACGCAACTCATTGCAGGCACGCAACTCTTCAAGATCTCCCATACCAGGCGCGGCCCGCAGCACAGACGGTACGAGAGGTTTTGCAGTTTTATCTGCCCGCAACTAAGATAAGCCTACACAGTTTGATCAGGTCCTACGAAAGATACAGACTGATGAGTATTCAATTTTAAATGCTACGATTCTGCAACTAATTAAGAGCCAATTAATTTCAATTACTGATTAATTTGTTCAAATATTTAATTACAAGAAAACTATACATATATATCCAGCTTTTCATCAAATTAAAACAGCTCTACCACCGACATATCCTAGAATGACATCATGTATAAACATTCGGAGACACCAAATGCCAGACCATTCTGTGTACTGTAAATTCCAAATTGACAAAACAAGAAACTGTCACTTCGAAAATTATGGCACAAAATAACTCCCGTTTCCGATCTGTGTCTGTGAACAGATCCGTGTAATTCCTAAAGTAAATATTGCACAACATTTTCATTTAGTATTCCAACTTACCGAGTATGTGAAAGTAAATGTGTTTATGTTCTCACAACACGGTGCAATATAATAAACAGATACACACGGCAGCAGTGCAGTCGCAATACACATTCCCCATTCATTACTCGCGGTCTGGTTATTTTTACACGCACGCGCTGACAATGGAAGGCTTGAGGGCGGAGCTATTGATTTTACGACCGCTGATTGGTCAGTGGCTGTATTAGTTGGATGAGTGACTTCCCTGGGTTTTGTCAATACACAAATAGTACAAGCGCCTACCCGAGAAAAATAACTTTCGCTTTTGCCGATACTGGTAGATACAAGGTGTATGATCACGTGGTTACAACAACAACAACGTCGCCCACTCAAAAGTAAGTATTATTTGATATTGTCCTTAATATGCAACGGATTTTGATGAAATATGGCGCAGCAAACGGGTCTTCATGAGATGCATTGGGTGGTCCAGGGAGTTTGGCACAGACTTATGTCGTTTTTGCAAATAATTCTTCGCAAAAGGATTCTTCACAAACATTACAGAAGTTTGGGCGAAAATACAGAGACCACCAACTGCAGCTTAACCAGACGTGTTTGATGCGCCATATTTCATCAAAATCCATTACGTAATAAGGACAATATAAAAGAATCGGATGGATTCTGGAAGTTTCAGTACGTGTTGTTGTTGTTAGTACCACGTGATCATACACCTTGAGATAGTATCAGATACCCTCACATTGAGTTTTATCACCAGTTGAGTGCTAGAATGAAATTAAGGGTGGAAAAACGAAAAAGCTATATAAATATGTCCCTGTCTGTTGAAGACTGATGTACAATTGCATGCTTGAATCACAGGTTGAAGTAACGGACCGAGGTCTATAAATACATTAAATATGCCTAAAAGCATCAATAAATGAAGATTTTTTTTTTTTTTTTACTCCATCCATCTAATCTTATGGGGAAGGTGTCCAACTTTTTAATAGGCCGAGCCCATACGGGCTCGAGACAACGGACTCTCACGAATCGTCAACCGAGTTATATCATTGTCGCCTATTGCAGAAGTTGGGACAATGTTAGTATTCCGCAACGATATATTCCCCGATGCGCTATGTCACCGCGTTTTCGAGCTATCGATTGTTTTGTTGTAATCATTGCTAGGTCGGGAAAGAACGGACACATTTCCGAGGCCGATATTGCTATATAAAGGAGTAAACATCGGGTTCATGGCTAATCCAAGATGGACGCTGTCTAAAAATAGCATAAATTCTTAAAAAATCTTCTTCTCTTGAACCTCTAGCCGGATTTCGACGAAACTTGGTAGGAATGATCGATACGCAATGCTCTTTCAAAATTGTTAAAATGGTGACACGGGGTCAAAACTTTTACAATCTCGCGTTCTCGCGATATCGAGCATTTATTGATCGCGAAAATGTGAAGTATGATCACGAGATTGCGAGACGAAAATACGAGATTCTATCCTATCCAATCTTGCTTTTTCGCAACCTCTCCCCCAGAGATGGAAGATCGCGCATTTTTGCTTCATGATCTCATCAACACGCATGAGCAAAACTAACCCGAATTTTCTGTCTGTAACACGGGGAAAGTCGCCCTGCGTTACCTGCATTTTATAATTCGGATTACAGCAAAATATATTTCCAAAAGCGGAAGGCGAGATGGCCGCCGTCTAAAAATAGCATAAATTCTTAATTCTTCTCATGAACCGCCAGCCGGATTTCGGCGAAACTTGGTAGGAATGATCGATGTACAATGCTCTTTCAAAGTTGCTAAAATGGTGACCCAGGGGTAGAAAATGGGTGTAGCTGGCGGTTCATGAGAACGAAGATTTTTGATTAGCGACGACCTCCGTTTTAACAAATCTGAAAAGGCTTCACTCATAGACCATAACTGTGAAGTTTGGCCACTTTGGGCCACGCGGTAATAATAAAAGAATGACCGTTTGACCTTTCGGCGGCCATCGTGGATGACATGACCATCCAATTTCGACAAAAAATGTATCAGAGCGATCGCCTCTTTGATACCTTCGATTTGATATAGACATGACCATATTCGGTCAAAAATAATTTTACCCCAATTTTACCCCACGGGCCACGCCCATTTTTGACCCCGGAGTCACCATTTTAACAACTTTGAAAGAGCATTGTACATCTATCATTCTTACCAAGTTTCGTCGATATCCGGCTAGCGGTTCATGAGAAGAAGATTTTTTTAAGAATTTATGCTATTTTTAGACTGAGGCCACCTTGGATTAGCGATGATCTCCGTTTTAACAAATCTGAAAATGCTTCACCCATGGACCATAATTTTTAAGTTTGGCCACCATGGGCCAAGCGGTTCATGTGAAGAAGAATTTTTAAATCTCTAAAAAAAAAGAACGACCTTTTGACCTTTCGGCGGCCATCTTGGATGACATAGCCATCCGATTTCGACAAAAAAATGCACCAGAGTGATCGTCTCGTTGATACCTTCGATTTGACATATAACATGACCATATTCGGTCAAAAATAAAATTTGACCCCACGGACAATTCTCATATGCTGCCAAAACATGTTTATTAGAAAAAAATATATCTTGACAAAACTTGAAATCGGAGTAGAGAGACATACCTTTAACTTGATACTTTTACCATCAACATAGGTATTATAAAATATGAATTATAACCGTTTCTAAAAGTTCCGTTTTTTTTACCACATAGTAAGTGCACGAGTTCCGGCGAATAAACCTGTCCCACGATGTTTATACAAAATGGCTTCCCGAGAAATGATAGAAATGTCTGTGTGATTAAATTGTCTGTCGTGACGCACAGGACGGGTATAAATGTAGGTTTGATCAAATGTTCGATTGGAAACAATGTTTTCTCTATGCAAAATGTTTCTTTACGGGCCGGGACGACGTAAAAGTGTATTTTGAACCCGATGTTTACTCCTTTATATAGCAATATCGGCCTCGGAAATGTGTCCGTTCTTTCCTGACCTAGCAATGATGATACTTTTTTTACAACAAAGCAATCGATAGCTCGAAAACGAGTTGACATAGCGCAATGGGGAATATATCGTTGCGGAATACTAACATTGTCCCAACTTCTGCAATAGGCGACAATGATATAACTCGGTTGACGATTCGTGAGAGTCCGTTGTCTCGAGCCCGTATGGGCTCGGCCTATTAAAAAGTTGGACACCTTCCCCATAAGATTAGATGGATGGGGTAAAAAAAATTAAAAAATTCTTCATAATGTTAGTGATGCTTTTAGGCATATTTAATGTATTTATAGACCTCGGTCCGTTACTTCAACCTGTGGCTTGAATATCGTCTTAAATGGTTACATTCAGTAGCCGATTTCACCAACATTGCAAAGTATACTTTTCTAGCAAAGTATACTTTGAGGGAGACATCATTTATTTTTCCTGAAATGCATTATTTCATATAGAACTAACAACTGCATATATTTGATGATTAAAAGTATGCAGAATTATTATACTGAATTTATTACATTATCACAGCCAAATTGCTGTGATAATGTAATAAATTCAGTATAATAAAAATTAATATTTTTTTCCTAAAATTCAAAATTTCTCCCTCAACGTATACTTTGCTAGATAAGTATACTTTGCAATGTTGGTGAAATAGGCTACTTATTTGCCTGAAATCTTCAGACATTTAAATAAAACATGAATACATTTAAAAGCACGGTATTCTGTACTGGTATTTTTATGAACCATATCGTTTATAGTGAAAAAGATAATATACATGGTCATTTCACAACAGTTCTCAACTGTACTGCGGTTCGAAATCGACATTGTACTGGGCTATATCAGAAACATAGAATACTAAAGTAGTTTAGTATTTTATGTTTCTGGCTATATAGAGGATCTTACATAAGTGATGATTTAATATAATATAATATTTATTAAACGAGATTATTATTTAAAAAGAAACGATGCTACAGTGGGGTCAGCGTGTAAGTGCACACACGAACGAACACGACAGGTTGGAACCAACCTGTCGTGTTCGTTCGTGTGTGCACTTACACGCTGAACAACCTGTCGTGTTCGTTCGTGTGTGCACTTACACGCTGACCACACTGTATGCAATGGCACTTTTTGAACACAGTTCGTAAATATTCTGTGTATTGCTCGGATGTTATTGATATCTACTTCTTCAAGGTTTATGATCACGTGGTACTAACAACAACAACAATTACTGAAACTTCCAGAATCCATCTGATTCAAAGTACGTATTATTTTATATTGTCCTTATTACGTAACGGATTTTGATGAAATATGGCTCATCAAACACGTCTTCTTAAGCTTCATTTGGTGGTCTCTGTATTTTCGCCCAAACTTCTGTCGTTTTTGCGAAGAATCGATTTCCGTGTCTACCGACACGACACGGAAATCGATTCTTCGCAAGAACGACATAAGTATGTGCCGACCACCAAATGCAGCTCATGAAGACGCGTTTGCTGCGCCACATTTCATCAAAATTCGTTGCATATTAAGGAAAATATAAAATACTACTTACTTTGGAGTGGGCGAGATTTCAACACTTTCAGCTATTGTTGTTGTTGTTGTTGTTGTTGTTGTAACCACGTGAGCATGCACCTTGTATAATAACAGCAGCCATATTGTTCAGACTAGGTCGGGTAAATAGTATTGAATTTGTCAAGTCAGGCGCTTAGACTAATAGATTAACACCCGCCGTGAAGGTGTAAAGTTCATGTACTTCGAAACGGATATCATCTATCTCTTTTGAATTATTATGAAAAACGCCACGAACTGACAAGACCGGCCTTATTGCCTGTGCGGACAGTGGATATCCAGATTAGATGCGCAGTCTAATCTGGATATTCACTGTCCACCGCTCAGTCAAATGACGATCCATGTATCCTTTGGAGAACAATGCGTGATATTGTGGGACTTCCAGTGTGTAGGAATTGACCCAAATCTACACTGGTCAGCTGTGACATAAGCACGGTTTACTCCGACCGTAGAATATTAATAATGTTGTATCATAATGACATCGGTATGCGGAGGATGAGCATACCTGTCCATTATAATGTTAATGAATGGGTACGACCTTCGTATACACCACAGCTCGAAAGTAAACATGATCTCAACTTGTGAGTCAACAATAAGGATCGGAGAATGACCTGCCGCGTCAATATGTTGCAATAGGCCATGAGCCAGAAATGGAAACCACGCCACCACCAGTTATGTTCGTAAATATACTATAGGATGAATAACAAGAATACTACTATGTCGTCCGCTGTTTATGTTTTGTTTGCCATTCATGAAAATCATAGGTTGACGTCTAACCCACAGGTTGAAGTAACGTACCAAGGTCTATGAATACATTAAATATACCTAAAAGTATAAAAGTGTCAATAAGTGGGGGAAAATCAGTTCAACAAAATGTTTACTCCCTAGAAAACTAACAGGGAGTCAATTCAACTGATTTTTCCCACTTATTGATATTTAATGTATGTATAGACCTTGGTACTTTACTTCAACATGTGGTCTAATCATCGTCATGCGCAGAGTCAGCGGATTTTGTTTTTGCTCACTTTGATGCTGTCAGGGGGGACTTGGTTTGGTTGAAGTAAGCCAGTAGGATGTAGAGTGACAGGCTATTTGGACTTTTCCCGCGAAACTTCCCACCAGGGACCGATAGGAGTCTTAGCAATCCATTTGTGCAGGGGCAGGCTAATACACAGCTGTAATATCTGTACATAGCGCGGAGGAAATGTAGTGCTGTTACATTCTTACAGTGGGGTCAGCGTGTAAGTGCACACACGAACGAACACGACAGGCAACCTGTCGTGTTCGTTCGTGTGTGCACTTACATGCTGACCCCACTGTAGTTTCCAGGCTACATGTATATGGCTGTGACCACACGTGTTTGAACAGATGGTCAGTATGTTGGTGTCATATAGATATTTTGGTGGATATTGGGTAGATTCGGGAGGATTTTGTTGGTTTTGGGTAATTTACATAGTTTTGTACAACTACTAATTCTCAATCATTACACACGACATAAATCGTCAGTTATCATATTCACCGTTCCAAACTTTCGGACCTCTTTTATACTGTCAAAATACTCACAAAGGAACAGAAAAATTACCGTACTTATACGTGTTTACAACTCGCTGGAGGTGACGAAACTTGTATGTTGGTAACAATGCACCCAAACCACCAGATATACCGAAATAACCCATAAAACACCATAATTATATAAACCGTTCTTCAAGAACATGTGGCTGTGACTGGGGTCATGGGGCTTATGATTTTGCGATCGGTATACAAGTATATTCAGACCAGCCTGTACATCCACACATTCTAATCAAGAACTGCTCTGTTTGCCATTCCATCAATGAAACACCCGTCATGCTTCTAACAAACAGTACATCTGATTATCATGCTCATGAGTGTGCCATTTGATCAGTAGCTACACTGATCACAACATTAGTAAGCCCAATTTCTCCAGTCAGAGCCACATTTTAGATCGGAAAATGGTTGCAGTTTATATATGACATTGCTGAGCAAGATGTAAGCCGAATTTCCTGTATGTAACGCTGAGCGACTTACAAGACTTAAAGGTACATGCACACTCAGTAGACACAAAATGTTCTTTATAGGAATTAAATAAGTGTATGATTGTGTCACTATTCCACCAGTTCTAAAGATTGCGACTGCCCGCTATACAGATATAATCATTTAGTAATATTTATTTTACTGATAGTGACTCGCGGTGGTATCAGGCTATTTTCATATGCAAATGAGACATGATATTATTTTATTATTTATACTAATTAAATGAGTGTATAGTATGATCATTGCATATCAAAAAATAAATTCAGAGAATAAATAGTAATGTCCGTTAGCATTTTAAGGATACACGGTTATCGCCCCTGATATAAGTGTGGGAATTTATGTCCGATATAACATGTATAATAAAGCCAATCAGTACTTGGGGTAATGGTGAATGAATGTTTATTTTGCCAGAAAATGTCTCAGATGATGTCTCTGATATAAAGAACAATTGTGCCTACTGAGTGGACATGTATTAATGGTACATGCCCACGCAGTAGGCACACAATGTTCTTTATAGGAAGTAAATAAGTGTATAATTATGTCACTATATAAGTGTATAATTATGTCACTATTCCACCAGTTCTAAAAATTACGAGTGCCCGCTACACAAATATAATCATTTATTAATTATCAATTTACTGTTAGCGACGCGCGGCGGTAACAGTCTATTTTCATAATGTGCGGGGACGACGACTTTCACATCACGGCTTGCGGTGCGCATGCGCAGTATACTACGCGCGCCAGTAGGCTTCCCAATATGTAAACAAGAATATCAACATGTCGAAACGTCCAGGACGGACATTGTATGAAACGGCGTCGGCCAAAAAAAAATGCGAATTGTCTAAGGGACAGGCAGTACAAAGAGAGAGAGAGAGAGAGAGAGAGAGAGAGAGAGAGAGAGAGAGAGAGAGTGGTTAATATTGGCGACCAGATCACCAAATGGAAAGAGTTAAGTGGAGATTTAGATTTGGACTTGAACAGAGATTTTTCTTCTAAACTTCCGATACTTCACTGCGCAATTCAACTATGTGATATGATTGACCGTGTCACGTGACGCGTGTTGGTAAAAATAGCACGAGATAGGAAAATACCCTTTCTGGTCGCGGCATATAAAATGCGATTTAACACCAATTAACACGCGCCGTAATTAAAAATAACTCGTTAGTGAGTAGACAAATGGCTCATATAAGGCATGACAGAAAATGAAAAGTAGTAAACCAGATGCGGTCCTCGCGGTGTAGCCAGACGCCTACGACACCAACAGGGGGTCGGAGCGGTCGGACGATCCCCCCCCCCCCCCCGTCCAGTCTCGAGGTTCACTTTTTTTAGCCTTGAGGTCCACTTTTTTAGACCCCCATAGATACTTCAGACTCCTTGAGCCTTCGAAACGACCCCCCCCCACCCCCTTCTTAAACAGGTAGATACTTCAGACCCCCCTTCAAACAGGTCTGGCTACGGGCCTGTGTCTACCACCCACTCAGTGGGAGGTGGCGTAGGCCTCTGTGGACTCTGTGGGGGGGGGGGGTGGGGGGGGGGGGGGGGGTCGGAGCGGTCGGACGACCCCCCCGCCCAGCCTCGAGGTTCACTTTTTTTAGCCTTGAGGTCCACTTTTTTAGACCCCCATAGATACTTCAGACTCCTTGAGCCTTCGAAACGACCCCCCCCCACTTCAAACAGGTAGATACTTCAGACCCCTTGAGCCTTCGAAACGACCCCCCTTCAAACAGGTCTGGCTACGGGCCTGTGTCTACCACCCACTCAGTGGGAGATGGCCTAGGCCTCTGTGGACCCAACATCGGGTCGTTTACTCTGTGTTGCATACTGGGCAGTGTCATGCTATATGCGCCTTGTGATCTGTGGCGGAATGAGCTGCCTGGGGGTTGCCAGTGGCGGCCTTGTGGGTGGCTTGGGCATGGCTTGCCTGGGTCCTCGTCGCTGCGGGTGGCGGTTGCGGTGCGGAGCCTCCGGTTGTCACTGGCTGCGGTGTCCCGGTCTGCTGTGGGTGGGTCGGTGGCTCGGCTCCGGCTCGGCATGCGCGGTTGCTCCTCCGTGGGCGTTGGATTTGCCCATATCACGTGGATCCGTCTCTGCTTGGTCTGTCTTGCCTCGTCCAACCCTCTGATATCATTAGCAGGTAATATAACAATGTAACGGCTGAGTATCCATATATCATGTGCACGCACACTCGGCCCTCTTCACGGTCTGACATATCGGCATTGTGCAATAGGAGAATGAACTAACTAGGTTAAACTCACCGCCTCATCGTCTCCTTCATTTAATGCACATATTTCGACTGTATCGCATATATTAGTAAATTCGGAAACAAATGGGCCAACGGCCATTGGCCTGATCATTTACGGGCACATGCCCGGGTATGGAAGGTCTTCGAGCCATTTCCCACCCTTAAATATAAGAACGGCAAATGAAAAGTAGTAGTACAGTGTAACCTGCTGCGTGGGCATGTACCTTTAATAATGTAAGTTGCCCTGCGTTACAGACAGAAACTCCGGGATAAACAAGAGGGAGATCGGTTCAGTATGACATCTGCACTTCAGAATTGTGTAACCAAAGAAATATCGCTGAGTGGGGTGACAATGAACTGAAACTGGAGAGTGCTTGTAATTTACTAATTTACGAATTAAGACTTGGCGTTCACAAAGCGTGATACCCGCCCCAGTGCACCATTCTCAAACCGGCAAGGTATGCACTGTCAATACCGATTATACAGACATGTTAAGTAGATACAATGTACAACTGGATTCCGTTCTTAACCAATTCCGTATTCCGCCGATACGGATTGCGATATTTTTCGTAAATGATGTCGAAAGATGGCAAATATTTCAGAACACATGTGGAATTTAATTCCGCATGTGCTCTAAAATATTTGTCAACTTTCGACGTTATTTGCGAAAGTGTGCCCTAATTTTCATATCAATACCGGGAAGATATGGAAACTTGACAAGGCATGTTCTCTCAAATTCCGTCTCATATTCAACGCACACATGCACAAGTCGATTGAAACAAAAGAAAGGTTATTGTAGATAAGCAACTACATATACATTAATTAGTTAAATTATCAAATTCAGATCGACATGATATAACTTACAAGCTAATTGTTCCATTCATAGATACGTGCGACAGTCATTCAGATAAAATATTTACCGTGGCACACCGTAATAAAACTGGTCTTATTCATTTCATCACGGAATCTTAGTATTGTAATCAGCGGATCCAGGATTTCGGGTTAGGGGTAGGGGTGCGCGTAACTATTTTGCAATACTTGACTATATTATAAGCTCGTTCGATAATATAGTCAAGTATTGCAAAATAGTCGAGATAGCGCTAGGGGAGTCCGGGGGCATTTCCAGCCGGAACATTTTTGCAAATCTACATCGCATTTCCTGCGTTCTGGCGCATTTTGTAGCAAAAATATTGACACTATCACAGTATGTTTAGACATGATTTTTGATTGAAAACGTTTAAATTTTGAAACAATAAGAAAACGACCGAAAAATGCATGGAATACATGGCACTTGGCATGAAACGTGCCTTGTAACTTGTAAACAATCTTTACTCGGCGAATTTTAGGGGGGGGGGGGGGGGGGGGGGGGGGGGTGTGTGGGCGTGCGCGGACGGCGACCCCCGACGCCCCCCCAATGATCCGCCAGGTAATAACATCACCCTGATCCGGCGCACGCCCCCCCCCACCCCTCCATGAATCCGCCCATGGTAATACATCCCTAATCAGTTTCAACCCTCTCACGCAATGAGACTTCATAATAAAATATTACACGTTTCTAAGCAGCTTTCAAATATGTATTGATAACGATAACACA
Source organism: Conchocele bisecta (assembly GCA_029237695.1). Classification (NCBI taxonomy): domain Eukaryota; kingdom Metazoa; phylum Mollusca; class Bivalvia; order Lucinida; family Thyasiridae; genus Conchocele; species Conchocele bisecta. Next base: position 73,763,226 of record CM055274.1, on the reverse strand, counting down.
ATGTTATAACTCGGCAACACTTTTATATCGGCAACACTCGGAAACCTAAATAAGTCCCCGGTTTGTCACGAGCAAGGATTCGCTATTTTGTTTAAGAAATTAATTTTAAAAGTCGGCAGTTATCTTTCATTATAAGCGAACGCCGGTCCCTCAGTGTCATGTGAAGAATAAACCAGACAAGCCAGATTGCACTGTCATAGTTATATTAGTTTTATAGTGAACTTCATTTAGCAAAGGCAACTTTGCTAAGGTATAGTTACCGCAAGTATATTGTATTGGCAACTAATATCGACAAAAAAACTGGGGGCAGTTTCACTAAACTTCGTACGACTAAAATGTTCGTAAGGGCAAAATTATGATAGTCTGTGAATTTCCCGTTAACGATGTTTTCTTGTAAACAATTATTGGATTTACATTTATTGAGCATAGTATGCATATGCAGCCTATGCTCAATAATTCAAATTTACAGACGCTCCTAAATTTGCACTTACGAACATTTTAGTCGTACGAAGTTCCATAACATATTTTTCTGATTACTCTCATTGATTGATACCGCCACTAATTGACATATAAGTATTGCAGTATTGTGTATAATTGAAAGCCGAAATTGTGTTGAACATGCGAACAGGGATAATCGAGTAAAACCTAATCCTGACGGAGGCTATATTGAATTTCAAAATGGCGGAAATACACAAGGATGTATGGCGAGTATGACTGAACTTTCTGGAATCTCGAGTCGACACGATGTGGAAATGAGCGAATATTGATCCAATACATTGTGTAATGTATGCATATTTTTGCCTACATATTCTAAAACGGGCTTTTGAAAATATTGTTTACAAGCTTAAAACAATTTTCCTTCTTAAAATTCTGAATTCCTTTCGAACACTGGCTACGGTATAAAGGAGTAAAGAACGATACTAACACATATACATTTCCATCATTTAAGTTGTGATGTGTGTTTCAGAACTTTCAGTATTTTGATTTTAGTTTAGTAAACAAGAAGGAATGCATTCTTGGAATCGAAACAAAGTCAAGAAACATAATACAGTTAACTAAATATGTGTTTAATGGCTGTAAATCCATTGTATTCACATTCTTTCAGAAGCTAATCATGGAACTCGTGACAAACAGGACATTGCTGGGTTTTCCCCCAATACATTTCTGATCCTATATGCAGCATACGCTGTATATTCGTTCTGAGTACATAACTATAATTGTATTTAATTACACTGCAGGGCTCCAGATAAATAATTAGTAATTGAGTATTTGCACTCCATCATTTCTGAAGCAATTGGGTATTTCGAAATTTTAATTGGGTAAAATAAAATCACACTACTGTTTACACATCAACAGACAGCAATTATTGAATAGTTGGCTTCGAAATGAAAACACGTCTTGGCATTTCATTAGAATTGTCTCCTTGGAGACAATTCTAATGAAATACCAAGATGTTTTTTCATGGAAAATAAGAAAACTATGCTATATTTGTGGTCTGTTTATTGTTTTCTGCAGCATGATAAATGAACCACAAAATTGTCATTGCTTTTTGATACTCGCTACTTCTGATTTCAATTGGGTTTTTTGGCAATTTTAATTGGGTATTTACGCAAATACGCAGCTTATCTGGAGCTCTGACACTGTATTCATAAGAGTTATGACGGAGTAGTATTTTCAAATGTACGTTTGAAGCCTTCTTTGGTTAATTTCTACTTCATGACGAGTGACCTAAGACTATTGTTAATACACACTTTATTAGGTAAATGTATGGTATTTGTGTTGCAGACTTGTCCCTCTATAACAATAAAGCGAAGTATGAACGTCAACACCCTGCAGGTTTTTTGCTATATTCAAGGTGCATGATCACGTGGTTACAACAACAACAACGTCGCCCACTCCAAAGTAAGTAGTATTTGATAGTTTCCTTAATATGGATTTTGATGAAATATGGCGCAGCAAACGCGTCTTCATGAGCTGCATTTTGGTGTCTATGGAATTTGGCACAGACATATGTCGTTTTTGCGAATAATCGGTTTCCGTGTCGGAGACACGGAACTCGATTCTTCGCAAAAACGACAAAAGTTTGGGCGAAAATACAGAGACCACAAAATGCAGCTTAACAAGACGCGTATGATGCGCCATATTTCATCAAAATCCGTTACGTAATAAGGACACTATAAAAGAATACGTACTTTGAATCGGTACTTGTTGTTGTTGTTAGTACCACGTGATCATACACCTTGTTATTTTAGTGCGCGAACTGTAAATGCTATTACGCAGTTTTTTTCACGTTGACCGTGGTGTAGCAATATAGTGCAACCTGTTGCCTATAAAGCGGAAAACGTGATGCTAACTATACATGTACATGTACTAATACAGTGGACCCTCTCTAAACCTGACACCCAGATTGTCCGGTTTAGAGAGGTTCCGTTGATATTAAAGATTCCATGAACAATTGTTGTCATTTTCAATCATGAACAGACATGCCAATGAAATAAATTACCGTAGCTCACATCTAAGTTAAACACAATGGGGTGTCCGGTTTAGAAAGGTTGTATATATATTGTATCACGGTTCGTCAGTCTGTACGAGAATACAATACGAGCGTATTATTAATGTACAAATTGACCGGTTAGGAGGACAACCATGGTGTAAATTATTTATCCCACCCCCATAATCGGGTTAGGTCTGATAGGATGCAATATTATCCTTTCAACACTACATACATGTATAGAGGTATTGGCAAACAGTGTATATCCAGATGAGTCGGCTCGTGACGAGCCGTCTCATCAGGATCTGCACTTTTTGCAAGCAATTTTTGGCGGGAGACATACTGTCTCCACGCTATTGGGATCGTGATTCTGGCCGTTTGCACGGGTCTACTTTCGGAAGTGGCTCTCTGTTCATCGGGGGACGTCTCAATAGGCTCAATTTGCGTTCGCAATTAGCAACAGTCAGGTGACATTTAAAGTCAGCGAGTGAACTGAAAGCAAGTTATTAATAGCAACGGCAATGCTCAACATTATGTGTAAAATAGTTGGCATGCCCAACTTTACTTATTGAGAGAACAAATTGCTGTTATTGAGACGCCCCCTGTATCGCTATTGGGATCGTGATTCTCTGTTCATCGGGGGACGTCTCAATAGGCTCAATTTGCGTTCGCAATTAACAACAGTCAGGTGACATTTAAAGTCAGCGAGTGAACTGAAAGCAAGTTATTAATAGCAACGGCAATGCTCAACATTATGTGTAAAATGGTTGGCATGCCCAACTTTACTTTTGAAGAGAACAAATTGCTGTTATTGAGACGCCCCCCGTATCGTGTACCACGCAGTCGCAATGCGACGTCGTCGAAGGCCATTTCTTTTTCATATTGTGGTTTACGGGCGATTTTCGAAAATTACCTCTGGGTGAGCGAAACAAAATTCATGAAAACATTTTGCCGTTCATGCAGCATACACGTATGTAGGCCTACGCCCAGTCATAATTTTAAAAAGATTTCACATAATACGTCTGCAACATACCTCGTAAAACGGTGTATTAGTCGGACATAAAGCACCTTTGCTTCATCAACCTATTTGTGTTTAGAGCAGGCTGTATTTTACAAACACCAGTAACAGATCAAGTTCTCCAAATTTGCAGATTGTACATCCAATAATCAGCATCGAATATATTTCTAACAAGGAATTTCTGAGTATGCAAATTAACAAGTGGCTACTTGTCTCCCGCCAGTCAGTACTTTCAGTACTTTGATTATATTTTTGAGAACAAAAACAGCTTTTCATAAATGCACTAGTCTGAAAATCATTGTGTGACGATTGGATTGGTTGCAAAATTAACATATCAAAATCCATTCAAGTTTCTTAGGTGTGAACGGGTTAAGGATTTACATTTTCACATCTACGCCGTTTTTTCGGGCCCATTTTCCCATGACGGAAACACATCATTATTAAACTATGTGTACATACATTTTCAAATGAAATCAGAGATATATATATTCTCATTTAATTTATATGAAAATCACAGTAAGCATTACCTAACGATATATTTAAATACGTTTAAAGTATCTCAAAATAAACGTACAATATAAAACAAAGTATACCCGGTGCAAACATCAAAGGGATCCGATTGCCGAAGGTTAAGGGGGCAACTATTTATCTGATTAAGCCAATTGCTTGCCACCTGTATATTATTGAGTTATTAAACTATGTTTGTTAACGTTCTATATAATCATAATCGTATATTCAGGGGAAATGTGTCTTCTTGCATATACGTCTTTTTATTTATTTAACGCTTTCGGTCTGAAATATCTGACATTGATGGCTTGATGATATTTTCTGGATTGTTTCATTAATCGAAAAATGGGTTATTTTAAAAACAAATCTTGAAAAGCATAACAAATACTACATATCCTAGAGGCCGTTTCACTAAACTTCGTAGGATTAAAATGTTCGTAAGTGCTGAATTATGATAGTCTGCAAATTTCACGTTAAAAATGTTCTCTTATAAACAATTATTGGATTTACATTTATTGAGCATAGGCTGCATATGCAAATGAAAATCTATCAATTGAAATTTCCAGTCGATCCTAAATTTGCACTTACGAGCATTTTAGTCGTACGGAGTTTAGTGGAACGGGCAACAGGTGAGACAAACAATTCCCGATGCCTTATCACTAGGTGCCTTCTCGCGTATGATGTATTGCGCTCCATATTGTAGCATGTTGTATTTTCCTGGTATGACAACCCGTCACGAACATGCGTGTTCACATGAAGTTATAATGAATACTCATTATGTATAATCTTCCTGTACCAAGTGTACAATCCTAATCCACAACGGAGGAATAACCGAGTTGCCGACAGTAGCTGAGTTATCTACGGAAGCCCATTAGGACCACTTCACTTTTTTTTAATTTCCATTTATTCAATATGTTTTCTTGAATTTTCAAGTTCTTTTCTGAATTTTCAAGTTCTTTTCTGAATTATCAAGTTCTTTTCTTGAATTTTCAAGATCTTTTCTGAATTTTGAAAATTCAAGAAAACATATTGAAATCTTGAATTTTCAAGTTCTTTTCTTGAATGTTCAAGATCTTTTCTTGAATTTTCAATAAAAGATCTTGAAAATTCAAGAAAAGAACTTGAAAATTCAAGAAAACATCTTGAAAATTCAAGAAAAGATCTGGAAAATTCAAGAAAGTATCATGAAAATTCAAGAAAAGATCTCGAAAATATAAAAAAAAGTGAAGTGGCCCTAATGGGCTTCCGTAGTTATCCCCCTTGGTGGATTATGTTCATAAAACAGTTGTTGTCCCAGCTGCAGATACACAAGTAAATCTTTTTCGAAATAAATAAATAAATATACATTGTTTTAAAGTCACTATTTTTATTAAATTGTCGAGCACTTGGTCGTTATCAAAATAGTGTGAAACCGTATTGGCAGTCCTATGTGACGTCCATAGTGTAGCAGTAAACTGGTTTTACTGCTACACTATGGACGTCACATAGGACTGCCAATACGGTTTCACACTATTTTGATAAAGACCATGTGCTCGAAAATTTAATAAAAAGAGTGACTTTAAACAATGTGTATTAAATGTGCTTCCCTTCGGAGGTTATTCGCATTACTATCAATACATATAGTTAGAGCGGACTTGTAGCCGAAATGTTACGACCTCTTACTGTCAATCCGATGGCCCGGGTTCCATCTCCAATCCCGACACTGAGATTTGCGAAATTATTGTATTTCCCGCTCTACCAGCTGGTTCTATCCGTAAGGACCCGTTCTATACCTGATCATCCTTTGATTCAAAGATAATTGATTTGTAAATGTGATGGAATACTGATGGCTGGAACACACAAATATGGCCGACTTGGCCACCCCATGTGCCGTATAGGATACAGTAACGAGGCAGTGTTTACATGTATGTTATATATATATATATATATATATATATATATATATTTGTGTGTTCCAGCCATCAGCCAGTTTCAACTCTTCTGGAGTTTGACGATAAACTAACAATGCGTTGTAGAATACATATAATCATACATAGAACAGCCAGAACAACGGGCTGCTATCAATTATATTACACCAAACTTTAAAATATGTAATTTTTCTGGAAGGTGTTGTGCCTGTTTTTTTAACAACACGAATCATCATTGTAAATAGCCTCATACACATAAAATGGCACAGTGTGTCACTGTTACCTGGCTAACTACCAAACACATACCATATGTACCAACTTATGTACTCTATTATTAGACACTATTACAACAGTACAGTGAAGCTTCATATATATGGGTAGAGTATATATGGCCCATGTGTATTTACATATTAGCGCAGTACAGTGTCTAGAACAAGTGTACACGTCAACGATTATGGAAGGTAATATCCGCCATAATTATATGTGACTTAATGTTTGCGTGCTGATGACATTATAACTTATATTCATGTTATTTCATTCGTCATTTGTATGTATTACATTTGAAATCTGCTTGTTGTAATTGTATTTGTCTTTCTTACATGTCCATTCTGCTGATTGCTTTGTTAATTCGTCTTATTTACATTGCAATTATTGATACGTCCTTATTCGTGTCCCTGTTGTATTGCACTAAGCATGTGCAATAGAACGTAATAACAAAGCACTTAGCACTTTGAATAAGGCCGAAAGCAGTAAGGACAAAGCCGCAGGAAGTTAGCATCAAGCTACAGTCCGAAAGCGGAAAGCCGCAAGCAGAAAGCATCAAGCTACAAGCAGAATGATGCAAGCAATATATGGGTTAGTAATGCGTCATTATGACGTCAGATGGCACTGCTGTCTGCTCAAGTAATTCTCCCTCTAATAAATTATAGTCCGACATCTGATTGGCTGTTCAAGTCACACCTCCAATGCAGGTGTTGATGTAAGATTTCACCCACAAATTATCACAGCATAGGGTAGAAGACACCAAATAGTTTTATATATACTTCAACCGAATCCCATCCAATAAGGCCAGTCTCTTCTACTTTCACTATTCGTATGGATGCTGTGGGACCTACTTGTACATGTCCTGTAGCCGGTCTGTACTGGTTCTGCATGAATTAAACAATAGGATCACTTATTCCTAAGAAAGAAAAATCCAACCTCGTCATGTCCCCCAATATTGTTTACATGTTTTATTGGCCACGAAAACTCTGTTTACATCACATGACCAACACCCCCACATGTACCTCAAGTGAAACTGGGTAGTAATGGATCAAGATTTGCAAGCAAACTGTGTCAGTGACCTCAAAACACCCGCACGATTTTGTTCATACTTGATTACTATTACCACCTTGACGATTTCGCACCATTTATTATTCTCTAATCTATATTAACTAAATTGCACACGTATGTATGGTGTTTGACTTACTACTGTGTTTTATACATACACGTATCCTCATAAATAAATTACATATGTACGTAATTGAAAACAATCACATTTTTATAGTAAGTTACACATATGGTAACTCACACAGGTTGACTGTCAAACTGGCCCGTTACCGATGCAAACCAATAACCGTCAGGGATCAGACTAAGGTGGCACACCACCATTGATTTTCCCTAAAACACTAACCCGTTACCACACATTTTGCTATTCTCTGCTACTTTCATTTTTATCCAGGTTTTTTGAGAAAAAAAATCCAGGCTATTGGATTGGTGAAAGCGGGCGGGCGGGCGGGCGGGCGATGTCCACAATCAATGTTAAGTTTTCGTGTTTGAGTCCATTTCTTTGTTACTGTACCACCTAGGACCACCAAACTTTCACAGCTTCATAATCAAGGGGTGCCCACCACATATCACTATCCAACATGTTACTTGTTTTTTAACTTGACCCATTTTTTCCGCGCAGTCGACTTAGCCATTTTCAATGTTAAGTTTTCGCCTTTACAATGTTAAGTTTTCGTGATTAAGTCCATTTCTTTGCTACTGTGCCACCTAGGACCACGAAACTTTCACAGCTTCATAACCAAGGGGTGCCTACCACATACAACTATCCAACATGTGACCATTTTTTTACCTTCACCTATTATTTCTACGTAATTGACTTAGCCATTTTCAACGTTAACTTTTTAACGTACGTCTGGTTAAATTTTTTGGTTAAAACTTTTTCGTTATACTATATTTCTGCAACTGCTTCGCCCATTACCTTGAAACTTCACATGGGTGTTTATCATCATCCATATTTTCATTCTAACCCACAACCGTGCGGCCCCTGTGTCCAATGTCAAGGTCAAATTACTTTGATTTTTTTTGTTAATTTTGTTCGTGTACTATATCTCTGCAACTGCTTCACCCATTACCTTGATACTTCACATGGGTGTTTATCATCATTGTCGCACCCGCTTGCGGAAAGCGTAATATCGTCACCATTTTGGCATACGTCCGTCCGTCCGTACGTCCGTGTGTCCGGTTAAAGTTTTTTCGTTAAAGTTTTTCCATCTACTATATCTATTTTTTTAGTGTCCATGCCTCGCCCCAAGGCGCGACATGCAGGCCACGGCCATCTAGTCTACACAAAGTTGGTATAATTATGTTATCCAAGTGTCTATGCTTGGAAAAAACCTGGCCTTCGTGGCTTTGCCTCGTTTCTTGTCTTATGGATGTTGTGGGACATATTTTCCAATAACCTGCACTTATTCTGCTCTGGATCTTGACTAATTAAAATATATATTTAATTATTGTTGAAGCTGGGGCCCCATCTAGTAGGTACACATTTTTCTTTATGGAAAATTAAGTAAATGTATAATTGCAACTAGTCCACCACTTTTAAAAATTACGAGTGCCAGCTACACAAATATAATTATTTAGTAATATTTAATGTACTCATAGGGACTCGCCGTGGTATCAAGCTAGTTCCATATGCAAGTGATGCAGTATTTTTAAATTATTTATATCAACTAAATGCTGAATCAATATTTTTATCGACATATCATAAAGTATGATATTGCACATCAACAAATAAATAAATGGAATAAATAGTTGCTTCCGTTATAATTTTAAGGAAACACGGTTATCGCCCCTGATATCAAACTGGCATTTCGCGTTTGATATAAAAAGTATAATAATTGTCGGTAGTACGTCTGGTAACGGTAAATCAATGTTCATTTTGCCAGAAAAATGTCAGATTGAAAGAATAAAGAAAAACATGTCTCCTATAGTATAACCTGGCATGTAGCACAATAGGTTAAGGTTAGATAAATTGACACCAGTTTCAGCATATTTGAAGCATTTAAAAGAAAACACTGAGCCTGTTGGTCACGAGATGTAAATAGAGTTTCCGTGGCCAAATAATGTAAACAATATTGGGGGACATGCATGGGCGGATTCAGGAAGGGGGGGGGGGGGGTGGCGGGTGGCGGAGCCGCCGCCGCTGCGCGCGCCCCCCCCCCCCCCTCGCTCCTAAAATTCGCCGACCGAGTAAAGATTGTTTACAATTTGCAAGGCACGTTTCTACGTTCGCGTTGTGAATTTATTGTTTATTGGGGGGTGCAGCCAAAAAATAAACGCGGGGCAGCAGCAGCAGCAGCAGTAGCATCTGACAGCAGCCACAACAACAACAACCTGAACTACAATCCTACGCTCGTTCGATAATATAGTCAAGTATTGCAAAATAGTTACGCCCCCTAACCCGAAATCCTTGATACGCGCCAGACATGACGAGGTTGGTCCAACAACATCCATACGAATAGTGAAAGTAGGAAAGACTGGCTGGGATTCGGTTAAATTATACAGTAAAACTATTTGGTGTCTTTTAACCTAAACATGGCGCAACAAGGCGGCATCAATCTACATCAACACCGTTAGGGACATGGGGGCAGTGACCAGTTAATTTAAAATTATCAATTTCACGCGCTCGGACAGTATGCATTTAATTCAATATTCCAAATAAGTGGGCAGACAGCAATATGAGTTCGATATTTGTGACCTAGACACACTAGAAACTTTTACATAAACACAAATATGCTGCTCTATTAGTGCTCCTTACCTATGCAGGAAGGTGAAATATCTTGGTCACGGTGCAGCCTCTTTAAAATTGTCCAATTCTGAGGTAAAATATTCACTTTAAAACCATGCCGTGCCACGCTACTTGCGGAACTACATATTGAATGTTGTATGTGTTCTCAATCATCATCCAGAGGCAAATGCACTATCATGGTGCAAACCAATTCCCATCCATGAGTTTTCTCTGAAATAAATTCTTGTTTGAAACTCCCAGAAAAATCTGTTGTTTTGATCAGTTTTTGTCACAACATACCCTCAATTCGTATTTGCCCATTTCTGATCAATGGGAACAGGTCAGATGGCCCTGGAATGAGCATTCATCAATTAATACTATGTAAAATCTGAATAAAATACAAAATCAACTACAAAAAATTCATTAAACAATTGAAATGAATTTTAATCAGCAGAAAGTGTAATATTTATAAATTTCACCGGTGCCATTATACGAAACTGGCGGCTAACTGGTCACTGCCACCCATGGAACCAATTCAGAGAGCAACGCATTGTAGGGCAGGTACGGTTACCAGCATATTAAATACTTTTAGGGAGAATTATTTTAAGTTTTAGCAGCGCACCTGGCGTCATAATGGTTGTTCCCAAATTACTGTTGCAATTATTGTTGTCAAGGGCTTAGCGAGCATAGCAAAACAGCGATGCAATAATCAATAATGGAACTCCGGATGTCACAACCAGTGAACCATCAAGCTACTTAGAATGTAATCAACACAAACGCAGTGAAACAGTACGAATACATAAAGCATCAAGCCACCTACATAGAAATGTAATAAGACGGATAGAACTTAGAATGTCATCAGCCAGCAAGCATCAAGCCACATATAATTGTAATAAGACGGATAGAACTTAAAATGTCATCAGCCAGCAAGCATCAAGCCACATATAATTGTAATAAGACGGATAGAACTTAAAATGTCATCAGCCAGCAAGCATCAAGCCAAACATAATTATGGCGGTGGATATGACCTTCCATAAACGATGGCTTATGTATATTTTGAGAATGTTAACAAAACTGTCAAAAGTACACCAATATCTGACTTGAAGTACATCTTGGTGTAATCTAATTTATATGAGTCCGTTGTCATGGCTTTCTTATACATTTGTATATGATTAGCTACATTGTATCATACTTATGTTCTACTTCGCATTGCCAGTTTATTGTCAAACGCCAGAAGCGGTGAAACTGGCTGATGGTCGGAATGTGCCGTATAAGATACAGTAACAAGGCAGTGTTCACATATAATTATGTTATATATATATATTCCTTCATATTTGAGAAGGAATTATCTTTGAATCAAAGGATGCTCAGGTATAGAACGGGTTCTTAAAGCGGCTTGGTGCACCGGTCAATGTCAATTGAGATCAAGCGACAATTGCTGATATTTCACAGGTGTCCGATTTAGAGAGATTCCACTGTCCATGTGTGTGATCACGTGGTACTAACAACAACTCAAACTTCTGTCGTTTTTGCGAAAAATCGACATAAGTCTGTGCCAAACTCCCTGGACCACCAAATGCAGCTCATGAAGACGCGTTTGCTGCGCCATATTTCATCAAAATCCGGTTCATATTAGGGAAAATATAAAATATTACTTACTTTGGAGTGTACAAGATTTCAACACGTTCAGCCACTGTTGCTACACTGATCACACCTCCCAAAATACCCATCTCTCCAGTCACAGCCACAAATGCGTACCATGACATATCGATGGTCTAGTAACATAAGGTCGTAACTGCTATGCTTTAGCATAGCAGTTACGACCTTATGTTACTAGACCATCGATATATTTTCATAGCGAAATGAAGAGACTCAGACAATAGAGTCGGCATGGCAACAGACAGAATGGTGTGGTGCCTACCGTGTGACATTTGCGTCTTCTAGCAATTTGAGAGCCGCTGATAGATGGCCAAGATCTATCACCATAGTCTACAGTGTGCCGCCGCCAGACCGGCTTATGTAAATTCCGCAATCAACAAATGCCAGCCGCCAATCAGTAAATGGAACTTATTCATAGTTTGACCAGTTTAGGTGAGGCCATTATAAAATGCTAGATTCTCATCCCAGCCCGCCACGAGATTAAGGCCCGCCCCAATTTTATTATTGGCAATAAAAACAAAAAAATATTGTCAATACGTGTTGGTTATTTGGGAGCATGCGATGGGTAATTACATATTTTCAGAGAGAAAGACATGATGAATTGTCATTTGCTATTAAGTTTAGCCATTATTTTCATTCCCAGCATGCAAAGTGTTAACACAAACGATGGTCGATGGTCGGTATTTCCGATATCCTGAAAATATAAAATAAAAAATAAAATTTCACCCTCCCCCGCCCCCATTAAAAAACAAGAGGCCATGATGGCCCTAATTCGCTCACCTGACTCCATGAACACCAGAGAAGAATGTGACATTGAGTTCATGTGTTTTAAAAAAAATGTGCTATTTTTAGATGGCGGTCATCTTGGATTAAGCGATGACTCTCATTTTACAAAATCTGAAAATGCTTCACCCAGCATCGGCCATGTGGTTCCTGAGAAAAAGATGTTAAAAATCTTGAATAAATGGACCTTTTGCTGGCCATCATGGATGACATAATCATCCGATTCCGACAAATATTGCACCAAAGTGATCGCCTCATTGATAACTTCAATTTGATATATGACATGACCATATTCAGTCAAAAATAAACGCCCATTTTTTGACCCCGGGGTCACCATTTTAACAACTTTCAAAGAGCAATGTACATCGATCATTCCTACCAAGTTTCGTCGAAATCCGGCTAGCGGTTCATGAGAAGAAGATTTTTTAAGAATTTATGCTATTTTTAGACGGCCATCTTGGATTAGCGATGACCTCCATTTTAACAAATCTGAAAAGGCTTCACCGATGGACCATAACTTTTAAGTTTGGCTACCATGGGCCAAGCGGTTCATGTGAAGAAGAATTTTGAAATCTCTAATAAAAGAACGACCTTTTGACATTTCGGCGGCCATCTTGGATGACATAACAATCCGATTTGGACAAAAAATGTACCAGAGTGATCGCCTCATTGATACCTTCGATTTGATATATAACATGACCATATTCGGTCGAAAATAAAATTTGACCCCACTGGCCACGCCCATTTTTGACCCCGGGGTCACCATTTTAACAACTTTGAAAGAGCATTGTACATTGATCATTCCTACCAAGTTTCGTCGAAATCCGGCTAGCGGTTCATGAGAAGATTTTTTAAGAATTTATGCTATTTTTAGACGGCGGCCATCTTGGATTAGCGATGACCTCCATTTTAACAAATCTGAAAAGGCTTCACACATGGACCATAACTTTTAAGTTTGGCTACCATGGGCCAAGCGGTTCATGTGAAGAAGAATTTTGAAATCTCTAATAAAAGAACGACCTTTTGACCTTTCGGCGGCCATCTTGGATGACATAGCAATCCAATTTCGACAGAAAATGCACCAGAGTGATCGCCTCATTGATACCTTCAATTTGATATATGACATGACCATATTCGGTCAAAAATAAAATTTGACCCCAATATGACCCCACGGGCCACGCCCATTTTTGACCCCGGGGTCACCATTTCAACAACCTTTGAAAGAGCAATGTACATCGATCATTCCTACCAAGTTTCGTCGAAATCCGGCAAGCGGTTCATGAGAAGAAGATTTTTTAAGAATTTATGCTATTTTTAGACGGCGGCCATCTTGGATTAGCGATGACCTCCATTTTAACAAATCTGAAAAGGCTTCACCGATGGACCAAAACTTTTAAGTTTGGCTACCATGGGCCAAGCGGTTCATGTGAAGAAGAATTTTGAAATCTCTAATAAAAGAACGACATTTTGACCTTTCGGCGGCCATCTTGGATGACATAACCATCCGATTTCGACAAAAAATGCACCAGAGTGATCGCCTTGTTGATACCTTCGATTTGATATATGATATGACCATATTCAGTCAAAAATAAAATTTGACCCCAATTTGACCCCACGGGCCACGCCCATTTTTGACCCTGGGGTCACCATTTTAACAACTTTGAAAGAGCATTGTACATTGATCATTCTTACCAAGTTTTGTCGAAATCCGGTTGGCGGTTCTTGAGAAGAAGATTTTTGAAGAATTTGTGCTATTTTTAGACGGCGGCCATCTTGGATTACGTAATGACGTCATTTTAACAATTTTGTAATCCCCCTACCTAAGGACCATGACCTTGAAGTTTGGTGACCATAGGCCCAAAGGTTACCGAGGAGAAGACGTTTGAAAATGTTCACGGACGACGACGACGACGACGACGACGACGACGACGACGACGACGACGGACGACGGACGACGGACACATTGCGGTAACAATAGCTCACATGAGCTTCGCTCAGGTGAGCTAAAAAAGTGGATGAGAATCTAGCATTTATTTCAAGCCTTAAATACGTATGTTATACATGGTGTACATGGTATGCAACAGCCTCTTGCCAATATTTGTCAATTTATATATTACAAAATACTTCAATATTGTTCTTGAAAGCAAGCAGCTTGATTGACTGAGCCTGAGATGTACTACAGCTCAGGCCCAGCCATTCAAGCTGCTCGCTTTCAACAGCTTAGGCACTGTCGATGAAACTGCTCGACTGCGAATTGATATTGCCAATATATGTTCAGAAACGTTGACATCTTGGCAAGATTAAGCCGCTCGCTTTCAACAGCTCAAGGAACTGTCGATGAAACTGCTTGTAAGCGAGTCGATATTGCCAATATATGTTTAGAAACGTTGACATCTTGACAAGATTAACGCAAGTGGTGGTGTACATACAAATGGTAATTTGATTAGTATGCGTGGTTTATTATTATAATTATTCTCTTTCAAAAACGTCTGTATAGTCATTGCTTAGTCACTTTATTGTCCAGAAAACAATACAGGGACTAATCAATGAGTATACAATGTTTTTGTTTGTTTTCTATACGTCTAAATCGCCTATTCGACTGACTGTGGCATCAGCATGCAAAATATACAACATGACGTCATTATGTTCATGTTTCTATAATTACATACATGGTGTATATGCCTTCACTAAATGATTGGCGAACAACGTAGGCGCTGGTCAGACTGCGCGGATACACACACCATGCGGCCCTTATGTGAAGCAGGGCATGTGTGACTTAACCCTTTCAACCCTAAGGAACTGGAATGGACTGTGATATGCTAATGTTCCGACCAATCCAATGGTCACAAAATGATTTTCAGATTCGTCCATTTATGAAAAGGGGGTGTTTTTGTTCTGAAAAAATATTAAAAATTACTTTCAAAAAGTGCAGATCCTGATGAGACGGCTCGTTACGAGCCGGCTCATCTGGATCTGCACTTTTTGCATAAACCGATATAGCGGGATTTCGGGATCAAAGGGTTAATTGTACCTATATATATCTCATTAAAATATTGACAGAATGTATGATATTTTCCGTAAACGACGTCGAAAGGTGACGAAATGTTCATCTAGCAAATGCGGAATAGCTGTGAAAATTTCGTCAACGTTCGACGTCATTTACAGAAAATATCACAGTTTCCATAACTATTTTTTAGGACAAAATCGCACATCACATGGCTTGTCCCATATTACCCACCGATGATTCCACCTAATGAAGTGCCACTGGAAGTATGAAGATACGCGGTATCTGTGTCTCTGCCCTTTACTAGACAAGTGGGGCACGTCTGGTCTGTGTCAGAGTGACATGCCACCCGGGCATCACAGACAATTGTCATCCCTGTGTGGGCGGGTGGAGGATGATGGGACAGGGACCACCCCAATTTTTCTGTCTATACGTACATTAGGTTGCATCTCATTTTCCCAACATTTTGATTTTTTGTCTGTCTAGACCGTCTCACTTTCCCAACATTTGACTTTCATACCTTTGATTTACCTGTATCCTCGGTATACTGCTGGGCTTAACCCTTACTACGCTGAATTAAAGTTGTCGTCTGCTGGAATTTTTTTATTTTCAATATTTCTCGACAAAAAACCTGGTTTTCACAGCACATGAGAATCGTTAAGAATTAAAGCAAAAATGAAAAAGAGCAGACGGCAATTTTCGTCAGGAAGGGTTAAAGTTGCGTTACACACATGAAATACAGAATGTTTGGAAAGTGAGAACGCCCCCTATATTCAATTGTGGCAAACTGTGACAAACAGGGGAGATAGTTTGGTAACGCATTTTCGCTATGCATGTAAGAGCACACGGTAAAGACAATTTGCAAAATATATACTAAACAGCATCTAGTTTCCGTTCTGGGCACTAAGACAATACATTTAAATAAAAACAAAAATATAGTGACCATAAACGTCAAATACCGGTACTGGCGTCTGCAATTTTTCTGTCGTGTAATATAATCGTTTTACATTTTACAAATCCAGCATTTTTCTGGGACTCATTCATGTACGTGTTTGTTTCATCACTCTATACAAACCATAGATACCAAGTATCTTTAAATTAGTTCGATGCATTCGCTTCCACGTCGTCGCTGGCACGGGTAACGGACCAAGGTCAGGGGGTCGTGTCACTAAACTTCGTACGATTAAAATGTTCGTAAGTGCAAATTTAGGATCGTCTGGAAATTTCAATTGCTGGATTTACATTTATTGAGCACAGGCTGCATATGCAGCATGTGCTCAATAAATGTAAATCCAATATTTGTTTACAAGAAAACATTGTTAATGTGCAATTTACAGACTATCATAATGTTGCACTTACGAACATTTTGGTCGTATGAAGTTTAGTGAAACAGGCCCCTGGGTACCGTTTCACTAAACTTCTTACGACAAAAATGTTCGTATGAAGATTTCTATGCATTTGTTTCCCACATTAACATGTTTCTCTAATGCTACCATTTTGTACCGACGGGTTCATGTCGCTATATGTAGCACTTCTACGAAATATTTTCCAAAATTGGCTGTTATTGTGGATTTCAATTTTGAACTTACGAACTTCTTAGTCATACGGGGGCCGTTTCACTAAACTTACGTACGACTAAAATGTTCGTAAGTGCAAACTTATGATAGTCTATAAATCGCACATCAACACTGTTTTCTTGTAAACAATTATTGGATTTACATTTATTGAGCATAGGCTGCATATGCAGCCTATGCTCAATAAAGGAAAATCCATCAATTTAAATTTCTAGACGATCCTAAATTTGCGCTTACGAACATTTTTAGTCGTAAGTAGTTTAGTGAAACGGGCCCACAATGTTTAGTGAAACGGGCCCCTGGTCTGTAAATGCATTAACCATACCTAAAAGTATGAGTATGTAATGTACTGGGTGTTCTCACTTTCCCAGCAATCTGTATTTCAGGTAGAAATTTGGGGGTTTTGCATGTTGGGAAAGTGAGACACTATTGTTATGCTTAACAATGGACTTAATTGGTGATAATTTGTCAAAATTGCTATTCTGCACAGAAGAAAGTTACATACCACAATTTAGGTTACTGTAAACCATTATTGGTCAGTGGGAGTTGTGGTAGAGGTTGCAAGTTGTCCTAGTCCATGCATATGGTGTCATCGGAATTGTGTATGGCACAGGTGGAAGACTCGGACCTATGACACCAAAAAAATGCCTATTAAAAAAATCCCATTACCCCACCCACTTGGTCTCGTACATTACCATCTTCTATTTATAGAAGGTGGGTATAAATATGGCTATTATAGAAAGAGCCCTCTCTTTTCCGATTCGCACAAACACAATAAATATCGATTACATGTATGAAATGTGTCTCTGGCAATCGATAAAGGTATTAGGTGTGTGAATATACTCACTTCAAATCGCTGTTTCAAGTATTTATTGAGTTATTCGCGTTTTGATTACCCCATCCAAAGCGAAAGTTGCGTGTACGAAAGAATCTCACACAGAATCGGAGGCCGTCCGGCGTGGATTATCGGTCATATTTGGCCGATAGCTGATCGCTAGCTCAAACTAAAATAGTGCACCATGACCATATACATTAGAAACTCCAACCATACAAAGTTCGTCCAATTGTGATCGTTCACCGATCTAAAAAAACACTTTTTTTGTCTAATTTCGTTCATTATCTGGAACCGGGTCAATGCACCATCTTCCATAATACAACCGGAAGCGTCTATGTAAAGAACATCTCTGATTGGCTAAATCTAAACTGTAATGACGTCATTCAACCTACTTCGGGATTCCGGAAGACATAATCTGATAGTACGCGAATCATGAATGAAAGTAGAAAAAATGTGTTTTTTAGATCGGTAAACGATCACAATTGGACGAACTTTGTATGGTTGGAGTTGCTAATGTATATGGTCATGGTGCACTATTTTAGTTTAAGATGGTAATGTACGAGACCAAGTGGGTGGGGTAATGGGATTTTTTTAATAGGCATTTTTTTGGTGTCATAGGTCCGAGTCTTCCACCTGTGGTGTATGGTACAGAGGGAGGGATGGGATGGGAAGTGATATGTATATTTATTATTACATAGGTTAATCTATTTATATATATTGTCGCAAAGATTGATGGCTGGGATAGTTGAATACTGGCCGTTTTGTTGTTGTATTGGTAAGTTATTGGTGGCATGAACATGTGTGGTATTGGTCGAAGTTTGTGTTTGCAGTTGTTCCTTGAGTGCGTCACGCGTTAGTTGTAAGTTTGATTTTTGTGATTAATGTGCGTCATGTATTTAAGAAATATCGGGCAGTATGGATCGCTGGCTCGGTGTCCACAAGCCTGTAATTCTGCTACATAGCAATTGTTGCAGAAATCGTTATTCCTCGTGTATTTAGATGTGCAATCCTCATAGAAGTGTGCCTACCCACACATTGGGCAGTTGGACTGCGTTTTCCTGGGCATTGGTTTGTTAACTAACTTGAATTCTACGTTTGACATACTTGGGGGTGCCGTGAATGATTTTGCTCTACCAATCCATTGTTTTGGTAGAGTGACTCTAATGATGTCCGGTACGCTGTCGAGTGTACATCGAATATCTGACATTTATTTAATTATATGACAAAAGTATCTTTAAGTATCTTTAATTGATATGTTAAATAAATGTATATAATTAAGTTATTATTAACATAATTACTGGGATTTTTAGTCATTGTCATCACATACCTGTGTTTAATCTTAATGGTAATTGGCACTATTAATTAGTATGATTTATTTGATCTTGTCCGATACTGGACACATGTTAAAATTGTTAATTTATAATTAAATATGTGTGTAACGCAACTTTAAGCCCAGCAGTATACCCAGCATACAGGTAAGTCAAAGGTGTGAAAGTGAGACAGTCTAGACAGACCAAACATCAAAATGTTGGGACAGTGAGATACAACCGAATATAGATCGTAGCATGCAACAGTTTCGACATCTCGTCAATCAAAATGGTATGTGTGAGGAGATCTCTAGTTCTCATGACTTTGTCTTGCACTTTTAACCTTACACCAGCGAATTAAGTTTTTCAGGGATCTTTGCGTGTACCGTGATTTTGCTATAGCAATTAGTACTAGCGTGCCTGCTGTATTGGGAGTCTTTGTTTCTATGGAACGCCAAATCTATATAAATTCAAATAATTATTTAATTATTTGAATTTATGTAGATTCGGCGTTCCTGGAACGCCGAATCTACATAAACTCAAATAATTATTGAAGAATTGACAAACAATGAATTGTGTGCGGAGGAGGGGGTGTTGGTTGAAAGGTATGGGGTGTCATGCTAACAGTTTCACCCAACTCAACCCGCTCCCCATCCCACCGCGCCCCATCAATAACTGCAGGCGTGTTCTGGTGCTGCGTGCAGGGCCATCAGGACATTCACTTCACGTGTAGCCAGGCAGACTGGTCGGCCCACTGGCACAGTGACCTGATTACAACATGCACAATCATGGCGACACACCGGCCCGGTAAACCTACACTTGCTCACTATAAAGCATATTATTAATGCCTACTTGCATTCGTATTGTACTTACTGTACTTATTGGCCCACGCGCCGTGTTATATAGCCAGTGCGCAGCTTAAAGATGGGGTCCCGCACATCAGGATATACAATGTAGTGGTTATAGTTTTTTAGTTGAGCATTTAGAGATGTCATTAACCCTTTCACCCCTAAGTAACTGAATGGGCTGCGATATGTTAATTTTGCAACCACTCCAATCATCGCAAAATGATTTCCAGACTATTCCATTTATAAAAAGGGGGTATTTGTTGTTCTCAAAAATATGAAAATTACTTTCAAACAGTGCAGATCCTGATGAGACGGCTCGTTACGAGCCGGCTCATCTGGATCCGCACTGTTTGCATAAACCGATATAGCGGGCTTTCGGGTTCAAAGGGTTAATATATACAACTAGCGTTTAATTTGTATTACCGGGTGACATATTGGTACTATTTTGTATTATTTGTATGACGGTAATCGATAATCTTGAGGTCAAGGGAGGTAACCGCGTTTCCTCAAAATATTAACACAATTCGATTTTTATTCAAAGAAAGTCGATATTGTTTGTCCAATGCACTTTCTGGACTACACTAACTATACTTTATAACATACCAACAGCAATCATATGTATGTTGAAGTGGATACATATACATGATTTAAATAATAATTCTTCACATGCACATAAACTGGTGACGGCCACGGTGTTGATATTAGTTAAAACTGTGTAAAAACTAACACATTTGATGTTAAAAACTTGTGGAATAGTTATATAATTAGGTACACATATAATTTTCGTAACAATATATTTTTTACATAATTTGAGGGCCCCAGTCTTTAAACGTTCAGCGTGATAAATGGCAGACTGTTTTTCTATTTCAATATCGACTAAAATGCGAATATGTTATAGAATATTAAATGTCATTTGCTTATTATAATAGAAACCGTGCTCGGCTTGTGTGTTTTACTACCTCTGTTAGATATAACCGTACAGGGAGGGGCCCGTTTCACAAAACTGTGTACGACTAAAATGTTCGTAAGTGCAAATTTAGGATCGTCTGGAAATTTCAATTGATGTATTTAAATGTATTGAGCATAGGCTGCATATCTGCATATGCTTATGCTAAATAAATGTAAATCCAATAATTGTTTACAAGAAAAAAATATAAATGTGAAATTTACAGACTATCATATGTTTGCAATTACAAACATTTTAGTCGTACGACGTTTCGTGAAACGGACCCCAGGGGCGCGATTCACAAAACTTTGTACGACTAAAATGTTCGTAAGTGCAAAATTATGATAGGTTGTAAATTTCACATTAACACCGTTTTCTCATAAACAATTATTGAATTTACATTTAGTGAGCATATGCTGCATATGCAGTCTCACAGGTGGAATACTCGGACATGCATATTAAAAAAATCCCATTACCCCACCCACTTGGTCTCGTACAATACCAGTACAGTTGGTCTCGAACATTTTAGTCGTACGACGTTTCGTGAAACGGACCCCTGTAGCCTATTTCACCAACATTGCAAAGTATACTTTTCTAGCAAAGTATACTTTGAGGGAGAAATTTTCAATTTATGGATAAATTTATAAATGTTTATTATTCTGAATTTATTACATTATCACAGCCATTTTGGCTGTGATAATGTAATACATTCAGTATAATAATTCTGCATACTTTTAATCATCAAATATGTGCAGTGGAAAAAAGTGGTTAGTTATATACGAAATAATGCATTTTGGGAAAAATAAATGATTACTCCCTCAAAGTATACTTTGCTAGATAAGTATACTTTGCAATTTTGATGAAATCGGCTACTGGTCAGGGCCTCCGACATTACATTGTCGCCGTCTCATCATGCGTATGTCTCCTGGGCCCGTTTCACTAAACTTCGTACGACTAAATGTTCGTAAGTGCAAATTTAGGGTAGTCTGTAAATTTCAATTGATGGATTTAAATGTATTGAGCATAGGCTAAATGTAAATCCAATAATTGTTTACAAGAAAAAAATATAAATGTGAAATTTACAGACTATGATAAGTTTGCACTTACGAACATTTTAGTCGCACGACGTTTCGTGACACGGGCCCCTGGGACCCGTTTCATTAAATGTCGTGCGACTAAAATGTTCGTAAGTGTAAAATTATGATAGTAAATTTCACATTAAGAATTTTTTCTTGAAAATAATTATTGGATTTACATGTATTGAACATAGGCTGCATATGCTTAATACATGTAAATCCATAAATTGAAAATTGACAATCCTAAATTTACTCTAGATTATCGCCGCCTCATCATGCTCATGTATACAGGTGGTCAGTCTCAAACTCAGTCTGCAATGTTGTGTACTCTTGAAATATATTCTAACCCCGTTAGTAATGCTGAATGTTACAGCACGGTTTGTATTTTAAATAGGTAGTCATATTATTTATCAAATATATACTTTATACAAATAACTAAACATAATTAAGACACAGCAAACAATTATGAATTACTAACAGTGACTCAATTAAACTTGGTATGCACATGCCTTTAAGAATGTCGTATCTACGACCTTAGAAACAACTTCGTGTCATGGCGCTTTAGTTCGTGGTGCTTATATTGTGCATGCAGCTCTACTACCACGTATTCCTTGTATCGACGTTTGGTGTGTGTATGTGCGTGTGTGGGCGTGTGGATCTAGTTGCTTGAGTATGGTGCGTATGTGTGTGCTGGTGTATTTTCTGTGTTTAATGTGTTTATTACATGTACTTAACTTACTCTTCATATTTGGAGGAAATACAGATATACATACACCACATTCTCAGAGTCTGCCGGCTACATTTCATATGGATGTTCAGGGACTCCGCTGGGTAAAATAAAAAAATCGCCACTTCAAAAAAAATAGAAAATTGTAATTTTTTATCGCCAATTGTTTATTTTTATCGCCAATTGCGAATTGCAATTGCGAAAGTGGCGATCGCCAGCGGAATCCCTGGATGTTGCAGTACCTACTTTTACATAAGCTGCACCAATAAAACACAGGTTCATTTTCTCAGAAGAAAAGCTAATACAATTTCGTCTGACAACCCTAGTGTCGTACATTTTTTACCGACTCTTAACACTGCACTGTATACACCACGTGACCATGACGTTCGAGTAATGTGTACATATACTGCAAATGTGCTCGAAAATGGAGTCAAGCAGAAGTGTACAACTAGGGGCCGTTTCACTAAACTTCGTACGACTAATATGTTCGTAAGTGCAAACTTATGATAGTCTGTAAATATCATATTAACACTGCTTTTAACAATTATTGGATTTACATTTATTGAGCATGTGCTGCAGCCTATGCTCAATCAATGTAAATCCATCAATTGAAATTTCCAGACGATCCTAAATTTGCACTTACGACCATTTTAGTCGTACGAAGTTTAGTGAAACGGCCCGCAGTTGATCCACAGGCATTCGGCGTGTTTCGGCTTTCGTCGGTACCGCTATTATTGAACGGCACAGGTAATACCGAATTCATGAACATGATTATTTCCCTTGAAATTAAATAAAGCCATTTGCTTTTCATTTAAAATTGCGGAATTTGCTATGATACGAGGTCGTTTCAGACTAAAGCTAGAAGCCTTGTTGTTCATATATAGTTATACCGATGAAATCCGAAACAAGCCGAATGTCTATGAGTTGATCAGGTTCTGCAAGCAATCTGTGTCTGTGGCCTAAAATCGTCGCGATTGTTTGTACCGGACTACTTGGACTCCCACATTACCCCTATACTATTTACATCCTCATTTGGTGCATCAATACCAATAGAGAACATGAACTATTATTTAGTTAAAGGGGCTTATCAGGATTGTTTGAAAAAAATACTACAAACAATACACACGTGTTTTCATCATGGCCCTGTGTAAAGTGGTTTAATTGAAGATATATGACGATACTAGGACTGCTGGGTTGTTTCACTGTTCACCGATATCGGTACATAAGTATCAGATTATCTATCTCGTTGAACGCAAAAAGATAGGCAATCCGATATTTATGTACCTATATGGGTGAACATAGAAATGACCCAGCGGTCCTAGTATCGTCATATATCTTCAATTAAACCACTTTACACAGTGCCATGATGAAAACACGTTTTTAATTTTTATATTATTTGTTAAAAAAAGCCTGATAGCGTGCTCGGGTGATTCATTGATGGAATGGCGAACAGTGCAGATCCTGATCAGACTGTGCGGATGCACAGACTGATCTGGATCTACATTGGTCGCAACTCTCATAAGCCCATATATACGCACGGTGAAACCTCTCTAAACCGGACACCCAGGGAGGGCCCCAGGGTGTCCGGTTTAGAGACGTTCCACTGTAAATCAGGCATATGACCATTCGTGGACATACGTATGTCTTTTGCAATCATGAACATGCATTAATATCTGAGATGCGTTACCAAGAAGCCCATCATCATGAGATCACAGATATATGTTATCGGTGTCCGGTTTAGACAGGCTCCACTCTACTGAGGATGCTAAATGCAGAAGATACTGATTAAACACAGGTTCATATTGTAACGTATAGTCGAAATAAGTGCGTTTTATGCTATAAGTCGAACCGAGTGGTATCTCGTCAGGACATCATGATTGGGGCAATTTTCGACGTGAAACATTTTACGCCGGCGCAGTGTGCAGCCCCAGTAACACTGTATATGACCCATATTTGTTGGAGTATCCGTGCAGGTTCTATAACTCCAACATTACACTTGACATACCATAGACAGAGTTATGTTCAATTATGTCTATCTGGCGTATATCGGTGTAGTTGGCATAACATGTAAATGCTTGGATTTAACGACGGCACTGGCTCGCTCACCTTGCTTGTCGTCTCCCAAGAAGGGGAGAAAGGATGGAGGTGGATACAGAGGAAACCGGCCCCATGGGGGCCTAGCTCTTATTAGAATAGTCCCTCTGGCTCTGTAACGTGCACAGACTCTCATTAAAATCTGTAGCCTATTTCACCAACTTGCAAAGTATACTTATATAGCAAAGTATACTTTGAGGGAGAAATTTTCAATTTTAGGATACATTTATTCATTTTTATTATACTGAATTTATTACATTATCACAGCCAGTTTGGCTGTGATAATGTAATACATTCAGTATAATAATTCTGCATACTTTTTAATCATCACATAATTATATGAAATATGAAATAATTCATTTTCGGAAAAATCAATGATTACTTCCTCAAAGTATACTTTGATAGGTAAGTATACTTTGCAATTTTGATGAAATCGGCTACTGATACACGGGACTGAAAGTCCCCATCCGAAAGTACAAGTAGAGCATGCATCTTAGAAATACTGACGCCCTGGCCGAGAATCGCATCCGGGTCGCCAGCGTGGCAGATGGATTGGGGATTGATGGAGGTGGGGTTTTAATGTAAGCCCACCAGGAAACTACTAGATATCCATTCAATATAATAACAGTTAAAAGCTTAAATAAACGCGATTATATTCATATAGTTTATTAAGATTAGTTAACTATGGGAAAATCAAGTTGTTCGACATGCTAAGATTATACGAGACACGCCATGTGATTTTTTTCAAATTTTGACGCCATTTACGGAAATATTGTACATTTTGTAAACGTATTTAAGGAAATTACGCAGGTGTCCGAAGGTACAAAATCACATGGCGTGTCTCATATATAGATGATTACAGAAATAAGTGCAAAATTATGATAGTCTGTACATTTCTCATTAACCATGTTTTCTTGTAAACAATTATTGGATTTACATTTATTGTGCACATGCAGCCTATGCTCAATAAATGTAAATCCATCAATTTAAATTTCCAGACGTTCCTAAATTTGCACTTACGAATATTTTAGTCGTACGAAGGTTAGCGAAACGGCCTCCAGTTGATCCACAGGCATTCGGCGTTTTTCGGCTTTCGTCGGTACTGCTATATTTGAACGGCCCTGGTAATACTGAATTCATTACGATGATTACTTCCCTTGAAATTAAATACAGCCATTTGCTTTTCATTTTGCTATGATTCGAGGTCGACTAAAATCTTGTTGTTCATATATAGTTATACCGATGAAAGCCGAAACAAGCCGAATGCCAATGAGTTGATCAGGTTCTGCAAGCAAGCTGTGTTTGTGGCCTAAAATCGTCGCGATTATTTGTACCGGACTACTTTGATTCCCACACTACCCCCGGACTCTTTACCACCCCAATAGAAAACATGACGTATTATCTCGTTAAATGTGGCAGTGACTGGAGAAATAGGGCTTATGGTAGTTGTGACCAGTAGCTCCTGATCAAATAGCCGGCTCCTGTAACCTGCTAGT
The DNA here is from genome assembly GCA_029237695.1 of Conchocele bisecta. Lineage (NCBI taxonomy): Eukaryota > Metazoa > Mollusca > Bivalvia > Lucinida > Thyasiridae > Conchocele > Conchocele bisecta. The sequence goes on along the minus strand of CM055274.1, from coordinate 73,736,900 downwards.
GATCTACATTGCTTGTTAGAAGCATGACGAGTGTTTCATGGATGGAATGGCGACCAATGAAGGTCCTGATCAGACTGTGCGGATGCACAGGCTGATCTGGACATTCACTGGTTGCAAATCCCTTAAGCTCCATTTGTTTCAGTCACAGACACATATACTGTACGTATTAACGGTGCTAAATTCAGAAGATACTGCTTAAACACATTTTCGTCTAGTAACCGGATATTTGCGCCGATTTCTAGTCGAAATAAATGCGTTTATGCGATAGGTCTCAGTCGATCCGAGTGGTATCTCGTTAGGAAGTCGGGGCATTTTTCGACATGAAACATCTTACGCCGTCGCGGAGTGCAGCACCAGCTCTCTGCATTGAGGTGATAACTGCCCAGCTCGTTATTCGAAATTTGAAAGTTGATATACGATCTGTGCAAGTTCTATAACTCCAACATTACACTTGACATACGATAGACAGAGTTATGTTCAATAATGTCTATCTGCAGCTAAAATTATATCGGTGTAGTGGGGATTAAAGGTACATGCCCACTAAGAAGGCACACATTTTTATTCATATCATCGGTGGCATCACCTGAGACATTTTCTGGCAAAATAAACATTCATTCACCATTACTCCACGTATTGATTGACATTATTATACATTTTATATCGTAAATGTCCACACTGATATCAGGGGCGATAACCGTGTTTCCTTAAAATGTTAACGGACATTACTATTTATTATCTGTATTTATTTTTTTGATGTGCAATGATCATACTTTATAATATGTCGAAAATATTTTTTTTTCAGGTGACGCATTTCATTAGTACATGTATAAATAATTAAAAAATATCGTGCCTAATTTGCATATGAAAATAGCTTTATACCACCGCGAGTCATTATCAGTAAAATAAATATTACTAACTTATTATATCTGTATAGCGGGCACTCGTACTTTTTAGAACTGGTGGAATAGTGACACAATTATACACTTATTTAATTCCTATAAAGAACATGTTGTGCCTACTGAGTGGGCATGCACCTTTAAAGGTACATGCCCACGCAGTAGGCACAACATGTTCTTTATAGGAATTAAATAAGTGTATAATTATGTCACTATTCCACCAGTTCTAAACATTACGAGTGCCCGCTATACAAATATAATCATTTATTAATTATCAATTCACTGTTAGCGACGCGCGGCGGTAACAGTCTATTTTGATAATGTGCGGGGACGACGACTTTCACATCAAGGCTTGCGGTGCCAGTAGGCTTCCCAATATGTAAACAAGAATATCAACATGTCGAAACGTCCAGGACGGAAATTGTATGAAACAGCGTCGGCCAAAAGAAAGGCGAAATGTCTGAGTGACAGGCAGTACAGAGAGAGAGAGAGAGTGGTTAATATTGGCGACCAGATCACCAAATGGAAAGAGTTGCGTGGAGATTTAGATTTGGACTCGAATAGAGATTTTTCTTCTCAACTTCCGATACTTCACTGCGCATGTCAAAGATGTGATATGATTGACCGTGTCACGTGACGCGTATTGGTAAAAATAGCATGAGGTCAGAAAATACCCTTTCTGGTCGCGGCATATAAAATGCGATTAACACCAATTAACACGCGCCGTAATTAAAAATAACTCGTTAGTGGGTAGACATATGGTTCATATAAGGCATGACAGAAAATGAAAAGTTGTAGTACAGTGTAACCTGCTGCGTGGGCATGTACCTTTAAGGGTGGTGATGTTTTAATGGAAGGCCGCCAGCAAACTATATTGGCTGTCTAATCCCCGTCTCTCGGGATATTTTGTTTTCTAGGTTCCGTGTATGGCTGACATTGATACGTGCATGAGAAAGATCGCAAGCCTATCTGTGCAAGCAGATACATACTAACTTAAATCCCGGATGCAAGGTACATCATTGAATATCAAAATCGAATTGCTCAAAGCGACGTCGTCGTCGTCTTTGTCGTCTTCGTCGTCGTCGACACTATACTACATGTACAGTGGAACCTCTCTAAGCCGGACACCAATCACATAATTATATCTTAGTAACGCATCTTGGTAATCTTGGTAACGCATCTCAGATAATAATGCATGATCAGGATTGCAAAAGACAAAATTATGTCCACGAATGGTTATATGCCTGATTTACAATGGAACATCTCTAAACTGGACAGCCTGCGGCCCGCAGGGTGTCCAGTTTAGAGAGGCTGCACTGTCATACTGGAATGGGTGAACGCCCTTACTGACAGCTGGTATTCATACATGATGGTATACACCACATATGAATGGCGTGTGGCCCTGTCAAAAATGAGCATGGTAATAGTAATAGACACCAAAATGAGTTCGTTTAAACACATTTTATAATTTTCAATGTACAATAGGTTTGGGCCAAAATGACTTATATATTATAAAACCAACAAAATTTCAACTTTGAAGCAAACCAATGACTTTACCAGTTTTAATTTAAAATTACTGCTCATTTGATTATGCGGCATATATTGTATTGTTTTAAAACAGTTTTGTGTCTCTTTATTCATTTTTAACAAATCACGAACCGTTCACCGGTATATATATATATACATATACCTACTGTTCGAACATTATGCCATTGTGACCACGTCAGTGGTGGCTACCCGGGGGCCGTTTCACTAAACTACGTACGACTAAAATGTTCGTAAGTGCAAAATTATGATAGTCTGTGAATTTCCCATTAACAATGTTTTCTTGTAAACAATTATTGGATTTACATTTATTGAGAAATAAATGTAAATCCATCAATTGAAATTTCCAGATGATCCTAAATTTGCACTTACGAACATTTTAGTCGTACGAAGTTTAATGAAACGGCCCCCATAGTAACATCGGCAAGTTGAATATCATTTTGTGTCGACAAGGGTAAATGGAACAATGGGGCTATAGGTCCGCATAAGTACCTCAAATAATTAATTTTACAAAGAAATGACGTAAATTTGCCATTAAGCGTCAGTGGGAAAAGCGGGCTACGTCCATAATGGACTCATCCACTTCTTCCACTGACCCCTTCATTTATCACTGATGTTGCACTCCGCGCCGGCGTAAAATGTTTCATGTCGAAAGATGCACCGTTTTCCTGACGATAGCAACTCAGATCTGCTTATATCTCGCATAAACACATTTCCTATGAATACTATAACCCATAGATCGACTGAACGGGTTGACTTAGCGCATCGGGAAATATATCGTTGCGGAGGGCTGACATTTGCCTTACTTCTGCAATAGACCGAAATGATATGAATCGGTTGACTGTTTTTGAGAGTCCGTTGTCTCGAGTCCGTCCGAATACGGCCCATTAAAACATCTTGTTAATGTGTTATAACACTGATTTCCTTAACTTATTTAAACCACTTATTGATTGTTTTGTGTATACAGTGGGGTCAGCGTGTAAGTTCACACACGAACGAACACGACAGGTTGGTTCCAACAGTTCGACATGCTAAGATTATATGAGACACGCGAAGTGATTTTTTACCCTCGGATATCTGCGTAATGTCATTAAACATGTTTACAAAAGTTACAATATTTTTCATATATAAAGTCAAAAGTTTACCAACCTGTCGTGTTCGTTCGTGTGTGCGCTTACACGCTGACCCCACTGTATGTATGGTATTCATAGACATTGGTTCGTTACTTCAACCTGTGTTTGTGCTGACTAATTAAAAAAAAAATGGTCATGTGTCACAAATACAGTTGTTTTAGAATTGTAAGGGAAATACTGGTTACGTAAAATTTATGTGTCACCGAAATCGTGCTAATCAGTATGTGCATTTTGAGATATTTGATTTATCAGCAAATTCCTCTTTAATGAAAATGCATCGTTTTCCAATTTGTATGCGTCTCTCTATTCATGCATTATCATTATCACATTATGACGTTAGTTGATGTATGATAACAATTTTCCGTAATGGATATCCATTCAATATAATAACTGTTTAAATAAACGCGATTATATTCATATAGTTAATTAAGATTAGTTAACTGTGGGAAAATCAAGTTGTTCGACATGCTAAGATTATATGAGACACGCGAAGGGATTTTTTACCCTCGGATATCTGCGTAATTTCATTAAACATGTTTACAAAAGTTACAATATTTTTCATAAATAAAGTCAAAAGTTTACAAATTTTTCAGAGTACATGCGGAATTATATTCCGCATGTACTCTGAAAGTTTTGTAAACTTTTGACGCCATTTACGGAAAACATTGTAAATTTTGTAAACGTATTTAATGAAATTACGCAGATGTCCGAAGGTACTAAATCTCACATGGCGTGTCTCATATATAGATGATTACAGAAGTAATCATATGCAAGTATGTATGGAAATTAAATCTGCATATTGTTTGTATATTGGTATCAGTTATCACACTGATCATCGATGTTAATCGTTAATACAGTGTAACTGCACACATATGTGGTTGTGACACGTGATGCGGAGGTTATGGGATTTATGATCAGTGTAGCTCCTGATCAAATAACACAATCCTGATAACGATCTATATTGCTTGTTAGAAGCATGACCGGTGATTCATTGATGGAATGGCGATCAGTGCAGATCTCGATCAGGCTGTGCGGATGCACAGGCTGATCTGGATCTACACTGGTCGCAAAATCAGTCAGCCGCATTTTTCCAGTCACAGTAACACATATAATGAGTGGTTGGTTTCGGGTGTGTGGTTCCTCGGGTATGGAGTGATTTGTATGGTGTGCGTGTAGCGGTGTTAAATCACAAAAGTCTATGTCAGTGTTTACAAGATAACGAAGGCTGATTTTGGATATTCATGTAGGCCTTGTATGTGTTCATTTATTTCATACACGTAAACGTATATACAACGCAGATATTACAATTATTAATGGTTAATTAACCGGTACACGCAACCAGATCGGCACAGTAACAGACACAATGATGATAATACTGGGTATTAGACTGCGCAGTAAATCCACAGGGCCGGGAATTAGACAACCGAACAATTCCTCACGTGATGATATTTATATCTGATAATTTTGAAAATATCTACCCGTAATGACGTCTCTGTGGGGTACCGCTGCTTCTGGGTTGTCCGGTTAGCTTCTCACCAATCAGATATGTGAGATGGTATGGTTGTCGCCAGATCGGACCAGTGGGTTTCCTCCGGGTACTCCGGTTTCCTCCCATATTAATGACCACCCTTACGCATTTATCTGTGCCAACGAAAGCATTGAATACGTGTTCTCGCGCTTGTTTGTAATCGTTGGTAAAATAAATAAAGTTTAAACTTTATACCCGCTTCTGCTCAGATTTCATTTGCAGCGGCGGGAATTAGATTTTTCAGAATATCAATTTACCCGTGGGTGTAGCAGATTGGATATTTGTTTTGTCTTTCTCACCAGTGTAGACGTAGATCAACGCAGTCTGATTAGTGTCTGCACTATACATGCATTGATTTTCTTCCAGATATATATTCTTCATAGCACTTCAGGACACAGGTTGAAGTAACGGACCGAGGTCGTTAAACACATTAAATATACCTAAACTCATTAATAAGTGGGGGGAAAAATAAGCTAAACAAAATCTTTACTCCCTCCTATACACAGTACCAAGGTTCCCATGTTTTTAATGGGCCGTACTCGGACGGCCGCGAGACAACTGACTCTCACGAAACAGTCAACCGACCGACTGACCGACTGTTTCGTGAGAGTCAGTTGTCTCGCGGCCGTCTGAGTACGGCCCATTACAAACATGGGAACCTTGGTACTGTGCATAGGAGGGAGTAATGTTGTTACGCATGGACCTATGAAGTTGAGTGGAGCATACTGATATTAAAAGTATGTACGAAATTGAACATTGGAATCCGTTTTCTTATATATAGCTGTAACTGGAGAAACAGAGCTCATACCATTTGAGGTTATTCAAACTTCTGATATTCTCCTGAATCCTATTAAAGGGGCATATCAGGATTAATTTGAAAACAAATACTATAACAAATAAAAACGTGTTTTCATCATGGCCATGTGTAAAGTGGTTTAATTAAACACAAAATGCTGTTATGCCCCTTTAAGGATCAAAACCATAAGTCATAATCATTATGGGTGTATCATCGACTGAATGGTGAACATTGCAGACCCTGATCAGACTGCGCGGATGCGCAGGCTGATCTGGGGCTACACTGATCGCATAGCCCATTAACACAATCTCGCGAACCTTTGACCCCGTCCCCTCCACCCCGCATCATCACCAGTTTCCAGGCGCATGTCTGAGCCATATACATGTATATATGCATAATATATATATATATATATATATATATATATTCTCAGATATTGGCTTCTAATTATTATATGCAATTGTCTTTCAGTCATTGTTCAGCCGTATTAAGCACTCGATGTGAAACAACGTTTATCAATGCAATTGTGAATACTGGACGCTAAGGGTATTCGAACATACGGGGCCTCAATAAATAAATTAATAATCAATTGAAACATTACAAAAGTCAGGGATACTTCGCATATGGCACAGTTGTGGCGTTGTATGTTCAATACTTGGCGCATAGTTTACACGCTGGAGATAAAGTTAATGCTTAATATTGACGTTAAGATAAATGTTCCGCCATGTCAAATACGGAATGATTAATTTTTTTTACCAGTTTAGAGCATGATTTGTTAATCAGAATTTTCTAAGTCGCCCTGCGTGACAGCCAGAAAATTCGCGTTGATGATCATGATTACTTGGCACACTCATGAAAATCGTATGCACATGTTTGTTTGAATCACAATTACTGGTTTGATCCACATCGCAAACACTGTAGCCCCTAGTCAGGTCAGAGGCTATGATAAATGTTCGCAAGCCAAATGTAACTGCAGATATGAGGCGTTTTTGGTCAGCCCGGCTCTTGGACTACTAGTTCACTTCTGCAGACCGATACAGATATATTCTTTTTTGTTAGACCCATACTACGGAGCCCCGCAGGGGACGTAGAATGCTTTTTTTTTATTAATTCGTTCTCACGAAATAACAATTCGTTACCTCAATTTAACAATTCGCTCCCACGAATTAACAATTCGTTCCCTCAATTTAACGATTCGTTCCCACGAAATAACAATTCGTTCCCACGGGAACGAATTGTTAATTCGTGGGAACGAATTGTTAATTCGAGGGAACGAATTGTTAAATTGAGGGAACGAATTGTCATTTCGTGAGAACGAATTATTAATTCGAGGGAACGAATTGCTACATCGTGGAAACGAATTGTTAATTCGTGGGAACGAAATAATAAATTGAGCGAACGAATTGTTATTTCGTGGGAACGAATTAATAAAAACAATCCATATCACCTGCGGGGTTACGTACCATACAGGGTGTTTAATCGATTGAATCGTGATTAGTATAGGTCCTGATCAGACTGCGCGAATGCGCAGGCTGATCTGGATCTACACTGCTCACATATGCCATAATCATCCATTTCACAAGCAACAGGGACATATGTGTACGTTTATTTCTCGTGACGTTGCCATTATTAGCATAATTGTTATGTTCCAGATAATCATTATCAATTGATAACATTATATAAATTTTCTTTAAAACATGCATGGTTGAATGTCTTCAAACACTGACTGCAGGAGACGATTCAAGCGAAAATTACCTATGTGTTAATATAGCAATAACATATTTAATCCGGAATTTCACACACAAATACTATGCTTGTCTGGAGCGTTCAGTGATATCTTACAGTTTGTATCAGACCATATATCGGTGTAAAGTTGAAAACTTAAAGACCAACACGAGGCGTTTGCCACAGTGGGACTGGACATTCAGGAATACTGATGGCGCTTGAGGACATATGGTAAGTCACATGTTTCATCCGTTTACGTCATATGTAGTAATTGTACATATAATGTATTATACATATGTTTCACCACCAGCATAAATCACATGAGTTGACACATGCGCAAAGCCATGTATTTAAAATTTTGTAATAATTTACAGCGGGATAATGAAGTAAAACAATGTGTTATTCTTCAATTGCAATACATACTAAACTATGTGTCATATTAAAACACACTGTTCTGTAAGAATGAATTACTTAATTATGTAACCGTGTAGTTTCAATAGTTTCAATACAATAGGTGCACACTCGAAAAGATAGTTTTCGGATACTGGAATGTTGGCGAGTTTCCGATGCTTCCAATTATTTTTCATTCTGTTTCAAGCAATCTGCTCACTAGACGTTGCCAAGCATTAAAGGTACATGCCCACTCAGTAGGCACAACATAGTATTTATATCAGAGACATCATCTGAGACATTTTCTGGCAAAATAAACATTAATTCATCATTTCCCCACGTTACGATTGACAGTATTATACATTTTATATCAGAAGTAAATTTTCACACCGATATCAGGGGCGATAACCGTGTTTCTTTACTATTACTATTTATTCCCTATATTTATTTTTCAATGTGCAATGATAATACAAATGTACATTATAATCTGTTTTTCAGGTGACACATTTAATTAGTATAAATAATTAAAACAGTCCATGCCTCATTTGCATATGAAAATAGCCTGATACTACATGGTTATATCTGCATAGCGGGCACTCGTAAGTTTTAGAACTGGTGGAATAGTGACACAATTGTACACTTATTTAATTCATATAAAGAACATTATGTGCCTACTGAGTGGGCATGTACCTTTAACTATTTGTATTTTACATAACAAGTAGTAATAGTATGGACGAGTCTATTCACAACATATACGTGCATGTTTCGCATTTCTGAAAAAAGCTACATATATGTTGTTGCCTTGCAAACAATCATCGACAAATTTACATTTACGGAACACACGAAATAACAATTCGTTCCCTCAATTTAACAATTCGTTCCCTCGAAATAACAATTCGTTCCCTTAATTTAACAATCCGTTCCTACGAAATTCGTTCCCGTGGGAATTGTTATATCGTGGGAACGAATTGTTAATTCGAGGGAACGAATTGTTAAATTGAGGGAACGAATTGTCATTTTGTGGGAACAAATTGTTAATTCGAGGGAACGAATTGTTATATCGTGGGAACAAATTATTAATTCGAGGGAACGAATTGTTAAATTGAGGAAACGAATTGTTATTTCGTGAGAACGAATTAATAAAAAAATCAATGTCCCCTGCGGGGCTCCATAGACATTGGATTATTATTACGTATAGTTACATGTGACCAATCACATTGCCATAATCATGGTCACATTCAGGCGACATTACATTACAAATGGACACGATATTGACTGAATGTAAATATTTTGATTTAAAGACGGCACTGGCTCGATGACCTTGTATGTCGGGATCGACTATTTAAGTCCCAATCCGATATGACTAGGCTAGCACGAAGTTGTCTTGCCCAAGGACACGCCGAATTGGACATTTGCGGAATCGAACCCGGGGTCTGCCGATCCGCAGTCCGACGCTCTACCTAAGGAGCTAATCCGGCCACCTCCATATTGACTGAAACCACCGTAGCCATTTTTGCGTACATGTATATATGTGGTTGTGACTGAATAAATTGGGGCTTGTGGGATCTGTGACCATTGTAGCTCCCGATCAAATAACACACCCATGTAGCTTAACCCATTAGCGACGGGATTCATTTATAGTAGTATGAAACTTTTGAGGAACAAATTCCCTATTTTCTTTATTTCATCTCAGATGCATATGTTGTTACCACTCATTTGAACCGTCTCGACGAGACGGTTCAAATGAGAGGTAACACCATATACCTACATGGAGTAATAAACAAATTATTGAGATTTGTTCGACTAAAATAATTGAGTCCTTAGGCTGAAGTGGGTTAATAAGGATCTATATTGCTTGTTAGAAACATGACGGGTGTTTCATTAATAGAATGGCGAACAGTGCAGATCCTGATCAGACTGTGCGGATGCACAGGCTGATCTGGATCTACACTGGTCGCCAAACCCATAAGTCACATTTCTCCAGTCGCAGCCATATATCATACGAGCAACACATGTTCGCTATTCGAATGCCGATAAAGGCAGAAATGGATATATTGTTATCATTCTCTGATCTCGAGTTATAGTCTCACATGATAAGCCGTAGTGTCTGTCACGTGACACAGGCTGTTGCGTATTATTGTTATTATGCTGATGTCTAATCTCAGAATATCAAACACAATCACATTGTCACAAAACTCTACATACATTGTCGCAATATGTGTAAATGTTTGCATGTGTGGTGTATAGATCTTTGTCGTTACAGACATAACAAGAACGAAACACTGCCATTGCAATAGATTTCCTTCATAAGGCAAAGTTGCTCACGGACGCTGCCACGATGTCCAATCGGAAGCCAGAAGTAGCGCCGGCTGTGACGACTTGATATGCGGGCTTTGCTACAAGGGTTATCGTGATCCCCGCCATCTCGGCTGCCTTCACTCGTTCTGCTTCGAGTGTCTACAGACGTATGTAAACAAACGGAATTGGAAGAAGACGTTGCTATGCCCATTGTGTCAAAAGGAGATGATTCTGCCCAAAATCGGTGTGGACGGAATCGAGCGCGACTTCTTCATCCGGGCACGACAGGAAGTGGATAAGTTAACGGTCACGTCCGAGTGTGAAAAATGTACGGAGAAGGCGTTTGCAAAGTGTCGGTGTCTCGAATGCGAGATTAATCTCTGTAAAACGTGTAAAACTACACACCGTGATAATGAATCAGATAAGGTGCACCATTTTCTGGAATTTGTGGAAGCCGCGCCAGATATTCAAACAGAGCCACAGTCAGTGATGCCGCTTCCTGCTAAGATCACACAGCCAACCACATGCGCCACTCATACCACGGAAGAAGTTAAAATTTACTGTACAAAGTGTAAAATGGCCATTTGTTCAACATGTAAGGCGGATAAACACAAAACACACCCGGTTCAAGACATGAACGAAGTGGCAAAAGTGATGAAAGATTCTCTCACGCCATTTCTCGCTAGCATTAAAGAATATTTACCAGAATTTGAGGAATACGCTCGCAAAGTAAGAAGCAGCCAACAAGAGTTGGATACTGACCTTCAGAATGCGATCCACGAGATAAAGAGTCGGTCAAGATTCTTACAAAGTGAAATCGAGAAAATCGGCCAGAAGTTAATAAGTGAAGTAAGAGAGCGACACAAAAATGAATCGGAAGTAATTGACGCGGATGTTAAGCAGGTCAGTATCTTGTTCTGAGTTGCATTGGAAACTTCCGCATGTTTTAACCAATTTCCTTTTGAAGATACACAGTTTTTCTCACCAAGAGTATATAGTGTTACTACTCAGTCGCAGTCCTATTGAGACTGTTAAAATGATTCGTAACAAGATATGCATGCGTTTACATTTATGTAAGTAACAATTGATACATGTGACACAATATATCGCATGTATCGGTTACACAAAGCAAATGTTACTAACATTCTGATATCGACTTTGTTCCCGGTAAAATATATACAGTGTATGATACCACGTATCTGTAGCCTATTTCACCAACATTGCAAAGTATACTTATATAGCGAAGTATACTTTGAGGGAGAAATTTTCAATTTAAGGATAACTTTATTAATTTTTATTATACTGAATTTATTACATTATCACAGCCATTTTGGCTGTGATAATGTAATAAATTCAGTATATTAATTCCGCATACCTTTAATCATCAAATATATGCAGTTGTTAGTTCTATATGAACTAATGCATTTCAGGAAAAATAAATGATTACTCCCTCAAAGTATACTTTGCTAGATAAGTATACATTGCAATGTCGATGATGAAACGGGCCCCTGAAATGTTATAAACAGTAGGAACTATGTAGTTGTAGGTAAACATGCAACATCTAACATAATGCATACTGCAATGACTTATGCAAATGTTTTTATTGACATACCATTTAACATGTACATTTACACCCCAGGTGATCAAGGCCTACCAGTCAATGGCAAACACGGCGTCGTCGGCGGAGCGTATCATGAAGATCGGCAGCGACCTGAACATCATCGAGTCGTCGGGGCGGATACAGCGGCGGTTCTTGCAGGTGGAAGACGACCTGCCCAAGTTAGCACGGGAGAAAATCGAGACGGTCGGATTTGTACCAGGTGGGCTTAAGGCAAACAATCTCCAGTCAATGTTTGGCCAGTGTTCGAAGGGCGAAATCGAGATGCCAATGTTGCCAATACCATGGGGAATTCGCGTGGCAAAGGAATTCGAAATGCGTTCCCTCGCGAGTTTCAAAATTAAGATGGAGCCGGACACCGTACAGGCGATAGCTCCAGTGTCGGATAACGAAGCGTGGATTTGTTGCGGCTGGGGTTCGCAGGAGGTGTACCTGTATACACGAGATGGTGAGAGAAAAAAAACGGTAAACGTTGGAATGCAAGTGGATCATTTGTGCGCGACACCTAAAGGGGAAATACTCGTGTCTAGTTACGAGGACAAGTACATTAAGAAAATAAACAAAAACTATGAAGTGTGTGATTTCGCTATGCCGCATTTGTACCCGGGCGGTATGGTAGTGAACAAACGAAATGAGTTATACGTCTGTGCTGTGGACAGCTATACGACCAGGCGATCGCAACACTCGACTCGCGTCATATTGAAGATGTCTGCATACGGCATGAATCTTGATGAACTAGACGAATACAACGACACTAGTCTGTTTGGGGCTCCGTACCGTATAGCGGAGGCTTCCAACAAGGACCTGTGTATCACGGACCGGGAGGAGACGAAGTTACGAGTGACCGTGATAGACCACGAAGGGATGACTCGATTCACATATCACGGTCCTGACGAGATAAAGATGAAACAACCGTTTAATCCGCTCGGACTGTGCGGCGATAGTTACGGGAATCTACTGGTGTCAGACTGGGGAAATCACTGTGTACATTTGCTGAATAAGGAAGGAGTATTCCAAGGTTTTATGCTCAGTAAGAAGGATGGTATTTTCAAGCCAAACGCACTGGCGCTAGACAAAAGTGGAAACCTTTGGGTGGGTGACGGTAATTCATCCATCAGAGTCTACAAGTATGGAAAACGGCACATGGAATAACATAAAGATGGGTTGGGATGATGTGTCAACCGATACACATACTTTATGAATACAGTGGAACGTCTACAAACCGGACACCCTGGGATGTCCCCGGTTTCCACTGTAAATCAGGCATATGACCACTCCAATACATGTTTTCATGCTTTGCGATCATGAACAGACATTGCCATCAGAAATTAATGACAGTAAAACCCATTAGAATTAGGCTCCCATGGGTTTCTGTGTGTTCGGTTTCGAGACGTTCCACGGTACTTATAAAAGTACATTATGGGATTTGTATAACAGTGTAAACTTATTCGAACAAGTTCCCATCAGTGTGTGGATTGATGGCTAGTATTCAGTAAATATGTAGATAGTTTTTGTAATACATATTGAACAACTCCATCTACAAGGTGGGGGATCACGTGGTTTCCGAACGGCATGACGTCATGTTTTTTTAGATGCGTTTACAGTATATTTTCTTTAATATCTTGCTAATGGAATGACACATTTTTATGAAATATACCGCAGCAAATGCGGTACACGTTGCCCTTTATTGTATAGGCGGCTTTAATCTCATAATTATGTCGTTTTGACGAAGAATCGGTTACAATAAATGTAAATAAAAACTAGAGAACGTGAATGTAATAAATAAACGGTACTCGATTCTTTGTGAAATTTTTAAGTTATTGTAAAGCACTTTCAGAGCACCCATAAAACACACATGCCATCGTATTTGGTGCGCTACATATCATAACAATCCGTCCGTTTGTTAGGAAGATTTTATAATATCTACTGTAAAACTTACGTTGATCTACAGGCAATCTACACAACCACATTGATAAATGTTGACATCTGCATTGCAAACAAGATGTGTAGCATTATCACATAGATCTATTATTTTTAAATATTAAAAATGGAAATGAAGTAACTGTCACACTGCGCATCTTTTGTGGCTGTGACTGGCGAAATTGGTCTTATGGTATTTTCGAACAGTATAAATCCAGATCAGCCTGTGCATCCGCACAGTCTGATCAGGATCTACACGGTTCACTGTTTCATTAATGAAACACCAGTCTAACACGCACTATAGATCGTCATTAGGCTACACGAATGTGATATTTGATCAGGATCTAGCAATAAATCACATAAGCCCCATTTATCCCGTCAACACAGTGCATATGTGCCGTGAAACAGTTTTGATATCCTGTCAATACGACATAATCACTGCATATGAATATGTGTGGTGACTAGGGATATTTTGTTTTTGCATTTAAAGCCATTTGTAGGTGTTAACAGGATAAATAGAATAGTAGGTTAGTGCCGTGAATTGAAAAAATATCTTGCGCCACGGAAACGGGATGTGCTCGGCAGAGCCTCGCCCATCCCGTTTCCTAAGCCTTGCCAGATATGTTATCCCATTCACGGCACTAACCTACTATTCTCTATTTCTCCTGTCACAGCCAAATATGAAGTTGGACTGTTGTGACATACACCTTGTTCTGTATCAGTAAAGGTATTGCCCACCCGCGGTGGTTGAGGACGTGCGGTAGGGATGCACCGGACGAATTGCCATGGCTGTCTGATTCCCGTTTCCGCAGGTTGTATTGCAGTCTAATTCACATCAATGCCTCCCACGGCGGAGACGACATTGATACACGCCTTAATTATAACATTGCTTTATATTTGAAATTACTGTATTAAACCACGTGTATCAGTATACAATTCTTTGCCCGGACACGACTCGTTTTTAAATGTATGCATAGTTATGTTATTGCAAACATACTACTGTCTGTTTCACGTTTTGCTGCAGACGAACATTTGACCATTAAGCACATTAAATCTAAAAAATATGTAAAAGTAAGTACGTTTTCATCAATAAAAAAACCCTACCCCAAACAAATCATTTGATGAAATTCCATCAAATATTGATTTTATTGCGCCAGGTTTCGGAGTCAATTTCCAATTTTGTTTGATCTTTCAGGATACAAAAACCGAAAAGTTTTGGAAATTGACTCCCCATGTTTTCCCATAGGAAAATCGTTTTTTCGCAATAAAATCAATATTTGATGGAATTTCATCAAATAATTTGTTTGGGGGAGGGTGACATTTTTGTTATTGATAAACAAGTATATCTACTTACTTTTAAATATTTTTTAGATTTAATGTGTTTAATAGCCAAAAGTTCGTCGCAGCAAAACGTGGAACAAACAGTAGAAATATATGTAGTAAATTGAATATGGTTTGAATTGAAAAACAAATGTTTATTGAAATGCTCTCCAAAACGTCGGTTGTTGAAACGAATGATCTGAATTGAACACACACGTATTTAAAACATGTTGCTTGTGTTACTATAGGAATGAATGGCCTTTTTATGGAATTTATCGGGGTATAAACTTGGAAAAGTCGCGGGAATACTGGACGAAGGCCAGAAGGCCTCGTCCAGTATTCCCGCGACTTTTCCAAGTTTATTATAGGAATGAATGACCTTTTTGTGGAATTTATCGGGGTATAAAATTGGAAAAGTCGCGGGAATACTGGACGAAGGCCGGAAGGCCTCGTCCAGTATTACCGCGACTTTTCCAAGTTTATATCCCCGATAAATTCCACAAAAAGGCCATTCATTCCTTATAATTCCAGCATTAGAAATAAATTCATCAAGAAAATGTGTTTATTTTACGTTTTCTTAAGAATGATTTTAATATACATTTTGGACAGAGATTTGCTACGGGCCAATCAAATGTTAGGGAATTGTGTAAATATTTTTGTGCTGGAATTATTAAATTGATATCGTGTCATTATATACAACAGGTATGTTCATATTGTAGTTGCGTATTGTCATTCCGTCATAATTCCAGCACAAAAATATTTACACAATTCCCTAACATTTGATTGGCCCGTAGCAAGAATCTGTCCAAAATTTATATCCCAGTAAACTCCCACGCCGAACTTCTTTCCGTAGCCGTGAGGCGCAGTTAAAATAATTCTTAAGAAAACGGAAAATAAACACATTTTCTTGATGAATTTATTTCAAATGCTGGAATTATAAGAAATGAATGGCCTTTTTGTGGAATTTATCGGGGAAATAAACTTGGAAAAGTCGCGGGGATACTGGACCTGGACGAAGGCCGGAACTTCTTCCAGTATTCCCGCGACTTTTCCAAGTTTATACCCCGATAAATTCCACAAAAAGGCCATTCATTGCTATATTACCCCGGGTGAGAATGCTGGGCCACGCGCCAACCCCTCTCATTGTTAGCATATATATTCAGATGGTAGTAGAGTGATATCGTGATTGTGTGGTCATTATACCATTGTTTCCCAGTTTAATGTGGGTATGCCAATTATATTTGCTTACAGTATACTAGTATAGCGTGACAATAATATAACACAAGACAAAAAAAGGCATATATTACTAAATTTCATGTTTTATCGCACAAAATGGACCTTCACAATGTATCGACACGGTTGCATAAAATATACATTCACATTGTAATAACGCTGTGTAATATAACTCGTACTACATTCGTGTAATAATTATGCAAATGAGGCCGGTACATAAAACACGCTAGGTGGTCATTACACATTCAGCGTATTGTGCTGTGCTTATGTAATACATATAATCTGGCATTTGCCTAACTTCTGCAATAGGCGACAATGATTTCAATCGGTTGACGGTGTCGTGAGAGTCCGTTGTCTCGAGGCCGTCTGAGAATGGCCTATTAAAACATAGGGACCTTGGGAATGTGTTATAACAGAAAGCAAAATCAAATTATTTAACTTACATGTATTTATTTTTAACTTATTGATATAATATTACAGATATATTTAATGTATTTATATGCGACTTCAACCTGTCACAGTGTGTTTAACCCTTAAACAGTATATAAAGAATAGTAGGTTAGTGCCGTGAATGGGAAAACAATATCTGGTAAAGGCATAGGAAACGGGATGGGCGAGGCTTTGCCGAGCACATCCCGTTTCCGTGCCGCGCCAGATATTTTTTCCCATTCACGGCACTAACCTACTATTCTATTTATCCCGTCAACACCTACAAATAGCTTTAAAATGCTATACAAATAACCCCAGCCACCGCACATATGCATACACAGTGATTAGGTCGTATTGACAGGATATCAAACATGTTTCACGGCACCGTGTTTTACGGCACATACGAACTGTGTTGACAGGATAAATACCTCTACAGTGGTGTTTGCGAACAGTGTAAATCCAGGGGTCCGTTTCACTAAACTTCGTACGACTAAAATGTTCGCAAGCGCAAATTCAGAATCGTCTTGAAATTCCAATTGATGGATTTACATTTATTAAGCAATAAATGTAAATCCAATAATTGTTTACAAGAAAACAGTTTTAATGTGATATTTACAGATTATCATAATTTTGCACTTGCGAACATTTTAGTCGTACGAAGTTTAGTGAAACGGGCCCCTGAAGAGCCTGCTGGTGACGAGCCGTCTTATTTATCTGTTAATTGATATTTTCTACTGAGAGCACGTATATTGTTCAATGCCACTGCACCACATGAGTGGACACGATTCGCGTCCAACACAGCTATCGCCAATGCGAATAAAATAAGCACGATTACACCAGTCCAGCCAATTGTCCTTGCGCTGATGCGACTGTCCGTGGCACTATGTAATTTCCGGTAGTACTTTGACGTTGACTTACGATTCCATTTAAGATCCTCTAACATTTTTGCGAAGCCAGCATTTCGTTTGGTTTGCGAAGTGTTGGAATTTGGGTCGAGAAGCCGGTAAATGGCACAATGACATTCACACTGACCAGTGGCTGCCGTCGACGTCGTCAATGCATTGGTCAGTGTTGTCGTTTCGAACAGCGCCTGTAATGAATAACAACATGACCACGATGGCATGCACATATACTAATAGTACAGTGGAACCTCTCTAAAACCGGACACCCTGGGAGGTTCCCAGGGTGTCCGGCTTAGAGATGTCCCACTGTAATACAGTACAGACGAGTGAGCACTCCAAGACATGCAGGCATACTTTACGATCATGAACATGCATTATAATCGGGGAAAGTGACAATTAAATCCATCAAGATAAAGCATACAACTGTTTACTGGGTGTCCGGTTTAGAGAGGTTCTACTGTATTGACAATTCATTCTAGTACACCACACGGGCGTTAATCCGATGTAACTTTCCGGAATAAAGCCAATATTGAATATATACTAGCGGAAAAAAGTAACTGTGTATGGTTATCATGTTGATAAAGACATGATTTCAAGACATAAAACGATAAAACGATCAGATAGCATTGTTTATTAGGCAATTCTGCATAACTTCAATTCATTTAAAATGTCACAGAATCCGTCAGTTCATTGGTATTGGGGATGAAAGACACGGGGGTCAAAAACCAGTTCACAAAGTGAATGGACACCGTTTGCGTCGATGCAGGCCTGGCACCGTCGCCTCATAGAGCCTACCAAATTGTTGAAGAATGTCTGGGAAATGCCGTTCCAGATCTGGACTAACAAAAACGTCTGACCCAACGCTGCCAACGTCACCGGCTGGTTAGGCAGTGCACGTACACGACGTTGCATCTCATCTCAGACGTGCTCGATTGGTGCAAGATCCGGTGAGACTGCGGGCCACTGCAACACATCGCTGTTCTGCTGCGCTAGAAAATCCCTTACCACCCGGGCGACGTGAGGTCTAGTAGACCTTGAGCCAGCAATAATCCCCCATCCCCCCATGTGGGATTTTTGGTGTGTATGATTTTCGGATTCAGTAGCATATTTTCTATCAATCCTGGTTGTCTGCGCTCAAAAAGCCGCTGGATGAACAAATGGCGGCCATTTTACAAGATGGCCGCCTAACAGTATTATAATGTTTTATTAAGGACTGTTAACTTTCAGTCTGATCAATATTAACCGGGTAAATTGCTATAATTAAGTCACAATTTGAATGTGAAATGATTTAGAATATATCTTACATTTAATTACATACGTAAATGGCAATATGTTTTAAAATGGCTGCCGAAATAGGCTATTTTACAACATTTTTCTGCAAGTCGTGTGCTGTTACGAACAAATACAGACATTCATAAAGTTTAAACACATATACAATGCTTTCCTTCACAAATAATTGGAAAATACAGGTGATAGTCATGAAGAGCCTTCCACAATTGTCAGAAAAGTCAAAATGACCGCTAAAATGTTCTTGTTGTGTTCTATTCTTTACTGTATACTTGTTCTTTACTTGTTATAAACAGCATTGCATGCATACCAGTTTGAGGTATACAAATCAAATAATTTGATAACATATACATATCCAGGTATACAATGCTATAATATATATTCAAAATGGCCGCCAAAATGATCAGATGTTCAATAAGATAGATGATGAAGCTGCAGTTTTCTGTAATTAAACAACACTAACATTGCTATGTATATAGTGTGATATTCTGCTTATTTTAAAAGACAAATACGGATGTATTTCAATCAGTTTCAGTATTAAAGAACGAACTGTTTCAAAGTGTGTCCAAAATGGATTGACGGTTGACAAGGAATACAATGTTATTCTTGTTAACGAGCACACTTCTGACGCGAGCATGATGACCATTGGCCAAGGAAGTATGTATTATGGTATGATGAATGGCATGGGTATGCTTATCGCAAACATGCATGATTTCTCTCACATTAAGCATCCCGCATATGTCTCCACATGCGAGAATAATTTCAATTAACCCTTGATCGTGAGTTGAGAAAATAAATACAATACATGGTAACTATATGTAATTCATGCAGTCACTGATGTAATCAGTTCTACATTAACCAATACATGTGCTGTATTCATTATTCTAACTAAACATTATTGAAACTAATACACCAACAACTAACCATATACAGTGTCACCATGACTGTCGATCAGTTTCAAGATGACCATCAAGATGGTCGCAATTAGGAGATGTGATATTTACGGATCTAAATGTACACTTTTAATACAGCTTAAATTTCTAAAATTAGTTGATAATACACTTAGCCCGAGGAGGTCCCGCATCTTGCGATGACACCAAACTCTGCTAGCCCATGACATATACTCGAATACATGTCTCTGGTTGCTGTAGTAATGTAATATGATTGTCCATCAGCGGTGTAATAAAGTTAAAAAGACAACCATAGGGATTGTTATGCGGATTTAATGCCACATAGGGGTATATGGAGGCTAATACGTGTCTATTAACTGCAAACTACGTGTGGTATGTATGTGCTAAACAGGTACAATGTAAATATAAGTCTGCATTCAGTAAATAAATGTACACACGGTACATGATTATAGAGTTTTTGTATCATTAGAATGACATTACCTGGTGTCAAATAGAGAACAATATATTCAGACGACCCCAAAGAGCCAGCAAAACACACAACTGTGGTACAATACGGCAGAAAACGCCTTCCACCGATCTGATCCTTACCGCCGGCCTGCGTAAATAGTTAGAATGCAATGTAGACAATAGTTCAATTACATAGTAAAATACAAAATGTAATATGTCTCGATAGAGGCTATGTGATATTGTTTAGATGAACATTTTGATACATTGCACTATGTTATGGAGATTACGTTATCATTCATGGGGGTTTAAATGTATACTGATGGTCCTATGAGTGTGTGTGGCTACACGTGGTAGATGTGCATACTTCTTAAACTGGACTAGATTGATGTTTGAATACCCCGGAATGGCTTGTTCAGACTACATACATACTAATATTGGTTTGTATATATAGTAAATATTGGTAATTTGACACAACAGTGTATAATAACACGTGTGCTATAATTAAGAACACCAACTGTTGAAACATATTGGACAAAATAGTTTATGTATGCGTACATAACAGCTATATCAATATATTGTATATATTTGAAGAGCATATTCATGCTTTTAGAAAGATCATGCGCCTTCAATATCTTTGTTTATATGAAAATTATGAAATGGTATATCAACCTTACAGGTTATCAAATATCACTGTTATGACAATATGGTTAAATATTTACTTACAACGCCTCACTTACAAAATACAATATTGTCATGGGTGCCTCTCAAATAAGACTGATGGAACAATATACCTGCATGTATTAGGCAATGGCCATGATGCATGCACTGGTGTGCACTTACACTGGTAATGGATGACGGTCATACACATTGGAACACACACGTTCTCGTATGACACATACTGTATTTCAGTAGTTATACAAGTTATTCATGTCTACTATATACATGATTTTATAAGTACATGTGCCAACTACACATTTGAATCCTGTTCCTGCTGATGTCTCGGAATGGGTTGAGGTAATATTATTGGAATGCACGATAAATAGTGTGTACATTATGTGGAACCGGGATATATCTCATTTTCATCGGTTATACTACCTACTTTTATTTTGATGTCATACAAACTCATTTACTTGCTGGCTGTCATCTTGAAAGTGTATAAAGTATATTTGTCCCGTTTTACTGCAGCTTAGCTTGCTCGTATTATTTACAGCTATCTTAATGTTCTGTATTTTAGTATTTACTGTGTCGTACATGGAGTAATATGTGCTACAAATCATCCATTCGGCATGGTAGAATATTTTCTATATCCAATTTGCAAATTAGCACAACAGAAAACATACTATTGACAGTAATAATTATATTTATTTATTTATTTATTTTATTTAATGTTCTTTAAAGGCCTCTCAACAGCTGAGAGTAATAATTATCAGTATCAGTGACGTTCATGTTGGAATACACAACATAGTAATCATGGTAATTGTCTTGGTTCCATAAATAGAAAATGGAGATATAGAGAGACGAACAGACATTCATTATGTATTTGAAATGTGTGTGGATAACTAATATGTGGCTGTGGCGGAAGAAATGAGGCGAACAGTGTGGCTCCTGATCAAATGGCACACTCCTGTACCCTGAAAACCATATAGTATGCTTGTTAGAAGCATGATGGATGTTTCACTGATGGAATGGCGAACAATGCAAATCCTGAACAGACTGTGCGCATACACAGGCTGAGCTGGATCTACACTGATCATAAAACCCATAAGCCCCATTTCTGCAGTCACAGCCACATATACAGGTGTTAGTAGCTACAAGTTTATATGAACCTTCATAAGTAACTGGCAGCGTATAAAGAAAGACAAATTATTACATGTAAAATGGTCATTGTAAATTCAGTGGGTGGAGAATATATAGCTAAACTACTTTGTTTTACCATTGCATCATCTGCTGTAGACATTATGTAATCAGAATATGGGCATTCACTATATATTTCAAACACTAGTAAGTACAATTACCATTGATACAATTAATAAACACCGAGAGAGATTTTCATAATGAGACATATAGCGTAGTTGTTACCATCACTAAGCAAATGCGAAGCGGACGGACAGACGGACGAACACTCGGACACACTGTATCTGAAGTGTGCACGGATAGCTATCAGTAGTGCCTAAGTAGTTGCATATGCATTTAACAATTTATAAGTAAGTCACAGTGCATAACATAAATTAAATTAATTACATGTACAATTCCCATTGTAAAATGTGTGGGTGGGGAATGGTAAAAAATACTTAGTTTTTAACAGTGTATCATAGACTGCAGACATCAGATAATCGGCATATATGCAATTAACATGTCTAATGAACACTACTAGGTACCATTGACACAAACAAAAAATACAAAAGTACCATATTTTTATGGAGTTATTAAGGTAGGTGTTTTGCCATGGAAATTCAGTGGGTGGGGTAACAAAACGTGCAAAATTCTTCATCTGATATTATTTAATTGCACATTATTCCATAGTATAGTTATCAACACATCAGAAAACATACAAAACTGCCATATCAGTTGTTTCTAATGATAAAAAACAGTCGATTTTCAATGAAAAGTGTGATTTTTCACAATTGCGAAAAGTCCGAGGGTGGTATACTTTAAAATGGTGTCAAACATTCATCCAGCGGGTTACAGAGCGTAGACATACGGCATAGAACTCGTAATTGAAAATAGGGGGGGGGGGGGGGGGGGGGGGGGGGGGGGGGGGGGGGGGGGGGGGCAGGGGGGGGGGGGGGGGGGGGGGGGGGGGGGGGGGGGGGGGTGGGGGGGGGGGGGGGAGGGTTTGGGTTTCCATTTCTGGCTGACGGCCTATAGCGTTGTCTTTGCACAAATGGGATGACGTGAGCCTGGATAATTTCGTCAGGGTAGCGTACGGCGTTCAAATTGCCATCGATCACCACAAGAGCTGTTTGTCCAGTTGACGTGATGCCGCCCCAAACCATGACACTGCCTCCGCCAAATGCACGTCGCTCCACAACACAGGCGTCACTAAAACGTTCTCCAACACGACAATAAACTCTCTAAGTGAAATATTGACTCGTCCGTAAACAGAATACCCGCCCTGTCTCGGCGATTAAAGCGCAAGTGTCTTCTATACCAAGCCAGAGGTGCTACACGATGGCGTCTTGGCACACCTAGTCGGACAGCCGGACGTCACGGACGGATACGCCGTTCACGTAATCGATTCCGTATAGTTCTGAGGCTGATGGCACGCAACACAGGAATGGTCCGCGCTGTCAGACTTGCTGTTTGGAAGCGATTCCTGAGGTGCACTAGTCGGATATGATTGAACTGCTGTCGTGACGTCACGCGTGACGACCTGCACGTGGTCGGTCTCTGATATTACCAAATTATTGAAAACGTCTCCACAAAGCCTGAATAGTGTTTATGTGAACACCAAATTGCGTAGTAACAGCGCGATGGAGCATACCAGCCTGGATCATACCAATTGCGCGAAGTCGGTCATTTTCATTTAGCCTGGGCATTGCTCTACGATCACTTTCAACCGAAAAAAAATGTTTTTTCTGTTCCCCTGGTTGCCAAACAATGACCCGACAGTAGCAAAGTCGACAAAAGCTGGCGCAGTAAAATGTTGGGCGAAAAAAACAGACCAATGTCCAAGAAGCGAAACGGCACGTGCAAATACGGCATTGACCCAGCGATTGTGTGGCGGCGCGTCACTGGTAAACTGTGCAAAACATCAGGCTAAAATATTGAGCGGTGTTAATTTTATCCAATTATTTAGGTTACACTGTTATTTTTTTCCGCTAGAGGTGTATAAATGACAGACGATAATAAGTTGCTGGAGGTCAATCGATGAGTCCAAATATAGGTAGACCAGGTGTATTATCATATCATAGCCTCGTTTTCGTGTATACCGCTTTGAGCTGGCGCGTTAATATTGTAAATATTATTGTAAACACGTGCTATTTTTAAATAGTTTACGTCATATGTTGTAGACATGGTATTTGTATACCAGCGCAAACGCATTAACATTCGATAGAATTGCTAATAATAGTAACATCGTTTAGTGCTCTAGTGGGTAGATCTGCTGTTTGGTGATCGGACGGTCGTGAGTTAGAATCCTTCCAAAGGCATACATTTTTCTCTCGATTTTACTATTTTGGCGCCAGAGGTAACACACAAATCCCGAAACAGTCGTGCATTTACTTTTACACAACATTATAAAACACTTTACTTTGAACCTAATCATTGTGATATGCATTCTGCACATTCGTGTGTTATTGAGAAAGTCCACCTCGACTCGTTA
This sequence comes from Conchocele bisecta, assembly GCA_029237695.1. NCBI lineage: Eukaryota > Metazoa > Mollusca > Bivalvia > Lucinida > Thyasiridae > Conchocele > Conchocele bisecta. Next base: position 73,712,198 of record CM055274.1, on the reverse strand, counting down.
CAAATGCAAATATGTTACGGAGAACACCATGTCGAAAAATAAAGCTCTCACTTCAGATAATAAACAAATAAATAAATAAACGTGGATGCATGTGGTTCATAATTACCATGTCAATTGTTGTTACATGTAATAAAGATGCATTACAAAGAAAAAGAAAACACAAAAACAATATTTAAAAAGAATAATATATATATATAATGGCCAAAGTGAGGATCGAACGCATGCAGTGTAAAATTAAAATCAAGTGCCACCGTTGGCCGCCAGTTTACCCACTGCTCCAGTATGAGAAACTGTTTTGTAATCGCAATATATCGATCATGACTATAGCGACGCGCCATAATAAACCGGGAAATACCTACAGGAATTCTATGTTTATTTATACACCAATGTTTATATAAACAAAGCATGTAAACAACGCCATGTCAGGCTGGTATAAGTATAGTATACATTGCCTTTGCAATTAAAGAATATCGAGATGACTCGGAAAGTAAACTATCTCAAGAGTGTTCACTTCTTATTCCACTTATTTTATTGTTGCAGGACACACCATTAATTTTAAAGAATTGGTTACAGTTAAAGATGGGGTCCCGCACATCAGAAGGTATTGTATGGGTTATCATTTATTGCTTCAACCATTACAAATAGCAATTACTGTCTGTTCCACGTTTTGCTGCCGACGAACGTTTGGCCATTAAACACATTAAATCTAAAAAATATTTAAAAGTAAGTACTTTTTCATCAATAACAAAAAAGTCACCCTCCCCAAATTATTTTATTTCTTGAAATTCCATGAAATATTGATTTTATTGGGAAAAAAAGATTTTCCTATGGGAATTTAACATGGGGGCTAAAAATAGATTTTTTTCTTCAATATTTTTTTATTTGTCAACCGATTTTCAAAATCTAACTTTTGTTTTTTTAATTACATTCCCACCAGATTTCTGAGTCAATTTCCAAATTTTTTCGTTTTTTGATCCTTCAGGATCAAAAAACGAAAATTTTTGGAAATTGACTCCCCACGTTAAATTCCCATAGGAAAATCGTTTTTTCGCAATAAAATCAATATTTGATGGAATTTCATGGAACAATTTTTTTTGGGGAGGATGACTTTTTATTGATGAAAAAGTACTTACTTTTAAATATTTTTTAGATTTAATGTGTTTAATAGCCAAAAGTTCGTCGGCAGTAAAACGTGGAACAGAAAGTAGTTTGTATTACATGGTACATGTACATATTGGCATTATTTTGCCTCACTTGAATGACGGATTTTAATAATGTTGAGGTCAGTGGAGATAACCGCGTTGTCTCCAAATATTTTAACAAAAATCAATGTTTATTCAACGGAAATCAATATTTATTCGTACAATGCATTTTGTATACTTTATAAGATATCGACGGCAGTCGTAATTAAGCTTATGCACACTACTTATTTAAATATTTAAAACTAATCACCATTTCTTCACATGTACCTACAATGGAGATCAGCACTACCGACACGAAATTAAAATGTTAGTTAATAATGTGTAAAAAAGAACACTTTCGATGTTAAAAACATGTGGAATAGTTACATAATTAGGTACCCGCTTAAATTCCGTAAAGATGCATTTTTACATAATTTGAGGGCATCCAATTGAATTTGTATATGTCATGGAATTTGACCGAAAGCATAACTTCTCGCTACCATCTCTCATCTTTTATGATTAAAGATAGAGTCAGTACAGAATAGTGAAACCTCGCTAAACCGGACACACTGGGAGTTCCCCAGGGTGTCCGCTTTAGCGAGGTTTCAATGTAAATCAGACATTTGATTATTCAGAACCAAAGTTGTGTGCTATGCGATCAAGTACAGGCATTGTCACCTGAGATAAATGTCAAAGAAACCCATCAAAATTATGATCGCATATATTTCATGTTGTCCTTTTAACCCTCTGAACCCGAAAGCCCGCTATAGCGGTTTACGTAAACATTGCAGATCCAGATGAGCCGGCTCGTAACGAGCCGTCTCATCAGGATCTGCACTTTTTGCCAGTAATTTTCATATTTTTTAAAACCAAAAATACCCCCTTTTCATAAATGGACTCGTCTGAAAATCATTTTGTGACGGTTGGATTGGTTGCTAAATTAAAATCCATTCCAGGTACTTAGGGTTGAAAGGGTTAAAGAGGTTCCACTGTACAGGAACGGCATGTTATCCTATCACTATGGTGGCTGGATCACAAACATGCACATTGATACGGTAACGAAGTTATAGGACAATAGAGGAACGCCCAAAGTTATTTGACCTTGACCTGGGGCAAGGGGGAGCATAAAATGTGGGAGTGGGAAAATAAAATATGGATGGTAACAAACATGTACAAGGAGTGTTAAGAAAATACAGTAAAGAAGTTATTATAGGAATGAATGGCCTTTTTGCGGAATTTATCGGGGTATAAACTTGGAAAAGTCGCGGGAATACTGGACGAAGGCCGGAAGGCCTCGGCCAGTATTCCCGCGACTTTTCCAAGTTTATATCCCCATAAATTCAACAAAAAGGCCATTCATTCCTTATAATTCCAGCATTTGAAATAAATTCATCAAGAAAATGTGTTTATTTTCCGTTTTCATAAGAATTATTTTAACTGCGCCTGACGGTTACGGAAAGTAGTTCGGCATGGGAGTTTACAGGGATATAAATTTTGGACAGAGACTTGCTACGGACCAATCAAATGTTAGGGAATTGTGTAAATATTTTTGTGCTGAAATTATAGCGGAATGGAGAATCTCGCACATATCTACTAGACGGAAAATTTCAATTTGAACTTGGGCAAGAGGGAGTAGGCCTGGGGTGGGAAATACAATGAACATAGGAATGATGGGAAACATGCACATAAAGTTGGTTCATCGTGCATAAAGTAAAGAAGTTATAAGAGAATAGAGAAACGCGCACAAATATACTGGACGGAAACTTCAAAGTTATTTGATCTTGAGCATGGGGAGAAGATGGATGGGGTGGGGAACAATATGTATTGTAATAAACTTACACATGAAGTGTCAAGCCAATCGGTCATACAGTACAGGAATTACACCATAATTAAGGAATAAAACCATGGGCTGTTGCGTTTACTGTATTATGAACAACAGTTGGTCTGCTTAAAGTGCTTGGATTCTACACGCTCCTATAACTTCTTTACTGTATGACCGATTGGCTGCAAACTTCACACGGTAACACATTTATAGCAGAATGGAAAACGTGACTGACAGATGGATGGACGGACAACTTTTGCATCCCTATATCCCATTTTGGCTACATGGTGGGATAAAAACAGCATGGACCAGTCAATGCCATATGTTTAGATATTAAAGTGCCAGACCTTACTGTAATGTAATGTTGCTATATAATGCAGACATGTTTTACCTTAAACTTTGCTTGAATATCTACTGTCTGTTCCACGTTTTGCTGCCGACGAACTTTTGGCTATTAAACACATTAAATCTAAAAAATATTTAAAAGTAAGTACTTTTTCATCAATGACAGAAAAGTCACCTTCCCCAAAAAAAATTATTGGATGAAATTCCATCAAATATTGATTATATTGCGATTTTTTTCCTATGGGAATTTAACACGCCGAAATCTGGCGAGATAGCTTGAAAATGATGTCATAGTTTTGGATGTTAGGGCATTACATGGGAGGTTTGGTTCACATTCTTCCAAAAGCACCAATTTTGGCACAGACGTCGCCCGTACCTTACCGTTTCGATTTGTGATGGGTGCCAAGACGGGCGCCACTTGGCGCCGCCATATTTGAGAAATCCAATATGGCCGCCACTCGGATTAGAAATCAATCGTAGGTAAAAACCAAAAGGGCTAGAACCATGAGTAATACCACAAAATATGGGTATTCGGGGTCGTAGATTCAGATTTTGGTCTTATTTCGACGATTTGTGGTCAAATTCGCCACTCAAGGTCATCTTCAAGGTCAAATTCTGATCGAACTTCGAGTTTTAGGGAATAACAATTCCCAAACATTTAAATGACCATTTCCAATGATTAATATTAGCTTTATTTCGCACTGGTTTGAGATTATCTTCACATACATCGTTTGTTAAACAGACGTAAAGTTAAACAGACGTAAACCACATTACAATCAATCAATAATCACATGATTTCCGAACATCCCAAATAAAACCGTAATTCTGATAGGCCGAAAATGCGTGAACAACGCTACCGTTTTTATTACGTAGTGCAGTTAGCTAATCAATATTAGCAACAGCATAAAATTCCCTTGCACATTGATGTATGCATATCGCGAATCGTGAAAATTATGAATTGGGGACTTTGTTGTCTTTGTCAATCGGACAAAACTCAAGAAGCCTTGCAAACTCCCAAGGAGGAGGGACTTGTATCACTTGAGAGAGATCTCAACGACTTCAATGCTATTAATCCCAATACTCTGCCTTCTGGCATTAACGTCAGCATTGGTCAGTTGAATAATGGTCGAGGTATTGCAGCAACACTTACACCACAAAACTTGCAGGAGGTATTGTAGTAGTTCTCGTGTTAAACGGACGAGAGAGGTTATTGACAAAGATACCGGCCCGCACAATAGATCTAGTCCCAAAAAACTCAGATCATCTGGAGAATTTCACCCTCCGGCCAATAGCAAGTATTGTGTAATTTGTGAAAGTGAGGTCCAGATCAACGATCACAAAGTATTAACCGATGCCGTAGATGCCAACTTGAAGAGTTGGGTGAAGACCACGAACAACTTTCATTCACTTGACAGACTGGTTGCCGTAGCATCAGTACCACCATCAGTGTTATGTACATTTGTGTGACTTCACTCGCGCTTTCCAGCGACGGGACTCTGCTGAACCCTCACCTCCGCCATTTGACCCCGTCATTTGTGCTCAAATTATTGCTCTAATCCAACATTCGGACATCAATATATTTCAGCTTTCAGAGCTTCACAAGATGTATCAAAAGCTTATGAGTGATCATGGTCGCCCGTGCAGAGGTAAAACAAAGCCACACTCATCTCGATTCAAACACCATCTGATCGATGCCCTGCCGAATGGGTAGAGTTTTCCAAGGGCAATGAAGGCAGGAAGGATATTTACATATCTCACACATTGAAGGTGGCCGATGTGCTGGCAAAGTCATATGTGTCTCAAATGCGGGCTGCCGTGATAATGCACAAGTTTTTCCTACATAGCCAGGACCCCTTTCGGTGACTCATTCTCCCCCAACTGCCTCATGGACCCAGTCAACGAGGAGATGTGGAGTTTCTTTAACGTAGTACTCCGGGGCCCATCAGCCCTTCATGGGCGTGAACACCAATATTCGTCTCAAGGTCTTCACCACACACGATATGGATACTATAGATAGCAAGGCGCTCAGGGCAACTTCTCACTGGATATGTTCCACGAATATGTCTTGAGCGTGACGAACCATCTTTCGCACGAGAACCACGGAATAAAACTGCCACCAATCACGATAGACCCCTCCGATACGTCCATTGCGAAGCTTCCAGACTCTTACGTGATCCAGACCCCAGTTGAACTCTCTAAAACTGATGTATTTTCACCTAGACTTGATGTGCGAGGTGCCATTGTCAAGGACGATGCGTGGATGCAGCACGTCACCAGGTTGCTCGAGAAAGGTGAGCTTTCAGAGGGGGAGGGGTGGGGGGTGGGGGGTGGGGGTGGGGGGGGGGGGCGTAATCACTTCGTCGATGTACAACTTGTTGCTTGCGAGCGACGAGTCGGTGAAACCTCCTGCTGAGATCGGCGTCTATCCCCTCTTCCCAGACAAGGCCATGTCCGCTTCTTCAATGAAACACGCGATGGAGATGACTGGCCGCGCAGCTGCTGACAAACACGCCACTCTCGTGGTTTTAGATATGGCGGCAGCAAGCCACATAGTTCGCCTAACTGCGGCTAAGACATTCAGCGAGTACGTGACGCTTCACATAGTACCATTTCTGGAGGCACAACTGAAGAGAGGTACCCAACGCATCGACGCTGTTTGGGATAATTACCCTGAGGAAAATAACCCTCAAAGCTCTTACACAGCAACGGCGCGAGAATGGCACACGGACACGAGTTGGCGATGGAAGCACTCAGATACCAAAGCGTGAATAGAACAGTGGCTACCTAAAAATGAGAAGAACTAAAAGGAGCTGTTCTCATTCATCAGCACTCAGATATCCAAGACTGACATGGGCGGAAAGCAGTTCCTAAGTACTCACTTAGAGACCGTGCTCGCCAACAGACCTGTTGACCTTGCATCACTTCAGCCGTGCAACCATTCCGAGGCGTACACTAGGATCCTCCTGTATTTAGCACATGCCGCAGAGCAGGGCCATACAACAGCTTATGTTCGTACAGTGGACAGTGACGTGGTGGTTTTGGCAGTCAGATTTGTCGAGACACTTTGCCTGTCAGAGCTCTGGGTGGGTTTCGGTAGCGGAAGAAGTTACCGTTACATTCCAGTCCATTTCATATGCTCCAATCTCGGTTCGTCAAAGTCCTTGGCACTGCCCCTCTTCCACAGTCTGACCGGATGCGACACTGCATCATAGTTTCTTGGATGTGGCAAGAAGACCGCTTGGACAGCCTGGTCAAGCATACCTGAACTCACTAACACATTAGTGGCTCTAACGCACGACCCTAACATGTTCAGTATCGAGTCATTGCACATGCAGCGTATCGAACGCTTCGTCGTACTCCTGTACAGCAAAGGGTGTGGTGCAAAGGGTGAGGGACAGGCATCGCCTCTTCACCACAGGAAGTACATCACTGGAAAATATCCGCCTACCCAAGCGGCGCTGTTCCAGCATGTGAAGCGAGCACTTCTACAAGCGAGTTTCTACTGGAGTCCGGTCCAACAGGAAATCCCTGACTTCAGTGAGTGGAGTTGGCACAAAGATGGCACCAGTACATGGCAGCCCTCATGGACTACTCTCAGCAATGCTTCAGTAGCATGTGCCATTCTCTTACTGCGTCAAGTCATGCACAGGAAGGTACAAGTGCAACCGTGCCGGTGTCCGTTGCATGGTCCTCTGCAAATGCGAAGGGGGTACGTAAATAACGAGAATGTTGATGATGTGATGCAGTAGTAAGGACGCCATAACGTATAGGTAGCGAATTAGGAAGTATTGGTAACCATGACCTCAAATAGTGAAAAGTATATCTGAATATGATTATCTGATGCCACAAACCCACAAAAAGCGATATTATTTGTGATCCCAGCTCTTTTGACATTTTTCATACAATTGACCTCTGGCTGACCTCAGCTTAAGGCGACCTCTGCCGTGACCCTGGTATGTAATATTGCATCCAATCGTCAAATTAGGTCAGTCGTGTTTCTCAACCTCGGAAACCGATACAATGATATACTGTTCGTACATATTGATTAACACGGACTAAATATGACGAATTTGACTCAAAATTACTGATTTCGTACCCGACTGGCGGCCATATTGGATCTCGCCAAAATGGCGGCCCCGGGGGTTGTTCGTCTTGGCGCCCGTCGCAAATCGAAATAGTAAGGTATGGACGACATCTTGGCTAAATTTGGTGGTTTTTGAAGAATCTGAACCATATATCCCTAACAGTCCTAACTATAACAAAGAAAATAAAAGTTAGATTTTGAAAATCGGTCCACAAATACAAAATAAATCTATTTTTATGTTCGTCGACAGCAAAACGTGGAACAGACAGTAGGCCCTAACAAGGTGAAATACCATATAGTGGGTTAATTACAGAATGGATGAATTCGGAAGAAGCGCGAGAAAGGTGAATGTTCTTTATGACCAGTTATTCCTTATACAAATATGGTATACGTACTATGAGAAACCACAGGAATTTGAACAGATGGTCAGTATGTTGGTATCATATATGGGTATTTGGGTGGATTTTGGGTAGATTTGGGTGGATTTCGTTGGTTTTGGGTAATTTACATAGTTTTGTGCACTTACTAATGCTCAATCATTACACACGTCGATAGAAATCGTCAAAATACCCAAATGACCGTACTTATACGAGCAATTATACGAGTAATTCGCAGGAGCTGACGTAAATTGTATGTTTGTAACAATGCACCCAAACCACCAGAGATACCGATAACCAATAAAAAAAACGAAATATGAACCGTTCTTCAAGAACCTGTGTAAGATACCGCAGCAGTTATACTTGTTACACGTATATTGTGTGAACAGTTAATGCATATGTATCAGGTAACCTGCCCTGTATTGACCGAATACGTACTGACTGATAACATAGTGTTCTATCAGGCATTGACCTGATACTAACATCCGGGTTACAACGAAGTGAAAACTGACATCCCATTTGTCGGATGACGTCACGTGACGTTACCGAATGATGTCCGTGTAATGGCGCAACGTAAACAAGTCCGCGTTCTCTCCATAGCTAACGATATGTGGTAATTTTTTAGCATAAAACGTTACCTGATAAATAGAATACCAGGGTAGTGTCTTTTGATATCAAGTTTATCAGGCTCGGCTCGGAAACGGTAGGAATTCCTCAGCCAGCCTCAGAATGCCTATGCGTTTCCTAGCCTTGGCAGATAAACTTGATAAACTTGATATCAAAAGACACTACCCTGGTATTCTCTATATATAAATGGACAACAATCTGTGAGGTGTAGCCAAATGTGTAATGTTGGACGCTTCCGAAAAAGAGGGGTGCGGATAGAAAATAAATGGAAAAAAAATGGCTCTAAGACCTTTATCTGTTTATTTTACGTACGGAATTGATTTATAGTTTGAATAAGAAAATAAAATAAATATTTTTATTTTCAACGACTGGCCGAATTAACGGTGAACACCACGCGTGTCATTGTATGGTATCTCCCCCTAAACTTGGACTCGCCCGTCCCATGGCGATCTTTGAACAGTCAGGCTTTGCTATCCACTCTATACGCACCTGTGGTAGGCACTGGAAGGCTGTGTTTTCCACTCCAGGTTCCGTGGTTGTATCGTTCACTGGATACGACAAAGAAGAATACCAGTTACATAATCAAGGTGCATGATATCACGTGGTTATAACAATAACAACAGTGGCTGAAAGTATTATTTGATATTTTCCTTAATATGAAACGGAGTTTGATGAAATATGGCGCTGCAAACGCGTTTTTATGAACTGCATTTGGTCGTCCAGGGAATTCGGCACATAGATTTCTTCGCAAAAACGACATATGTTTGGGCCAAAGTACAGAGACCACCAAATGCAGCTTAACAAGACGCGATTGATGCGCCATATTTCATCAAAATCCGTTACGTAATAAGGACATTATAAAAGAATACGTACTTTGAATCGGATGGATTCTGGAAGTTTCAGTACTTGTTGTTGTTGTTAGTACCACGTGATCATACACCTTGATAATATAAGCACTCTGCAGAAAGCAATCCACTCACCCGAGAACAAACAACGAACGTCAAGACCATAATATTACATGTATAGTCCAGTCCGTGTTCGTATTACCCTATTGGACAGCCTTCTGTACGACGCTTACTTTTCGAGTTACCCCTACACAGAGTAGAACTTTATGAAATGCATCTATCTGTATGTGAAATTCATCGTAGAAACCGAATCCGCGTGTTAAAATTGCGTAAACCGCGGCCGAATGCCGTAATTTTGGACATATCCATGGTAACCGTAAATTCTCTGTGGAAAAAGTGCAGACAAAATATTAACAGTTTTGCAGTGATTACTGTCAATACACTTGTGATAATATGATTGAATTAATAGGATACACGTATATTTCACTCGGGATTATATTTATTTGCAAATTACTAAATTAAACGAAATATTGTGGTAACCATAGCAACCGATATCCGAATGCCGCCATTTTGGACATTTCCATGGTAACCGTTAATTACCTGTTGAAAAAATACAGAGAAAATGTGAACAGTTGTTGCGTTGATTACTGTTAATAAACTTGTGAAATATCATTTTATTAATAGGATGCACATGTATTTGACCCTGGCTTATATTTAACTGTTAATGTCACATATTACACACAATATGGCGTAACCATAGCAACCGATATTCTAACCAACCAGCAACAATTCGCTAATTAATAGCGCTTTCATGTATTTTTTATAACATATTCTTATTTATTTAAAATACGTATTTACATAAATACTGATATTTAATATAAGAATGAGAATGCTGTTAGCGGTCAGAACCTATTACTATATTTAATGTCATTAAATTTGTTTTCGAAAACATTTGTGTACAAACAATATATATGCTGAACTTGCCGTGTATCTATAATTGATAATTATTACCCCGAGTCAATCATTAATGTATATTAATGTGTGTCTTACACACTACATGTCAATTAAGGACCACATTTTCATATGTAAAACACTACTTTGTTTCCATACAAACGCTGTACATCTGATTATTGTGCAAACATTCAGCAGTTCAAGAACAAAACTATTAAGCCGATCACACGTAGTAATATAAGTAATATATACTCAAATATCTAATCATGTTTTAGATACAATATCTATAGCTTCGATAAATGTACGTGTACGTGCTGCCATGGCGCCATTTTGTAGGATCACCAGACATGTGTATCCAACTAGTACACATGGGCCACTGATATGTCCACTATTTGTTCCTTAGACACTTCGGAAAAAATGAAATTTCCAGGAGCACAATTCACATTTATAAGCGTAAAAAGTTGCCTTCTATTCCAATTGTATGTACTCTATCGTACGTATATCACTTATCTTTCATGAACTAAATATTGCTTATAACAATCATATTTATATAATATTTCTATTGCATATATGGCATAAACTGATATTGCTTTCAGCAATGCATCTCTATATGTACAATTGTTTTAACGACCTATCTACATCGCCGATGAATTGTATTGATATCAACTGAGTTTAAACTACAAGTATTAGCAATGTCATAAGCATATATTTAACCGCCACCAATGACATGCATCGTTTGTTGTTATACCATAAATTCCACACACATTCATTGATCAACAAAAATATATAATTATACCAAAACCTCTTCTATCATAACACACGGCGGTTTTTTGTACCTCATTTGCCTCTGAATATCTTTTACCGAAGCACAGGTGCATGTGACTGCCATATGCTATTTAAAAATGTAACACTTTATTTCTACATAATTATATCCACATATAGTATGTATATTTGCTTATTTTATGTCACCATGCATGTGTCCATATCTGTGCCATTACCATCAGGTTCATTGTCTTGCGAACCTAACTTATCATATGTTCAACATGTATACGACTTTGACTGTATACTGTTTAATATATTATGATTTGAATATGTTTTAACTGGTCTCTCCGTTTTCTTTGACCTCTATTTCACAGATGTATATACATGACTATACTAGAGCAAGTGAGTAGCTCAACGATACCCCCGCCACAGCCTGGTCCGACCAACAGTACACTGGCATTGACATTGTGCATGAAAGCCGCATGTATGGGCGTATATAATAACAAAAATGTTGATGATAAAGAAGTAAAGGCAGTTTCAAGTCAATCCGATTTAGGTTGCAGAAATAAAGGGTACCCGAAAAGTTCGAAATAACAATAACCATGACTGCTAGTAGGTTCATGATCTCGTCATCACCAGGTATATGCTCATTCATGAGGAAATTATAAAATGTTTTATATCATTGTAAAATGTGTTTTCAAAACAAATGTTTTAATTATATCCAATCAATTAAAAGTGACAATTAAGATCTACATGATTGTTTTCATCGAAAATGAAACAAAAAGCAAAGTTACATATTGCGCCGGTTGGTAAAGAAACGTGTAATATATATATATTTTGTGTATATCCTGGCCATCCGTTGGAATCGTGCAATGGTTAGACTGGTAATAATTTGTTGTTCAGGGAAATAAACCACGTCATTTTGGTTGAATTGTGAACGGTGTATGCTCTGAACAGTCTTCTCGTCGAATTTCCCAGGCCGTAGCACTTAAACATCGTTATCGGCATCACACTTACACATAACACTGTATAACATGATGTAATTTAACTCAAATAATACGCGTGTAAGTGCACACACGAACGAACACGACAGGTTGGAACCAACCTGTCGTGTTCGTTCGTGTGTGCACTTACACGCTGCGGGAGTTTCTACGTATGATTTATCGAAGATCTGTTACAATTTTCTTCAGCGGCCATACTGAAAATAAAAATATATGTATGAAATTAACATATTCACATATTGATAGCGTATGCACTTATTTCTGTTAGAAATGAAAATACTTGCAACTGAACGTTAACATATATATATCAAATAGAAATGGTAAGATGCTTCACGGCGGCCATTTTTAAATGTAAAATGACTGAATTACATGTGTTATTGCTTATTGGGTTTTATTATCACTCTATATATATAACATGTTTACATTTGTGATAGTTATTGGTATCATACTGTGTTGAAATATGGATAAGCAGGATGTATCAATATATTATTTGTCGACCAGAAGTTACGTTATGTTTCATGGCGGCCATTTTGAAACAGAAATAACGAAACTGATCTTCCATTTTCTCTGCTCATAATTCGTGGTTTTAGTAACTGTTTTTTCTGCTGAAACTTCATAAGTAATGAGCTCTAATCAAGTGATAGCAAGTGATATAATGTTGGTTCCGTCATTTTCATGCATGGTGATCATCTTAGAATTGGCGGCCATCTTGGTTTTGGAAAACGTACACCAGACTACTTGTTTATGTTCCTGCAACATAAAGGTGCTGAAAAAGGCGAATGTTTGCTTTCAACACAATTAGTTTACAGGAAAGTTACATTCTGGTCGACATTATAAATGTTTATACTTTCTTGTTAATCTAACGGTTACCATGGAGATAAGCAAAACATCGATATTCGGCCGCGGTTTTCGAAATTTTAACACGCAGAATCGAATTCTACGATGTATTTCCTATAAGAATAGATATGTTTCATAAAGTTCTACTCTGGTTAGGGGTAGGCAAAAAAATGTTCAGCTCAACTCCAAAGCAGTATATGACACACTTTGTACGGAACCCCGCAGGGGACGTAGACTTATTTTTTCCTTCCCACGAAATAACAATTCGTTCCCACGAAATAAAAATTCGTTATCTCAATTTAACAATTCGTTCCGACGAATAACAATTCGTTCCCACAATTCGTTCCCTCAATTTAACAATTATTTCCCACGAAATAACAATTCGTTCCCATGGGAACGAATTGTTAATTCGTGGCAAGGAATTGTTATATCGTGGGAAGGAATTATTAATTCGAGGGAACGAATTGTTAAATTGAGGGAACGAATTGTTAATTCCAGGGAACGAATTGTTATATCGTGGGAACTAATTGTTAATTCCAGGGAACTAATTGTTATATCGTGGGAACGAATTGTTAATTCGAAGGAACGAATTGTTATATCGTGGGAACGAATTGTTAATTCGAGGGAAAGAATTGTTAACTTGAGGGAACGAATTGTTATTTCGTGGAAACGAATTATTAATTGGAGGGAACGAGTTGTTAAATTGAGGGAACGAATTGTTATTTCGGAGGAACGAATTAATAAAAAAAAGATCCATGTCCCCTGCGGGGCTCCGCACACTTTGTGACACAAGTAAGAACGTTAACACACAGTTGCAGCGGCTCGACTATATTCACTCAGAAACTAAAGCACAGTCGATCGCAATTTATCCCGTCAACACAGTGCGTATGTGCCGTGAAACACGGTGCCGTGAAACATTGTTGATATCCAGTCAATACAATTTTTGCATTTTACAGCCATTTGTAGGTGTTGACTGGATAAATAGAATAGTAGGTTAGTGCCGTGAATGGGAAAAAATATCTGGCGCGGCACGGAAACGGGATGTGCTCGGCAGAGCCTCGCCCATCCCGTTTCCTGAGCCTTGCCAGATATTTTTTCCCATTCACGGCACTAACCTACTATTCTCTATATACTAGCTTTTACAAAATGCTAAGTCGACAAGGGGGAGTTAATCCATGACTTGGGGTCGAATAAAAAATCGAACTTCACTGTGCGCATCTACACACCACGAGGAAGGCACACACCAAGTTCCAAGTCCCTACCTATTACGGTTAAAAATGTTACTAATTACAAGGTAAAATTGGGAAATTCTAAATCGAAAAGGGGGAGATGATCCATGACCGGCGGTCGAATAAAAAGTCGAAATTCACTTTGTGCATCTACACACCATAAGAAAGGCACACACCAAGTTCCAAGTCCCTATCTATTACGGTTCAAAAGTTTTACTTCTTACAAGACAAAATTGGGAAATTCCAAGTCGAAAATTGGGATATAATCCATGGTTGGGGGTCGAATAAAAAATCGAAATTCACTTTGCGTATCTACACACCATAAGGAAGGCACACACCAAGTTTCAAGTCCCTACCTATTACAGTTAAACAGTTTTACTTCTTACAAGCAAAATTGTGAAATTCTAAATCGAAAAGGGGGAGATGATCCATGACAGGGGGTCGAATCAAAAATCGAAATTCACTTTGTGCATCTACACACCATAAGAAAGGCACACACCAAGTGTCAAGTCTCTACCTGTTACGGCTAATAAATTGTACTTCTTACACGAAATGTGGACGTTTGGGTGGACGGGGGAACAATATACACATTGTTTTCAAAAAGTGGGTATAACTAGATCACAGCTGCGGGGCTCCAGATAAGAAATTATTGTCTGTTCCACGTTTTGCTGCCGACGAACCTTTGGACATTAAGCACATTAAATCTAAAAAATATTTAAAAGTACAGTGAAATTGCGATCGCTCAAAATGCGATGGCTCGTAATGTCGGGCTGGCTCGAAATAGCGTCGCGGTCCCGATAATTTTCCCTATATGTTTAATGTATTTTACATGCGATGGCTCAAAATGCAACTCCTCGAAAAATGCGATCCCTCGAAACATTTTTCATGTCCCGCCGACTCATTTCTCGCTATTTTGCTATACGATGATTCGAAAGTCATGTCGAGGTTTGTGCTTGGCTAATTTTCGCACATCCGCCTCAGACTTATTACTATCAAAGACCGAGCCGCGCTCTACCTGTTTATGAAATGTGGTTTCTTTTCAAGTGCCGTTAATTGCTTAAAGTGGTACAATTTGATCGTTAACGTTGTTGATAGCGATCAACGATATACGGCGATTTATTAAATATTCTGGGCTTCGGCCACTCGGCGCATTTAACAGAGTCTATCGTAAGTCCTTGGTCGTTTTTCGTGGTAACTCACGGGTTATACTCGAATAACCCGAGCATCACTGGAACAACCAGAGTCGTTGCTCAGGTTCAAGTCGAGTTAGAGTCCTAGTAACCCACCACCCGGCATGTATTCGATTAAAGTTACTCGAGTAATGTCAACATTATTTAACTGGAGTTGGGTCTCTGTTTATATATTTTCTTATGTAAGGGTAGGAATTGGTTCGAGGACCTTCCAAACCCGGGCATTTGAGACCAAAACAAAAATTGCAGGCCAATGACCGTTGGCCCGTTTGTTTCCGAATTTACTAATATCTGCCATACAGTCGAAATATGTGCATTAAATGAAGGAGACAGTGAGGTGGTTAATTTAACCTAACTAGTTCATTCTCCTATCGCACGAAGCCGGTATGTAAGACCTTGACAAAGGCTGAGTGTGAGTGCATGTGATATATGGAGGCTCAGCTGTAACAGTGTTATCCTATATGATGATGATATTTGACGGTTGGTCAGGGCAAAACTTATGATCGATATTGAGTTATGCAAAGTATGATATGTTTTCGGGCCCAGCTACTATCGTTTCGCGGCTTATCGTTATATAAATTATTCGAGTTCACGTGCGGCGTTTATCTGTTGTTATTTGGTTAGATGATAATGTGTTTCATATATTCTGAAGACGACATAAAAAGAGAAGATAATACACGGCGGTACTCTGCTTGTTCTAATGGTCCTCGTGTTATTCGAGTGGCTACTCGGAAGTTACAACGAAAAACGCCCATTAATAATACCACACTTCCTAGTTAGGCAGAGATGACTGGTCGTGACAAAAATGATTTGCTCTTACTGAATTTCCGATCGGTGCAGCATTAAATCGGCCTGCATATTCAGTTCAGGACGTGAACTTTTCGTCCTCGACAGCTATTCATGATGCATAATATAATGAAATAGTAAACCCATATCAAGTTGCAGGAGTCTGTACGTTGATCAGCGTTTATACTGGTCACAAACTACCTAAAGCACCTTTTGTTGCGTCGCAATATTTTACGATTCATGACTGATTCCCGATTTTTTATGGGCGCCGTAAACAACATCGTTTGAGCTGGGCCCATGCCCCACTGTTTCGAGTGACATCACAACCACCTGCGACATTACTTAAGTGCGCCACTATTTATAGTAAATACTAGATCTTTTGATAATACTTGAAATAAAGATAGTTTTGTAAATACATTTAAATATAATTTATTTAATTCCACATCATAACTTTAATCTGCGAATAAATACTATTATCATCTAAAACATGGATACACTCTATTATGCTTCGTTATTTCCTAAATTCGACGAGTACTGTAGTCGACAAATATACCTAAATCGCAAGATGCGATGGCTCGAAAGATGCGATCACTCGAACAAAATATGCAGGCCTCTGGGATTTCGAGCCATGGCGACTTCACTGTAAATACTTTTTCAATCAATAACAAAAAAGTCACCCTCCCCCAAAACAATTATTTGATCAAATTCCATCAAATAGTGATTTTATTGCGAAGAAACTATTTTCCTATGGGAATTTATCATGGGGGCTAAAAATATATTTGTTTTAAATATTTTTTTATTTGTGTACCGATTTTCAAAATCTAACTTGTTTTCTTTCCTATGGGATAAATTTCCAAAATATTTCGTTTTTTGATCCTTTGGGATCAAAAAACGAAAACTTTTGGAAATTGACTGAGACCTGGCGAGATAGCTTGAACATGATGTAACTAAGAAAACAAAAGTTAGATTTTGAAAATCGGTCCACAAATAAAAAAATATTTGAGAAAAATCTATTTTTAGCCCCCATGATAAATTCCCATAGGAAAATAGTTTCTTCGCAATAAAATCACTATTGTCACTCCATCATTTCTGAAACAATTGGGTATTTCAAAATTTTAATTGGATAAAATAAATTCACACTGCTTGTTTTACACATCAGCAGACAGTAATTATTGAATAGTTTGCTTGTAAATGAAAACATGTCTTGGCATTTCATCAAAATTGTCTCATTGGAGACAATTCTAATGAAATGCCAAGATCTGTTTTCATGGGAAAATAAGAAAAACATGATATATTTGTGGTCGGTTTATTGTTTTCTGCAGCATGATAAAGGTACCACAATTTTTTTATTGCTTTTTGATACTCAATACTTAAATTGGATTTTTTGACAATTCTAATTGGGTATTTAACCAAATACGAAGCTGGACATGACAAGAGAGTATACAATACGTTATTGCATAATAATTCCAGCACACAAATATTTACACAATTCCCTAACATTTGATTGGCCCGTAGCAAGTCTCTGTCCAAAATTTATATCCCAGTAAACTCCCACGCCGAAGTACTTTCCGTAACCGTGAGGCGCAGTTAAAATAATTCTTAAGAAAACGGAAAATAAACACATTTTCTTGATGAATTTATTTCAAATGCTGGAATTATAAGGAATTAATTTTTTATCGCTTCGTCCAGTATTCCCGCGACTTTTCCAACAGCGACTTTTCCAAGTTTATACCCTGATAAATTCCACAAAAAGGCCATTCATTCCTATATTATACAATAGAGGTAAATGAGAGACTGTGATATTTTGGATAAGTGACGTCGGTCCGAGATTATGAAACTTGTATGTACTCAAATCAAAACTATTGAAGCGTCCTGGTGCCAATGTTAACATATATTTATCTCCTAGTTATGAGATAGTAAGTCCTAATTAGGATTTACTAGCTCCTAATTAGGATATAGTAACTCTTAATTAGGAGATACTATCTTCTAATTTGGAGTTAATATCTCCTAATTAGAACTTACTATCTCCTAATTATGACTTAGTATCTCATCATTAGGAGTTAATATCTCCTAATTAGGAGTTAGTATCTCGTAATTATGGGATAAAACAATGTCTTAGCATTGACACAGATAGCAAGTCCTAATTATGAGATACTTAACTCCTAATTATGAGATAATAAGTCCTAATTGTGAGATACTAAGTCCTAATGAGTAGATAATAAGTCCTAATTAGTAGATAGTAAGTCCTAATTAGGAGATAATAAGTCGTAATTAGGAGATACTGTCTCTAATTAGGAGTTACTATCTCATAATTAGGACTTAATATCTCATAATTAGGAGTTAGTATCTCCTAATTAGGAGATACAATATTAAAATATTGGCAGCAGGACGCTTCCATACAAAACTGTCCCCAACATGACCAGTAGCCGATTTCATCAAAATTGCAAAGCATACTTATCTACCAAAGTATACTTTGAGGGAGTAATCATTTATTTTTCCTGAAATGCATTATTTCATATACAACTAACCGTTGCATATATTTTGATGATTAAAAGTATGCAGAAATATTATATTGAATTTATTACATTATCACAGCCAAAATGGCTGTGATAATGTAATAAATTCAGTATAATAAAAATTAATAAATTTATCCTTAAATTGAAAATGTCTCCCTCAAAGTATACTAGAAAGGCATACTTTGCAATGTTGGTGAAATAGGCTACAGGTCTAGAGGTGGTAGAGGTGTTCAGATAATGTACCATGCTCAACTCTTGCGCGTATGAGTCTATCAAGTTAATCACTGCTTTGAGTTGAGTACGGAAAACAAGTTTTAAGGGGCCATGGTTGTAACAATGTTCTACCTTGTAATGTATCCTTTCGTTTGAAGGTATGAGCATCGTCTAAGCTGCTATTGGTTATAGTGTACGTTGTCTGCGCGGACTGCAGGTTGAGGGCTAAGTGGCATCTCCAGGTAGACATGTAGAACGTGCACGCCAGGCAGTATTTATCGATGAAACACTGGTATCTACACATACCATTGGTGACCAGTGTCCGTTTTTCATTGATATAGACTCCGGTGGGGTACACTGTAGATATACTGGTGTAACTTACGAACAAATCTGAAAAGATGGTACGGAGGTGTTGCCAGCTTATCGGAGAATTATGTGTTTGTCTGATCATGGACATACACGTGTTTGCCAGATTTACTTACCGGAAGTGAACATCTGTTCCATGTTTACCTCAGCCACTGGAGAGCTTGTGACGTTAGATGATAAAGTAATAGCTTATGGAACTGGCATGTAGTTTGCAGGCCTCGATGAATTCTTCATTTTCCACTCGTCCATATTGGATTTCAACTCATACATTCCTATATGTTTTAATGTGTATGCCGCACTGTCTCTTAAAATTGCCACTCATCCAGATTGGAAATTCATTCGCCAATACGAGCGGACGAGTGGGTTTGTCGAGGCCGGGTTTGTACTTGTTGCATGTAGCGACACAGAGTGACCTAGTTGCGGGAAGTAACTTTGCAAAACTCCCGTACCGTCGGTACGGGAGTTTTGCAGAGTTACTGCCCGGGTCGGTTATTCGTTAGTGTATCCTTGATAAATAGTGCGGTAGCCAGAGATCAAAACATACATAAAATACGAAGGCAAACCTATGGAACAGCAGCCAATACATAGGGGCCAATATTGTTAACTGTGTTACAGGATAGTGTACATATACACACAGGCAGGTAGGCAATTTCTTAACTTTATTGGCGGCTCACCAACCAGCCATATCGGCCAAAGCGAGGTATTGAACCTTCAACATCCAAATCAAAGCGGCTGCCTTTTCCACTACGACACGCCAATTCGCTATACTACAGAGCCCCGCAGGGGACGTAGAATTTATTTTTGTATTAATTCGTTCCCACGAAATAACAATTCGTTCCCTCAATTTAACAATTCGTTCCCACGAATTAAGAATTCGTTACTTCAATTTAACAATTAGTTCCCACGAAATAACAATTCGAATTGTTATATGGTGGGAACGAATTGGTATATGGTGGGAACGAATTGTGTTAATTCGAGGTGAACGAATTGTTAAATTGAGGGAACGAATTGTTATTTCGTTGGAACGAATCAATAAAACAAAATCCATGTCCCCTGCATGGCTCCGTTATATGTCTATTACATTCTCTTACCCTGAATCACAACACAGACAAAACCATACTGCTCATCACACGGTGCTTCGTGAAATGTTGGCTCCGACGTAGCGTTAGTATACCGTACTTTAACACAGGTAACGGACGAGGCTTGTAAACCCGTGGTAACGACATCCGGTTCAAAGGTAACGACGTCACAAGTGTTGGAATTGTAACTGTCCTCGTTTCCGTTTTGCTTGTAAAACCCTGTCCAAATGTCTATGTCGTAGGTATATTGGCTGAAATGTTAACATTGAATATGAACTACTGTCTGTTCCACGTTTTTCTGCCGACGAACGTTTGGCTATTAAACACATTAAATCTAAAAAATATTTAAAAGTAAGTACTTTTTCACTATCACCAAATTTTTTGGTTTGATGTTAAAAATCTTTTTTTCGCAATAAAATAAATATTTTATGGAATTTCATCAAATAATTTTTTTTCTGGAGGGTGACTTTTTTGTAATTGATAAAAAAGTATTTACTTTTAAATATGTTTTAGATTTAATGTGTTTAATAGCCAAAAGTTCGTTGGCAGCAAAACGTGGAACAGACAGTAGAATAAGTATAGATGCGGATACGTACGGAGCAGGAGACATATAATTCCTTTTTATTAATTCGTTTCCACGATAATTATAACAATTCATTCCCACGAAATAATATAGGAATGAATGGCCTTTTTGTGGAATTTATTGGGGTATAAACTTGGAAAAGTCGCGGGAATACTGGACGAAGGCCGGAAGGCCTCGTCCAGTATTCCCGCGACTTTTCCAAGTTTATATCCCCGATAAATTCAACAAAAAGGCCATTCATTCCTTATAATTCCAGCATTTGAAATAAATTCATCAAGAAAATGTGTTTATTTTCCGTTTTCTTAAGAATTATTTTAACTGCGCCTCACGGTTACGGAAAGTAATTCGGCGTGGGAGTTTACTGGGATATACATTTTGGACAGAGACTTGCTACGGGCCAATCAAATGTTATGGAATTGTGTAAATATTTTTGTGCTGGAATTATCAATGAATAACAATTCGTTCCCTCAATTTAACAATTCTTTCCCTCGAATTAACAATTCGTTCCCACGAAACGACCATTCGTTCCCTCAATTTAACAGTGCACATGTGCATTGTATATAGAAATACCAACAATATAGAAATTCATTATTTTCAAACTATTATTTCTGTTAGAAGGAGAGCGGCATATACTGGGGTCACATTACTGTCTGTTCCACGTTTTGCTGCCGACGAACTTTTGGCTATTAAACACATTAAACCTAAAACATATTTAAAGGTAAATACTTTTTCATCAATAACAAAAAAGTCACCCACCCCAAAACAATATTATTTGATGACATTCCATCAAATATTGATTTTATAGTGAAAAAACGATTTTCCTATGGTAATTTAACATGGGGAGTCAATTCCCAAAACTTTTCGATTTTTTTCCCCTGAATTTTGGAAATTGACTCCGAAACGTGGAAAATGATTCAAAGTTCTAAGAAAACAAGAGTTAGGTTTTGAAAATCGGTCCACAAATAAAAAAAATATTTAAAAGAAATCTATTTTTAGCCCCCATGTTGAATTGCCATAGGAAAATCATTTGTTCGCAACAGACAGTAGATCTACTAGACGGTGTGTGTCTCATAAACCGAAAATGCTGTTTTTGAGCATTTTGAAAAATCTGGTATATAACGTCATTGTACTTATCATCAGCTCCACAATACACCAACGCAATAACATTAATTTTACTACCAGGTGCCAATGATAAAATATATTGTATCTCCTAATTAGGAAATAGCATCTCCTAATTAGGACTAATTAAACTCCTAATTACGACGTATTAACTCCTAATTAGGACTTACTATCTGTGTCAATGCTAAAACACGTTTTATCTCCTAATTAGGACTTAGTATATCGTAATTACGAGATACTAACTGTATGAGATACTATCTCCTAATTAGATATATTATCTCATAATTGGGACTTAATATCTCCTAATTAGGATATGCTAAGTCATAATTAGGAGATAGTATCTCCTAATTAGGAGTTAGTGTCTCCTAATTAGGAGATAAATGTAGTTTACATTGGCACCAGGACACTTCCATACGTTCTACATTTTGAATAACATACATATATTTCTAAAAGTAATACGTGAGTGTGACTATAGAATTCGGGCTTATTGGTTTTGCGACCAGTGTACAGTGCTCCAGATAAGGAATTAGTAATTGAGTATTGTCACTCCATCATTTCTGAAGCAATTGGGTATTTCAAAATGTTAATTGTGTAAAATACAATCACACTACTGTTTACACATCAACCGACAGCAATTATTGAATAGTTTGCTTCTATATGAAAACACATCTTTGTACTTTGAGGGAGTAATCATTTATTTGTCTCGAAATGGATTATTTCATATAGAACTAACAACTGCATACAGTTGATGATTAAAAGTATGAAGAATTATTATACTGAATTTATTATATTAATGTTATTAATAACAATTAATAAATTTATCCTTAAATTGAAAATTTCTCCCTCAATGTGTACTTAGCAAGATAAGTATACTTAAAAGAAGTTTGGTGAAATCGGCTACTGGAGCTGCACTGATCACAAATCCCGTAAGCCCCACGTACTTATCGATCTCTTCGAGGGCTGCCAGAAAGGCGTTGAAAATCTCATCGGAGCCACTGGACATTAACATCGACTGGGAGCTTTCGGCGCATGCGTCAAACGCTGTCAACCAATCAGTGGTCTGTGTGTGGTACGTGAAGTCGTACGCGTTATTATGGACGCCGTTAACGGCGGTAATGGTGACGTCGGCTGCGACATCGACCACAGAGATAGACAAAAGACTGAAAACTAGAAAACACATGCGATGCTGAATTAAATAGTGTCATAAGTTGTAATTGAGACGATTTTCATTACATATTATTTGTTAAAGGTACATGCCCACTAAGGCTCAGTAGCCGATTTCATCAAAATTGCAAAGTATACTTTTCTAGCAAAGTATACTTTGAGGGAGTAATCATTTATTTTTTCTGAAATGCATTAATTTCATGCAAAACTAACGACTGCATATATTTGATGATTAAAAGTATCTAGAATTATTATACTGAATTTATTACATTATCACAGCCAAATTGGCTGTGATAATGTAATAAATTCAGTATAATAAAAATTAATAAATTTATCCTTAAATTGAAAATTTCTCCCTCCAAATGTTCTTTATAGGTTATACATAGGTGTATACTTGTGTCACTTCTAACAATTACAAGTGTCCACTATGCGATATGAAGTTTGAAGTCAATCTGACTTACGGTTGCAGAAAACTTTAAGGCAAATCGTACGGATGCAAATGTCTAAGTAATTTGACCTTGACCTTGGAAATGAAGGCCGCATGAGTGTGGTATGGAATGAAAATATGATTGATGATAAAGAAGTATATGAAGGTTGAGGTCCATCCGACTTTCCGTCACAGAGATAATGGGTACCCAAACTCGTTAACGTGGACGGACGGAATTACGAAAACTATATACCCTTCGCCATACTTTGTATGCCGGGGGGGGGGGGGGGGGGGTGGTGGGTGGTGGTATAATATCTATGGTTTTGTATACACAGTTTAAACTTTATATATTTTACAACAATTACAAACAAGAGCGAGCAGTCATGCATAGAACATGACAGGTGACATCTGTCATCAGTCCCTTTTTTCCTGTCACAGTCATAGCTCAGTAACTAGACTGGTGACATATGTAATCAGTCCATTTTCTCCTGACACAGTCTCCTAAATTTCAAATTCATATCATTTTCCAATTCAAATAGGAATCCTCAGCGATTTGTAACCCGGAGGATATAACAAAAACGTTCTACTTTCACTTTCATTTCAGCTACACATTCAATTTTAATTTATTGAGTAAATGATGCCGAAATATTTATTTAAATTAATATCTAATTATTTAAATATACTTTTTTTAATTCATAATACAAATGAAAAGTCATGCTGAGCATGATGTTATTAGCCGATCAAATCAGGGTTCAATATATGTCCACATTTTAGTAGTTACGGAATCTCAGGCAAAAGTGAGAGAAGTGTTGATTTCCTCCCCAACCAAATTCTCCCAGTTATATTTAGTAAATTACTATGGATTTGCCATTTGCTTGGCGGCCATTTTGAGTTTTCTGACAATGGAGTATATTAACTGCAATATTATTCCAGTTGAAAGAATTAACCTTTGAATATAGGTGAAGGCGCTTAGCATTACACAAATATGTAGCAAGTCAACCGAAATCTCATAAATACCCGATTTTTGGCGGCCATCTTGAAAATATGATAATTATATACTGAATATTAGTGTAGTTTAAGTAAATTCTTTAATATATCCATCTGAAATGTTTTTGAACAACTTACACCAATTTCCAAGTTAAGGACCATGACCTACCTATTGGCTCATATATTGGCAATTTTCTACTTCCGTCAAGCATAAAGTTCAATGACCTTGAAATGACCATGAACTTGGTTTAAAAAAATGGCACCCGGATTTTTTGGAAACGTTATACATTCAAGTTTATAAAAACACCGGGTGCCATAAATTAATACGAGGTGCCGGAATCTTATATATATATCTATTGCCCAGACTGTAGAAAGATGCCAGAATTTAAGAAAAACAAGCGTGTAAAAAGGTGATTAATTTGGTGTGCAAGTACTGTATGTGAACTTCAATGTATATATTGCCAATGCAGATATACTGTCTGTATAATCGAGACGCACCATGTGATTTTGTACCTACAAACAGGTGCGCAATTTCATGAAATATGCTGAAAGTTGATGAAATTCTCAAAGCAAATGCGGAATAGAATTCTGCATTTGCTCTGACAATTTCGACAACCTTCGGTGTCATTCCAGGAAAATATCGTAAATTTTGTAATTTTTTTATGAAATTACGCCTATTTTTGTAGGTACAAAATCACATGGCGCATCTTAATTATCATTATTACACTGGTGCTGCACTCCGCGCCGGTGGAAAATGTAAGACAATCCACTTGAAAAATACAATATGCGCCATTATAGAATGTTTCTAGATGAGTATTAAAAAATCAATAAAATTACTACTCGTATTGAAACATTTTTTTACAATTAATGGCGCCTATTGTATCTTTCAAGTGGATTGTCTTGAAATATTTCCATCGGCACGGAGTGCAGCACCAGTGAAGTAAGTGGACTGTTTCTCTAACGGTGCATCACAAATATAGAAAAGTATATGTGACCGTGGCTTGAGAAAAAGGCCTTATGGGGTCTGATCAATCTGGATATAAATCTGCTAGCACACTCATGTATGTGAATGTGCAGGCTGATCTGTGCCTACACTGGTCATATTACCATTGAAAGGAAGTACATTGTAATATCATGCTTACTAGGAGTGTTTATACTTTATTATTAGTACATGCTTTATGTGATACTCATGCTAATGGAATAAATGATAAAGTATACATGTTTAGCTTCTATTAAAAATAGTTTTGAATTGGGATATGTATATGATTTTAATTTCAAAAGGTGCCAGAAAATCTGATGAAGAAATTCCACACCCTTGGCCCAGGAATACCAATTCAGCGATTTCGATCGGCTTCCGGCATGGTACAGATAAACAGGTCGGCTGTCGGTCAGTATAGTCGACTATACCGACCGACAGACAACCTGTTTACCGGTATCATACTGGCAGCCGACCGAAATCGCAGAATCGCTATTTCCTTGCAATCAATAGAAAAGTAAATGTTTGATGGCGAAATAAATGAATCAGAAAAAGAAGATTTCAGTATTTGCAAAAGGACACGAAGAAGTGCAAGGACCAGTGTAGATCAATTTGGTTCAGTTAAAATCAACAATTGAGTCACACAAATGTACTAGTCCACACGAAACGGTAACAATTGTGTCAGTGATCGTCTTACCAAACTTATCCTTGTTCATGAGACAATTAATGGGAAGACAACTGTTCAATATAGTATATTTCTGTCGAACTGAACCAATAACCCGTTCCAGATGTATTCTTGAGTGGGCAAGTTTACGCGTTGATTCCACGTCCGGAGGTGATAGCTGATCATGACCTTCCGTAAATGCTGGAATCTTCACTTCTGCAGCTACCGAGCCAACACTGTCCTTGACATCAAATCCTCTGTCCGCCAACACTAAATCCCCAGGTAATAACTTGGACAGGAAGTCACTGTTCTCTGTCACAAACTTGTCACTCACACGACCACCCCATGCTTTCGATATGAAGGATACACTGCCATGAGGAGTAATTCTAATTATAAATTTCACAGTGTGGTGGTGTTTGTATGAAGACCAGGTTTCTGCTCTGGCTTTCAAACCACTTGGTTTCTCAATAAATACCTCAAAACAATCAATTATCACTGCACACCTGTGGCCGAAGTACTTCCTGAATTCCATTGGCATGATTTTTCTCAATGTCTCGCGCTCTGGCCATCTTATGAGTTTCTTTAGCCGCTTGTACATACAGTCACTTGTCCGTGCAAAAGTCTAGATATTGTTGATTGAGTAGTGTCAAATTCATACGCAAGAAAGAGATTTGACAAATTTAGTCGCAATTTCACTAATGTCAATATTATTACCTTGAATTTGTGCATTACCAGACTGGATGGCAGGTGAGGCTCCAGAAAATTAAACAATATAGATAGAACTGTGAATGATGGTAATCCTGTTAAATGTTTCACCTTCTCGTCACTACCCTTAACATAACTTGCAGTGAATTTAGTTTCCAAATGGGCCACTTTATCCTTCAGCTCCCCATTCTCTGTACGCAGTTCCTGCTGCTCCAGCGACATAGCCTCCATGAGTGGACCATCAACATCAGTCTGTGACTGAACGCCGTCTTCATCAACGCTGTCACCCATATCCATACCCGTCTCAGTGTGATCAGGTCCAACAATAGTTGTGGATTCAGCTGGCTTCCTTCTCTTCTTTTCCTGCTGCCGATCATATCTTGATGTAGATGATGCTCGCTTTTGTCTGCCCAGATTAACTGATGGTGCCCAGTTTGGGTTAAGATGGTAATACAACTATGCCTTCTTTCCTGAAACATATACATGATATATATTAAAAAGAAATAAATACATGTGTACTTGTCGGATATTGTAACTTTGCACATTTAGTTACAATATTATAAGTTATTGTGATTCTACACAGGCTATATGGTGTAATATTGCCCGTCTGAAGGTATGTTCACCCTCGGCTATCGCCTCGGGTGAACATACCTCCAGACGGGCAATATTACACCATATAGCCTGTGTAGAATCACAATAACGTATTTGTCATACCGCAGATCCGTTATTTGGCCGTATACACATATCTCTTCTTTTGATCTTTGCGTTTTTTCAGTAAGAAAAATAATCCGAGATTCGATTTTCTACCGTCAGTCTTAATATAAAGGCGTAAATGAACATTTTGTTTTTTTATTAAACGAAAACAAACTAAATATGGAGTAAGAAATCCATCGAAAACGACTTTATGACAGTTTTTTTATATCGTGTAACTTAATTGATATTCCACTGCTCTATCGATCTGCTCTCCCTTTGGCGCCTCCAGAAGAATGCGACTGGTTCCCAAATATTCGCTGTCATTGCTACGCCGCGCTTCGTGCGTGGAACCCATAGTTTATGACCCAGTCACGAAGCCAATTCTGTTGAGATTTGAAAACACTAAATGGGACAGCTTGTGGCATTTTTCGCTCATATTTTGATGAGCGAAGAATATTTATGGAAAAATAAACAATAAAGACTGGTTTTGAGTGTACAATTTGTTACTTTTATTGATCAATTCGGGGTTTTATTGCGTTTAGTGTGGAATACAATTCGCAATCGGTAGACGCTTGCAAAATGTGTCTGCATTGGACGCGAGGCGCCGGAGGGGAATCGCAATTCCTGTATATCCGACGGTCTTGGCAGGTCATATAATATATATGACCAGGCAAGCTAGCCAATCAAAAGCCGAGAAACTTATCTGCGGTATGACAAAATAACTTATTTTTATTATTTCTTCTCGAAAGTATATGTTGCATACACCATCTGAACATTCTTGCTGAAACGGTTCAGATGAGTGGTTACAACATTTACATGCACTTTTGAGGATAAATAAAAAAGAAAAGGTGTACTCTTATGAAATATCACTGAAATATTGGCAATTTATGACAGATTTTATACATATGACATGCGCCATGTGATTTTGCATGTGCAAACATGTGCGCACTTTGATGAAAAATATTTACAAAATTTACAATAACTTTCATAAATAACATTGAATGGTGACAACATGGTTACATTCTGCATTTGCTGTGAGAATTTCATCAACGTTTGGCATGATTTATAGAAAATATCGCAAAATCTGTAAATATTTTTCATGAAATTCCACACAAACTGAAATTTTTTATTGTCTGAGGTCCATCAAAATACACCATCTCGCACGTCTTAAGCACGGGTGTCAAACATTATAATTCAGTGGGTATCCGCATGCTCCAGATAAGAAATTAGTAATTGAGTATTGTTACTCCATCAAAATTTGAATAGGGTAAAATTAAATCACACTACTGTTTACACATCAACAGACAGCAATTATTGAATTGCTTGTTTCGAAATGAAAACATATCTTGGCATTTCATAGAATTGTCTCCTTGGATGTGTTTTCATGGAAAAATAAGAAAAATATGCTATAATGTGTCTGTTTATTGTTTTCTGCAGCATGATAAAGGTACCACAATTGTTCTCATTACTTTTTGATACTCACTACTTCTGATTTCAATTGGGTGTTTGGCAATTTTAATTGGGTATTTATGCAAATACGCAGCTTATCTGGAGCTCTGGGTGGGGTTCACACACAATATAATGATTACACCAGCTTACATTGTCTCACCAGCTGACAAGTAGAACTATCGAACTATTTATAATATCAAGGACTTACCATTGACAAAATGGATATTCTTGTGCCCAAATTCTTGTCCAATTCTAGTCAGCGTCTCCGATTCGAACTCAGTTTCTCGCATTCGCTTTGTGAAGTGTATCGTACTGTATATGATGTGTAGCGTCAAGTCGCTAACACACACGACGTGTAATTATCAAAAAATTGCTAGCACCTCTTTGGAAAGTTTGGATTTCCGCACGAACTGTTTCTATAAATTCATTATATATTAGTTGATTTTTTAAGTAAAATGGACACTGATTAATAATATCGATGGCTCAAGATGAATAAAACAACAGTATGTAACTGTCAAAAAACAATGTTTCTGCTTTAAATCATCATCATTTCGCTGTCCAATGTTTGATATGATCGAGCCGTTCAGAATGTAAGCTTTAATCTGATTGGTCATTCAAGAAAAACGTCACAGGGAAATCCCGCCTCCTACTATATCATTGCACAAACTATCAACATGCATAAGAAATAACTCATATTAATACATAACAGTTAATAGTTTATAAAGTATACAAACACTTTTGCAATAACACACATACAGCACACAAAAAGCAAACAACACATGTATTACGCTGAAACGGTAAGATAGCTCGCTGTTTACTGTTGTTGAACTACATTTTTATGGCGTAGTACCGCGTGTTTTTCTAAGGTTAAACCCGCAATCAGTGACACTGCGACCGCCACTTAACTCATTAGCATATTATCTGCAATGACTGAGAATTTCCATATAGTTACTTAATCCGAGCTAATAGCTCGGATAATAATATTTTTCTGCAATTTTTCTAATTTTTAATCAGAAGTGCATGTTGTTACCACTCAGATGAACCACTCAGTTGAACCGTCTCGGCGAGACGGTTCAACTCAGTGGTAACAACATAAACTTTGGGTGGATACCGGGGGCAGCCAGTAGATTCGCCGGACCAATCGTATGATGCTTCCGTCAGCCCTGCTAATGTAAATATACAAATCACCATATTTTCCTACCATATTAATAATATTCTACTGTAATCACATGTTGCAAATTCGGTAGTACGGAATTATTTTTTGTTAACATTTAGAGTAAATCCAAGACAGACAATACATAATGATAATGGGCGGTCATTTCGATACTGCATTATAACTTGACATCTCTTAAATATGTCAAATAGTGCATAATGATAAGAAACTGTTCGAAGATGATTCCAATTTAGCCACTGTGAGATTATAATGACGGGATACGATTTTTTCCGGTTTTCAAACACAGGGCGGCCATCTTGGCGGCCATATTTCTTAAATTTCTATTTTCAAAAATATATCAATATTATTAATACTGTAATAATTCCAGCACACAAATATTTACACAATTCCCTAACATTTGATTGGCCCGTAGCAAGTCTCTGTCCAAAATTTATATCCCACTAAACTCCCGCCGAACTACTTTCCGTAACCGCGAGGCGCAGTTAAAATAATTCTCACGAAAACGGAAAATAAACACATTTTCTTGATGAATTTATTTCAAATGCTGGAATTATAAGGAATGAATAGCCTTTTTGTGGAATTTATCGGCGATATAAACTTGGAAAAGTCGCGGGAATACTGGACGAAGGCCTTCCAAGGCCTTCGTCCAGTATTCCCGCGACTTTTCCAAGTTTATACCCCGATAAATTCCACAAAAAGGCCATTCATTCCTATATTAATTGTACTTGTAGAAACAAAATAAACATATACAAGAATTCCGCCACGGAAGCGGTGTCGCGCCTGTCGAGACATTGGACCGTAAAATGATCATGGGCATGTGCTAAAGTAAGCATCACAAAAACAGTCAGAGAAGTGCATGTATATAAAATACGAAAACGGTCACGGTTGAAGTAACTTTTTGACATAAAAAATGGCTAAGAGCTTCCACAACCATGTGAAGGTCAAAATGGTCAAGGCCATGTTAATGGGGGCATGAGTGTGCTCAAGTGTCCAAATATTCAAGCAATCGGTCAAGTAATATTAAAGTTATATCATGATGAAGAAATGTGTACAAACTTTTTGACGCAAACAAATGGCTACGTGTTTCCGCAAACATGTGAAGATAAAAAATGTCAAAATCATGTGAATTGCAGCATGAGGGTGTTCCAAGTGATCACATGTATCAAGTGTCCAAATAGTGAAGCAATCCGTCAAGTAATATTAAATGTATACCATAATGAATAAGCTTGTACAAACTTTTTGACGCAACAAATGGCTAAGTGTTTATATTAAAATGTGAAGGTCAAAAAGGTCATGTTAATGACGGCATGCATGCTCATATGTATCAAGTGTCCAAATATTGAAGCAATCCGTCAAGGAATATTAAAGTTATACCATGACGAAGAAGCTTGTACAAATTTGTTTTAACATTTCGGACGACGACGCGGACGACGACGACGGAAAAATCAGCGTTTTAGGAATATAAAGTTACTGCAATTAAATTCAAATTTAAATGGTCGCCATGTTGTTTCGCCGTAAATATGCACTAGCTCACCTCTGAATTATGATTTATAATGACACAAAGAACCAAAACAAAAAAGGTATCATCAGTTTGTACGATGAATAGAATGTGCACCTGCTTGTCGGCCCTTTATGCAGTATGAACCTTCGAGCATGAAGCCATTGTACAGCAAGCGTCAGTAGAGTGCGCTTTTATTGAAGCCCGTCGAGAGTCGGGACATAATTCATGACGTTCGCGACCAGCCAAGTCCCAGATCCTCCATCGTATCCGCACTGTCTAATCAGGGCTACACATTTCGCCATTCATATATTGGAATAGCATCACCATATGTGGCCGTGACTGAAGAACCTGGGCTTATGGGTTTTGCGACCAGTGCAGATCAAGATCAGCCTGTGCATCCACACAATCTGATCAGGGTCTGCACTGTTCGCCATTCCATCAATGACACACCCATCATGCTTCTCACAGGGCATATAGGTCGTTATCAGGCTACACGAGTGTGCTACTTGATCAGGAGCTACATTGGTCACAAATCCCATAAGCCCCATTTTTTCAGTCACAGCCACAATTTATGTACTAAAAGTGTACTGGCATAGTCCCGGACACAAATGAACAGGTGCAATAAAACCGGTGTGGCGACGTATATTTTGTATAGTGGTCGTGTTCGGAGATTATAATGGATATATTAATGCTATGTAGAGCCGACTATTGTTCATCAACGACTATCGTTCACGTGTATGATTAAGCCTGGAAAAATAACTTAGCTATTTCTGTAGCTATTTCAACTTTACTGTGGACCGATGAACAACTTAGGAAATGTGGAAGAAGTTTCATTATAGGTGAACATTAGTCGTCGTCTTTGATGTTAGAGCCGACTATTGTTCATCGACGACTATCGTTCACGGGTATGATTAAGCCGGTTTCTACAATGCTACCCATCCGCCGGCGAAGAAACAATTGATAAGCTAACGTCAAAATTGTCAACGTAAAAAGCTGCTCTATGAGCAAATTTCACATTTTTCGAAGGGCATGTAATATACAATTTATTCCACTACTATTTTGAAATACCGGATTTATTTCCCTTGGCATTTGTAAAACCGACAAAGAAACGAGTGTGGAGTGTCTCGGTGGAATTAAATCTGGTATTTCAAAATGGAAGTCGATTGAACTCTACCCCTTGACATAGTCTTGTAACTTTTGTGTTCACTGTTTGTAAAAGTGACCATAATTTACCATAGTATGTTGCAGGCGAAATATTGATACTATAATAAATATATATTGCGTACAATGAATGGGGTTGTGCAGTTTATTAAAACATACTACAGTGCAACCTCTCTACAACAGCCACCTGTGGGAAGACGTCAAACTGGCTGTTGTAGAGAGGTGGCTGTTGTAGGGAGGTTAATGCTGAATTAAATTTTATCGTCTGATGTTTATTTATTTTCTTCGATAATTCTCATCAAAAACATGCTTTGACAGCATTTTAGAATCATTTCCAATGGAAATGATTCTAAAGTGCTGTCAAAACATGTTTTTATTGAGAAAGAATGCAAACGCAATATCAGATGACAATGTTCATGCTCAGCAGTCTAAGGGTTAGATATATAGGAAATCATCCATTTGTGATATAAAATAGTGGCTGTTACAGAGAGGGTGTTGTTGTAGAGAGGTGGCCGTTCGGGGAGGTTCGACTGTACACTACTGTCTGTTTCACGAAAGCTGCCCAGATTTTACTGTTATATAAACAATGCAAAAACAATATCGATAATATTAAATTAAAGGAAAATTTAAGAATGAGCATTCTTTTTATTTCGTGAAATTTGGTCCAATATTGATTTTATGACGAAAATACAACTTTTGTTTTCTTATTTAAATCATTTCAAGTTATCTAGCCAGGTTTCGGAAGCAATTTCCATTTGTTTTTGTTTGTTGACTGCTCCGTCAGCTACTCCGCTTCCTTTTCCCCCCATGTTAATATGCTATATATATAATGCAAAAACAATATAGTTTTCGATAATATTAAATTATAGCAAAATTTAAGAATGAGCCTACTTTTTATTTCGTTAAATTTGGTCCAATATTGATTTTATTGCGAAAAAACAATTTCCACATGTTAAATCCCCATAGACATCTTCACAGAATATTTTAGAATTTCAGAAATAGAGGACGATTTTCAAAATTTAACTTGTTTTCTTAGTTAAATCATTTCCAAGCTATCTAGCCAGTTTTCAGGGTCAATTTCCAAAATATTTTGGGTTTGTTTACTGCTCCCTCACATACTCCACCTACTTTCCTCCCATGTTAAATTCCCACAGAGAAATCAATTTTCGTAATAAAATCAATATTTGACCAAATTTCATGAAGTAACTGAAAATAAGGCACATTCTTAAATTTTGATCAAATTTAATATTATCGAAACAAAATACTGTTTTGCATTGTTTATATGGCCGTACAATTTGGGCAGATTTCGTGAAACAGACAGTAGTGTAATACTTGTACATATGATACCGCTGCAGACAATAGTTTAGGTGACCAGTACTGTTTCAATGTTTGAGGATGTGTTTATGCAATAAAATAAATCTAGCATTTGCGTCAATTTAATATGATATTTATTTAAAATAAATATCACATTAAGTCATCACACTTGCATGGGGGTGGTAAAACAATTTAAAATCAGGGGCCCGTTTCACTAAACTTCGTACGATAAAAAATGTTCGTACGAAGATGTACAATGTATATGAATTTGCTTCTCACATTAAAGTATTTCTCTAATGCTACCATTTAGTACCTATGGGTTCATATACAGTGGGGTCAGCGTGTAACTGCACACACGAACGAACACGACAGGTTGGAACCAACAGGTTGGAACCACAGGTTGGAACCACAGGTTGGAACCAACCTGTCGTGTTCGTTCGTGTGTGCACTTACATGCTGACCCCACTGTAATTAAATTAGCACATCCACGAAAGATTTTCCAATATCGGTGTCAGAATGTTTCTGTGTATTTCAAGTTTGCACTTACGAGCTTCTTAATCGTACGAAGTTTAGTGAAACGGGCCCCAGCAGAATGTCCGAGTTATGAAATTGCCAGGAAAACAAAAAAAGGCATCTAAAGGTCTGTTGTTAGAGGATAGTATGCCTTTAGCGGTATTTTATTTGTTTTCATGGCAAGTTTTATTTCTCTGACTTTCTTCTGGTTTCTCAACATAATTGTGACCATGGCTGGAGAAATGGGGCTTATGGTTTTTGCGACCAGTGTAGATCCAAATCAGACTGTGCATCCGCACAGTCTAATCAGGATCTACACTGTTCGCCATTCCATCAATGAAACGCCCGTCATGTTTCTAACAATGCGATATAAATCGTTATCAGACTACATCAAGGTAGTATCTCACTGGGCTGCGACAGCCCGCGACTAGTTGGAGACACACGATTGCGAGAAAATACGCGAATTAGCGACAATTTTCACTTGGAATCACACTGAATTGGTGTCGCACGAATTCCCGGCGAAATTTGAGCCAAAATGCGCCGGGAGTTCGCATACATGTCGCGCGACAATCCCACGACAGTCGCGCGACAAAATTGCGAATATTTTGCACTTGCGACTGTCGCGTGACATTCACGCGAATGTCCCGCGACAGTCGCGCGACAGTTATGCGTGACAATTGAGATATCGAAATTTAATCTCAATTTATTCTCAATTATGTCGCGCTCCCATGGGTCCCAGGGCAGTTAGCGCCTGTCTCGCGCCCGGAATGTCCGATTCTCATTTTTTGTCTAGAATCAATCACAATTTAGTTTCATAAAGTTGTCTCACATTTCTCTATTTTGAGAGAATTTTTTTGGAACATGATCAAAATTCCAGCGACACAAGAGCGAGGCCCTGCGACTCACGCGAGGAAATTGAGAACCCCTGCGAACGTTTCAAGACATTTTCGAAACTCCCTCGCGAATGCCGTTCGCAATTTGTCGCCAACAGTCGCAGCCCAGTGAGATACTAGCTTTAGTGTGCTATTTGATCATGAACTACACTGGTCACAAATCCTACAAGCCCTATTTATCCAGTCACAGCCACAATAAGGAAATGTTTAGCCATTTCATCATCCCTGTCACTCGCTAATCACCTGTGATTACATGCATATACAGATTTATTGATTCAATATTATTACATGCCATTTGAATGTTGCTAGTCCCTAGTGCATATATAGGAACAAAGCACATACATGCAACGCTCCAGATAAGGAATTATAGTCTGTTTCGCGAAAGCTGCCCAAATTTTGCGGCCACATAAACAATTCAAAAACAATATTTTTTCGATAGTATTAAATTAAAGGAAAATTTAAGAATGAGCCTTCTTTTTATTTCGTAAAATTTGGTCAAATATTGATTTTATTGCGAAAAAACAATTTCCACATGTTAAATCCCCATAGACGTCTTCACAGAGTGAAGATGTCTACAGTGTATGGGGATTTAACATGGGGAAATCTTTTAGAATTTCAGAAATACTGGACCGATTTTTAAAATTTTACTTTTGTTTTCTTAGTTAGATCATTTCCAAGCTATCTAGCTAGGTTTCGGAGTCCATTTCCAAAATATTTCGTTTTTTTACTCCTCCCACAACTCCTCTACCTCTTTTTCCCCCATGTTAAATTCCTATAGAGAAATAAATTTTTCGTAATAAAACCAATATTTGACCAAATCTCACGAAATAAAAAGAAGGCTCATTCTAAAATTTTCCTTTAATTTAATATTATCGAAAAAAAATATTTGTTTTTAATTGTTTATATGGCCGTACAATTTGGGCAGCTTTCGAAAGCAGACTATAGTAATTGAGTATTGTCACTTCATACTTTCTGATTGGGTATTTCAAAAGATTAATTGGGTGAAATAAAATCACACTACTGTTTATACATCAACAGATAGCAAATATTTAATGGTTTGCTTCGAAATGAAAACCTTGGAGACAATTCTAATGAAATACCAAGATGTGTTTTCATGGAATATAAGAAAAATATGCTATACGTGTGGTCTGTTTATTCTTTTCTGCAGCATGATAAAGGCACCACAAATTTTGTATTCCTTTTTGATACTCGCTACTTCTGATTTCAATTGGGTAGTTGGCAATTTTAATTTGGTATTTAAGCAACTACGCAGCTTATCTGGAGCACTGTACATGTATCAATTCACGATATCCTGATTGATTTACATCAGTACTGATATATAATGGTGGCTTTCCGCATGATTTCACTTCCTGAAGCATCAATCAATTAATAAATTATTCCAACAAACACTCCAATTAAGGTTGCAATGTTATCCAATCAATCTGCACCCTGTGAGATCCGGTATCTGTGCATGCCTTTGTCAAACAAATATGTGGGTGTGACTGAACAAAATGGGGCTTATGGGTTTTGTGGCCAGAGTAGATCCTGCTCACATATGATATACTGTTTCAGAATTGTGGAAAACAAAAACCTACTGTCTGTTTCACGAAAGCTGCCCAAATTGTACGGCTATGTAAACAATTCAAAAACAAGATTTCTTTTTATAATATTAAATTAAATGAAAAATTAAGAATGAGCCTTCTTTTTATTTCGTGAAATTTGGTCAAATATTGATTTTATTGCGAAAAAACAATTTCCCCATGTTAAATCCCCATAGACATCTTCACGGAGTAAAGATGCCTATGGGGATTTAACATGGGGATTTTTTTTTGAATTTTAGAAATACTGGACCGATTTTTAAAAGTTAACTTTTGTTTTCTTAGTTAGATCATATCCAAGCTATCTAGTCAGGTTTCGGAGTCCATTTCCAAAAATTTTCGTTTTTTGACTCCTCCCACACTTCCTTTCCACTTTTACACCCATGTTAAATTCCCATAGACAAATCAATTTTTCACAATAAAATCAATATTTGACCGAATTTCACGAAATAAAAAGAAGGCTCATTCTTAAATTTTCCTTTCATTTAATATTATCGAAAATATTATTGTTTTTGAATTGTCTATATGGCCGTAAAATTTGGACAGCTTTCGTGAAACAGACAGTATGTATTTGTATAGTCATATATTAGTGATATGTTATATGTGACTACAATGCATATCTGATATGTGGCTGTGACTGGAGAAATGGGGCTTATTGTTTTTGCGTCCATATGTCTAAGCCAGTATACTGTATTCAGAGCATAATTTGGAGGTAAATGTCTTATTTCTCCATCAAAAATGGCAAGTTAGGAGTGCTTTAGAATCGTCTCAATGAGACGATTCTAAAGGACTCCCAACTTGCCATTTTTGATGAAGAAATAACAAAATTTCACCCCAAGTTGGTCACATTACGCACCTTAACTGGTGGAGCTCTGTGTATTACACACTCCTATCACCAAGCCGAGCGCGTGTACCGCTACCGAGGAGGGACCTACGGGGAATTACACATTGTTTGAAAGTAATTGAAAGGGTTTAAATGTCCCAGCAACAGCTAGAATCATATAGAGACGGGGCCACAGTTTAAAGTCTCATCCTACAGACCAGTGGGATGGAAACATTATGTAAGCATTGTTCACGCCTAGCGTGAGGATTGCACCCACAACATCCGGTATCAAATGCCATATATCCTAGATCAAGCCATGGTCCTTCCCTTTTGTGAAGCCAACAGTCAAATTCCAGACACCCGGAATTAATGATGTCTGTAAAAAATGTGGGTGTTTTCCCATAGCGGTGACACTATGTGCATATTGTGGATACATCAGTATTATTGCCTCTCAATTAATCGCTTCACTGTCAAATGTCCCCATCTGGGACGTTTGGTAACAAATCCCGCATATAAAAGTGTTTTCCCATAGACAAGGTCTATGATCACGTGGTTATGACAACAACAACAAAACAACAACAACAACAACAACAACAAGTACTGAAATTTCAGAAGCACTCCGATTCAACGTACGTATTCTTTTATTTTGTTATTATGTAACGGATTTTTATGAAATATGGCGCATCAAACGCGTCTTGTTAAGCTGGATTTGGTGGTCTCGGCACTTTGGCCCAAATTTCTGTCGTTTTTGCGAAGAATCGATTTCTTCTTTTTTTCTTTCTTTCAGGTTTGAAAATATTTATTTTCCCCGTGATAGGTTTGTGGTGGGTCGGGGCCATCCCCCACAGACCGTACATAATATACATGTAATAGTCAGATACAAATACAAAATATACAATTACAGATATTCACCCTCTTTTGCTCTTGCAGTACTGGGTAGAAATCACTGTTCTATTATTTGTTAAGACTTCATGGTTGAGTGGTACATTAGATGAGAGACATGAATTTTCAATCAAAAAGTTGCCCGTGTTATTAAAAAAAGACAGTAATACTTAAAATAAACCCGCAGATGACAATGACATTCTCCAGCGCTGCAAGAGCCAAAGTTTGATTTAGCATAATTATGTAATAAATGTAATTGATTATATGTTATCATTCATATTACCCATGATCCAACTGAACCAGCCCCACTCTGTAAAAAGTGAAGTTCAATCCTACTGTGCATCTACATGTTTAAATCATGTGTTAACCCTTTCTTTTTTCTTTTTTTTTTTTTTGCTTATATTTAACGGCGGCACTGGCTCTAGGACCTTGCATGCCGTCTCCCAAGAATGGGAGAAAGAACGGAGGTAGAGATTCTTTGAGAGAAGCCGGTAATTCGTATTTACAGAGCAACTACGAATTATCGGTACCCATTTACAGCTGGGTGAACTGGAGCAGTGTGGATAAAGTGTCTTGCTCAAGGACACAACGCACGCCGCTAGTCAGGCTCGAACCCACGACCCTTGGATCAGTAGTCAGACACACTAACCATTACGCCACGGCGCTCCTATTGTTAACCCTTTCAACACTACAGCCATTTATATAGGTGTGTTCTAACAGTATAGATCTAGACGAGCCGGCTCATGATGAGCTGTATCATAAGAATATGCACTCTTTGCAAGTAATTTTCATATTTGTTAAAGAAAGAAAATCATTTTATAAAATAATCCATTCCAGTTATTTAGGGCTGAAAGGGTTAAATGTTACAGTTGTTGGTAACATTATATATCCCCACACTGGTTATAAAACAAAACGCGGCAGGTTCAGTCAGATCATGGTCTTCGCTTGAACCTGTATTACTCTGTGTATATTATATTATTCTACTAGATTCATATTTATAATGGCTTTATTTCCCAAACCTATACTATGAGATGGAATGGGGGTGGGGTGGGGTGGGGAAGAGGTTAAAACAAAGAAAAGAAAAAAGCAAGCACAAAAGCAGAGATAAATTATAGCACCCGCATCTAGCTCAGCTGAAGATGAAATCTTCTTTTGGTATTTTTGTTACATAAATTAAACTTGTCTTCCCAAATTTTTGTAAAGTTTTCAAGTTTGTTGTCCATTAATGCTGCGTTCCTGGATGTTTCATACAATAGTTGAATTCGATGCGACAGTACGCTGAGATTTGGAACTATTTTTGAACAACGTCAATACTAGAGATAGTATTTAGTTTCTAATAGTATTAATGGTTGGGAGATACTTATTGTTTTTTCGTAAATCCCAAAGATGAATGAGTTTTCGTTAATTGTAATAGTTACATATTGTACATAATGGACTACTGACAATTTTAATCTTATTTAGGAAATCATTTGTGGCCAGAATATTGTGGTTTATTCGGTACTGGAACCATTTTCGAGTTGTGTTTTTTGTTATGATATGCGGTCATTCATATATTTTCTTCCATGTCTCATTGTTAAAATTATAGGTGGAGTTCCATTTAATTTTACCAGCTGGAGTTTCAGAATTGGAGTTTAATGCGAGATAGATGTCTTTTGTCCAGGTTTTGTTTTTTTACGTATATTCTTAGTTTGTATGGATTAAAAGGCATTTCTAACTTTTTTTCGATATTGTTAAGTTTCAAACTTTTACCCCAATCTTTTATTGTTTTTACAAGGCCATAATATTGAAGAAAGTTAATATTTATGTTGAAATTGTATTTAAGTTCATTTTGAGAGGCAAAAGTTCCATCAATTTTGATGTCATTTATAAAACATATTCCCTTATCAAACCATACCTTATTGAAGAAGGTTGTCCCACAGTTTATGTCCTTATTAAAAAATAATGGTCTAGAAAGAAATGCATCCATGTTTATCGGCTTAAGCTTATTTTGTAATCTTATATGAGCTTTTAGAACATCCCTGCCATCTACTGACACGGAAATAGATTCTTCGCAAAAACGACATAAGTATGTGCCGAACTCCGGGGACCGCCAAATGCAGCTCCGTTGAAATCCGTTGCCTATTACGGAAAATATCATATAATACATTTCGTAACCTAATTCCACGCATATCCCGCCCCAAAGTAGACGGAGTTATCTTAGCTTGACTATATATTACGCCGTTTATATGTACATCTTTCCATACATTAGTATAGGAATTAATGGCCTTAGCGGAATGTATCGGGGTATAAACTTGGAAAAGTCGCGGGAATACTGGACGAAGGCCGGAATGCCTCGTCCAGTATTACTGCGACTTTTCCAAGTTTATGTCCCCGATAAATTCCACAAAAAGGCCATTCATTCCTTATAATTGCAGCATTTGAAATAAATTCATCAATAAAATGTGTTTATTTTGACAGACGGCAGCCATTTGTTTACATTGACAGCACTGACAGCGCACCTGTAGAAAGTAGTTCGGCGTGGGAGTTTACTGGGATATACATTTTGGACAGAGACTTGCTACGGGCCAATCAAATGTTAGGGAATTGTGTAAATATTTTTATGCTGGAATGATATATATACATATGTGGGTGTGTTTTAAGTAGGACCGTCAAAAATGAAGAAAACAAATGTATTAGCCTTATGCTAAATCGTAGCATCGGGTGACATGGGGCTGCATCATGTGTAAGGGCAAATCGTACATGTCTGTATCACTTGATTGTCACTGGCTGGAAATCCATCCATTCCTTCTTTTTTATCTATCTTACACTTCTTTTCAGTTTCGCTGAGAAATCCATCTCAGTCTTCTTATTTATAGGGACGTAGCAATTTTTTTATCGTATTATTTTTTTGGCTTGTGTTTTTTTCTCTCATATCACTTAGTTTTCCTTTATCCCCCTGCCATTTTTTCTCATATTTCTATATTTGTGGATGTGGTTGGAGAAATGGCGTTTATGAGGTATGTATCCAGTGTGGCCCCAGATCATCCTGCGCATTCGTGACTACGCTGTATAGCCCTACAGGCATGAAAACATCCATCATGTCCTCAGCATACTATATCCAAGGTGCATGATCACATGGTTACAACAACAACAACGTCACCCACTCCAAAGTAAGTATTCTTTGATATTGTCCTTAATATGCAACGGATTTTGATGAAATATGGCGCAGCAAACGCGTCTTCATGCGCTGCATTTGGTGGTCTAGTGAGTTTGGCACAAAATTATGTCGTTTATGCGGAGAATCGATGTCCGTGTCGGAGACACGGAAATCGATTCTTCGCAAAAACGACAGAAGTTTGGGCGAAAATACAGAGACCACCAAATGCAGCTTAACAAGACGCGTTTGATGCGCCATATTTCATCAACATCCGTTATATTACGTAATAAGGACACTATAAAAGAATACGTACTTTGAATCGGTACGTGTTGTTGTTAGTACCAATAAACCATTTTCCTCCAATCGCTGCCACACATGCTGAATTTATTGTTGTTGTTTTTTTGCTGTTGTATATGCACTATACAAATTGCTCATGCCATGATCATATATGTAAATGTATAATTGTATCTTTGTTCTGTAAAGTATTAATTAATAATACAATTTTGAATAATGACCAAAAAAAATAATGCAAATCAATTGGTGGGGTAATGGTGAATGAATGTTTATTTTGCCAGACAATTTCTCGGATGATATCTCTGATATAAATAATATTTTGTGCCTACTGTACGCATGTACCTTTAACAATGTTTTCTTGTAAGCAATTACATGTGTATTGGATTTACATATGCTCAATAAATGTAAATTAATCAATTGAGATATCCAGACGATTATAAATGTTCACTTGCGAGCATTTTGGTCGTACGAAGTTTAGTGAAACGGGCTCCTGATCTACACTGGTTGCAAAACATTTTACTGGCTTTAAATGCGAAATCAATAATATTTCGGAACTACCGAACCATTGATCAAGTACCATAATTTATTTATCACGTTATTGCTTTCTCATATGTACCAGAACCGTGCACAATAGCACCGACACGGAAATCGATTCTTCGCAAAAACGACATTAGTCTGTGGCGAACTCCCTGGACGACCATGAAGACTCGTTTGCTGCACCATATTTCATCAAAATCCGTTGCATATTACGGAAAATAAAGAGCACTGTGTTCCGACTGAATGGGCAGGTGCCTTTAAATGCTGAAGACAGAATTATTGTAAATAATACAAAAGAGACCGATGAGATCATTTTTGATGAATATATTCAGTTGACAAATTAAGAACATACTTCATTGAAATGGTTTGAAAGACAATTGCTTCCTTATGGTGTTGCAGGGGCGTCTGAAGCAGCCGAATATTGGTCCGGCGAAGGTCGAGGATCCCACCCACCACACACCCAAAGTGTATGTTGCTACCACTCAGTTGAACCGTCTCGTCGAGACGGTTCAACTGAGTGGTAACAACATAAACATTTGGTGAGAAATGAGAAAAATTGAATAAAAATATTTAGAGATTTGTGCATCGGCTGATTTGTGCATCTAGCCGACACGAACAACAAAACCGAACATTCACCTTGGAAATCAACAGTATGAGAAATTCATAGTTCATATCTGTATAATATTAATAATAATAATTACATTCCTGACCTTGTATATGAATTCTAAATATTTCAATAAAAATAATATTTTTGTCAAAATTATTGGTCGGGCAGTCGCCGGATCTGCCGGACCTCTTCCGACGGCCATGTGTTGGACAACAAATAAACTTATAAAAGCTGGTATAATATGCCCCAACGATAATTATGTGGCATTTAAAAAAAATCTCCAATGACCATGTTATACTTTGTAAATCTTCAGGTCACTCCACACACCTAATTTTAGAAGTGCATGTATGACAACTTTACCTACCGCATCTGTTCTGCTAGCAACACCTTTGTGATAGCTACGTACATTCATAAAAAAATAATTCCAGCACAAACATATTTACACAATTCCCTAACATTTGATTGGCCCGTAGCAAGTCTCTGTCCAAAATTTATATCCCAGTAAACTCCCACGCCGAACTACTTTCTACAGGTGCGCTGTCAGTGCTGTCAATGTAAACAAATGGCTGCCGTCTGTCAAAATAAACACATTTTCTTGATGAATTTATTTCAGTTGCTGGAATTATAAGGAATGAATGGCCTTTTTGTGGAATTTATCGGGGATATAAACTTGGAAAAGTCGCGGAAATACTGGACGAGGCCTTCCGGCCTTCGTCCAGTATTCCCGCGACTTGTTCAAGTTTATACCCCGATAAATTCCACAAAAAGTCCATTCATTCCTATAATATATTCCCCATTGCATTTGTAGGCACAAACTGTTCTTTATATAAGAGACATCATCTGAGACATTTTCTAGCAAAACAAACATTCATTCACCTTTACCCCACGTAATTTGCATTATTATACATTTTATATCAGACGTAACTTTCCACACTGATATCATGGGCGATAACCGTGTTTCCTTAAAATGTTACCGGACAATACTATTTATACCCTGTATTTATTTTTCTGATGTGCAATGATAATACTTTATAATCTGCCGAAAATATTATTTTTTTCAGGTGACATATTGAATTAGTATAAATAATTCAAAATGCCTACTTTGCATATGAAAATAGCCTGTTATCAGCGCGCGTCACTATCAGTAAAATAAATATTCATAAATGATTATACCTGTATAACGGCCTCTCGTAATCGAGCGCCGTGGCGTAATGGTTAGTGTGTCGGACTACTGATCCAAGGGTCGTGGGCTCGAGCCTG
Source organism: Conchocele bisecta (assembly GCA_029237695.1). Taxonomy (NCBI): domain Eukaryota; kingdom Metazoa; phylum Mollusca; class Bivalvia; order Lucinida; family Thyasiridae; genus Conchocele; species Conchocele bisecta. The sequence continues at coordinate 73,667,527 of CM055274.1, read as the reverse complement.
ACTAGCGGCGTGCGTTTAGTGTGTCGGACCACTGATCCAAGGGTCGTGGGTTCGAGCCTGACTAGTGGCGTGCGTTGTGTGTGTCCTTGAGCAAGACACTTATCCACACTTATCCACACTGCTCCAGTTCACCCAGCTGTGAATGGGTACCGGTAATTCGTAGTTGTTCTGTAAATACGAATTACCGGCTTCTCTCAAAAAATCTCTACCTCCGTTCTTTCTCCCATTCTTGGGAGACGGCATGCAAGGTCCTAGAGCCAGTGCCGCCGTTAAATAAAGAAAGCCACTCGTAATCTTTAGAACTGGTGGAATAGTGATACAATTATACACTTTTTTAATTCCTATAAAAAACATTGTGTGTCTACTGAATGGGCATGTACCTTTAACATGGAGAATTTTATCTTATTTCAAAAATAGTTGAACGATTTTCAAAATGTAACTTTCGTTTTCCTAGTTAGATAATCTTCAAGCTATCTAGCCAGGTTTCTGAGTCGACTTCTATTTGTTTTTCTTTTTTTTCTTTATTCGACTACTCCTCCTCCATGTTCTCCAGCTCTTTACCCCATGTTAAATTCCCATAGAGAAATCATTGTTCATTGTTAAGTTTTGCTAAAACTTAATATATGTACAATTTGGGCACGTTTCGTGAAACAGACAGTAGAGCTACTTACCTGTGGTTATGGTTACACTTAAGAATTCCATCACTTGAACATCATAGTTTCAATAATAACTGTCAATGCAACTACACCTACAACGTTAGCTTGAACGAACAATTACAGAAGTCACAGAATATAAGGTTATGTTCCACGTACATCTAAAGAATGGAAATGCAAGTGCTGTTTAATTCGCTCACAAATTATTTAACACTTAGACCGCTACATACAACAAGTGTCGTCTGCTGTCGCTTTTATATCTTGCCTTATTTCTCAATAAAAACATGGTTTGAATCATTTCCGTAGGAAATGATTCTGAAGTGCTGTCAAACCATGTTGTCAGTTATTCTAAAGTGCTGTCAAACCATGTTTTTATGGTAAAAATGGAAAATAGAAATAAACAGCAGACGACAACAAATTAAGATAGCGGTCTAAGGGTTAAATTCAAATTATGTATAGTTTGACTTCGAATATCTGTAATTCTTACCGCAAATGGCGTTATTTAGCCTTATAACCGTAACACAAGTCATGTCAGCCGTCAGGTGTGGAAAATATGTGCCTTAGTAGCAAAGTCAATTGAGTATTGGTAAAATAGAAGCTATGACAAGTTAGCCAACATCACCAGGGTGTGGGATCACGTGGTTTCCGATCCCGAGTTTCGGACGTGACGTAACATGTGTCATTATTACAGTATACATGTATTTTCTTTATAATCTTCCTAACAAACGGACGGATTGTGATGGTATGTACAGTGGGGTCAGCGTGTAAGTGCACACACGAACGAACACGACAGGTTGGAACCAACCTGTCGTGTTGGTTCGTGTGTGCACTTACACGCTGACCCCACTGTAGCGCACCAAATACGATGGCATATATGTGTTTGATGGGTGCTCTGAAAGTCATTTACAGTAACGTATTTATAACTTTCAAAACGAATCGTGTACCGTTTATTTCTTACATTCACGTGCTGTAGTCTTCGTCAAAGCGACAGAATAATGAGATTAAAGTCGCCTACACAATAAAGGGCAACGTGTAACGCATTTGCTGCTGTATATTTCATAAAAATATGCCATTCCATTAAAAAGATATTAAAGGAAAGCTACTGTAATCACATCTAAAAAACATGACGTCACGCCGTTTGGAAACACGTGATACCACGCATTGATCACTCATATTCCCAAGTTTTGACACCGTGCTATTATCGAAATCAGTCATAGTAGTACGGGTATGTGGATGGGGTTATCTCCTCGTACATGCGGACGAACCGCGCTCTAAGTATTTAAAGCTAGTGGCACAGATGTATATTTGCGTTGTATACAAGATAGATGCACAGTGGTAATCAAAAGTTAGATTTTGAAAATCGGTCCACAAATAAAAAAAATATTTAATTTTCTTTATTTTTAGCCCCCATGTTAAATTCCCATACGAAAATCTTTTTTTCGCAATAAAATCAATATTTGATTTTTTATTTGTGGACCGATTTTCAAAATCTAACTTTTGTTTTCTAAGTTACATAATTTTCAAGCTATGTCGCCAGGTTTCGGAGTCAATTTTCCTTTTTTTTCCTTTTTTGATCCTCAAGATCAAAAAACGAAAGGTTTTGGAAATTGACTCCCCATGTTAAATTCCCATAGGAAAATCTTTTTTTCGCAATAAAATCAATATTTGATGGAATTTCATCAAATAATTTTGTTTGGGGAGGGTGACATTTTTGTTATTGATAAAAAAGTACTTACTTTTAAGTATTTTTTAGATTTAATGTGTTTCATAGCCAAAAGTTCGTCGGCAGCAAAACGTGGAACAGACAGTAGTTATCCTTATACACGCATGTAGTACAACGGAGCCCCGCAGCGCACATGGAATAATTTTTATCAATTCGTTCCCACGAAATAACAATTCGTTCCCTCAATTTAGCAATTCATTCCCTCGAATTAATAAAATGAGGGAACGGATTGTTAATTCTATGGAACGAATTGTTAATTCTATGGAACGAATTGTTAATTCGTGGGAACGAATTGTTAAATTGAGGGAACGAATTATTATTTCGTGAGAACGAATTAATAAACACAAATTCTACGTCCCCTGCGGGGCTCCGTATAGTACACTATGTGTGTTATGTTATTGACAACGCAACTTGTATGTACCGCCCGTATCGCAGAGAAATGGAGCGTACGCGTGTTGTGACCAGTGTAGTTCCTGATCAAATAACACACTTTTGTGTCCTAATAACGATCTATATTGTTTCTTATAATTAGAAGCACGCCGGGTGCTTCATCGATGGAATGGCGAACAGTGCAGATCCAGATCAGACTGTGCGGATGCACAGGCTGATCTGGATCTACACTGGTCGCGAGACCAATGCGCCCCGTTTCTCCAGTCACAGCCACATTATAGCGCCCGACACGGCAAAGAAAAATGTGTCCGCAGGAAGTTGTTTGTTATAAGAGATTTATATCGGCACGTCACCCTTAGAGATCAATCATAATTATGGATGTGACTCGAGAAATGGGGCAACCAGTGTAGATCCAGATCAGCCTGTACATCCGTACAGTCTGATCAGGATATTCACTATTCGCTATTCCATCATTGAATCACGCGTCTATCTTCTAACAAGCAATCATTTATCGCTACTTAGCAGTGTACATGAATGTCTTATTTGATCAAGAGCTACACTGGTCACAACTTCAAAAGCCCCATGTATCCAGTCGAAGCCACCATTATGATGCACATGCACATTCACAAAGTAGTGTAGTTCCAGAAGCTGGTCGATTTTCTGGCAAATACCAACATAATTCCAAATGACTGTTCAACAGACGGAACAAAATATAACATAACAATAGCACCTTATGTAAATTTGTTTTAGAAACGTGACCTGTAGGCACACGAATGACCCCGCTGGCAGCCTAAGAAAACGAGGCACATTTGAAAACACAGAGGGCAAGAGAAACATTGATTTGTCACAACATGCCAGCAGACAATCAGCTATGGGTTTGTGAAATATCAAGCAGATCCGTGCAATGAAACAGATATTATCAGATATTTTTTCTGAGCGTTAAGGACTCGTTATATACATGATCATCGTTTGATTCAAAGGTAAATGTGATAGAATATATGTATGACATATATGTGAATACTGCCTCGTTACTGTATCCTATACGGAACATGGAGTGGCCAAGTCGATAATCTTTGATATCTCGTCTTTTGTATAGTTTGCTGTCGTAATATTTATAGCTTGCCGTTGTCATTTATGTCTATTATGTATTGCACCAAATTTTATTTGGTTTAATGTCATATTATTTGCTGTATGTGTCAAACGCACGAAGTGGTGAAACGGTACGATAGCTTGTACATACAAAGATGGCGGAGATGGAAAATCAATGAACCATATAGTACATGTATACATTAACAAGAAAATATTTACATATCGATGGTCTAGTAACATAAGGTCGTAACTGCTATGCTAAAGCATAGCAGTTACGACCTTATGTTACTAGACCATCGATATGTTATATTCATATATCACATCACTCTTATGAAGCAATTATAATTGAAGCCTAGTGTATCTATCTATGACCTACTACCTTAAGGTTTCGAACAAACCAAATATGTGAACTTGACCATGGGCTTAGCGGGGGCTAGACGATCATGGATCTGTCACAGGGCGGTAGAGGATCATTAAAGCAATGCGTATGAGAAATATCAAGCAGATCCAATCAAGGAAACAGACATTATAAGACATTTACCTGAGCGTTAAGATTTCGGAATGTACGTATGGACGGACGGGACGTACGGACGCTAATAACACTATATGCTCCCCTCACCAATCGGTGGCGGGGGCATCAACATTGACAATAACAGATCCAATGTGTATGATAACGTGGTACTAACAACAATATTAACAAGTACTGAAACTTACAGAATCCATCCGATTGAAAGTACGTATTCTTTTATATTGTCCTTATTACGTAATGGATTTTGATGACATATGGCGCATCAAACGCGTCTTGTTAAGCTGCATTTGGTTGTCTCTGTACTTTGGCCCAAACGTCTGTCGTTTTTGCAAAGAATCGATTCTTCGCAAAAACGAAATAAATCTGTGCCGAACTCCTTGGACGACCAAATGCAGCTCATGAATACGCGTTTGCTGCGCCATATTTCATCAAAATCCGTTTCATAGTGTAAGGCAATGATCCTTACAATTTGATCAGATTTATTACCATTTTTTGACTGCTGATACTTTCTTAATAAGCACATTCACAGTGATGCATATTTTGATTGATGAACTCATTAACTGCTAAATAAGCCATACTATTCACATTCTGCCGTGTGAATCACAACAGAATGAAATGTAATGGCCCTTGTTGACTCTTGACATGGATTGACAGTTCTGTGGAGGTCACGTGACCACCTTTATTGGGCCAGTTTGTGATGGATCTTCTTTACCATGGTGTCACACATATATGTTAGTAGCTCAACCCTCCGCCTAAGTATTTGCATAGGTGATCATATCTCAGACGTCATATCTCCATTATTCTAATTATTTGTTCCGCAGTGCTCACAAAGTTCGTGACCGCCATTATTTGACTGTCAACTCACGCAGCCTTTCTGTTTGGCGGTCACTCATTAAATGCATGTTTATCTTCACAACTTTACACTTACCTGATGTATTTTGACATGCACAATCATCTGGACATCTGACCGTCACGATATCTTAGCTATCTACGCTGTATTTCTAGTCTAAAGCCCAAAAACGTAACATTCAAATCCAAGATGGCGGAAACTTGACAGTCAACGCTTGGCTGACTGTCAGATTTCCTGGCCACCGATTGGCTGACTGTCAGATCCAGTGTCTATATAAGGAATGACGCAACACAGATTCTCACTTCGGTCACTTCGGTCACAAAGAGCAGACCAACGCTCAAATGCAGAACTTTCACTTTCACTTTCACTAAAACTTCGTTCGGTCATTAGTTGTTGTTGTTGTTGTAGATTCTTCCAGCCACTAACATTTCGGCTACTGCCAGTACTACAGTGTAATGCCATCCTGACAAAACAATCGTGATAGAAATAATAAAGAAACTGAAACTTGTATCTTGTTTAGTCTACTCTAAACTGCCAACCAGGGTTTAGCTGCTAGCCTAACAATTGGTGTCAAAGAAGTGGATGAAGTAACAGTAACTTCATCCAGTGATAGAACCCACCTGGAACTGTATCAGTGTATGGAACTGCATTAAGAAACAAAATTCTACTGTATACATCATAACAATTTACTTCGCATAAGTAGATGAACAGTTGTATTGTATTAATACACTTACTCTATTGCTACAGAAGCAGATGAAATCCAGAATAAAGACAGTGTCTAAAAAAACAACACAAAACAAAAACCAGTCACACCAGTAACAAATTGCAACAGAAACTTTTATTAACAACCTAAGTGTAATGATTATACTGGAAACAAATTGCAACATAAAGTTTTAGTTACAAAGTGGCGATATTTGATGTTTACAACCGTATAATGATAAATAATTAAATAAATCAGTGTTTTATTGTGAAAGTGGACATCAAGTGGGAAAAAAAAAAAAACAAGTAAACACGTATCAAGTTCTATTGCTGAAGCCCCCAGAGTCATGAGAACAGTGGACAGTCTGAACAACAGCAGATAATGGGATCGATAGGCCTACATTAGATGAAGATTACCTGTACCTTGGTGTACCATTTGATAATAGAGAAATGTCACACTCTGGAGCAAACTCACCTTTGTTCGACTATGACAACGCAGTCAATGATATCGACCATGTACCTACTATCAAACCAGAACCATTCGATGGGAACTCCGATTGGGAAGCCTTCTTCGCCCATTTTATCATCTGCGCCGAACTTGGGAAATGGAATCAACGGACCAGGACATTAGTACTTCAGACATGCATGCATGGAGAAGCATGTGTGTTTCTGCTCTCTCTCTCCAAAGAAGAAAGAAGTTCATACAGAACTTTAGTGGATACATTTAGCCGCCGATTTGGATACGCCAACAATGAGCAGATGTGGTTAGAATCTTTTAACGGCAGACAACGGAAACCTGGGGAATGTATAGCAGCATGTGCTGATGACATTCGTAGGTTAGGCAGGATAGCATATCCTGCACTGAATTGCGCTGCACATGCAATTTTAATCACTTCACCAGCTGTACAAATCTCTTTCCAAAAGAATGCGATACCAGTGTGCAATATCCCATTGCACATCCATGGACATGGTGGTGAACATTGTCACAACGTATGAGAGCATCCTGGGACCTGATATTGAACAATACAGTGCAGCCACCGGAATACCGAATGGGAGTGACCGGAGTCAAACAGACAATGACGTGCCGCAAACGATGTCCTACAGGCCGTGGCGTCGAGACATTGTTTGGGACATGGAGTTCCTCTAGAGAAAATAATAGAAAACAAAAAAAAAAGGAAAATGAAGAAAAAAAAACAATAAAAATCTCAAAACTAACTTTTCGATAAACTGGACAACTGCTTTGAACTAAATAGATATACAGTCGAACTTCGATGGGTCGAACCCTGGTAAACGCGTCAGCCATGCTTGCCTCGAACTAGCATTTAAGTCCCGGCAGAATTCCTATATAAATACGTTAAAACTACCTGGTATAGGTCGAACTTGTGAAAATCGAACAACCCTCAATGCCTCGAATCGATGTCACGCCCGGTCGTGTATAAATCCACTATAAACATCACAAAAACTCGAACATGTCAGACGATTGTCTCCAGACTAGTTGATTGACTTTCACACCTATTGTTAATCGGTTGTCAAACAAATCTCAAGTGGTCATTTGAGCGTATACAATAACGGCAGTCGTGACCAGCATACGTGGTAATTATGCATTGACCAATGTCGGCGAAGTTGTTAGTTAATTAAAGTGGTAATTTATGGGACATGTGGAATTAAATAGCGCTCAGTTTTAATTAATGACCTGGCATCTGGCCTTTTAAGTTGTAAATCAACATGAACTGTTTTTACTATGATCAGTAATGAGTGTGATGTGTCATCCGATTTATTCGCCATATAAGCAAAACATATTTTACAGATCATCAGACTCGTTTGTCTACCACAAATGCACTAGTGACGACCGAGCAATCCGAGGAAGGACCCGGTTCTGCCGGGGGGATATTCGGGTCCGAAGTAGTGATGGAGCGACTGGGCATGATCGTATCGGACGGGGCAATCAAGTCCGCCAATTTTATTTCGTAATCATTTTCTGTTATTCTCATGTTCTATTGCTGTATAATGGCTAAGTAAATAAAAACACACATGAGTTTGCCGCTTTCTTTATTTTATTAAAGCCTGTTTCTGGTAATAAACGACTGTGACAATCAACCGTAAATGCAAATGTAAGCGCATTTATATGAAACAACGTGTCGTAATGACGACTTTTTTCACTTAGTACACTGACCAACTCGTAGATCTGAAATGGTTACAGTAGAAAAATCCCGATGGGTCGAACAACGGATGGGTCGAACTAAAACTTAACCCCGCAGGCTGTTCGACCCATCGAAGTTCGACTGTATTGGACTTACTATGAGACAATCAATAACTGAGTGCATATAATCCACATACTGCAACGAAGTGATCAGTTACCGCATCTAATTATAATCAAGGACAATGTATCTGCTGAAGACATGTTTTATGGAAACTTTTGATGACCATCAATGACAATAATATTATAATGAAATTGTCGGAATTCCTGCGCAAGGTGTAACCAACTAGATCTAGGTCGTGATAGTCAGCGCTATTTAGTACCGGTACTACATGTATTGAAGAGTGCAGAGTTGAATTAACAGAGGATTTAGATGGCTTTATACGGAGAGATGTCGATTGTGAAATACAGGAACACATAAAAAAACATGTTAAATGGGAACGCGTTGTGTAAACGTAAGGGATATGGATAGAGTCTAGTGCCGTTGCGACGATGATATTGGTTGGGCTCGAGGCTGATCAGCGAAATAATTATCTAATCAAATATGCTATCTGTGTAGGGACTGGACTGATCAACCGGTTGCTTACGAACGATGTATTGTGTCTAGGGGCAAGAACGTTAGTTAGTGGGGTGAGGTATAGTCATCAACAGGTATTTAATTGACCGATGGCCGGGACTGCCATAGCCACTTCCGTGTGCCGTGATTTATATGTTAATTACTATTGGAGAAGTACCGTCGGCATGATACGGCTGGAAGACTAGACTATTTTGTGAGAAAAATGTGGTTCCTGTGATGTCGAGGTGTCAGCAGCTATGGTTGCGTGCTGATTTTTGATGTCTCCGTCTACCGTGGATTTATGTAAACTACCACACCGTGAAGACCGATAGCCTGGCTGAACTACCAAGTTGATGTGTATCTTGACAATGGCCACCAAGATACAACTAACGGGAACTTGCAAAGGACAAACTAAATAAAACCACAGGAACTGTGCTCACAGTAATTATACCTTTATTGAGGGTTTAGTACATGTTAGAATTTATGGTCATAGTCGCATGCAGAGTAGTATACGGTATTTCTTATCTAAAGTATTGTTTAACAGATACAGACAGTGTAACTGATTGCTAATATTTGGACAACAAATGGACTTGTAACTGTAAATCACCATGCTCAACAAGGCTTTGGCAATATGGTATAATATGGGGGGGGGGAACGTACCACCGTGGTACAACATTGGTGAAATTGGAAATAACATACACATTTATAATATTCAGAACTAATAATAATTATGTATCTGGTATAGTTGAACAAACACAACTACTTACTTTCTTTAACGGTGTGAAATATGTATTAGACTTATGACTTAAGGTGGGGGGAGTGTAATGGAAATGATCCTTACAATTTGATCAGATTTATTACCATTTTTTGACTGCTGATACTTTCTTAATAAGCACATTCACAGTGATGCATATTTTGATTGATGAACTCATTAACTGCTAAATAAGCCATACTATTCACATTCTGCCGTGTGAATCACAACAGAATGAAATGTAATGGCCCTTGTTGACTCTTGACATGGATTGACAGTTCTGTGGAGGTCACGTGACCACCTTTATTGGGCCAGTTTGTGATGGATCTTCTTTACCATGGTGTCACACATACATATGTTAGTAGCTCAACCCTCCGCCTAAGTATTTGCATAGGTGATCATATCTCAGACGTCATATCTCCATTATTCTAATTATTTGTTCCGCAGTGCTCACAAAGTTCGTGACCGCCATTATTTGACTGTCAACTCACGCAGCCTTTCTGTTTGGCGGTCACTCATTAAATGCATGTTTATCTTCACAACTTTACACTTACCTGATGTATTTTGACATGCACAATCATCTGGACATCTGACCGTCACGATATCTTAGCTATCTACGCTGGTATTTTCTAGTCTAAAAGCCCAAAAACGTAACATTTCAATCCAAATCCAAATGGCGGAAACTTGACAGTCAACGCTTGGCTGACTGTCAGATTTCCTGGCCACCGATTGGCTGACTGTCAGATCCAGTGTCTATATAAGGAATGACGCAACACAGATTCTCACTTCGGTCACTTCGGTCACAAAGAGCAGACCAACGCTCAAATGCAGAACTTTCACTTTCACTTTCACTAAAACTTCGTTCGTCGTTCCGTCATTAGTTGTTGTTGTTGTTGTAGATTCTTCCAGCCACTAACATTTCGGCTACTGCTAGTACTACAGTGTAATGCCATCCTGACAAAACAATCGTGATAGAAATAATAAAGAAACTGAAACTTGTATCTTGTTTAGTCTACTCTAAACTGCCAACCAGGGTTTAGCTGCTAGCCTAACAATATTAAAGAAAATATCAACTAATACTTACTTTGGAGTGGGTAAGATTTCAACACTTTCAGCCACTGTTGTTGTTGTTATAACCACGTGATCATGCACCTTGAGATCGTTATTAAAGTGAAAATTATATCGCAATAGCAGATGACAGTTGAGACAAGCCATGTGATGTTGTACCTATAATACGGGGACCGGTTTTGAAAAGCTGTCTAAATTTCGAAACCGTTGCACCTTTTGGGTGACAACTTATATATTATAACTGGTATCAAATTAAAAGAAATTAAGATGATTTTCATGAAAACTATTTACCGAAACTGTGATATTTCAAGTTCTGTAAATGACGTCGAACGTTAACACCATTCACGGAAAATATCGTAATTTTGTAAATAGTTGTCATGAGGTGGATTCATCTTCTTAGATACAAACAAACATGGATCGTCTCAGGTGGCTATTCACAATGTTATAAGGCATCATGTGATATAAGCGACAGTTCAGAATATATTGGGTAGGAAACATGTTGTTTTTTTAAAATAAACATATTATTATACATGTGTACAACTCAATACCGCATATTCTTGTTTGAAGATTTATTTATATTTATCCTAAATACCGGACTTCTCCGTTAGTTCCTCATCCTACCATGATGATATTGTAACTACAACATATACTCGGTATTATAGCTAAATTAGCACCAAAGTTGCAACTATGAGCACATGGCCATTGGCATTAACAAGGTGCATGATCACGTGGTTACAACAACAACAACGTCGCCCACTCCAAAGTAAGTATTATTTGATATTTTCTTTAATATGCAACGGATTTTGATGACAAATGGCGCAGCAAACGCGTCTTCATGAGCTGCATTTGTATGGAACGCCAAATCTACATAAACTCAAATATATATTGCTAGCAACAAATATTTGGAGCTAGCAATAAATATTTGGAGAGCTCTCGAAATCAATTAATGATATCTCGAAATCAATTAATGATATCTCGAAATCATTTGGAGAGCTCTCGAAATCATTTGGAGCGAGCAATATAACATTTTATTTGGAGAGCTCTCTAAATCATTTGGAGCTATCTCTAAATCATTTGGAGAGCTCTAAATCATTTGGAGAAAGCTCATTGGAAATCATTTGAGCTCTCGAAATCAATTAATGATATCCCGAAATCATTTAGAGAGCTCTCGAAATCATTTGTAGCGAGCATTATATAACTTGATTTCGAGAGCTCTCCAAATCAAAGCTATTTAATGCTCGCTACAAATGATTTCGAGAGCTCTCTAAATGATTTCGAGATATCATTAATTGATTTCGAGAGCTCTCCAAATGATTTCGAGAGCTCTCCAAATAATTTAGAGATAGCTCCAAATCATTTAGAGAGCTCTCCAAATCAAGTTATATAATGCTCGCTACAAATGATTTCGAGAGCTCTCTAAATGATTTCGAGATATCATTAATTGATTTCGAGAGCTCTCCAAATGATTTCGAGAGCTCTCAAAATGATTTAGAGATAGCTCCAAATGATTTAGAGAGCTCTCCAAATCAAAGTTATATAATGCTCGCTACAAATGATTTCGAGAGCTCTTTAAATGATTTCAAGATATCATTAATTGATTTCGAGAGCTCTCCAAATGATTTAGAGAGCTCTCCAAATCAAATGTTATATAATGCTCGCTCCAAATGATTTCGAGAGCTCTCCAAATGATTTCGAGATATCATTAATTGATTTCGAGAGCTCTCCAAATGATTTCGAGAGCTCTCCAAATATTTATTGCTAGCTCCAAATATTTGTTGCTAGCAATATATATTTGAGTTTATGTAGATTTGGCGTTCCATACATTTGGTGGTATAGGGACAGACTTAACTTGTTTTTGTGAAGAATCGATTTCCGTGTCGAAAATACAGAGACCACACTATGCAGCTTAACACGACGCGTTTGATGCGCCATATTTATCAAAATCCGTTAAGTAATAAGGACACTATAAAAGAATACGTACTTTGAATCGGTACTTGTTGTTGTTGTTAGTACCACGTGGTCATACACCTTGATTAATCTACATTTTTGTATTATGTGGCCTTGACAATCCACTGAATGTATGAACTTTCCATTATGGTTTTGCACTGTGTTTGTACAAAACATGTTTGTGTTTTTGTCTGGCGGCCTGTATAAACAACATACTTGAACTACTAGGATGATAATAGGTTTAACCCTTCCTACGCTGTTGACGGAAATTGCCGTCTGCCGTTTTTCATTTTTGCTTTAATTCTTAACAAAAAAATGGTTTTGACAGCGAATGAGAATCTTCTCCACTGGAGACGATTCTCATGTGCTGTAAAAACCATGTTTTTCTCGAGAAATATTGAAAATAAATCATTTCCAGCAGACGACAACATTTAATTCAGCGTAGTAAGGGTTAAGGACTGACTTCATAAAACACCATCGTTTGTTTCGAAGACAACAGGGGGCCTTTCACTAAACTTCGTAGGACTAAAATGTTCGTAAGTGCAAACTTATGATAGTCTGTAAATTTCAAATTAACAATGTTTTCTTGTAAACAATTATTGGATTTACATTTATTGAGCATAGGCTGCATATGCAGCCTATGCTCAATAAATGTAAATTTACCAATTGAAATTTCCAGACAATCCTAAATGTACACTTACGAACATTTTAGTCGTACGAATTTTAGTGAGCAATCTTAGTATGGACAAGCTATCGGCCAGTTTCACCTCTTGTATGTAGCGTTTGACACAGAGAGCTCATACTTTGACTAGAGACAGCAATAAAATTTTGTTCAATTTGTTTTAAAAATAATGATTTACAACATCGTATCCGTTATATGTAGCTCAAGTCAATACGAAGTGTGATTTTTGGCGATAAATATGCCCATATTTTAACACACAGAAATCTCTACACAGGCTATATGTAGCCGATTTCATCAAAATTGCAAAGTATTCTTATCGAGCAAAGTATACTTTGAGGGAGTAATCATTTATTTTTCCCGAAATGCATTATGTCATATAAAACTAACGACTGCATATAGTTGATGATGCATAATTATTATACTGAATTTATTACATTATCACAGCCAAAAATGGCCGTGATAATGTAATAAATTCAGTATAATAACAATTAATAAGTTTATCCTTAAATTGAATATTTCTCCCTCAAAGTATACTTAGCTAGATAAGTATACTTTGCAATGTTGGTGAAATAGGCTACTGGAGTGCATAGCTACATATGCGTGTGCTGCTATCATAAACATGTTGCTTGCTAGCAAACCATAAGTGGTAAGGTTGTCATACCTGTAGTTCTAAAATTAGGTGACTGGAGTGACCTGATGATTTACACAGTATAACATGGCCGTTGTAGATTTTGGAAATGACAACATTTATAACCAATGTATCAATCATGGTGTATACATTGGCATGACATAATTGATAGCACGTTATACATAATTATCCTTCCAGCATGTTGTACTAAATGCTATTAGTTTACCTGTCTTTTTTACTATATGTTTCAAACGCTACAAGGGGTGAAACTGACCGATGGCATGTACACAATAAGATGGCCGAGATGGCAACGTCATGCCACGTATAGGATACAGTAACACTATAATGTTCACATATACGTAAGACATATATCCAATTACATTTACAAAGCAATTATCTTTAAATCAAATGATGCTCAGGAATAGAACGTGTCCTTAATTGTGCAACCGTTGTCATAAATATTTAATATCCTTCAAAGACGATCATACAACGTTTGTCGGCAATTGAAATTCTTTTGGCGGTATTTTTCAGATTCCGTCTGTGTTATATTTGAACTGAAATGACTTGCCCTTTGGTGTTTTCGTCACACTCTTTCTCTGGTACGTGTCAATGATATGGCAGTAAATATTGATACAACCAAGTCACTGATCATATCAACTAAACCCAAACTTAAATATAATAGAGAACACCTTCCAGTTATAATCTTTAATACTACTCAGCTTCAGCAAACATCCTGTGAAAAGCTACTTGGAATACACATAGACGAATCCTTATCATGGAAAACCCAGGTAGAAAACATTGTCAACAAATGCAATTCAGTATTACATCTTTTGTGCAGAATAAAAAAGTACCTAACGAACTAACCGAATACAATATCAAAACGCAATTCAAATGTTTAAGTGCATGAATAACTTATGCCCAAATTATCTAAACAATGCATTTAAACAAACAATATTTTTTTTATTTAATGTCATTAATAGTCAAAAGTTCGTCGGCAGCAAAACGTGGAACAGACAGTAGTAAGTATGTACCTCTGAGTAACCTGAACATATTATTTTCATGTTACTCAGAGGTACATACATACTAGTAGATAGGTCCTGATTTGTAGCGTGGTAATATATAAAATAGTTGTATATGTTGTTCAAATCACATCTAATTAATTTCAACATTAAATATTTACACTGTCCTTAAATTCATAATGGAAACGCCCATTCAACGTATTGCGTTTATATCCCAGTACATTACATTGTAGTGTATACTGTTATGTAGTTTTGCATTTTTATTTTGCTACATTCTTGTAACCAATGTTTTTTGTCATCTTTAGAGCACGAAGAACAAAACTGGGGTTGGTTCCATTTTGTTCGAACATTCCTTTGGCCGCCATCTTGGATATAAAAATGGCCGCCATGAAATGCTATATTCATTGTAATACAGGTAGAATATTGATTCGTTTTTTGGTGATAATCATCTTTTGACCTCAAACAACAATACCAGTGTTATTTTCATTTTCACAACTTCCATGGCGGTCATCATATATTTAAAAATGGCCGCCCTGAAATCGTATACAATATATTGTAATATTCATAATCTACATTTATGCTATGCCATCTATATACTTCAAATAATAACACTGGGGTTGGTTCAACTTTTTCTGATAACTTGTATGGCGGACATTTGTTTTAAAAATGGCCTCTATGTAAATAATATTACTTATGTCTTCACTACGTACTGTCCTTAGTAAAGTGTATTTATAGTTAGGTTGTGTTGACTGTTTTGCTACGTTCTTCATCAAACAAAAGTTGTTCCTATTGTATTCTAATTTTCAAAATGGCTGCCGTGAAAATCATATAATTCTGATATAATCATGCACACATCATTTGGACTGATTTCCCCCCAGATTATAATCACTATTTAAAGTAAATTATATATATAACTAAAGTCAGTTTCAAGTCACTGTTTATGACAAACATGCTATATTTCAAAATGGCCAATGTGTGTACACAGGAATTTTCTTAATTATGGATACAGTTTCATCACTGTATTAGTCTTCATCTTGTTGGTGTTCTTGAAAGGCAGTGCTGGCACAATCACACTCAAAATGCGGTCAAAGGAGTTGCTTACATACAATATATACCCTATACAAACTTGTATGCTGGAATGTGCAGAAGAACTGTCGAACATGCAGTATTTGTGTGATAAAATGACATTTTCGGCATGAAAACACCATGTGCACATGTTCACGACGAGTGTAAAATGTCAGATTGATTGCCCAAAAGAGTGTTGGAGATACAGAAGTGTATGCAGTAAACTGTAGAAAATGGCCACGTTGAAAATGCAGTATTGTTCCATGGTCATTATCATTATTTACGATTACCATATTGTCTTAAGAGATCACAACACCTGTGTTAATATAAAAGTGATCAGTGCTTTGATGGTCCAAATTGCGTTTCACTTGTTGAAATTGTCATATTATGACTTTACAAAGCCAGAGACACTGAATTACGAAGTGCCACAAAGGCAAGTCAATCCCTAATACTTCAATATCATTGATTCTCGCAGACAACTAATATGCTAATTGAACATGAATAATGAGACATGTTATTTGCCCGGTTTCGTTATGTTACGGTTACGGACTGACTGTTCACGAGGAGTAAGATCACTCGCCTCTCATATCCATGAAATAAATACGCATGTCGTCACAGATTACAGGATATTTTACTGCTGCTGAAGCAATATGGCCTATCAATGAAACACGTTTCTGGCAAAGACATACTAGTGACTGAAGCGCTATCCCACGAGTCAGTAACATATATATATTCTACCTTTATGAATGTACAGGTACATGTAGTATTCAGAACGCAATTTCCGTAGAAAACAGTGGCGTTATGGGATTACAGAGATAAACTGAAAGAATCTAAACACATAATTCTGACTAAATGTTGCAAGGCGTGCACAATGGTCATCTCGGGATTCAGACATGTCTTAGACGAGCGCAATATATTATTTTCTGGTAAAATGGCAGGAAGATGTTCAATTGAAGATAGAAACTGAAATGCCAAAGAAACAAACATTTCCACATTGAATGAAAAGGAATTTCTGGTAACTGTTAACAACAGTCACACAGCATGAATTCCAAAATGGCCATTGCACAGTTGAAAGGGATTTACAGTAAGCATAGTGTACCAAGTACACATGTGTCAGATGAAGTCTGCACTTTGCCTACCAGGAATTTGCTGATTTTGCAAAAGATTGGGATTTCCTTAATGTAATTTGCTCTATGTAGCCGAGGTTCAGTGGGTTAGCTGAGCGAACAGTAATCATAGTGAAACACAGCTTCGTAAAAACAAAAGGTGAATGCACAGACCTATATTTGGGAACATGGGATATCAAAACTCTCATAACCAGCACTGAAAGGAAAACACATTTGCTGACCAAGATACCATTTGAAGAAACATAACTATAAGCCAAAACAATACGTAATACATGTAAATACGTAATACAACAATACGTAATATATGTAAATCATTGATGTGGCAATGTATGTGACAGACTTATTTCCAGCGGCCATTTTTAAGATAATGGTGTCTGGTACCACATTACTAGCAATAATATCACCAGTTTGTGTTCATTGTATTATGAGTATAAGCAGAAGAAACATACACAACATCAACACTGCATTAAACATGTATAATAAATATTAGATTGTCAAGTTTAAATGACGGACATTTTAAAAATATTATGGATTTTAATATTACTGAAATAAGTATGCCAATATTTCTTATCCATAATAAATATTAATACAAAACATCACACCACCTCCGGACTCCGCGCACTTTAAACAGTTTAGACCATATGTATTTTACACCCCAGTAAACGCAACAGCACATGGACTCCTCGCACACTTTAAACATACCAAATGTATTGTTACCACAGTAAACGCAACAGCTCATGGTTTTATTACTCATATTTACATTACATTTTCTGAGGGATTAAAAAATGTACATAAGCAAATATGGCTTTAAAATCAAGAATAATCTTGTTTTACGCCATTTTGTCGCAATTACTGGAACAGCAACGTTGCCGGTCAATAGCGTGACGTTTATTGACAACGACGATGAACGTCATGTAATTTAATGACGTCAAACCAAACAACGTCGCGCGACGTCGCGTGGGGCTACTGTAATGTACTGGGATATAAACACAATACGTTAAATGGGCGTTTCCATTATGAATGTAAGGACAGTGTAAATATTCCTTAATTAACGGCACCGTGTCTCGGATAGATATTCAATATGGTGCATTCCGTTGCATGCACTGCAAATAACATGGATGCATATTAAGGACCCGTTCTATACCTTTATATATCAGCGTTTGATTCAAAGTAATTGCTTCGTAAATGTGATAGAATATGTGTATAATATATATGTAAATACTGCCTCAATACTGTATCCTATACGACACATGGAGTGGCCAAGACGGCCATCTTTGTGTGCTTCAGCCATCAGCCAGTTTCATATGATCTGTCGTTTGACAAAGAACTTAAAATGCGAAGTAGAACATATGATATAATGTAGCTAACCACATGTAGAAAAGCCAGGAGAACGGACTCCTGTCAATTATATCACATCAAACTGTAAAATATGTCAGTTTTCTGAACATGTCTGTGCCTGTGGTTTTGACAACATGAACCACCATTATAAATAGCATCATACACAGAAAATCGCACAGTGTATCACTTTTACCTGGCAAACCACACAACACATACCATATATACCCACTACTGTACTCTGTTATTAGCTATCAAATCCAGTGAGATGTAAGCAGTTACTTGAGTATTGTCCCTGGTGTCTACTCACCTACTATGCGAGTCAATATGGCTTTACATATGGGTAACGTGTACACTAACATAGGCTGTGCATCAGATTGAAAAGTTTACAAATCAAAATTTATTTTGAGATTGATGGGCGAAATGCTCAGATATCTCATCTTGAAATGCTCAGATATCTATATATCTCATCTTTTGTATAGTTTGCTGGCATAATGTGCATAGCTTGCCGTTGTCATATCTGTCTAGTATGTATTGCATGAACTTGTAGTTGGGTTGATGTCATATTATTTGCTGTATGTGTTAAACGCACGAAGTGGTGAAACTGTGCGATGGCTTGTACATACAAAGATGGCGGAGATGGCAACTCAATGTAGCATATAGTATCCAGTAATAAGACAATAGTCACGTATGTTATATTCATATATCACATTACTCTTAGTAAGCAATTATCATTGAAGTCAAATGTATCTATCTATGACCTATTACCTTAATCAATCGCACCATATATGTTGATTATATTCAAGTAATAAGTAACTGTGATAAGCAGGGGAGATAATTTGGCTATGAAATTTCACTATACACACCCAACAGTAAGGAACATTATGAATGGTAATTATTTTTTGTCGTAAAATGATATTATACCACATCTAGATGTTTCCATCACAGACACTATAACATTAAATTGCACGCACAGAACCACGCACGCACGCACGCACGCACGCACGCACGCACACACACACACACACAAAAGAAGGAATTAACTCCGAAATATATGGCTCAGTAAATAGTAGTCTATTGATAAACCTAAGAAAATAACAATAACATTTTGAAAGTTGGTCCACTATTTCTAAAATAAAAAATATATACGGGTAATAGTTCCCTATGCTAAAACCCTATGCACGTTTTCAAACATGTTAAATTTCGATAGGAATATTTTTTTTTCAGTAATTCTTGTAATTTCAATATTTGAAATACTTAGTTACTTTTCAGTATTATGAGTTGTTCTTCACTTTGTATACCGATTTTTTTTCAGTCATCTCATATATACAATTACGTCCAAACGATGCAATCTATAAACAGGGACGAATGATACATTGTATGTATGGTCCTATTACACAGCTGAGACTTTTTATTGCTTTCTTCACCTCCCTGAAACTTCCCGGTATGCCTATTTAAAGTGCGCATTGGAGATTCTTTCCAAGCTGTGTGTGTTAGTGGCCACAGGCAACATTGTATATTACTGATGTTTCTGCTGAATATAATGGACTTATTTTACTGGGGCGAAGATGAATGTATGGTCCCTTGTTAGTGGCGCATACCTGTAGGCGTGTCAGAAGCAGCGACACAAACGCCCTCGTCAGATTTGCCTCCCTTATAACAAGTAGCTCTTCAATTGGAGATTATTTATCACCAGAAACCGGAAGTAAATGATCTTGTCACAATCACGAAATTTACAATTTTGATGGAAATTATGATTCTATAGCGTATTTAGTCCGGTAAAATAAATTGAAATGGCCCACAAAGATCGACATGATTATGCCTACAAGTCGGACTTGCCACAACATCGCACCAAAACGTCGAGCACGGAGAGTATCTCCAGTTCTGAACAATCGGTTTCCTACCAAATGGCCCTGGAATCCTCCAGCAAAGAATCTGGATCCCCGTCAAAATCTCTGTGTTCCTCTGCATCTACGTCATCTGAAAACGTCCCAGCACTAGAGCTGAAGGTATTGAAATGTATACAGTGTGGAATAATCATCTCATAAAATCACCTGTATAACTTTTCTTAGAAACAAAATTGCTACCCTGCTCCATACCTCTTGCAAGCATATATAGCAAGAAATCATGATAGTTTCCCCGGTAGGCGTGTTTCTAGACTAGTCTACATGGGGTACAAGGTCTACACATACATATCTACTCGCAAGGGTAGCAATTTAATGTAACGCATGGATGAGTGATTTTTGAAATCGGTTATCCGGCGTGTTTCATATGTTACTGTTAGCGATATAAAACTGTCAAAGCTGTATCAATAAATTATTAATAAAGAACATACACATGCAGAAATTGGTTATTTTACCGTGTCCAGGTGTTTATCTGATATTTACATGTATATCTTGTAAATTTGAAGGCTTCATTTCGTTATGTTGAACAACAACAAGCGAAAAGATAGCTTCCATGGGAAAATGATTTCCCTGTTCTATTATTTTTGGCAATTTACTAGTTCTACATCAACGATTATTCGTCTAAAGGTATAGCATATACAGTTTACTAAAGATTGATCTACATGCAACAGGTTTGTGTATGCACTTCGGTTGCTCACATTTTTTTAATGGGTCAAATTGTAGCCAACATATAGATAACATATAACATATCGGAGGCAAATTATTGTACCTAAAATTTTCTATGTCGCTGAATATTTCTATTTTTTTTACTGTTTTCCGTGTGCGGTCCGAAATGTATTTTACAAACTTAACAGTTTGTGCGCAAGATGGTTGTGTCTCGGGCGGGACCTAATATCTTGTGCGCAAGATGGTTGTGTCTCTGGCGGGACATAATATCTCGTGCGCAAGATGGTTGTGTCTCGGGCGGGACGTAATATCTCGGGCGCAAGATGGTTGCATCACAGGCTGGACGTAATATCTCGGGCGCAATATGGTTGTGTCTCTGGCGGGACATAATATCTCCTGCGCAAGATGGTTGTGTCTCAGGCGGGACGTAATATCTCGGGCGCAAGATGGTTGCATCACAGGCTGGACGTAATATCTCGGGCGCAATATGGTTGTGTCTCTGGCGGGACATAATATCTCGTGCGCAAGATGGTTGTGTCTCGAGCAGGACATAATATCTTGTGCGCAAGAAGGTTGTGTCTCGGGCGGGACGTAATATCTTGAGCGCAAGATGGTTGTCTCTTGGGCGGGACGTAATATCTTGTGCACAAGATGGTTGTGTCTCGGGCAGGACGTAATATCTTGTGCGCAATATGGTTGTGTCTTGGGCAGGACGTACTATCTTGTGCGCAAGATGGTTGTGTCTCGGGCGGGACGTAATATCTTGTGCCCAAGATGGTTGCGTCTCGGGCGGGACGTAATGTCTCGTTCGCAATATGGTTGCTTCTCGGGATGGATGTAATATCTCATGCACAAGATGGTTGTTGTCACGCCTGCTTTAGCACTTTTTCCGTCGTCACCCGAAATGTCACAAAGTTTGTACAAGCATCGTCATCATGGTATGACTTTAATAATATTTCTTGACGGATTGCTTCAATATTTGGACACTTGATGTGAGCATTTGGAACACAGTCATGCCGCAATTTAAACTACCGGGTATGGAAGGTGTTCAAGTCATACTTTATGAAAAAGTACATACATTTAAATAATTTTTGTATTTAATGTGTTTACTAAATAAAAGTTTCTTGGCAGTAAAACGTGGAACAGACAGTAGTGATGTGTTGCTGAGCCTTTGAGATGTTCATGAATATAATGAGAAAACTAGAGGGAAGTTGATTGCGTACTGTCACAATATACCCACATATCCAAACTTTTATTTTAAAAAGGGAACATAATCCGTGACTTTGTGCATCTACACTTATATACGGAAGCCACATACCATCTATGAATCCTAACTTATAAGGAAAAAATACATATTTCATCCCAAAAGGGGAGAGAATCCACAATCTAAGGGTCAAATTGAAATTCACTTTGCTCAGCCACATACCAAATATGAAATCTCCCGCTAACTGTATTAGGGTTGAAATGTTTTAAAACTTACAAGGCAAAATTGCTAAAATCCAAGTCGAAAGAGATAATCCACGACCGGGGGTTAAAATGAAAATTCAGTCACAAAATATGAGGTCTGTACCTATTATTGTTTAAAAGTTTTACTCCTTACAGGGCTAAATTGCTAAATTCTAAGTCCAGAAGAGGAGGTAATCCACAACTGGGGTTCGAATGAAAAAATCAAATTGACTTCATGCATAAAGTGCATATATATGTACACCATAAGGAAGCCAGAGAACAAATATGAAGTCTGCAGCCATTATGGTTTAAACGTTTTGTTATTAAAAGATTAGCTATATCCCTCAACTCCAGCTATATCCCTCAACTGGCAAGCAAGAATTATGCTATAATGTCAACATGTACATTAAATATTGACACATACAACTGACTAACTAGTAGTACTCTACCTACATGTAGTATATTGTCTGTTCCACGGTTTTCTGCTGACAAACTTTTGGGTTTAAACACATTAAATCTAAAAAATATTTAAATGTAAATACTTTTTCATCAATACGAATGGGAAATTAACATGGGGTATAAAAATAATTTTTTATTTGTCGACAGATTTTCAAAATCTGAATTTTGTTTTCTTATTTACATCATTTCTAAGCTATCTCGCCAGGTTTCGGAGTCAATTTCCCTTTTTTTTTAATTTTACTTTCGGTCCTCCTGGTCTGAGCCTCCTCCTTTTTTTTTTCTCGCAATAAAATCATTATTTTATGGAATTTCATGAAATAAAAAAAAATGGAGAGGGTGAATGTTTTGTTATTGATGAAAAAGTACTTACATTTAAATATTTTTTAGATTTAATATGTTTAATAGCCAAAGGTTTGTCTTCAGAAAAACGTGGAACAGACAGTAGTCTGTACTGTTGCCCACGGGTGTTTGAACAGATGGTCATTATGTTGGTGTCATATGGGTATTTTTGGTGCATTGCGTTGGTTTTGGGTACTTTCCATAGTTTGGTACAACTACTAATGCTCAAACATTACATACGACAGAAATCGTCAATTATCTACACATTCACCATTCCAAACTTTCGGGCCCCTTTCTCCTGTCAAAATATATCGTGAAATATACTGAAATAACCCATATAACCAGAGCTCCAGATAAGCTGCATATTTGCTTAAATTAAATACCCAATTAAAATTGCCAAAAACCCAATTGAAATCAGAAGTAGCGAGTATCAAAAAGCAATAAAAATGTTGTGGTACCTTTATCATGCTGCAGAAAACAATAAACAGACGACACATATAGCATATTTTTTCTTACTTTCCATGAAAACACATCTTGGTATTTCATTAGAATTGTCTCCAAGGAGACAATTCTAATGAAATGCCAAGACATGTTTTCATTTCGAAGCAAACTATTCAATAATTGCTGTCCGTTGATGTGTAAACAGTAGTGTGATTTTATTTTACCCAATTAAAATTGTGAAATACCCAATTGTTTCAGAAATGATGGAGTGACAATACTCAATTACTAATTCCTTATCTGGAGCACTGCATATAACACCGAAATACGAGCCGTTCTTCAAAAACCTGTGCTGTTGCTCACACCACAACTAATTATTTTGTAGGCCTTATTGAAACTTGTATATTGTTCTCTAAGGAAATGACTGTGAGAGGCAATTTCCTGTATGGTACTAGAATAGATGCTATTGAGAGCATCGCTCCAGATAAGTTTTATATCTAAAGGGTATTATACACCCAGATTTTAAATTCAATGCGTATTTTACTTTTACAAATAAAAAATCGCTTATTTCAGCTGCAAAAGGCAAATGTTTTGCTTTTTGCAACTCAATTAATTAAATTTCTACTTTATTAGAGTATTTTCACTACCGTACTCCATTTGAAAATCAATACATACTTCTGTATTGTACTAGAATAGTACCCCACCCACTTCGTAAAATACACCAATATGCACCTTATCTGGAGAGAATAGGACCGGACCACTATGTGTAATGGGGCTTATGTAATGGAGAGATGGGGCTTACGGATTTTGCGACCAGTGTAGATCCAGATCAGCCTGTGCATCCGCACAGTCTGATCAGGATCTGCACTGGCCGCCATTCCATCAATGAAAAAGCCACTATGCGTCTAGCAAGCGATCTAGATCATTATCAGGCTACAGGAGCGTGCTATTTGATCAGGAGCTTGTCTGGTCACAAATCCCATAAGCCTAATTGCTCCAGTCACAACCACACATATGGACCAGTGGCCGATTTCACCAAAATTGCAAAGTACATGTATACTTCTCTTGCTAAGTACACTTTGAGGGAGAAAAATTTAAGGATACATTTTCTGACCATAATTATTATACTGAATTTATTACATTAGCACAGACAATCAGTATAACGATTCTGCATACTTTTAATCATCAAATATATGCAGTTGTTAGATCTACATGTATATGAAATAATACGTATTCGGGAAAACTAAATGATTACCCAGGACTCCAGATAAGGAATTAGTAATTGAGTATTGTCACTCCATCATTTCTGAAGCAATTCGGTATTTCAGAATTTTAATTGGGTAAAATAAAATCACACTACTGTTTACCCATCAACAGACAGCAATTATTGAATAGTTTGCTTCGAAATGAAAACATGTCTTGGCATTTCATTAGAATTGTCTCCAAGAAATACCAATATGTGGTTTCATGGAAAATAAGAAAAATACGCTATATTTGTGGTCTGTTTATTGTTTTCTGCAGCATGGTAAAGGTACCACAATTTTTTTATTGCTTTTTGATACTTGCTACTTCTGATTTCAATTGGGTTTTTTGGCAATTTTAATCGGGTCTCTGCAGCGTATCTGGAGCTCTGTATTACTCACTCAACGTATACTTAGCTAGATAAGTATGCTTAGCAATTTTGGTGAATCAGCTACTGGATCTACAAAACATCTGGTTTATTTGCTTATAGTATGCTTTCCACAATAATACGATATGTTGAACAATTCTGCAAAAAACCAGGAACCCACTTTTCCGACGTTTCGGCACACGGCCTTTATCAAGGAATTAGTTTCTACTGAATGCTAAGTGGCATCCATCTTAGATTTCACAATATTTATGTTTATGATAAACATTGTGAAATCTAATATGGATGCCACTTAGCGTTTAGTAGAAACTAATTCCTTGATAAAGGCCTTGTGTCGGAAAAGTGGGTTCCTGATTTTTGCAGAATTGTTCAATATTTCTGTATAGACCAGCCTAGACATTTATCCCGTCAACACAGTGCGTATGTGCCGTGAAACACGGTGCCGTGAAACATTTTTGATATCCAGTCAATACAATTTATGCATTTTACAGCCATTTGTAGCTGTTGACGGGATAAATAGAATAGTAGGTTAGTGCCGTGAATGGGAAAAAATATCTGGCGCGGCACGGAAACGGTATGTGCTCGGCAGAGCCTCGTCCATCCCGTTTCCTGAGCCTTGCCAGATATTTTTTCCCATTCACGGCACTAACCTACTATTCTCTATATATGTAGACCCACGTGTACATCTTGTATTTGGGGAGGATACAGGGTCTGGGGGCCATTTCATTAAACTTTGTACGATAAGTGCAAATTTGGGATCGTCTGGAAATTTCAATTGATGGATTTACATTTATTGAGCATCGACTGCACGTATGCTCAATAAATGTAAATCCAATAATTGTTTACAAGAAAACATTGTTAAAGGTACATGCTCACTCGGTAGTCACATGTTCTTTATATCAGAGACATCATCTGAGACATTTTCGACTTAAATTTCCACACTGATATGAGGGGCGATAACCGTGTTTCCTTAAATTGTTGACGGACATTACTATTTATTCTCTGTGTTTACTTTTTGATGTGCAATGATCATATTTTATAATCTGTCAAAAATATTATTTTTTTAAGGTGACGCATTTAATTAGTATAAATAATTAAAAAAATATCATGCCTAATTTGCATATGAAAATAGCCTGATACCACCGCAAGTCACTATCAGTAAACTAAATATTACTAAACAATTATACATGTATAGCGGGCACTCGTAATGTTTAGAACTGGTGGAATAATGACACAATTATACACTTATTCAATTCCTATAAAGAACATTTTGTGTCTACTGAGTGGGCATGTACCTTTAATGTGAAATTTACAGACTATCATAAGTTTGCACTTACGAACATTTTAGTCGTAAGAAGTTTAGTGAAACGGCCCCCTGTTCTGTATTTTCCTGCTTGTAAGCTGATGATACATACAATGTACCAGTATAATATGTAGTTTTCTACAGTTAAAACATCTTTAAACCGGAAATACAGAACATTTCAACGTGTTTGTTTGTGGGTTCACTGTAATTTTATGTATTGTACTTTCTGTTTGTGAGCTGCAATGCACTCAAACATAGTGGTAGTTTGTTGGGAGCATGTGCTGGGTAACTTAACAATCGGGATTCGTCTTTACTGGAATCCCGACCAGAGACCTGTTGCAGATTTCACCAAAATTGTAAATTATACTTATCTACTGTCTGTTTCACGAAAGCTGGCCAAATTGTACGGCCATATAGACAATTCAAAAACAATATTATTTTCGATAATATTAAATTAAAGGAAAATTTAAGAATGAGCCTTCTTTTTATTTCGTGAAATTTGGTCAAATATTGGTTTTATTACGAAAAATTTATTTCTCTATGGGAATTTAACATGGGGGGAAAAGAGGTAGAGGAGTGTCGGAGGAGTCAAAAAACAATTTTTTTTGGAAATTGACTCCGAAACCTAGCTAGATAGCTTGGAAATGATCTAACTAAGAAAACAAAAGTTAAATTTTAAAAATCGGTCCAGTATTTCTGAAATTCTAAAAAATTTCCCCATGTTAAATCCCCATAGACATCTTCACTCCGTGAAGATGTCTATGGGGATTTAACATGGGGAAATTTTGTTTTCGCAATAAAATCAATATTTGGCCAAATTTCACGAATTAAAAAGAAGGCTCATTCTTAAATTTTCCTTTAATTTAATATTATCGAAAAAAATATGGTTTTTGAATTGTTTATATGGCCGTAAAATTTGGTCAGCTTTCGTGAAACAGACTATAGCTAAGTATATTTTGAGGGAGTAAAATTGATTTTCTCCGAAATGCATTACGTGTATTTCATATAGATCTAACGACTACATATATTTGATTGTTAAAAGTATGCAGAATTATTTTACTGAATTTATTACATTATCACAGCTGCCAAAATGGCTGTGATAATGTAATAAATTCAGTATAATAAAAATTTATAAATTTATACTTAAATTTTATCCCTCAAAGTATACTTAGCAAGATAAGTATACTTTGCAAGTTTGGTGACACAGGCTACTGGTTTGGCCCTCTGAGGTACGGCTTTGGCATTCTTGTCTGTGATAGTTGAATTTGGTTATACCACTTATAAGAGTAATATGATTATTCCTAATCCTATTACTTTTAAGGGAAGGAGTCAAGTGACTTTGATGTGGTATGGACGTGGTGGCACCAGGTCAGGTTATTCTAAGTTGGTACATTAAATGTCAAACAATGTGTCGATTAACTATTTGTCATTCGCCGTTGAAACTTTTTGTCGCTTGCATGATATAGTCGGCACATTGGCGTATATCCGTACGGGTTAAAGTTTTTATGCCATCGGGTTTCGAAGAAACGGGTGGCATATAGTGTTTGGACCGTCCGTCCGTCACACTTTTCGGTTAACCACTTTGTCACAGTTTCTCAAATATGCTGCAGGTGGCATCCGCGTTCGACAGACGCATTTCTTGTTAGTTTTAATATATATAGCCTACCGGTATACTCCGGCCTATAGGCATATATTTTTCTGTTCAGTCTGTCGCACAATCCAATATTCTTTATATTATGGCCTAAGCCCCTATCGCAAGTCATATCTGGTTGATAAATAAAATGGCCTTTTTGTTGAATTATCGGGGATATAAACTTGGAAAAGTCACGGAAATACCGGCCTTCGTCCAGTATTCCCGCGACTTTTCCAAGTTTATACCCCGATAAATTCTACAATAAGGCCATTCATTCCTATAATGATGTACAGATTGATCTGGCTCTGCACCGGTCACATAGTTGACCAGGCACATTTTGTCAGTGGGTGGTGTAACGTGCAAGCGTGTCTACATATGGATTTATTCCGAGTCTGGGGAATAGAGAGATATTTTGTCACTGTTTATAGAAGTAATTTGCAGCCTAGTGGATTCTGGCCATGGATTGGATATGTTGTTGATTGAATATAGTGTTTCGGATGCGATATTGTAATGATAATTGGGCTGGACTCTTGTGTTACTTGTACTTCCAGGGCTCCAGATAAGGGGCGTATTGGCGTATTTTACACAATTATTATACCCCCCGCAACGAGTTGTGGGGGGGTATACTGGAGTCAGGTTGTCCGTGCGTCTGTAAACTTAACATCAGAGAAATATTGTTATAACTTCTATTTCCTTCATCTAAAATGCTTCATATTTCACACATGCATTCCTGTAAGGCTCTACTACCATGCTGTGCCAAATCCACGACCGTCCAACCCCCGCAGATCCCAAGGTCAAGGTCAAATACTTAGTCCGTAAACTTAACATCAGAGAAATATTGTTATAACTTCTCTTTCCTTCATCTAAAATGCTTAATATTTCACACATGCATTCCTGTAAGGCTCTACTACCATGCTGTGCCAAATCCACGACTGTCCAACCCCCGCAGATCCCAAGGTCAAGGTCAAATACTTAGTCTCTTTACAAAACTTAACATCAGAGAAATATTGTTATAACTTCTATTTCTTCATCTAACATGCTTAATATTTCACACATGCATTCCTGTAAGGCTCTACTACCATGCTGTGACAAATCCACGACCATCCAACCCCCGCTGATACCAAGGTCAAGGTCAAATACTTAGTCTCTTTACAAAACTTAACATCAGAGAAATATTGTTCTAACTTCTATTTCCTTCATCTAAAATGCTTAATATTTCACACATGCATTCCTGTAAGGCTCTACTACCATGCTGTGCCAAATCCACGACCTTCCAACCCCCGCTGATCCCAAGGTCAAGGTAATTTACTTAGTCTCTTTACAAAACTTAACATCAGAGAAATATTGTTCTAACTTCTATTTCCTTCATCTAAAATTCTTAATATTTCACACATGCATTCCTGTAAGGCTCTAATACCATACTGTGCCAAATCCATGACCGTCCAACCCCCGCTGATCCCAATGTCAAGGTCAAATACTTAGTCTCTTTACAAAACTTAACATCAGAGAAATAAGTTATAACTTCTATTTCCTTCATTGAAAATTCTTATTATGCCCCCGCAACGAGTTGTGGGGGGGTATACTGGAGTCAGGTTGTCCGTCCGTCCGTGCGTCCGGGCACACATTAGGGTACTTATGTGGCTAGCCCCACAGGGTTATGGACTTAGTAAAGGATAGGGTTGGTTACAATTAGCCACCTAAAAAATCCTTTTATGTGGCTAAAAATCGTTTTATGTGGCTAATATTTAACATGTGATAAGCCACATAAGTATAGTACTGTAAGAACGTCCGTCCGTCCGTGCGTCCGCGTAAACTTAACATCAGAGAAATATTGTTATAACTTCTATTTCCTTCATCTAAAATGCTTGATATTTCACACATGCATTCTGTAAGGCTACTATACCATGCTGTGCCAAATCCACGACCGTCCAACCCCCGCAGATCCCAAGGTCAAGGTCAAATACTTAGTCCGTAAACTTAACATCAGAGAAATATTGTTATAACTTCTATTTCCTTCATCTAAAATGCTTAATATTTCACACATGCATTCCTGTAAGGCTCTACTACCATGCTGTGCCAAATCCACGACCGTCCAAACCCCGCAGATCCCAAGGTCAAGGTCAAATACTTAGTCTCTTTACAAAACTTAACATCAGAGAAATATTGTATAACTTCTATTTCCTTCATCTAAAATGCTTAATATTTCACACATGCATTCCTGTAAGGCTCTACTACCATGCTGTGCCAAATCCACGACCATCCAACCCCCGCTGTTACCAAGGTCAATGTCAAATACTTAGTCTCTTTACAAAACTTAACATCAGAGAAATATTGTTCTAAACTTCTAGATTCCTTCATCTAAAATGCTTAATATTTCACACATGCATTCCTGTAAGGCTCTACTACCATGCTGTGCCAAATCCACGACCGTCCAACCCCCGCTGATCCCAAGGTCAAGGTCAAATACTTAGTCTCTTTACAAAACTTAACATCAGAGAAATAAGTTATAACTTCTATTTCCTTCATTGAAAATTCTTATTATTTCACTTGTGCATTCCTCTAAGGTTGTACTATCATGCTGTGACAAATCTACGACTGTCCAACCCCCGCTGATCCCAAGGTCAAGGTCACATACTTAGTCTCTTTACAAAACTTAACATCAGAGAAATATGTTATAACTTCTATTTCTTTCATTGAAAACTCTTAATATTTCATATGCTGTGACAAATCCCTGCTGATCTCGAGGTCAACGTCACATACATACCGTATAACCTCGAATTAACGCCCCCCTCCTAATAAACCCCCGCCCCCCCCCCCCCACCCCCCCCCCCCCCCCCCCCCCCCCCCCCCCCCCCCCCCATAAATAATAATAATTTTTTTTTCCTTCAATCCTTATTTGTGTTTGAAATTGGCGGTCCTTGGTAATTTTTTTTTAATTTTTTTTACTGGCTAATAAACGCCCCCCCCCCTTTTGTAAAATGTAACGCCTCCGGGGGCGTTAATTCGAGGTTATACGGTAGTCTCTTTACAAAACTCAACATCAGAGAAATCGGTTATAACTTCTATTTCCTTGCTCGGATCTGCTTCACATTTCACACACTCATTGCTCCAATGGACCTCTACCACCCTGTGACAAATTCACGTTCATGCCGCTCGCGCTAATCCCAGAGTCAAGGTCACAAGCGCACACACTTGGAAATTTTTACATATTTTAGGGGTACCTGGGCCCACGCGGGGTGTATTCCGTAAGCCTCGCTTACTGACCAATCTAGTTCACACATGCATTCCTGTAAGGCTTTACTACCATGCTGTGCCAAATCCACGACCGTCCAACCCCCGCTGATCCCATGGTCAAGGTCAAATACTTAGTCTCTTTACAAAACTTAACATCAGAGAAATATTGTTATATCTTCTATTTCCTTCATCTAAAATGCTTAATATTTCACACATGCATTCCTGTAAGGCTCTACAACCATGATGTGCCAAATTCACGACCGTCCAACCCCCGCTGATCCCATGGTCAAGGTCAAATACTTAGTCTCTTGACAAAACTTAACATCCGAGAAATATTGTTATAACTTTTATTTCCTTCATCTAAAATGCTTAATATTTCACACATGCATTCCTGTAAGGCTCTACTACCATGCTGTGCCAAATCCACGAACGTCCAACCCCCGCTGATCCCAAGGTCAAGGTCAAATACTTAGTCTCTTTAGAAAACTTAACATCAGAGAAATATGTTATAACTTCATCTAAAATTCTTAATATTTCTGTAAGGCTCTACTATCATGCTGTGACATATTCCCACATACTTAGTCTCTTTACAAAACTTAACATCAGAGAAATCGGTTATAACTTGTATTTCCTTGCTCGGTTCTGCTTCACATTCACGTTCGTTCCGCCCCCGCTAAGCCCAGAGTCAAGGTCACAAGCCCACACTTGGAAAATTTTACATATTTAGGGGTACCTGGGCCCACGCGGGGGGTATTCCGTAAGCCTCGCTTACTGACCAATCTAGTTTTAGCTGAATACACCTTGATTGTCAAAGTGGGAGTACAAAATACGCACAGCAATGATTTTCAAATTGAGTAGTGAAAACACTGTCATAAAGTTGAAAATTCACTTAGTTGAGCTGCAAAAAGCAAACAGTGTTTGCTTTTTGCATCTGAAATAAGTGAATGGTTAAATTTGTAATATTTTTTCATCATTTGTTCCCTATTTAGTAATGAAGAAAATCAATAATTCATTTCTTAAAGTAAAATACGCAATGATTTTGAAATCAGGGGGTAAGTACGCTTTAGACACAAAACTTATCTGGAGCTCTGTACCTCTCTGATTGTGTCACCATATTTTGTCAATATTGATTTCATATTTTCTGTACATGATCCTGAAAATTGACACAAAATTCAGAGCTCATTATGAATTTAATTCCGCATGAGATCTGAATTTTGTGTCAACTTTCAATGTCATTTACAGAATTCATTGCATTTTTATACGACCGGTAAGTACAATTATGTATTATGTTTTACTGTTAGGCGGGCGAGTGGCGGACAGAAAAACTGCATAGTTTGTGTACACAACTCCTCTGAATCCGTTCAGTCAATCGATCTGAAACTACATGTATACACACGTCTTGAAGATGTGCACCTTGGTGTTTTTATGCCGAAAAACTATTTTTTAACAAAAATATCACCTTTTTAACATAGCCATTTTTTCTACATTTTTGTATCCAATTCTATATATTGTACATGTAATTTCTACTTTACTAAATTAGTATACCTGTTTATCACAACAAGAGGAAGAAATAATGCTATAGATTTTCAAATTCTCATTAATGTTTCTTGCCTTTAAGGTGACATCTTCACATTTCTGCATGTTCGCTGACTGGCCCATCTTCGACAGGCGTATTTTGTGACTTACGGCACTCTTGTTATGAAATGAATATCAGCAAAAATACGGTGATGCGATATGTGAGTTATTAGTCTCAATTATGAAAATATTACTTCAAGCATTGGATCTAATAGGATCCTTTGAATGCATAAGCTGATCCTGGGCTACGCATGTTGCAAACATTGTGATGCCACTTTTATCAGCTGGTGGCTAAACTTAACTCACTTCTTGAGATAGAAGAGATGTGACGGAAGTGTTGTTTGTATGAAGATATATTTAATGGTGAATGAATCATTCAGTGCTCGCAACATGGATACAATATTGGAGGAAGATATAGGTTTTATTTCTGATTTTAAAGACACTGTGTCTCCGGTATGCAGAGCTCCAGATAAGGTGCGTATTGGCGTATTTTACGCAATTATTTTAGCTGAATACGCATTGATTATCAAAAGTGGGAGTACAAAATACGCACAGCAATGTGAAAATACGCATTGATTTTCTAATTGAGTAGTGAAAACTGTCATAAAGTTGAAAATTCACTTTGTTGAGCTGCAAAAAGCAAACAGTGTTTGCTTTTTGCAGCTCAAATAAATGAGTGTTTAAATTTGTTATAGTTTTTGTCGCACCCGCTTGCGGAAAGCGCGATATAGTCGGCACTTTGGCGTACGTATGTACGTACATGTGTCCGGTTAAAGTTTTTGGTTAAAGTTTTTTGGTTAAAGTTTTTCGTTATACTATATCTCTTTTTTTAGTGTCCATGCCTCGCCCCAAGGCGCGACATGCAGGCCGCGGCCATCTAGTTATCATTTGTTCCCTATTTACTAATGAAGAAAATCAATAATTCATTTGTAAAAGTAAAATACGCAATGATTTTGAAATGAGTTTAAACAGTATTTATTTCAAGTTGTGGCAAGTGATAGATATATATACATACAATTGAGAACAGGATTAGAAAACAAGCTTTTACACTTATGTGAATTCTTCTCTTGATTTTGAAATTAGGGGGTATGGTACGCTTTAGACACTTAACGTTTGGGTAAATTCCTTATAACTTCTGTTTCCTTTCATGAAACATCTTGACATTTCACATATGCCTTCCTCTGATGGCCGTCTATGAAGCTGTCACAAATACACATACAGGCCCGTATGAGAGGGGGTGCGACAGGTGCGTACGAATGCCCAATTAACCCTTTCAACACCACATGCCTGTATAGTGGTATTGGCAAAATGTGTAGATTCGGATGAGCCGGCTCGTGACGAGCCGTCTCATCAGGATCTGCACTTTTTGCAAATAATTTTCATAATAATTTTAAGAACAAAAACACCCCATGTTCAGCAAAATTAATTGCCATATCAAAATGCATTCCAGCTACTCAGGGGTGAAAGGGTTAATCCGCCAAGGTCTGTCCGTGGATGAGCAAACAAAAATGTTTAGCCCTTCACGCCTTCGATAACGCACCCCCCTATATTAATTCCTGTGTACGGTCCTGATGTACATGAACCTCCAGACTCCAATAACCCCAAGGTTAAGGTCACATACTTGTTATATTTTCTCATCCTCTAGCATAAAATGTTACCAGTAACCTATTTCACCAAAATTGATAAGCATACTTATTTTGCTAAGTACACTTTGAGGGAGACATTTTCAATTTAAGGATGAATTTATTAATTGTTAGGCCTATCAAAAAAAATTGTTTGTTTAGTGGAACGGGCTCAAAATCTGTAGGTAGGGTAGGTAGGGATTATTTTTTTGTTTGTTTTGTTTTTTTTATAAATGAAGGTGTAAATCGTTAAATACGACATGTACCTTTTTTACTTTACATGCCATTAGTTGTAGTATGAATATTAATTAAGCTCATAATTCATTGTATATGCTGGTGAATATTTTGCATCAAAATAACACACAGAATGCACATGAAACTGTACATCCTGTATGGAATATAATATATTATGTCAAAGATTATCAATTGTAGTGTTTAATTCAAACCCAAAAGCCATCTGTAAGTGCACATGAACTAGTGTTGAGAATAAATAAGACTTTACCCAAAACTTAATACATGGTTTAATGCCGAAGACGCTGATGCACAGGTGTTTGTTTGTTTGTTTGTTGGAGTTTAACGGCCTTTAATTCACAGCTAAGGTCATTTAAGGCCGGGTCAATGGGTTTAGTACTAAATCCCATATATTGCCTGTACAAATGGGGAAAATCCCAAAATCAGAACTGAATATTTACAATAAGAAAACTATATATTCAGCCCTGAAATCAGAATAATCCTGATTTGATGCCTGATTTCTACACGTGAGCACTTCTCGCAATACAATGGTATTATGTCTGCAAACACTGATGAACTAGCTATAGGGAAAATGTCAAATGTTCGTCTTTCTGGAGAATGTTGGCATATATCTATGTTTATACGTAACAAGATGCGAGTCACACTAGACGAAAGGCTGTCCGGTGCTGTCCGGTGATTTGGCGTAGCTAAGGAAACAATAATGTAACCGATCTATAAATATCGCATATTCAGACCTACAACTTTATATGCATAATAACTCGCCATTTCGCCGTATAAATATCATGCAATAAAACAAAGTGCATCAATGTAAACGGCCGCCATTTGTGAACTCACGTTGGGTATTCCTCGAAAATCTGGATGTCCAGTGTACTTGCGCAGTGAGATTTTAGTGACGTCAGTTAATTATATTTGTCTATGGTGGCCAATACACGGCAACATGACTGTCATTTCTACGTACAGGGAAGGGGGTCAATAAGTCAGCATGTGATAAATTACAGTCAGGGAACAAATTAATGACAGTATAACACATCCAGCGTAGATTAATACCCAGATTAATGCAAGTAGTCAAAATACTACCAAAAAAAATATTTTTGGGCTTCCATAAAATAAGTTTGGGCTTCCATACATTGAACATTTTGTAGTAGTTTCCCCAATGACGTCATTTGTATGTTTTAATATACTCGATCCGGGGCCAACTATTTCATTCACAAAACAGAAGATAACATGGTTTTGACAGACAATGTCTTGTGCAAAATGTGATCTGTTTTTGAGAAATAAAACGTATGCATGTATTAGGATACGAAGCGTAAAACTGACACAAAAAAACTTGAAAACTTGTACTCACCAAATATACTTAGACTGGGCAAATAATGAAAAGGTTGACTTCTATTATACCGAAACCAGGTAGCGAGAGGTTGACAATGCGAATTTAAGGTGCGCGAAATCACCGGCAGATAACCTCTGCAGTTACCACAATGCTTGTCCCGGCGTTTCGTTTTCGCCGCACCTAGAGTCGTAAGACGGTCACGAGTGTAAAAAAAGATGGGTTGTTTAATATATCGGGTATTAAAATGTCATTTACCAACAAAGTTGCATGAAACATAGAATGGGTGTGAGACAAAAGTCACAAGGAGAGTGATAAACATAAACAAAATGAACAAAATAGACAAACAATTTCTGAAATGTGGGAAAAAAAATAGGGTCGTCACATTTTGTTAATAAAATAGCAGGTAGGGTCGGGTGCCCCGAAACAAACAATTTTTTTGATAGGCCTTATTATACTGAATTTATTACATTATCACAGCCATTTTGGCTGTGATAATGTAATAAATTCAGTATAATAATTCTGCATACTTTTAGTCATCAAATATATGCCGTCGTTAGTTCTATATGAAATAATGCATACTAAGCTAGATAAGTATACTTTGCAATTTTGGTGAAATAGGCTACTGATGAATAGAATACCATGCTCGTCTTTTGATATGAAGTTTATCAGACATGACTTGGAAACGGTTGAGAATTCCTCGGCACTCGGAATTCCTATGCGTTTCATGGCCAGTGAGTCACCTGATAAACTGGATGTCAAAAGACACTACTGTTTGTTCCATGTTTTGCTGCCGACAAACGTTTGGCTGTTAAACACACTAAATCTAAAAAAATATTAAATGTACATACTTTTTCATCAATAATAAAAGTCGCCCTCTCCAAAAGAATTTATTTCATGAAATTCCAACAAATATTAATTTTATTGTGAAAAAAACGATTTTCCTATGCAAATTTAACATGGGGCAAAAAAAGGACTCCAGTGTGACAAGGAGGGTAAAAAAAAAAGGAAAAAATTCAGATAGCTCCAAATCATTTAGATAGCTCTCGAAATCAAAGTTATATAATGCTCGCTACAAATGATTTCAAGAGCTCTCTAATTGATTTCGAGATATCATTAATTGATTTCGAGAGCTCTCTAAATGATTTTGAGAGCTCTCCAAATGATTTAGAGAGCTCTCCAAATAAAAGTTATATAATGCTCGCTACAAATGATTTCGAGAGCTCTCTAAATGATTTCGAGATATCATTAATTGATTTCGAGAGCTCTCCAAATGATTTAGAGATAGCTCCAAATGATTTAGAGAGCTCTCCAAATAAAAGTTATATAATGCTCGCTACAAATGATTTCGAGAGGTCTCTAAATGATTTCGAGATATCATTAAATTGATTTCGAGAGCTCTCCAAATGATTTAGAGATAGCTCCAAATCAAATGTTATATAATGCTCGCTCCAAATGATTTCGAGAGCTCTCCAAATGATTTCGAGATATCATTAATTCATTTCGAGAGCTCTCCAAATGATTTCCAGAGCTCTCCAAATATATATTGCTAGCTCCAAATATTTGTTGCTAGCTCTAAATATTTAGAGCTTGCAATATATATTTGAGTTTATGTAGATTTGGCATTCCATACTATATCATGTTTATCAGGCTTGTCTCACAAACTGTAGGAATTTTGAGGCACACGTAAGCCGCAGAATTCCCACCTGTTTCATAGCCTTGCCTGATAAACTTGATGTCAAAAGACACTCGCCTGGCATTCTCTATCTCAAGTTTATCAGGCTCAGCTTGGAAACTGTAGACAAGCCTCGGAATTCACTGCCTTGCCTGAATTTTTAACTCGATATAATAAAAAAAATATTGAAGTACACTAGCCTGGTGTTCTCGATATTCTTGTATTGTGCAGACATTCTAAGATCTTCTCTAGACCTTGGGTGATATAGATCATTTGTATCACATGAACAGAGCTCCAGATAAGGTGCGTATTGGCATAATTTACACACTTATTTTAGCAGAATACGCATTGATTATCAAAGTGAGAGTGCACAGCAATGTGGAAATATGCATTGATTTTTAAATTGAGTTGTGAAAATACTGTGATAAAGTTGAGATCGACTTAGTTGAGCTGCAACAAACAAACAGTGTTTGCATTTTTCGGCTCAAATAAGTGAATTTTTAAATTTGTTTCATATTTTTTATCATTTGTTCCATATTTAATAAGGAAGAAAATCAACAATAAATTTGTAAAAGTAAAATATGGATTGAATTTGAAATCTGGGGATATAATACTCTTTAGGTACACAACTTATCTGGAGCGCTGCATGAAGTCAAAGCCCACATATTGACCATTTGATATTATCTAAGACATTGGATTTACATTTATTGAGCATAGGCTGCATATGCAGCCTATGCTCAATAAATGTAAATCCAATAGCTTATTTCTTGCATTGTGCAGATATTCAAAGACCCGTCCAAGTTCGGCCAGTCAGATGAACCTCCACTGCTGCAGGGAGAGAGGGCACAGAGTCAGGATACGTGTAAGTATGTTTGCCTTACTGAAGGCTTACTACGGTCTGTTCAACGTTTTGCTGCCGACGAACATTTGGCTATTAAACATTAAATCAAAAAAATATTTAAAAGTAAGTACTTTTTCATCAATAACAAAAAAGTCACCCTCCCCACCCCCTCCCCCAAAAAAAATTATGTTATGAAATTCCATGAAATATTGATTTTGTTGCGAAAAAAAACATTTTCCTATGGGAATTTAACATGGGGAGTCATTTTCCAAATTTTTTCGTTTTTAGCTCGACTATTCGACGAATAGTTATTAGCTCGACTATTCGAAGAATAGTTAGAGCTTATGTAGTCATCCTGGCGTCAGCGTCACCGTCACACCTTGTTAAGGTTTTTAGTCAAGCTTGTATATGGAATACTCCTGGCCCTACACCCACCATACTTGGCCAACTTCATCTCCTAGTGAAGTACATCAACAACCCCTGACCTATATTTAACCTTGACCTACATTTAACCTTGAATTACTTAGTTAATTCCCCTTGGTTAAGGTTTTTAGTCGACCTTGGTTAAGGTTTTTAGTTAAGCTTGTACATGGAATACTATTGTGCATACAGACACCATACTTGGACAACCGTTTCTCATAGGGATGTACATCAATAACCCCTGATCTATATTTGACCTTGACCTACATTTCCTCTTGAATTGCTTAGTTAAGGTTTTTAGTCAAGCTTGTAGATGCAATACTCCTGGCCCTACACCAACCATTCTTGGGCAACTTCATCTCCTAGTGATGTACATCAACAACCCCTGACCTATATTTGACCTTGACCTGCATTTAACCTTGAGTTACTTAGTTAATTCCCCTTGGTTAAGGTTTTTAGTGAACCTTGGTTAAGGTTTTTAGTCAAGCTTGTACATGGAATACTATTGTGCATACAGACACCATACTTGGACAACCGTTTCTCATAGGGATGTACATCAATAACCCCTGATCTATATTTGACCTTGACCTACATTTCCTCTTGAATTACTTAGTTAATTCCCCTTGGTTAAGGATTTTAGTCAAGCTTGTAGATGCAATACTGGCCCTACACCAACCATACTTGGACAACTTCATGTCCTAGTGATGTACATCAACAACCGCTGACCTATATTTGACCTTGACCTACATTTAACCTTGAATTACTAAGTTAATTCCCCTTGGTTAAGACTTTTAGTCAACCTTGGTTAAGGTTTTTAGTCAAGCTTGTACATGGAATACTATTGTGTATACAGACACCATACTTGGACAACCTTTTCTCATAGGAATGTACATCAATAACCCCTAATTTATATTTGACCTTGACCTACATTTAACATTGAATTACTTAGTTAATTCCCCTTGGTTAAGGTTTTTAGTCAACCTTGGTTAAGATTTTTAGACAAGCTTGTACATGGAATATTATTGAATTACTTAGTTAATTACCCTTGGTTAAGGTTTTTAGTCAACCTTGGTTACGGTTTTTAGTCAAGCTTGTAGATGGAATACTATTGTGCATACAGACACCATACTTGGATAGCTTTTTCTCATTGGGATGTACATCAAGAACCCCTGACCTATATTTGACCTTGACCTACATTTCCTCTTCAATTACTTACTTAATTCCCCTTGGTTAAGGTTTGTACTCAAACTTGGTTAAGGTTTTTAGTCAAGCTTGTAGTCCATCTGCCATCTGTAGTCCACAGGCAAAAAATGAGGTTTGACTACCAAAGTGGGCAAGTCGCCACTATATTTTTCAGTTAGTGTAACATGTTACCTAACTGAAAAAAGGTGATGGCCGTCTCAATTCAACAGCTAAAATAATTTTTGGCAGCCATTTTGCAAAATGGCCACCACATTTTTAGGAAATTATGAAATATGGCTATAACATTTTATCTGATGGTCTGAGACCTTTGTAACCTCCGATGAAATATCTTCAGTATGCTATTTTACATACGTTGAAACATTAGGTATTTGAACATGGGTTCACAAACTTCAGAGAAAACTAAAATAACATGTCAGAAATGTGCCATTTTTGCAGTAAAAAATACTTTTATCGAAGGAACAAATTTGTTTCATGCTGTGATGGACTTATCAGGTAAACCAGAATGGTTAGACTTGCTAGAAATTTTAATCTTAATAAGAAAACTACACCAGCTTGCATATTTATTTACATATTCAACTAAAATAGTTGTCTGTATATATCTCGTACTATGTATATCTCTTACTTTACCATTGTATGTGGATCATCTGCACGGTCTGATTAGGGAATGCACTGTTCACCATTCAATCACAAAATACCCGTATGATTATAGCAAACCGCATATCTCTCATCAGGCTTCATCACTGGATGATCAGGATTGACATTGGTCAGGAATTCCATAAGACCCATTTCTCCAGCCACAGCCACTATATACAGTGAAATCACCATGGCTCGAAATGCCACAGGCCTGAATATTTTGTTCGAGTGATCGTATCTTTCGAGCCATCGCATCTTGCGATTTTGGTATATTTGTCGACTACTGTACCCGTAGAATTTAGGAAATAATGAAGCCTAATAGAGTGTATCCATGTTTTAGATGATAATAGTATTTATTCGCAGATTAAAGTTATGATGTGGAATTTAATAAATTATATTTAAATGTATTTACAAAACTATCTTTATTTCAAGTATTATCAAAAGATCCAGTATTTACTATACATAGTGGCACACATAAGTAATGTCGCAGGTGGTTGTGATGTCACTCGAAACAGTGGGATATGGGCCCAGCTCAAACGATGTTGTTTACGGCGCCCATAAAAAATCGTAAAATATTGCGGAGGTTGGGAAGTAATTAGCGACCTACAAATATTGGGTTTACTATTTCATTATATTATGCATCATGAATAGCTGTCGAGGACGAACATTTCACGTCCTGAACTGAATATGCAGGCCGATTTAATGCTGCACTGATCGGAAATTCAGTAGAGCAAATCATTTTTGTCACGACCAGTCATCTCTGCCAAACTAGGATGTGTGGTATTCTTAATTGGCGTTTTTAGTTGTAGCTTCCCAGTAGCCACGTTTTTAGTTGTAGCTTCCCAGTAGCCACTCGAATAACATGAGGACCACTAGAACAAGCAGAGTACCGCCGTGTATTATCTTCTCTTTTTATATCGTCTTCAGAATATGTGAAACACATTGTCATTTAACAAAATAACAACAGATAAACGCCGCACCTGAACTCGAATAATAGCATCTCGTATATAACAATAAGCCGCGAAACGACAGTAGCTGGGCCCGAAAACATATCATACTTTGCATAACTCAATATCGATCGATGTTATGCCCTGACCAACCGTCAAATATCATCATCATATAGGATAACACTGTTAAGGCTGAGCCTCCATATGTCACATGCACTCACACTCAGCGATTGCCCCGTGCAGGCACCGGGGCGGGATCAACTGATCCTGAGAATAGTGCTGCAGTAGCCATTGCTTGTCGTAAAAGGCGACTAAACTGGCTTAACGATTGGATTCATACTTTCCGGAACCCACTATACCGGATTTGGCCCTCATGTACATTTTTGGCTTTCTTGTATGTGAGAGTTGAGTCAGGCTATGCCCCATATATAAAAGTAAGATTAGCGCTAATCCTATTACTTTTAGGGGATGGATAAATGATGCTGATGTGGTGAGGACCTGGCACCAGATCAGGTTGTTCTAATTTCAGGACTGAATATATATTTTGATTGTAAATATTGAGTTCTGAAGTTGGGATTTACCCCCCTCGGACAGGTGGATACGGGACACGACCCCGTTGACCCGTCTGCGTGTAGACTCCCTGAGGCTTGTACCTCTGTGTCAGAAAAGCGGACGTTAAACCCTATTCACTCACTCACTCACTCACTCACACTCAGCGTTTTTCACGGTCTTACATACCGGCTTCGTGCGATAGGAGAATGAAATAGCTAGGTTACATTAACCGCCTCACTGTCTCCTTCATTTAATGCACATATTTCGACTGTATGGCAGATATTAGTAAATTCGGAAACAAATGGGCAACAGTCATTGGCCTGCCATTTTTGTTTTGTGCTCAAATGCCCGGGTTTGGAAGGTCCTCGAGCCAATTCCTACACTTACATATAAGAAAATATATAAGCAGAGTTCCAACTCCAGTTAAATAATGTTGACCTTTGAACCTTACTCCAGTAACTTTAATCAAATCCATGCCGGGTGGTGGGTTACTAGGGTTCTAACTCGACTTGAACCTGAGCAACGACTCCGATTGTTTCAGTGATACTCAGATACTCAGGTTATTCGTAATAAGTCGGATGCGGAGGTGCGAAAATTAGCCAAGCCCAAACTTCGACATGACTTTCGAAGCATCGTATAGCAAAATAGCGAGAAATGAGTCCGCGGGACTTGAAAAATGTTTCGAGGAGTTGCATTTTGAGCTATCGCATGTAAAATACATTAAATATCTCGAAATAGCGATGCTATTTCGAGCGAGCCCGACATTACGAGCAATCACATTTTGAGCGATCGCGATTTCACTGTACATGTTTTAGATTTGTATTTCAAGGGACATAATAAATTGCCACATGACAGAGGGCCACTAGCAGCATTTTGGATGACATATACATGTATAGTGATGATAGCGCTTCTCCTGGGATTGATCCGAAATGACATAGAAGGTGACTGGCATCTTCATCTAGCATGCATCAGTGGCAGGAAACCCTCATTTTTCGCAGTAGACATTTGTCTGTCTATTTCGCTTAGATGTCCAGATTGTGTGAGACAAGTCCAACAATGCACGCTCACTTCCAGAATGGGTGATTCTCCGTACAGCTAAGGAACAAAAACCCATTAGCTAAAATTGCTGTTGATCAGACTACAGAGGAAACTGTCAACAAGGATGCACAGGACTGCAGGAAGCATTCGCGGAATTAGCCTGAAGCCTGGTACATTGACACGCTATTATCTCACAGTGAATTAGCTCTAAGATAACTCCGGCATTAGATATCACCCCAACGTCCAGACAAAGTCACCCATTCTTGGCAAGGCACAAATAAAGAGAGCTGAGTCTGATGTAGTGTCACTTGTGGATCTGTTGCACAACAACTCGACAAACCCGTTTGGAAGCGATCCATCAGACCTTGTTATTATCTCTACCGGAGCAGTCGCCACACCTGAGGTTTCTAACGGCCTTCGTACAGCGCATGCACATGGTCACAATGCATATGCTGTATTTATAAAGCAGCATTTGGGAGAGTGTGAGTGCTTCCATGAACCGATCAAGAGACATAGAGTCGCAACTGTCAGTGACATCCAAAGACGTTGTCATGAAAGCTGACCAAAAAATTGTTTGGTAACATAATGCTGGTTGCATAAAACAGACAGTTAGCGATGAGCGTTGTCCTATTTCATCCACTTGTCTACTGTCAATGACATTAGCAAACACAGATGGAACCATGAAAGAAAGCCGTGCTTGCTAAGTATCTAGAGATCAAAATATGGATGGCACTAATACAAATGATTATATATTCACTCAGATGCTCCATGCCAGTGGTACAAGTTAGAGGACCGATGTCATATTTGATGTGTACCGGAGTAATTCGATCAAAGCTGCCAAACGAGTTCATCGTGGTTCAGAAGATGGGATCGCCTTCACCAAGATAATGGCTGGACATAAAATACAGAATTGGAGACGACTCTTGGCAAGTATAAAGAGCAAGAACACACTCACGGTGTTTCTAGCTGAAAATCAAAAGTTCAGGATAAAAGAGATGTTCGTGTGAAACTAACATGCGGAGGTTGGGAAGTAATTAGCGATCTACAATCTGACCTATCGAGCTTATCGATATTATCAAACTGTTTACCAAAAGTATACACTGCCCTTATGGGACTTTATCCATGGGCAGAATGTGACACTGTCAGTGCACTTGCCGGGCAAGGAAAGTTGAGCGCATTGAAGATCCTGATTCGCCACCCAAAATTTAGAGAGGCATTCACATCACTTTGTAAAAAACTGGGTCCTCTCAAATGGAGTTTTCCATACCATCCAGGAGTTAACCTGTCAGCTGTACTGCCACAACACTGAAACAATCGATGTCAGTGAGCTCAGGTACCAACTATTCCACAGCAGGAGTGGGGGAAATAGAGAGCGGCCAACGGCCCTCATATAACGACACACTGTGGCAACAT
The DNA here is from genome assembly GCA_029237695.1 of Conchocele bisecta. Classification (NCBI taxonomy): domain Eukaryota; kingdom Metazoa; phylum Mollusca; class Bivalvia; order Lucinida; family Thyasiridae; genus Conchocele; species Conchocele bisecta. The sequence goes on along the minus strand of CM055274.1, from coordinate 73,622,675 downwards.
GCCCGTCGAGCTAACCATCAGGATGCTATCTGGCGACGTAGTTTAATTTGCTGTCCAGACATTCCAACACCCAACGAAGAACATGGAAGGACATCAAGCGATACCGGCATTCCAGTTATCAAATGAATGACGGGATCCCCAGCTCCCGAAGTCGTGCTAGGACTAGTGTGATGTAAGTCTAGCTGATCATGTCGGCCGCGTGACTGTTCATGCATCGTCAACGGACTCAAATGTACAGACACATGCAAGCTGTTATCATGTACCCACATGGCGGATGATGACGACGACTTTCACCTGGATGAAAATACTTCCTCTGACAGCGATGATGAGTTAATTGATATTTATCAGATTCACACTGTAGCTGTATTCCCGAAGCACTTGGCCATATTACATTTGCTTCTAGTTTAACCCCAGAGATGTATTGCTAGTTTGATCAGGGTCAACATGTTCAATAGATGTAAATTTATAACAGGTGGCTAATGTTAACACCATTGTCAAAATACACGCATGCTATTATACTTTAATAAATATGTCAACATTATAGATATACATTATTTACTGCAAATACGCATTGTGTGGATCAATATCGGCTAAATAAGGAGATGCGCTAATTAGGTCTACATATTTTAGCCATCAATTCAATACACATACGTGATGACTGCAAATACATAGTGTACAGCAACCAGATGCATATGGATATATGGAGGCTCATCAACAATGCGGCGAGTCAATATGGAAACTGTCAACATATGACTCATTGGTGACTGTGACTGGATAAATAGGGCATATGGTTATGTGACCAGTGTAGTTCCAGATCAATATGTTCATCCCCACACTCTATTCAGGGTCTACACTGTTTGTCACTCAATCAGTAAATCCCCTGCCCTGCTTCTAATGCGGTGTATAGATTCTTAAGTACAAGGCTGCATAGTATTATATTACTTATGACTGACCAGTCAGTTCATAAACTTATTGAGATACAAAATACAATGAATATGGTTAATGTTTCAGATAATTGGTGACATTTCGAACATATATCTAAAAAATTGTGAAAAAAACACATTTCTTACTTATTTGTATCATTATTTCGTCACCAAATGAATAAATTGAAATTTTTTATTCAATATATCATGTAAAATGATATTGTGAACATTTTTTATCCCAGGGTAATTGTGTCTCAGACAACCCAATTAAATGTTACGGCCATTATTATGAAATATGCAAAGTGATGGCGGCCATTTTGAAAAATGTCCGCCAAAATGAGTTTAGCTGTGGAATTCAGCTGGCCATCACATGTTTTCCGTGTAGTTTTCCGTGTAGTGACATATTGGACTAATTGAAAAATATAATGAGGACTTTTTAGGTAGTCAAATTTCATCTGTCACATGGACTATTGTAGATGGAATACTATTGTGCATACAGACACCATACTTTGATAACTTTTTCTCATAGGATGTACATCAATAATCCCTGACCTATATTTGACCTTGACCTACTTTTGCCCTTGGATTACTTAGTTAATTCCCCTTGGTTAAGGTTTTTGTCGCGCCCGCTTGCGTAAAGCGCGATATAGTCGGCACTTTGGCGTATGTGCGTTAAAGTTTTTTTGTTGAAGTTTTTCGTTATACTATTATCTCTGCAACTGCTTTGCCCATTACCTTGAAACTTCACTTCACATGGGTGTTTATCATCATCCATATTTTCATTCTGCCCCCCACCCGTGCGGCCCCTGTGCCCAATGTCAAGGTCAAATTACTTTGAAGTTTTTGGTTAAAGTTTTTGGTTAAAGTTTTTTGGTTAACGTTTTTCGTTATACTATATCTCTGCAACTGCTTCGCCTTTTACCTTGAAACATCACATGGGTGTTTATCATCGTCCATATTTTCATTCTACCCCCACCCTTGCGGCCCCTGTGCCCAATGTCAAGGTCAAATTACTTTGAAGTTTTTGGTTAAAGTTTTTGGTTAAAGTTTTTTGGTTAACGTTTTTCGTTATACTATATCTCTGCAACTGCTTCGCCTTTTACCTTGAAACATCACATGGGTGTTTATCATCGTCCATATTTTCATTCTACCCCCACCCGTGCGGCCCCTGTGCCCAATGTCAAGGTCAAATTACTTTGAAGTTTTTGGTTAAAGTTTTTGGTTAAAGTTTTTAGCTCACCTGAGCGAAGCTCATGTGAGCTATTGTTACCGCAATGTGTCCGTCGTCGTCCGTCGTCGTCGTCCGTGAACATTTTCAAACGTCTTCTCCTCGGTAACCATTGAGTCTATAGTCACCAAACTTCATGGTCATGGTCCTTAGGTAGGGGGATTACAAAATTGTTAAAATGACGTCATTACGTAATCCAATATGGCCACCGTCTAAAAATAGCACAAATTCTTAAAAAATCTTCTTCTCAAGAACCGCCAACCGGATTTCGACAAAACTTTTAGGAATGATCGATGTACATTGCTCTTTCAAAGTTGTTAAAATGGTGACCCCGGGGTCAAAAATGGGCATGGCCCGTGGGGTCAATGAGGCGATCACTCTGGTGCATTTTTTGTCGAAATCAGTTTGTTATGTCATCCAAGATGGCCGCCGAAAGGTCAAAAGGTCGTTCTTTTATTAGAGATTTCAAAATTCTTCTTCACATGAACCGCTTGGCCCATGGTAGCCAAACTTAAAAGTTATGGTCCATGGGTGAACCCTTTTCAGATTTGTTAAAATGGAGGTCATCGCTAATCCAAGATGGCCGCCATCTAAAAATAGCATAAATTTTTAAAAAATCTTCTCATGAACTGCTGGCCGGATTTCGACGAAACTTGGTAGGAATGATCGATGTACAATGCTCTTTCAAAGTTGTGAAAATGGTGACCCCGGGGTCAAAAATGGGCATTAAAACACATGAACTCAATGTCACATTCTCCTCTGGTGTTCATGGAGTCAGGTGAGCGAATTAGGGCCATCATGGCCCTCTTGTTTCATGTACTATATCTCTGAACCTGCTTTGCCCATTACCTTGAAACTTCACATGGGTGTTTATCATCATCTACATTTTCATTCTACCCCCCCTCCCGTGCGGCCCCTGTGCCCAATGTCAAGGTCTAATCATTTTGAAATTTTTGGTTAAAGTTTTTGTCGCTCCCGCTTGCGGAAAGCGCGATATAGTCAGCACTTTGGCGTACGTCCGTCCGTTAAAGTTTTTTGGTTAAAGTTTTTCCGTCTACTATATCTCTTTTTAGCTCACCTGAGCAAAGCTCAGGTGAGCTATTGTTACCGCAATGTGTCCGTCGTCGTCGTCGTCAGTGAACATTTTCAAACGTCTTCTCCTCGGTAACCATTGGGCCTATAGTCACCAAACTTCATGGTCATAGGAAGGAGGATTACAAAATTGTTAAAATGACGTCATTACTTAAAAGTTATGGTCCATGGGTGAAGCCTTTTCAGATTTGTTAAAATGGAGGTCATCGCTAAAGCAAGATGGCCGCCATCTAAAAATAGCATAAATTCTGGCCGGATTTCGACGAAACTTGGTAGGAATGATCGATGTACAATGCTCTTTCAAAGTTGTTAAAATGGTGACCCCAGGGTCAAAAATGGGCGTGGCCCGTGGGATAAAATTTTATTTTTGACCGAATATGGTCATGTCTATATCAAATCAAAGGTAACAAAGAGGCGATCGCTCTGGTACATTTTTTGTCAAATTGGATGGTCATGTCATCCAAGATGGCCACCGAAAGGTCAAGAGGTCGTTCTTTTATTAGAGATTTCAAAATTCTTCTTCACACGAACCGCTTGGCCCATGGTGACCAAACTTCATAGTTATTGTCCATGGGTGAAGCCTTTTCAGATTTGTTACAACGGAGGTCGTCGCTAATCCAAGATGGCCGCCGTCTAAAAATAGCATAAATTCTTATAAAATCGCCCCAAGGCGTGACATGCAGGCCGCGGCCATCTAGTTAGTCCAGCTTGTATATGGAATACTCCTGGCCCTACACCAACCATACTTGGATAACTTCATCTCCTAGCGATGTACACCCCTGATCTATATTTGACCTTGACCTACATTTAACCTTGCATTACTTACTTAATTCCCCTTGGTTAAGGTTTTTAGTCAACCTTGGTTAAGGTTTTTAGTCAAGCTTGTAGATGGAATACTATTGTGCATACAGACACCATACTTGGATAACTTTTTCTCATAGGGATGTACGTCAATAACCACTGACCTATATTTTACGTTGACCTACATTTAACCTTGAATTACTTAGTTATTTCCCCTTGGTTAAGGTTTGTACTCAAACTTGGTTAAGGTTTAATGTCCAGCTTGTATATGAAATACTCCTCTGCCTACAGCAACCATACTTGGACAACTTCATCTCCTAGTGATGTACATCAATAATCACTGACCTATATTTGACCTTGACCTACCTTTACCCTTGGATTACTTAGTTATTTCCCCTTGGTTAAGGTTTTTAGTCAAGCTTGTATATGGAATATTCCTGGGCCTACAGCAACCATACTTGGAAAACTTCATCTCCTAATGATGTACATCAATAACCCCTGACCTATATCTGACATTGACCTACATTTAACCTCGAGTTACTTAGTTAATTTCCCTTGGTTAAGGTTTTTAGTCGACCTTGGTTAAGGTTTTTATGCGGGCCGCGGCCACCTTCTTTGTCAAGCTATGTGTACATCGACAACCCTCGTAGTCGAGCTATGCTGTTCTCCTACAGCTCTTGTTTGATCCTCCTTCAGGATCAAAAGACGAACATTTTTGGAAAATGACTCTGAAACCTGGCGAGATAGCTTGAAAATGATGTAATTAAGAAAACAAAAGTTAGATTTTGAAAATCGGTCCACAGATACAAAAAATATTTAAAAAAAATAAATAATTTTTAGCCCCCATGTTAAATTCCCATAGGAAAATCATTTTTTCGCAATAAAATCAATGTTATTTGATGGAATGTCATCAAATAATTTTTTTTGGGGAGGGTGACTTTTTGTTATTGAAAAAGTACTTACTTTTAAATATCTTTTAGATTTAATGTGTTTAATAGCCAAAATTTCATTGGCAGCAAAACGTGGAACAGACAGTATATCTTATAGCCGTGGGTATAACAGGGCTCCAGATAAGGAATTAGTAATTGAGTATTGTTACTCCATCATTTCTGAAGCAATTGCGTATTTCAAAATTTTAATTGGGTAAACTAAAATCACACTAATGTTTACACATTAACAGACAGCAATTTTTGAATAGTTTGCTTCGAAATGAAAACATGTCTTGGCATTTCATTAGAATTGTCTCCTTGGAGACAGTTCTAATTAAATACCAAGATGTGTTTTCATGGAAAAATAAGAAAAATATGCTATGTTTGTGGTCTGTTTATAATGTTTTCTGCAGCATGATAAAGGTACCACAATTTTTTTATTGCTTTTTGATACTCGCTACTTCTGATTTCAATTGGGTTTTTATACGACCGTTTTTAAAAAACGGTACATATTATGTGGGCGGGCGGCTGAAGAAAAAGCGCATAGTTCGTGTACACAACTCCTCCGAAACCGTTCAGTCGATCGATTTGAAACTATGCACACGTCTTCTACACATATTGAAGATGTGCACCTTGGTGTTTTTATGCCGAAAAAATATTTTTTAACAAAATTATCACCTTTTTAACTTAGCCATTTTTTCTACATTTTTCTATACAATTCTATATACGGTGCAGAGTTTGTGTACACAACTCCTCTGAAACCGTTCAGTCGATCGATCTGAAACTATATACATATTGAAGATGTGCACCTTGGTGTTTTTATGCCGGAAAAATATGTTTTAACAAAAATATCACCTTTTTAACTTAGCCATTTTTTCTACATTTTTCTATACAATTCTATATACGGTACAGAGTTTGTGTACACAACTCCTCCGAACATATTCTACACATATTGAAGATGTGCACCTTGTTGTTTTTATACCGAAAAAATATTTTTTTAACAAAAATATCACCTGTTTAGCTTAGCCTTTTTTCTACATTTTTCTATACAATTCCCTATCATTTCTACTTAATACACTCTACTTTTCTATCTCTGCCTAAATTAGTATACATGTTTAGCACAACGAGATGAAGAAATAATGCTATAGACTTTCAAATTCTCATTAATGTTTCTTGCCTTGGTGACAGCTTCACATTTCTGTATCTTCGCTGTCTGTCATATTCGACGGGCGTATTTTGTGACTTGCGGCACTCTTGTTGGCAATTTTAATTGGGCATTTACGCAAATACGCAGCTTGGAACTCTGGAAAATATATGGGCCGCGCCATACGAAAACTGGACTTAATGACAACGTCATGAAAAGCGGTAAACGATGTCGGAAAAACGACGTTTGCAGCGTCGCTGTAAAAGTTCACATTTTGCCCTCCCATTTACGTTTACTGGTGTCAGTTAACATTAAGTGTGAACAGAAAACGGAAAATTATAACTTACTGAAACTTTCACTAATATAAGACGCGATGCCTTGCACCTTAGTATACATATTATGACGTCATGACTTGACGTCACGTACTTGTGACGTCACTGAACGTGCATACATGTTTGACGTTATGGCCATGGTGTCGTGACAAAATATTATAGCAAGGATACTTGCACGAGTTCCTCGCAGCATCAATGGCTTAGAAATGCTTCAGGCCCTGTGCATTGTCGCCTAACTGTCGTTCTTTGACATTGTCATTCTTTTTCGTCGGTTATCCTTATGAATTCAAAATAGTGAACGCATGATTTAACTGGCTACATATCAGCGAAGTCCTCGCCTACACTGCACCTTGAATCCTAAATAATCTTAAATATGAACAACCTAGTGTATGCCAACGATATTACCATCTATTATCTTGGTAAACTGAGACACTTTTGAACAATTCAATCCAGTACTTAGCGAATGATATGCCATTTAATGCCACTCATTTTATCATAAACGGAGGTAGACACGCAACTATATTGTAAGGGACCTGCAGTCTGGTTTTTGTCAGCATGATTATCCAGATATCGGGTTTGGTAGCTCCGCACCAACAAGGATGTACACTATCAACTAAACATTGGCTGAGAATAGAATACGAGAGCGAATGTCAATTCAACAAGTTTAATAAAGTCTTAACTACCATGTAACAACAATTAAAGTATTCTTTACAGCGTAATATTATGTACAGCGGTTTTTTTTTGTCAGGATATCTGATGTGGTACTCTTGTCGATGCCTATAAATGAAAGCGGAGCAAGGCCTGAATCAGGTTCGCGCACGCGTCTCAACTACAATGGATCGCGATGGTATTTGGATAGTATATGTGGTGGGATCTAACAGTAAACCATAGTGAACCAATACTTGATTTAACATGGGAAGTAACGATACTACACAATATGCCTTATTATCTTGTGAAAGTGATTTATGTATTAAACACGCCACTAGAAATCACTATTGTAAGTGCATAGTCATTTCACTAAAACATAAGGAATTTGCGTGTAGCCACTCAAATAATTCATAAAATATAGTAGTTTGGTGTATTGACGTTTGTGTATTAGCCACTGCGCTAATATAAAGAATTTTGCCAAAACATCAGGGGTTTAAGCACTCCAACTAGATTCAGTCCTGTTTTGTGTATTAGACACTCCACTGAGCGTACAGTGTTTATAACCTAACACAATGTGGATCAACCGTGTCTTTGGTAATAATTAATACAAGGTAATCTTGCGTATCTATATTTGACACTTACAATGAGTTTAATAGAAGCAGGTAAGTGCACAAGTATCAGTCTTAGCTTAAATAAAGCTGGTTATTGGTTTTGTTGAGTTGGTTTTTCAAAAAGTAGCGCCTATGCAACTATGTAGTAACTACGATTAGATGCTGAAACTGGCCGTGCGCCGTTCTTTTATAGACATCTCAGAGTACCACCTGATGGCTATTAACCAATGAAAACTCTGGAAATTTGGATCATTTCCTACGGTTTGCTCATAAAACAGTTAATAGTATTCTAACTTGGAACTTTGGTCGGCCGGACTTTCGCTCCTTAATTTACTCCGCTTCTGACAAAGTGTGAGAAGCAGGAAAGAGGAGGAAACCCAAGTTTCTCATAAAAGCGGAAAATAGGGAAATATCCATTATTCAGACTGCGGATTTCAGAAAATGACCGTCAACCAATCAGAAGTCTCGAAAGCTGACACACCTCCAGCGACTCGACGAAGAAAATCGGGTTTTGTATTTAAACTAGGAACTCCACTTATTTAACTTTGAACTCCCTTTTCTCCGTTCCAAAATCTGAGTCAAAATCTAAAAAGGGGAGTATGCCGTAGTTCGCTGTATTTAAGTAAAACCAAATATAAGATCACAAAATGGGATCGTGCACTTGCAAAACCAACAAAAAGTTCGCTTAGCAACGAAATACTTCGCTTCACAGAAATAGTAAGCTTTCGAGACTAATTGACTAATCTCCGTTATTCAGTCATTCACTCCTTTTATAAAGGTACAAGTAAGGATTGTAATTCACAAGTGTCAGAGAGATGGAGTTTGTAACAACAGAGAAAATGGAATAAAACGAGTGAATGAAAGACGCGGATTGATTTCACATTCAACAGTATGAATGCCTAAGCACTACACTACCTACACGTAGGAAATAATCCACGTTAAACAGGCAATGTTTAATTTGAAAAACAACTCTTAATCCTTCTAAAACATTATTCCTAGGGAGAAAAATCGGAAGTTAACCAATATTTGTGTATTATACCGTATTCTTGCGATTATAAGTCACATTTTTTTTACTCAGATTTATATCCCAGAAAGCCCCTGCGTCTTATAAATACATGTAGATACATGAGCATTTTTTTCCACCGGAAATATTGACATAAACGACCAAAAATCAGTAGATCCCACAGCTTCCGATAATTTGTCAATACACCGGGCGCACCGATTCAAAGGTCAAATTCGCGGAAGTGAAAGTTTAGGTTAGAGGATACCAAATGGTGCGAAATCGCCCAGGGTATGCAAAAATAGTCTGGTATAAAAAAATAGGTGTTTTGAGGTCACAGACACCATTTGCTTGCAAATCTTGATCCATTACTACCCAGTTTCACTGGAGGAACATTTTGGGGTGCTTTTAACACCAGATTTCAGCATATTTGTAGCATTTAAAAGAAAACACTGAACCTGTTGGTCACGTGATGTAAACAGTGTTTCCGTGGCCAAAAAATGTAAACAATATTAGGGGATATGACAAGGTTGGAATTTTCTTTCTTAGGAGTAAGTGAACCTATTGTTTAGTTCATGCAGAACCAGTACAGCCTGGCTGCAGGTCATGTACAAGTGGGTCCCACAGCATCCATACGAATAGTGAAAGTAGGAGAGACTGGCCTTATTGGATGGCATTCAGTTAAATTATTTAGTAAAACTATTTGTTGGTGTCTAACCTTTAGAGAAATGTCTTGATCCAAAATCAGTCAGTTTTAGCCAAATATCAGCTAAATTATGACCTGTCATTAATCGGGACATCTTCCAATGGGTATTTGCATATAGACATACTTCAGTTATGCTCGGATGTGCTAAATTCAGACTGAATATCGGATTATGCGGTGCAGAATATGTCATTTCCACATTGTGGCAGAAATTAACACATGTCAAACGGAGAAAAATAATGGGAATCTCAACCTCCAAGTAACCTCTGCAACTAAATCAACATGTGTCGGTAAGCTTGGTTAAATATTCAACATGTTCTCATGTTATAGTACATTACAGTTTGCAGTGTTTAAAGATGGGTGGCGTTACTAACAAGTGACAAAGGGCACATGGCCACAATCCCTGATCCTTACACTATAATGACATATATATCCAGGGTTTGTATTGAATTTGGCAAAACAAATGCATCAAAATCTCTAATAGATTCAGAATCAGTGATTTCAATGCAGCTCCTTCATTGTTTGTGTATAAGCAATACATAATGCACAAAACACACAGTGAGGTCGGTGGAGTTTTCAAAAAGTCTTGAAATTAATTGGAAATTTGATGGTCATAAACTTGCTTTTCGCACGATTTATAGTATCAAATCATCAGCTTATCACTTGATTGCATAAAAATGTATGTCTGAATCAGGCGATGGAAATGCGATCATCAAGAAAGACACACGGCGACAATTATAAGGTATCACCCTACCAAATCTGCCTGACGTCGTGTTTTGTTACAAAGTTAATGTTATAAGGCCTACTTCCTACTTTACAATATGTCGTCGCATACGAAATGTTAAATAATGTCGCTATTATTCCCCAAAATTATTTCAGACAGCAGCAAACAACAGGGAAACGTCAACACTCTTCCTTATTTGAAAATTATTCATACGGAATTACGTTACTTGGGCCGCAATCCAAAACATGACGTTACATTAATAGCAACTGCAATAAACATTATTTTCATACTTTGTCTTGGCCTAATGGGAAACACTTGGAAAGGCTACGATATCCAAATTTGGTTGACATGCGATAAAAGATGACAAATCTATAGGACTTGTCTGGGTATTTTATCAACACCCCTTGTATACGCCGATGATAAAAACGTCTTAATTTCAATGTCATTGATCTAAAACGTCTTATAAGTTATTACCACGCATCCTAAAAATACTTCTAAAATGAAAAATAATTGGGATACATTGATAATTTTGGCGGCATATGGCTTTTAAAAGATGTACAATTCAGAATACTCGAAAAAGTAAAAACTGACAATTTTGTCATTAAGCCCGGTTTTCACATGATGGCATGGCTCATATGTTCATCTGTGGTCATGTACATATTGGTGCTTTAGGAATTTACTGGATTGGCATTCAGGTACGTTTTTTTATCTTTGGCTCTTTCGTTACCTGGGAGTTGAATTGGGTTATTGCCCATTATAAAAGTAGTAAGATTATTACTGATCCTACTACTTTTGGGAGGGGGCCAAATGATTCTGGTGTGGCGAGGACCTGGCATCAGATCAGGATTATTCTGATTTCAGGACTGAATATATATTTTTTTATTGTAAATATTTGGTTCTGGTTTTGGGATTTCCCCCCCCCCCCCATTTGTACAGGTAATATATGGGATTTAGTACTAACCCATTGACCCGGCCTTAAATGACCTTTGCTGTTGATAGGCCGTTAGACCTCAACAAACAAACAAACAAACAAACACAAATTTAGGAAATTTGTAAATCCCTCCTTTTGTATCACCCACGTTTGTGGAACGCGAGACACAGCAGTCACAATTGTAGTGTAGGTGATATGTGTGTCTTCAATTTTGGACATACATTGTACGATGGTATACGTAGGTCAATAAGTAGTGTCACTTGACCATTATCTTTCTAAATTCTTCTCTAAACTGAATAAAAATGGGTACAGCATGAATTAATGTTATTCACTTTGACGTACCTAACATTTATTCATATCTTAATGATGAATCTTACTGGGAATCATACCGGTATAAGTCTATATGGAGGGAGTAAACAAATTGTTTAGCTTATTTTTTTCACTTATTGATGCTTTTAGGCATATTTAATGTATTTATAGACCTCGGTCCATTATTTCAACCTGTGAATCACACCTGTAGCCGATTTCACCAAAATTGCATAGTATACTTTGAGGGAGTAATCATGTATTTTTCGTGAAATGCATTTTTTCATACAGAACTAACGACTGCATATATTTCATGATTAAAAGTATGCAGAATTATTATACTGAATTTATGACATTATCACTGTCACAGCTAAAATGGCTGTGATAATGCAATAAATTCAGTATAATTAAAATTAATAAATTTATCATTAAATTGAAGATTTCTCCCTCATAGTATACTTTGTTCTAAAGATAAGTATACTTTGCAATGTTGGTGAAATCGGCTACTGAGGCGACATGTTTCTGTGTAGTAAGGGTTCCTGGCATTGTATCAGGATACTGTCTTTCAGTGCTGAAAGTTAAAATTGTAATTCAGTCAATAAATACCCTATTAAATCGTCACTCATGTAAAATCATCTATGACTGGTATATGAGATAAGCGATGTAAAATTTGGTACCTACAATCAGAGACACATAAACCTACACAGCTATTTATATCGCTGTTGCAATGTAAGAAAATACATGTATGTGATTTTTCATGATTTTATTTATACAGAAACTGATATTTTCTGTAAATACACGTACATATATGTCGAAAGTTGACGACATTTTCATAGCAAATCCGCATTTGCTCTGAACATTTCGACAACTTTTGACGTCATTTACGGAAAATATTGTTTTTTATTGCGACATCGTACATTGTACATGTACAAATCACATGGCTCTTCTCATATGCATGATATGTTATGATGTGTTTCAGGGAGGGATGTGACATACCTCTGTCCATACAGCGACCGCATAAAGGGCACACTCACCGTCACTAACTACAAACTGTACTTCAAAAGCTCCGACAGGGTAAGTAACCCTGTGTTACCTCTAGGGGACCGTTTCAATAAACTTTGTACGACTAAAATGGTCGTAAGTGCAAGATTATGATAGTCTGTAATTACATTAAGAATGTTTTCTTGTAAATAATTATTGGATTTACATTTATTGAGCATAGGCTGCATATGCAGCCTATGCTCAATAAATGTAAATCAATCAATTGAAATTTCCAGACGATCCTAAATTTAGTGAAACGAGCCCCAGCTCGGTAAATGTGCATAAAATTACCCCCTCGTCAATGGGCGGGAGGGGATATAGCATTAGTCCATTTACATCATGTGTGCATTAGTAACTCATTTCAATTGTTAATAACTTATGAACCAGTTGTTCACACCGATTTTAATAGTATTTGGTAACATTGCGTGTATAGGGATGTTGTTTTGTTTCACACGCAACTCTCCAATCAATCAGTGGGTGGCAGGTGGGAGAATGCGATGGGTAATTTAACAATCGGGGTTCATCCTTACCGGAATTCCGACTGGAGACCTAGTTTGGCCCCCATATGTCATTGGCATTTTGTCTGTGACAGTTGAATCTGGTTATACCCCTTATGTGAGCATTATGATTATTCGTAATCCTATTTTAGGGGAAGGGGCCAAGTGACTGGTGTGGTATGGACCTGGCACCAGGTCGGGTTATTCTAATTTCAGGGCTGAATATATTTTTTCTCGATGTAAATATTCCGTTCTGATTTTGGGATTTTCCCCCCAATGCAGCAGGTTAAAACGGGATCCAACCCGTTTGCCCGGCCTTACATAGCCCTAGCTGTTGATAGGCCGTTAAACACCAATAATTCCAGCACAAAAATATTTACACAATTCCCTAACATTTGATTGGCCCGTACCAAGTCTCTGTCCAAAATTTATATCCCAGTAAACTCCCACGCCAAACTACTTTCCGTAACCGTGAGGCGCAGTTAAAATAATTCTTAAGAAAACGGAAAATAAACACATTTTCTTGATTGATTTATTTAAAATACTGGAATTATAAGGATTGAATTGCATTTTTGTGGAATTTATCGGGGATATAAACTAGGAAAAGTCGTGGGAATACTGGACGAGGCCTTCCGGCCTTCGTCCAGTATTCCCGCGACTTTTCCAAGTTTATACCCCGATAAATTCCACAAAAATGCCATTCATTCCTATAATAAACAAACAAACCAATCAATCAATCAACATCTATAACTATATGAATCACTGATTTAGGAGACAGCGTTTATCCTTGACGTGCCCCTCGGTGTGATCAGTCGCGTGGAGAAGATAGGGGGCGTCTCCAGCAGGGGAGAGAACTCGTACTGCATTGAACTCACATGCAAGGTAGGTAATCCATGTTTGATGTTTACTGATAAAAATGGTTGGCAATGGGCTGTCGAGCAGAATGATTGCGTTAGTGAATTATAGAGTGGAACCTCTCGAACCTGGACACCCTGGGAGATCCACGGATGTCCCAGTATGTACTGTCTGTTTCACGAAACCTGCCCAAATTTTCCGTCTATTATATATAAAAGATGCAAAAACAATATTTTTTTCAAAAACATTAAATTATGGCACAATTTAAGAATGAGCCTTCTTTCGTGAAATTTCGTCCAATATCGATTTTATTGCGAAAAAACTAATTTCAGAAATAGTGGACCGATTTTCAAAATCAAACTTGTTTTCTTAGATCAATTCCAAACAATCTAGCCATGTTTCCATTTTTTATTTTTTTTTACCCCTTTCCCAGCTCCTCCACCTCCTTTCCCGCCATGTTCAATTCCCATAGACGATCAATTTTTCGCAATAAAATCAATATTCGACCAAATTTCACGAAATAAAAAGAAATAAAAAAAAATTGTTTTTGCATTGTTTATATGGTCGTAAAATTTAGGCAGTTTTCGTGAAACAGACAGTAGGTGCATCCCGCAGAGCCTGCTCATACTACATCAAGCTCACATGCAAGGTTGGGAATCCATGGTGGGGGTTTTCTGGACATGTGATTGAGCTGTCCAGCAGAGGTTGCATTAGTGAATTATAGAGTAAAATCTCTCTAAACCGGTTTAGAGAGGTTCCGCTGTAATTCAAGTATATCAGGCCTGTACGCAGGAATCCATTTAAGGGAGTGCATATATTGTCGATGGCGCGAAGGGCTAAACATTTTTTTTGCTTTTTGCACATCCACGGACAGACCTCTGCAGATTAAACCTTTCACCCCTAAGTAACTGGAATGGATTTTGATATGTCAATTTTGCAACCAATCCAATCATCACAAACTATTTTCAGACTAGTCCATTGGAGACAATTCTAATGAAATACCAAGATGTGTTTTCATGGAAAATAAGACAAATATGCTATATTTGTGGTCTGTTTATTGTTTTCTGTAGCATGATAAAGGTTTCACAAATTTGTTATTGCTTTTTGATACTCGCTACTTCTGATTTCAATTGGGTTTTTGGCAATTTTAATTGGGTATTTACGCAAATACGCAGCTGTCTGGAGCTCTGCTAGTGGCAGAGCATTGACTTCAATACTGCCGAGACTTGAAACGATTTCCTGTCTCTATAATAATCTTAGCTGCTGCTGCGTTGTCAAGCCTTTTCACTTTAAAGGATATGAAGACTGCAATACAGTGCAAACTCTCTACAACAGCCAACCATGGGAAGACACAAAACTGGCTGCTGTAGAGGAGTGGCTGTTGTTGTGAGAAAAGAGGAATTTGAAGAAAAATGTAACAAAAAAGAGGAAACCCATTCATCTCGACAAAAGTATGATTTTTGGGCAGCTTAAAAAAAATCCACCATTTTTTTTAAATTTTCATTAACAAAGAGGAAATGAGCTGAAAAGAGGATAATGTACACAAATATTTGTGTACATTATCCTCTTATCAGCTCATTTCCTCTTTACCAGCATTATCAGGCTACATGAGTGTGTCATTTATCAAGGGCTGCACTGGTCACAAGCCCATATGCCCTATTTCTCCAGTCAATTATTGTTTGTACAGTCGAACCTCTCTACAACGGCCAGCCATGGGGAGACTGAAAACTGGCTGTTGAAGAGAGGTGGCTGTTGAAGAGAGGTATATCATATAGAAATCAGAGCTACATTTAAGGTGCATATTTTTTAATTTCTTCGCCAAAACTGGCAAGTTGGAAGTGCTTTAGAATCGTCTCAATGAGACGATTCTAAAGCACTCCCAACTTGCCAGTTCTGATGAAGAATTAACAAAATCACTCACAAAGTTTATCAAATTACGTACACTAACTGTGGTCGCAATTCATCACATTGCGTTTTGAAATTTTGGCCGTTGTAGAGAGGTGGTTGTTGTAGAGAGGTGGCCATTCGTGGAGGTTCGACTGTATATACAAATGTACATAAAACATCTTTCTAAACAATGTACAAAACAATTCAAATGTGCCCTGGTGTAAATATAAAAGTACATGCACTTAGTACGTCTAAGGACTATTATATTTACACCCGGGCACATTTGTATATACAAACAATAATTGACCATCCAAGACACACTAGAATAATTGCAGCACAAAAATATTTACACAATTCCCTAACATTTGATTGGTCCGTAGCAAGTCTCTGTCCAAAATTTATATCCCAGTAAACTCCCACGCTGAACTACTTTCCGTAACCGTCAGGCGCAGTTAAAATAATTCTTAAGAAAACGGAAAATAAACACATTTTCTTGATGAATTTATTTCAAATGCTGGAATTATAAGGGATGAATGGTCTTTTTGTTGAATTTATCGGGGATATAAACATGGAAAAGTCGTGGGAATACTGGACGAGGCCTTAAAAAATTACAATTTTCGAGAAAAAAAAACAAAAAAAACATATTTTTATTTTTTTTCGAAAATTGTAACTTTTTATCGTTTCGTCCAGTATTCCCGCGACTTTTCCAAATTTATACCCCGATAAATTCCACAAAAAGGCCATTCTTTCCTATAATCACCTGTGGTCACAGTCTCATATGACCTTAGCTGTTCCTGGCACGTTAAAGAACGTAATTGGCTGGATATTGACTAAATTTAGATTCAAATCAAACAATATCTTAATAATAATAACACATTACAACAACATCGTTGACGTATTTTGTGTTGCTGAAAATAAATCGAGTGCTAACTAATTTCCTTGACAAAAAAAGTATTTTCTTTCCAATGCTTGGCAACGGTTTCTATTTGAAAATGTGTGAAATTGTCCTTTATGCAGCTTTGTAAAATGACAAGTACCTATCCGTGCATAGCACACACATTCTCCACGGGGTGAAAAGTATGTATGTAAACTTGATTCCGTCGAGTACACTGTTTTATTCCATTGTCCGCCTATTGCCCTCTTTAAGCCCTCTCACTTTCACCAGGATATGCGGAACCTGCGGTTTGCCCATCGCCAGGAGAACCACTCGCGTCGCCAGGTCTACGAGAAGATTCAATCGTTTGCCTTCCCCATCTCCATGAAAATGGTTTGTGTTACTCAGATCTGTGGCATAAAAAAAAATCCCATTACCTTACTCACCCAGTGTCGTACAGGGCCTGGTTGCTCAAAGCTTCTATTAGCTTAACAGACTGTTAAATCCTTAGCAATGCTAAGGATTTAACAGTCTGTTAAGCTAATAGAAGCTTTGAGCAACCAGGCCCTGTATGTTATGTTGCCTTAGAAATGAAACATAACGTACAGTACGACACCTGTAGCCGATTTCATCAAAATTGCAAAGTATACCTATCTAGCAAAGTATACTTTGAGGGAGTAATCATTTATTTTCCCCGAAATGCATTACGTCATATAGAACTAACCACTGCATATATTTGATGATTACAAGTATTTAGAGGATATTCCATCGTACATATTGAATAGCGGGAAATAATACACGAGTGTGCGTCGGCTTCCGAGTAATCTTTTATTTTTCCTGAAATGCATTATTTCATATAAAACTAACAACTGCATATATTTGATGATTAAAAGTATGCAGAATTATTATACTGAATTTATTACATTATCACAGCCATTTCAGTATAATAAGAATTAATAAAATATCCTTAAATTGAAAATTTCTCCCTCAAAGTATACTTTGCTAGATAAGTATACTTTGCAATGTTGGTGAAATCGGCTACAGGTGGGAGGGGTTATGGGAATTTTTAATGTGCATTTTTTTATGTCGCAGGTCCGAGTCTTCCACCGGTGGTTTGTGTTGCTAATACATATAGACCAGCTGCATGGCTCCAGATGAGTTATGTATTCAGGGATTCCGCTGGTGATCGCCACTTTCGCAATTGGCGATAAAAATAAACAATTGGCGATAAAAAATTACAATTTTCGAAAATAAATCGAAAACATTATTTTATTATTTTTATTTTTTTCCCGAAAATTGTAATTTTTTATCGCCAATTGTTTTATTTTTTTTGAAGTGGCGATTTTTTTATTTTCCCCAGCGGAATCCCTGTGTATTGCTGTATTTTACGCATTAGCAGTGTGATGTTTGGATCTCCGATTAAATGAGACAATTTTAGGGTTTGATGCATTGGGAGATTCTTCCATCTTGGCATTTTATGGTAGGAAAATGTCACCCGGGCTTGGCTCACTCTGGGTACAACACTGCTTTATTTTAGCTGAATACGCATTCATTTGCAGAGTACAAAATACTCCAAGCAGTTTTCATTGACTTTGAAAATGAGGTGTAAAAAAAGCCTTTATAAAATTTGAAAATCCATTGAAAAAATGTGCAAACAGTTTGAATAAAATATACACCTTAGCGAATCAAGTGATGCTGTGATAAAACAAACAAAATATGTGTCATTAATGCAATAAACCAGTTACAAAATTAAAATATTGATGAAATTTAAATAAAGTGCTCTAATCCTTAGACACAACACTTATCTGGACCCTGCAACTGTTTTATTATGCTCCCTATGAGATAGCAAGGGGGGCATATTGTGTTGCTCTTGAGGTTCCGTACGTCCGTCCGTCCATCCGTCTGTCTGTGTACATTTACGTCGAAAAGTCAAAAAGTTTGTGAGAGTTTCTGCAGTTAGAGTCCAATATGACACGGGGGCATATCCATGTTTTACAAACATAATGGCTAGGTCATACTCGCGTCTCACCATAACTACAATAGGTTCATCGAGTTTGTGACTAGTGTAGCTCCACACTTTCATTTGATCCGATTTTGCAAAGATCACATCTACGTCACTCAGGTGATTGCTGTTTCCATACCAGTGTGTAGAATATATCGCCAAGGTAAACATTTTAGTAAAATTTGCTGAAAACATTCCTCAACTCTGTCCACAAGTTGTTTACAACGTCAAAAGTGGCATGGGGGCTTCCAATTGAGTGCGCCCATTACATAATTTCAGAGTTATTCTATAAATACAATAAATTCTATAAATATAATGTTTTCCAAGAAGCGAAAATGGTGATTGTTTTTTCTGCAAAACTACACAATGCTGTCTACACTGATTTTGAGGCGATAAATTTATGATTTTAAGGTGAGAATACAAGTTATAAGACGATAATACTGATTGTCGATGTTAATTTTGGGGCAATCTTACGACTGATGATCTGACCCAATTTTAAGTGAGAAAGATGGCACAGTTTGCTAAATATTTTGCATGCTTTGAGAAAGCAAGAACCGCCGATTGTTCTGTGAAAAGTTTTTTTACGATATTTTTCTTAAAATAGCAGCTACTGCTATTTTAAGAAAAATATCGTAAAAAAACTGCCATTTTTGTCCAATAATCTGGAGGATCCCTGTATACTATTTACTCTATTTTCTCATGTAAACTTTGGAATCTATTTTCAGCCCCTGTTTGCGTTTGAGTTTAAAGAAGATTACGGCCTGGATGGATGGCTCGTCTATAATGCAGAGGCTGAGCTACACAGACAGGGTGTGCCAAATGACAATTGGAGGGCCAGCCGCATTAATGAGAAATATGACGTTATCGACACATACCCCAGTGTTGTAAGTGTGTCTCGGAGATGGAATTAACTTATAGATTTGTACTGGGGTTTTGTGTGTATACTGGCAAGTATATGACTATTTGAGCAACTTACCTCAGAAGAAGGTCATAGTCGAGGTCACAGGCTTTGTGCCCTCGGCTACATTTCTTATAACCTCTGTTTCGTTTTGCGGAACTTCTTGATATTTCACAAAGGTATTCCTCTGATGGTCCTCTATCATACTGTAACAAATGTATGTACATGTACCTCCGAGTCCCAATAGCCCCAAGGTCCAGGTACAGTTTACTGCTTTTACAAAACTTAATTTTCTGGTAAATTTTGTATATTAACTTACTTTTTCTTTCACTGAACTTCTTGATATTTCAGACATGCATTCCACTGATGGTTCTCTATCATATGCCACAAATCCATGAACGTCTGGCCCCCAGTAGCCGATTTCACCAACATGGCAAAGTATACTTTTCTACCAAAGTATACTTTGAGGGAGCAATCATTTATTTTTCCTAAAATGCATTATTTCATATAGAATCAACGACTGCATATATTTGATGATTCAAAGTATGCAGAATTATTATACTGAATTTATTACATTATCACAGCCAACATGGCTGTGATAATGTAATAAATTCAGTATAATAAAAATTAATAAATTTATCCTAAAATTGAAAATTGCTCCCTCAAAGTATACTTTGCTAGAAAAGTATACTTTTCAATGTTGGTGAAATAGGCTACTGGTCTAGCCCTGTTAGAGAGATAGAGCATTCACAAAACTTAACATTCGGGTAAATTTTAGCCTCATTTGCACCACTGGGCAGCCTAAACACCACTATGTATCTCTATGCACGTTTGTAAACAATGGTGTGTGAAAAAATCACTGTGATATGCTTCGACGTTACAGAAAATTGAGCACATTATAAAGAATCGGAATAAGTTTGTAAATTTTGTTTTACGGGTTTGTTTTATGTGAGGTTTTATGGTCTGAGAATCAGTTTTACGGCTCCACTAATACGCTAACGCGGCGCCGTAAAACTGATTCTCAGACCATAAAACCTCCGATATATCGCTCCAAAGAAAAAAACGATCTTTTTTGTTTCCTTTGCCAGTTGGGTGTGCCCAAACAGGCGAGTGATGAGTTCATACGACAGGTGGTCAGTTTCCGGTCCAGGGGGCGCTTCCCGGTAAGTAACTAGGCATCACGTTACCATTGGAGAACTGTTGTTGATTGGCCAATTATAATTATAACCCGGACCTACATAGTATGTTTAATAGTCTGTCCATCAGTAAATTTTATGTCACATATTTTAGGTATCTCTAAATGTCATATTTGGTGAAGCTTTAAATGGTTATTTATCCATACCTGCATTCCCTATGACAATGCCAAGGTCAAGAGTCTTAGTTGAAGTGCACCGATATTAAATTTAAATTGCATAAAATTATGCTTGTTTACTGTCATCCATATTTATGCCCCGGCCACCGAATGGTGAGGGGGGCATATAGTGTTACCGGCGTCCATACGTCCGTCCGTAAGTCCGTACGTCTGTCCCGAAACCTTAATGCTCGGGTAAATGGCTTATAATTTCTGTTTCCTTGTTCGGATCTGCTTCACATTTCACACATGCATTGTTCCAATGGTCCTCTACCGCCCTGTGACAAATCCTCATTCGTCCCTCCCCCGCTAAGCCCAGGGTCAAGGTCACAGACTTGGTGCGTTTGAAACCTTAACGCTCGGGTAAATGGCTTATAATTTCTGTTTCCTTGTTTGGATCTGCTTCACATTTTACACACGCATTGCTCCAATGCTCCTCTACCACCCTGTGACAAATCCACATTTGTCCCGCCCACGTTAAGCCTTAACTCTCGAGTAAATGGCTTATAATTTCTGTTTCCTTGTTTGAAACCTTATCTCTCGCGTAAATGGCTTATAATTATAACCAATGGTCCTCTACTGCCCCGTGACAAATCAACATTCGTCCTGCCCCCGCGAAGCCCGGGGTCAAGGTTACATACGTGGTGCGTGCTAAACATCAATACTCGGGTAAATGGCTTACAATTTAAATATGCCTCGTTTTCTTTGGCTGCCTTTGGTATCAAAAGACGAGCCGAGGAATTCCTATGTGTTTCCTTGCCTTGCCTGATAAGCTTGTTATGCCACCGCAACGATAGTTGTCGGTGGCATGTAGTGTTTACCTTGTCCGTCTGTCTGTCTGTAGACAGTTTTCCTTTTCCGACGAACTACTTCTACAGTTTTTGGCCGATTCTCTTTATATTCCGTATATAGCCCTACCATCAAGTGCATGAGTGCATAACGTGAACATTTTCACTGTCCCACTGATCCATCCTCAGTGCCCCTTTTTCGATTCTGAAAAGATTTTTTTTTCTTGTCCGGCGAAATACTTCTACAGTTTTTGGCTGATTCTCTTCATATTCGGTATACAGCCCTACCATCAAGTACAGGAGTGCATAACGTAAATATTGTCGCTCTCCCATCGATCCATCTGCAGTTATGCCCCTTTTTCGACTCTGAATTTTTTTGTTCTTGTCCGGCGAACTACTTCTACAGTTTTTGGCCGATTCTCTTCATACTCGGTATACATCCCAAACATCAAGTGCAGTAGTGCATACAGAAATTTTGTCGCTGTCCCACCGATCCATCCCCAGTTATGCCCCTTTTTTGACTCTGAAAATAATTTTTTCTCCAATCACTCACTCGGTTATTGCTGTTGTATTCATGAATGCTCAACAGCGGTGGCATTTTGTTTTACAAACAATTTTCTAGTTATCAATAGCCACTAGCCTGATATTCTGTTTACCTACCAGGTGCTGTCATGGATCCACCCCAAAAGCCAGGCAACCATCACACGATCAAGCCAGCCCATGGTTGGTGTGGCGGGCAAACGTAACAAGGATGATGAAGCCTATATACAGATGATCATGGAGGCGAACGCCCACTCCAACAAGCTGTGCATAATGGACGCACGGCCTAGTGTTAATGCCCTCGCTAACAAGGTCAGGGCTTGCGATTATTGTGATAACTATATGTGACTTAGGGGCTGATTGAGCTTTTTGGTGTAATTCTTACTCAGCAAGCACACTCTGATTAAAGTGAATTTAATGCTTTTGTTGTTATATGTACATTGTATTAAGAATATTTTGCTAACTCTGTCTTGAACAGTGTATCCCCAGATCAGACTGCACGTATGTGCAGGCTGATCTGGGGATACACTTTTCACCGATAATCCTCTTGGCTTGACACATGTATTGTGCCACCCTTTCTTTTGTGTCCCCCATATGATCTATAGGGGTGCAATACACAACACAAGGAGAGGCCTTTGTGAAATACTACCAATGCCCACTCCAACAAACTGTGCATCATGGACGCACAGCCCAGCGTTAACGCCTCGCTAACAAAGCCAGGACTTTCCATACTGAAATCTGTTTCCGTTCTCGACTTGGACTGGTCTATGAATTTGCACTTGTAGCAACCACAGGTTGAAGTAACGGACCAAGGTCTATAAATACATTAAATATGCCTAAAAGCATCAATAAATGAAAAAAAATAAGCAAATCATTTGTTTTTACTCCCTCCATAGGAGTAAACACATTTGTTTAGCTTATTTTTTTTTCATTTATTGATGCTTTTAGGCATATTTAATGTATTTATAGACCTCGGTCCGTTACTTCAACCTGTGGTAGCAACGTATGCTTTCAGTATTTCTGCATTTTCTATGTTCTACTGTTTGTTTCGTGTAAATGTGCCCACTGTATGGTTTCATAGACAGTGTAAAAATATTATTGTTTTCATACTATTCCTTTTTAGTTATTGTTTTTCTTCAAATCAGGATTTAACATGGGGAAAATGTCAAAACCATTTCTTATTATTTCGGAAATAATTGACCGATGATTTCTCCAGTTACAGGTACATGTTCTGTTTACAGGCAAAGGGTGGAGGGTTTGAGAGCGAGGACGCGTATAACGGGGCGGAGGTCGTCTTCCTCGACATCCACAACATCCACGTCATGCGCGAAAGGTAATAACGGAAACACATGAATACAGTAATACTGCTGGAGCAATATTTGACAATTGTTTTTTCATTCTCTGTGTGTTCATTGTATTCGAACACTGTATGACCGGTCACAAATTCTGTATCCACGTCATTAGGGAAATGTAGTAACATATACTGTTGTAGCAATATATCTTGCATGACTGATTAATTAAGGGTATCAAGGTCAACAATATTGAGTTCGAAATCAAAAAAGTGAGTTCGCCTCTCCGTCTGGTCTTCTGTCCAGTTGTCCGTCCATCTGTCCGTAATACATAAACTGAACATTTTGAAATTTGCGTTAGAGGTTTTTGTTTGTCGTTCAGGGGCCCGTTTCACTAAACTTTGTATGACTAAAATGTTTGTAAGTGCAAATTTAGGATCGTCTGGAAATTTCAATTGATGGATTTATATTTATTGAGCATAGGCTGCATATGCAGCCTATGCTCAATAAATGTAAATCCAATAATTGTTTACAAGAAAACATTGTTAATGTGAAATTTACAGACTATCATAATTTTGCACTTGCAAACATTTTAGTCGTACAAGTTTAGTGAAATGGCCGCCAGGTGTATCTACTTGCTCTAGTTACATGAGCACATAATTGTACAGTGAAGTAGCCTTGATTGCATATTGTGATATGACTGCCAATGTTCGAAACCGCTCACAGCCGTATTCAAACATACAACGCATGCTGTTTGACCATGGCTGTAGACAATACTCATTCCGGGGCCCAGCCAACGCCTACGTAATGCATGTGTCTCGTGACGTTACTAGAACGCGCCATTACTTCATCACAACAGTTGACAACGGTCGCACTGAAATTTTGAAATTGATTGAGCTGCATCATGCGACGTGTACCACGGCTCCGGAATATGTATGTGTAAATCAGCTGTTTGAATGTAGCAGATTATCAAAGTTCCGAAAGTACTGCATATATGCTCAAATTGCATGGAAATGTAACAATAACGTTCAACCATGTCCAGCCGTGGGTAAACAACTGCCGTGGCACTCGGGGAACTGTTTGAACCCGCGGCCTACGGCCTTGGGGTTCAAACAGTTCCCTCATGCCACGGCGAACGTTTACCCACGGCTGGACATTGTTGAACCCTATATTGTCTTTCCTGTGGCCTCATAAAGAAAGTGTGTCCGTGTGCATGAGCTATGAATTTTGTGTCCATGTCATTTTATACAGAAAATACTGCCCTTTTCACAATCAGTATCGTCAAAATACGACTATGTGATAATGCTGATACTACAGGGCTCATATATATTTTGAATTTGTTATTGTTTCAGCTTGCGAAAATTGAAAGATGTTGTGTTCCCGACTATTGACGATGCAAAATGGTTGAGTAACATTGAATCCACCCACTGGCTGGACCACATTAAGGTAATTTGTTACTCACGTGTTTGGGTGGAAAGATAAAAAAAGATATTTTAACTCTATTATTCGAAGACGCTAGTCTCACACACATGTTAAAAGTTTTTGCTATCTTCGATACTTTTAGATATGCAATTACTAATGCACAATATCATGAGCCTGTGTGTACGCCATAGTCACATGAACTTCACCTACTTTTGTCTCTTCATTTACAATTATTTTTCTTGTTTTTGATTGATTTAATTTTTGATTGTCTTAAATACACCTGCAGCCACCGTTACTGTTGTGGCATACATCACAAAACACAATGAAACACACAGAAAAGTCAAGTAAATGAAGCAAAATACTACTAGTACAGTCTACACTATTTACCTCAAGCTCTTTTAACCCTTTCACCCCTAAGTAACTGAATGGGCTGCGATATGTTAATTTTGCAACCGATCCAATCATCGCAAAATGATTTTCAGACTATTCCAATTATAAAAAGGGGGTATTTGTTGTTCTCAAAAATATGAAAATTACTTTCAAATAGTGCAGATCCTGATTGAGACGGCTCGTTACGAGCCGGCTCATCTGGATCTGCACTGTTTGCATAAACCGATATAGCGGGCTTTCGGGTTCAAAGGGTTAAGTCAAATTACTGATAACTCAAAGTCAAATTCTTGGTCCACAGTACATGTTTTTATGCCACCGGGTTTCGAAGAAACGGGTGGCATATAGTGTTTAGACCGTCCGTCCGTCTGTCCGTCCGTCCGTCCGTCCGCGTCCGTCCGTCTGTCCGTCCATCACACCTTTCGGTTGACCACTTTGTCACAGTTTCTCAAATATGCTGCAGGTGGCATCCGCGTTCGACAGACGCATTTCTTGTTCTATATGTGACTGTGAGGCTTACTGGTTTTGCGAGCAGTGTAGATCCAGATCAGCCTATGCATCTGCACATCCGCCTTTCTATCAATGAAACACTTGTTGTGCTTCTAACAAGTAATATAGATCACTATCAGGCTACAGGAGAGTGCTATTTGATCTGGAGCTACACTCAAATTTTCGTTAACTCAAAATATATTCCTTAGTCTCATGGACTTTTCGTGAATCTTGTGTAATTATTGTGTATGAGTTGCATCAAATGGATGGGTTGATAACCTACTGTCTGTTTCACGTTAACCTGCCCAACTTTTACACCTATTTAAACACCCTAAAACTCTTATTTTTTGGCATAAAATCATTTTTCAGCAAAATTTAGCAATGAGCCATCTTTTTATTTTTTGAAATTCGGTCCTATAATGAAGTAATAGACATAAATCAAGAATTTAATGCAGGGTTGCAATGTTAAAATGTCACGTGCAATCATATTTTCAACATTTTTCTAGCATCGAACTGCTTGCTGGATTTCATCATTAAAAAAAAGACACTAACCTTGTATTTATTTGAGCAAATCTTGCCAGGTTGAAAAATAAAGGAATCGAGCCTCCATTTCTCCATTTTTTTAAATAGTGGTAAAGTGTTAAACTTGAATACTCATATTTTCATAGGTTCATTCCCGTCTGTATATATTTTAACTAGCTGTTGAACGGACGTTAAACCAATATTAGTATATAAATCCATACAGGTGCACTTCCGTCTGTATATGTAGCTGTGACTGGAGAAATGGGGCATATTGGATATGTGACGAGTATAGCTCCTGATCAAATAACACACTCCTCTAGCCTGCTAACGATCTATATTACTTATTATAAACACACCAGGTGTTTTATTGATGGAATGGCGGGCAGTGCAGATACTGATCAGATTGTGCGGATGCACAGGCTGATCTGGATCTACTCTGGTCCCATTTCTCCAGTCACAGCCACATATAACCTTCATATTGAATGGACGTTAAACCCCAATAATTCCAACTCCAAATTATGAACAGGATTCTGAGCTATCGGGGATAGAAACTTTTAAAAGTCCAACAATACTGGGTGAACGCCTTCTGGCATACAACCAGCGTAGTTGGATTTTTAAAAGTTTACACCCCGATAAATTATCCAAAAATGTTATTTATACGTACAATCCATCCAATTCACCCGCTGTTGCAGCAAATCCTGGCGGGGGCAGTGCGGATCACGGACAAGGTGGAGAACAACAAGACCTCCGTGCTGGTGCACTGTAGTGACGGCTGGGACAGGACCGCTCAGGTAACGTCATAGTGTTACTTGTCATGGGGAACCATGTATCTTATTGGGTTCTTGATCTTGAACCAGTATTACCGGTATATACAGTTTGATCATCTAGCAGCCGTTTTGACTACAGTCCGTGCTGTTTCTGTCAACGTCGCATAGTCGTCGTCCAACATTGACACGACACAACTTCCATCATGGAATTCTTGTTTAAAACTTACTATAAATGATTACAAAATTTGGCAAGAAATTTAAGAAATGATATATGATTATGTTCATATTAATAGCAAAATACTGAAATGTAATGTGGATAATGCTGGGACCCGTTTCACTAAACTTTGTACGACTAAGATGTTCGTAAGTAATTTCAATTGATGGATTTACATTTATTGAGCAGCATATGCCATAATTGTTTACAAGAAAACAATGTTAATATGAAATTTACAGACCATCATAATTTTGCACTTACGAACATTTTAGTTGTACGAAGTTTAGTCAAACGGGCCCCAGGAGTCTAGAACATTTCTTACATGTTTCTATATACTTCTTACCTTCTTGTCGTTGTATTGTCTATTGATTATTATGTCACATTTGAAACATGTTTCCATCAACGTCTTATGAAACGAACCTCGTGATTTTTTACCTAAGAGGATGTACGTGCGATTCTTCATGAAAAATATTTATAGAAACTGTGATATGTTCAGTAAATGAAGTTGAAATTTTCGAAATGATCAGAGAAAATACAAAAATCCATTCCGAATTTGCTCTGAACGTCAACATTCAACATCATTTAAACAAAATTTTGTACATATTTTTCATTTTTCTTCGTGGGTACAAAATTACATGCTTTTCTTTTATCTTCTTGCAGCTAACCGGTCTGTCCATGGTTATGTTGGACCCGTACTACCGGACCATCGAAGGCTTCGAAGTTCTCATTGAAAAAGAGTGGCTTAGTGCAGGTCACAAGTTTGCTCAGGTAATATACCAGTCCACAAAATGGTCTGTAGATGATTGTATTCGTTCAACGCTAAGCAGTAACTAATGTGCACGAGGTTTGTCAAGTAACTTGCTGAATATTGAAGGACTACACATTGACAGACACCGATAGCTGGCACGTTTTGATACAATGTCATTCAAAAGCTACTTTCATCATCATTCCATTGGCTTGACGTCCCATGATTTTGCCATAGATATGTTATCAATGTAATGAAGGCAGATTTTCGTTCATTTGAAGCAATATAATACTGCTTCATTGCATAGCAAAACATTACCAGTAGCCTATTTCATCAAATTTGCAAAGTATACTTTTCTAGCAAAGTATACTTTGAGGGAGAAATTTTCAATTTTATGATACATTTATTATTTTTTATTATACTGAATTTATTACATTATCACAGCCATTATGGCTGTGATAATGTAATAAATTCAGTATAATAATTATGCATACTAGTAATCATCAAATATATGCAGACGTTAATTCTATATGAAATAATGAATTTCTGGAAAAATAAATGATTACTCCCTCAAAGTATACTTTGCTAGAAAAGCATACTTTGCAATTTTGGTGAAATTGGCTACTGATTAATACAATATCATACTACTGTCTGTTGCACGTTTTTCTGCCGACAAACTTTTGGCTATTAAACACATTAAATCTAAAAAATATTTAAAAGTATAAAAGTACTTTTTCATCAATAACAAAAAAGTCACCCTCCCCAAATGTTTTTGTTTGATGAAATTCCATCAAATATTGATTTTATTGCGAAAAAACGATTTTCCTATGGGAATTTAACATGGGGAGATCAAAGGATCAAAAAACGAAAACATTTGGAAATTGACTCCGAAACCTGGCGAGATAGCTTGAAAATGATGTAGCTAAGAAAACAAAACTTAGATTTTGAAAATCGGTCCACAAATAAATAAATGAATAAAAAAAAATGTATTTTTTAGCCCCCATGTTAAATTCCCATAGGAAAATCTTTTTTTCGCAATAAAATCAATATTTGATGGAATTTCATGAAATAATTTTTTTTTGGCAGGGTGACTTTTTGTTATTGATAAAAAAATACTTACATTTAAATATTTTTTAGATTTAATGTGTTTAACAGCCAAAATTTCGTCAGCAGCAAAACGTGGAACAGACAGTAGTGTCTTTTGATATCAAGTTTTTATGACAATTCACCCTGTACAAAAGCCAGAAAATGTGGCTTACGTCAGCATCAATATAATTTGCTTTGTTTCTTAGCATTGCCTTGCTTGAATGTTTTGTGAGGTATTAATCTTTGTTCATCTGTGTTATACAGAGGATTGGCCACGGGGAAGACAAGCATTCGGATGCTGACAGATCTCCAGTATTCCTACAGTTCATCGACTGTGTGTGGCAGATCACCAGACAGGTAGGTCCTGTCGAACATTGACTCACTCGTATTAACGTAATGTTATCAAGTACAGTCGAACCTCCCCGAACGGCCACCTCTCTACAACAACACCCTCTCTGTAACAGCCGCTATTTTATATCCCAAATGGATGATTACCTCTATATAATTGTCGTCTGATGTTGCTTTTGCATTCTAAAATGATTCTAAAATGCTGTCAAAGCATGTATTTCATGAGAATTATCGAAGAAAATAAATAAACAGCGGACGACAAAATTTAATTCAGCATTAACCTCCTTACAACAGTCACCTCTCTACAACAGCCAGATTTTGCTCAAACAGTGAAAATCCTGATCAGACGGCTTATCATCTAGATCTGCACTGTTTGCAAAATCATCATTATGATCAGTGCATGTAGCATTAAAGGGCTTAACCCTGTCACCCCTAAGTAACTGGAATGGATTTTCATATGTTAATTTTGCAACCAATCCAACTGTCACAAACTGATTTTCAGACTAGTCGATTTATGAAAAGGGGGTGTTTTTGTTGTCGCAAATATGAAAATTACTTGTACGAGCCGGCTCATCTGGATCTGCACTGTTTGCATAAACCGCTATCGCGGGCTGCCAGATTCAAAGGGTTAAAACACCAAGTAAGCAATCATTTGTGTGTTTTACCTTAACTAAAATATCCAACTTTACATATGTCTCTTGTATACTGTTTTGTGCACCTGTTGTTCATGGAGTTAGTTCCCTTTTACTGCTGACCTTTTCAATTGTATGTAAAACAGGAATAACATATTAAACTCCAGTGACATATGGGATTCCACCCCATTAACCAGGCATAAAATTACCTTAACTGTCGACAGGCCATTAAACACCAGTAACCCTGTCACCCCTAAGTAACAGGAATGGATTTTTAATGTAATTTTGCAACAAATCCAATCATCACAAAATGATCTTCAGACTAGTCCATTTATGAAAAGGGGGTGTTTTTGCTCTGAAAAATATGAAAATTACTTGCAAAAGTATGTTTGCCAATACCACTATTCAGGTCTGTAGTGTTGAAAGGGTTAAATAAAAAAAATACACTATTAAACTAACTATAAAATAAATACTGTTTGAACAAATCATATGTTTCAGTTCAGCTCATTTGGAGCTACACTGTTTGCAAATACCACTATACAGGTCTGTAGTGTTGAAAGGGTTAGCTCAATAAATAAACTATTAAATTAACTAAATAAATATTCATTGTTTTAAAGTCACTCTTTTTATTAAATTTTAGTCAAAAATTTAATAAAAAGAATGACTTTAATACAATGTGTATTAAATGTGCTTCCCTTCGGAGTTTATTGCAAATTACTTAAATAAATATTGTTTGAACAAATCGTATGTTTCAGTTCCCGAATGCGTTTCAATTCAACGAGCATTTCCTGGTCACGATCCTGGACCACCTATATAGCTGCCTGTTTGGCACGTTCCTGTGTAACACTGAGGCACAACGTAGGAAGGAACAGGTGAGTCGACCGTTTGTCTCCCATCCTAGTAAGTACAGTGGAACCTATCTAAGCCGGACACCCTGCCAATATAAGGTTTGATCATGTCCAGCCGTGTGCAAACGTTTGCTGTGGCCCGAGGGAACTGTTTGAACCCCAAGGCCGCAGGCCGCGGGTTCAAACAGTTCCCAAGGGCCACAGCAAACGTTTGCACACGGCTGGGCATGATCAAACGTTATTGTTACATTTCCAACAAAAAACTGATGTAATTTGAGCATTATATTCAGTATTTTCAGTACTTTTATAAAATCGTCCCATTCACGTAGATACTTTTCGGTATGCATATTCTGGGGCCGCGTCATGAATGTCATGAACGTCATGAAGTAGTGACGTCATGAAGGCATTCCCGCGTAGTGACGTCATGAAGGCACTTCCATTACGCGCGGCCCCGGAATGAGCATTGCCTAAAGCCATGTGCAAACAGCACGCGCTATTTGTTTGCACATATGTGCAAACAACGGAAACCATGTAACAATGTCTGGTTAATTTAAATATTGAATGTCTACTTCTAAGTCTCTCATTGCTGCTGTCTCTAACACAAAATCAAGGGAGTCAGCCAACTAAAATATTATGTCTACAAAATGATGTATGTAGATAATTAGGAAAGACAACAAGTACTAAACAAAAAAACAGGACATAATTAAGATGTACATGTATTCACCAGCCACAGCTTGTTCACACGGTAACTTCTTCGTGTTGGATATTAACCATTTGTTCTATACATGTTTGTCATGAATTTTTTGTCGAGCCAGCTTGCGGAAAGCGAGACGTAGTGATCACAATGACGTCCGGGTGTCCGTCCGTCCGTCCGTCCGTCCGTCCGTCCGAAATCTGCGTTAAAGTTTTTAAATACCTTATATCTCTGCAGTCCTAAGTCACATTGACTTAAAACTTCATATGCTTATTAGTCATCATCCATATATTCATGCGGCCCCTGTGCCCAAGGTCAGATTTGCTTGAAACTTTGTATGCTTATTGGGCATCATCCATATAATCATTCTGTGGTCCCACTCATGTGGCCCCTGTGTCCCAAGGTCTTAGAAGGACATAAAAGTTTGCGTTATTCTAAAATCTGCGTTAAAGTTTTTACATATCTTATATCTCCACAATTGTGAATCCAATTTACTTCCAACTTCCAATACTTTTCATCATCCATATTTTCATTCCATAGCCTACCCATGTGGTCCACATGCCGAAGGTCAAGATCAAATGACTGAAATTTGTGTTAAAGCTTTTACATACCTTATATCTCCACAACCCTTAATTCAAACTTCAAACAAATACACTCTGAGACCATCAAATGCCTCGGCAGGCTCGACATGCGGGCCGCGGGCATCTGGTTCTCTTGAATTATCTCCCCTTGGCATCAATGTGTAATTTACCAATTCGCTGTCCTTATAAACACAGTAACTTGCGCTCTTTCTTGACAGATAAGAACGATCATATACATTGCTAATCAACTGATGACTCCAACTCCATTTCAGAAAGTGAAAGAGAACACAATATCACTGTGGTCGTTTGTGAACTGCCAACGTGAGGAGTTCATGAACCCGCTGTATGCGAACTACCTCCACAACCACGTGCTGTTCCCTGTGGCCAGCATGCGGCGGATAGAGCCCTGGACTGGCTACTACTGTCGCTGGAACCCACGGATGCGGCCTCAGGTAGGTGGAGGATAAAGCACGAAATAGATGTTGCCCTGTATCTCTACTCAAGATTAGAATCTTTGTGGCTGTGACTGGAGAAATGGGGCTTATTTGTGACCAGTGTAGCTTCTGATCACATAGCATACTCCTGTAGCCTGATAACAGTCTATATTGCTTGTTAGTAGCATGGCGGGTGTTTCATTTATGGAATCGTGAACAGTGCAGATCCTAATCAGACTGCGGAACCACAGGCTGAGCGGGATCTACACTTGTCGCAAAACCGTATTTATCCAGGCACAGCCAGCTTTAATGTAGTTAAATGTAGTTATGCCCCCCGCAACGAGTTGTGGGGGGGTATACTGGAGTCAGGTTGTCCGTCCGTCCGTAAACTTAACATCAGAGAAATATTGTTATAACTTCTATTTCCTTCATCTAAAATACTCAATATTTCACACATGCACTCCTGTAAGGCTCTACTACCATGCTGTGCCAAATCCACGACCGTCCAACCCCCGCTGATCCCATGGTCAAGATCAAATACTTAGTCCGAAAACTTAACATCAGAGAAATATTGTTATAACTTCTATTTCCTTCATCTAAAATGCTTAATATTTCACACATGCATTCCTGTAAGGCTCTACTACCATGCTGTGCCAAATCCACGACCGTCCAACCCCCGCTGATACCAAGGTCAAGGTCAAATACTTAGTCCGAAAACTTAACATCAGAGAAATATTGTTATAACTTCTATTTCCTTCATCTAAAATGCTTAATATTTCACACATGCATTCCTGTAAGGCTCTACTACCATGCTGTACCAAATCCATGACCGTCCAACCCCCGCAGATCCCATGGTCAAGATCAAATACTTAGTCTCTTTACAAAACTTAACATCAGAGAAATATTGTTATAACTTCTATTTCCTTCATCTAAAATGCTTAATATTTCACACATGCATTCCTGTAAGGCTCTACTACCATGCTGTGCCAAATCCACGACCGTCCAACCCCCGCTGATCCCAAGGTCAAGGTCAAATACATGGTCTCTTTACAAAACTTAACCCACGCGGGGGGTATTCCGTAAGCCTCGCTTACTGACCAATCTAGTTTATAAAGAGGTTCCACTGTAAAACACACGTATGACCACTTTGCTTTGTGGTTATGAACTTATAATTCCAGCACAAAAATGTTTACACAATTCCCTAACATTTGATTGGCTCTGTCCAAAATTTATATCCCAGTAAACTCCCATGCCGAACTACTTTCCGTAACCGTGAGGCGCAGTTAAAATAATTCATAAGAAAACGGAAAATAAACACATTTTCTTGATGAATTTATTTCAAATGCTGGAATTATAAGGAATGAATGGCCTTTTTGTGGAATTTATCGGGGATATAAACTTGGAAAAGTCGCGGGAATACTGGACGAGGCCTTCCGGCCTTTGTCCAGTATTCCCGCGACTTTTCCAAGTTTATACCCCGATAAATTCCACAAAAAGGCCATTCATTCCTATAATATTATCATTGAAGGTAACTATCTATGAAACATATTAAAATTAAGCACAACTAACCTTCCTCTGTGTTCGGTTTAGAGAGGTTTGACTGTATTTACATGTGTCCAAATATTTAGGATTATTACGGTAATATTAATAATAATAATTGTCGTGAATTCCAGGAGCCATTGCACCTGCGGAACCGAGAACTGCTCGTGCTGAAGGCTCAGTTGCAGAAGAAGGTGGAGGAATTCCAGCGCGAACTCGAGACCAAGAACACCCGCGGGATCATCATGCAGAACACACCACCCCGTGTGTCGAGTCCTGTCAATGTTTAGTAGTTGTGACGTTATTTTGGAGGACTTTGAGACCAAGAACACCCGGGAGATTATCAGAACACACCACCTCGCATGTCGAGTCCTGTCAATGTTTACTAAGTGACGTTATTTTGGAGAAATCCAGTGATAATTTAATGTAATAGAAGATGATAGGATGCCTGTCTGATTTGCATACTTCCCGAGTATGTACTCTAATCACATGCTCAAAATCATGCAGTGTGATTGGCTGAGGCTGAGCTTAGCTCAGCCTCGGCCAATCAAGCTGCTTGATTTGTAATTCAATTATTTTAAGAAAATCCTCAGAAAGTGTTACAATGACGGGCTCGGGTGTATATTCTCTAGTGTTGTGATTGGCTGATGCTGAGCTTCCTTCTTGCGATGGAATGGACCACAATTTAGTCGCTATATGTTTCACTGAGAGAAATCAATTGAATGGTGCTAAATGGAGGATATTGCATCCTTCACGTTTGAATACAAAGAACTAATATGCAAGTACACGTGTACATGTAGTAGAAGTTATATGTAAGCAGATATCTGTGTGCAAAAATAGTTCATCAAAATTTGAAGGGGAGCATTTGTTCATTGGCTGGTGTTATATGACTTGCCGTGCCAAAAGTGGACTTATTGAGCTTGCAATAAGTGTAGCTTCAGATCGCTCTGCATAGCTGTGACTTCTGATCAGGTTCTACCCTGTTCTCTCTTGGGATGAGGATTTATTACTGGTGCATCACGCAAAAACTTAAGTTTGGTATTAACCCTTTCAACCCTAATCAACTGGAATGGACTGTGATTATATTAAGTTAAGTACCAATCCAATCATCACAAAATGATTTTCAGATCAGTCCATTTAAAAGAATGGGTGTTTCGTTGCAAAAAAATATGAAAATTGCTTGCAAAAAGTGCAGATTCTGATGAGACGGCTCATTATGAGCCGGCTCATCTGGATCTACACTGTTTGCAAACACTGCTAACGAGGTCTGCGGTGTTGAAAGGGTTAAACTCTATGAGTGTACAATTTGATCACAAATTCAAGATGTCCCTTTCTCCCCATTTGTATCATAGTTGGTGACACTGTTATGCTGATTGCATTAACCTTATAATAAGCTATTTATAAAATGTATGTTAATCATGTTCAACTGTATTTAATGTTAAATTAATGTTAGCTTTGGATAATTTATAATGTAGTAATATATTTGTTGTTTAGATATATGTATCTGTTGATGATGGTGACTGCTGCATGGTAATAGATGTTTGATATTCACATGAAATGTGGATACATAGTATTGATGTACATGTACTTTGTGGTTTAGAATAACTGCAAAGTTTGTATTAACTGAAAACATGGAATTCAGAGAGAAGAAACAAGTACAATAGTATACGTGGTAAGTTCCAGTTTGGCGGGGGAGTGTAATACGGTTTGTAACTTCCTATGGGGAGGTGTGTATTCTTGCCCGGCTAGCTCAGTCGTGTCTCTGGTTCGAGTCGTGTGTCGGGTGCACACTTTTCTCGCACTGTGACATTCACAAGTGCCATTTCTGGCTTTTGTAGTCTGTTTACTGACATGTTAGCACATGGCTGCAACCTGGTAGAATATATACGGTTGTTACCAACATGGAGATTGCTTACCTACCAGAATTACAAACAGTGCAGGTGGGTGGTAGGTGGGAGCATGTGATGGGTAATTTAATGATCAGGATTCATCCTTACCAGAATCCCGACTGGAGACCTGGTTTGGCCCTCACATACGTCTTTAGAATTTTCTATGTGATTGTTGAATCTGGTTATATCCCTTCTGCTAGTATTACGATTATTCGTAATCCTATTTTAGGGGAAGGGGCCAAGTGAATTTGGTGTGGTATGGACCTGGCACCAGGTCCGGTTATTCTAATTTCAGGGCTGAATATATTTGTTCTCGATGTAAATATTCCGTTCTGATTTTGGGATTTTCGCCCAATGCAGCAGGTTAAAACGGGATCGAACGCCCGGCCTTACATGACCTTAGCTGTTGATAGGCTGTTAAACACTAATAAACAAACAAACAGTGCAGACCCTGATCAGTCTGGTCTGGGTCTACACTGGTCGCAAATGCTGTAAACCCCATTTCTCTGGTCCCAGCCACATACAAAATTAGAGATTTTATTAAAAGTCGATCAATGAAATCGGCTGAATGCTTGTGCAATAGCGTTTTTTAAATGTCCATATTTGTTCACATCTTTATACCATAATTAAAATAAACACATGTTATACATGTACATGTGCATATGTTGTGTATGTGCAAGAGATAGTTGTCCATATGTTGTGTATGTGCAAGAGATAGTTGTCCATATGTTGTGTATGTGCAAGAGATAGTTGTCCATGTCCAACTGCAGGGCTGGGGCCCGTTTCACTAAACTTTGTACGACTAAAATCTTCGTAAGTGCAAATTTAGAATCGTCTGGAATTTCAATTGATGGATTTACATTTATTGAGCATAGGCTGCAGCCTATGCTCAATAAATGTAAATCCAATAATTGTTTACAAGAAAACGTTGTTAATGTAAAATTTACAGACTATCAAAATTGTGCACATTTTAGTTGTACGAAGTTTAGTGAAACGCACCCCTGATTCTGATCATAGAATTCTGGGTCTCCTCTGAGTTTTCCCATTTGATTTTGCCCCCATTCTCGATAGAGCTGGGAGGCTTAAAGGTACATGCCCACTCAGTAGGCACAAACTGTTCTTTATATCAGAGACATCATCTGAGACATTTTCTGGCAAAATAAACATTCATTCACCATTACCCCATGTATTGATTGGCATTATTATACATTTTTTTAGCAGACATAACTTTCCACACTGATATCAGGGGTGATAACTGTGTTTCCTTAAAATGTTAATGGACATTAATATTTATACTCTGTATTTATTTTTTGATGTGCACTTATCATACTTTATAATATGTCGAAAATATTATTTTTTCAGGTGACACATTTAATTAGTATAAATAATTAAAAAATAGCATGCCTCATTTGCATATGAAAACAGCCTGATACCAACGCGCGTCACTATCAGTAAAATTAATATTACTAAATGATTATACGTGTATAGCAGCCACTCTTAATCTTTAGAACTGGTGGAATAGTGACATAATATACACTTATTTAATTCCTATAAAAAACTGTTTGTACCTACTGAGTGGGCATGTACCTTTAAAGTGTTTGGACTGTGTGTCAAAATGCGAAAAGGGTTTTAAAAAGAAATGAAAACAAAAGACAACTATCTGAAGCGCATTTGCCTTGCAAAGTTGAATATTACAACTAAGTGACATTGACCTATGGCATTGGGTGTCGTGTGTAACATGATCATGTGTATTATCACATTGTGGCCAAATAGAATAAAAAAAAAGTCTGAGATGCGATTAAAGAGATTGACTAATGGTGAGGGGATAATTACTTGCACATGTGGCTGAATTGGTGACTGGCGTGAGATCAGGATCTTATAGATTCTGTGCTGACACCATACAGTAGAATATTTATAGGTTATTTGATTTGTATGTGGATATATGCACGAGTTCATCATTGCACGGCGGAAAGCATGGCATATATCCACATACATATCAAGTAACCTTTTTATTATATATGTACACCACTCGTAATTTATATGTGCCTCACAAAATATACAAAATGTAAATGAACAGATTAGTGGTGATTTAGAAGGAACTATTTTGCGTGGTGAAACGTAGTTCCGGCACTGACAAATATGAACAGCCATGCTTGACCATATTGACAAGGGGCCCAAGGGGCTTTGGTGTGGTATGGACCTGGGGCCCGTTTCACTAAACTTTGTACGACTAAAATGGTCGTAAGTGCAAATTTAGGATCGTCTGGAAATTTCAATTGATGGATTTACATTTATTGAGCATAGGCTGCAGTCTATGCTCAATACATGTGAATTCAATACTTGTTTACAAGAAACAGTGTTAATGTGAAATTTACAGACTATCATAATTTTGCACTTACGAACAGTTTAGTCGTACGAAGTTTAGTGAAATGGCCCCCTGGCATCAGGTCAGGTTATTCTAATTTCAGATCTGAATATATATTTTTTCGATGTAAATATTCCGTTCTTATTTTAGCATTTTCCCCCCAATGCAGCAGGTTGAATATGGGAGTGAACCCGCTGGCCCGGCCTTAAATGACCTTAGCACCAACAACCTAGACTTCGTTGTTAAACCCGATTCAGTCAAGTCGGCTTACACAGGGTCCTTGCAACATTTGCAATACAGTGGAACCTCTCTAAACCGAACACCAAGAAAACACATGTGATCTTATTTTTGATGAGCTTCTTGGTCATTTATCTCAGGTGATGACGTCTGTTCGTGATCGTAAAGCACACAAATATGGCCCAGAATGATCAAATGTCTGATTTACAGTGAAACCCCTCACATCACAGGGTGTCTGGTTTAGAGAGGTTTCACTGTACTAGAAAACTCCTATTATCACATTTATTGAAACAGATAATAAATTATTAAAAATTGTATTCACTTCACTGGTGAACAGTATAGACCCCGATCAGACTCAAGAATCTGCAGATTGATCTTTGTCTACCGGTATGTTACTTGCGAACATCCTAATGTCCCTCGAGTAAGCCTACCCACATACACTGGGGGAGGGGATCCATGTATTGAAATGTTGATTGATTGATTGATTCGTTCATTGAATGGGGTCAATAAAAGACAAACTACATATATTATTAGAAATTCAGTGTATTGCCGCTTTTTATGAACAAAAAGCATAAAGTGAACACAAATTAAAATCCGTATTCATCAACTAGGGGCGTATCTCCCTGTACAGCGATTGTACTTCACGATAATAACAGCATCACAAACAGATCGGCATACTACGCAGGTCCTGTATGTATTGCACGTTGGGCGTATACAATCAGTACACCATACTGTCTGTAGCCAATTTCACCAAAATTGCAAAGTAGAACTTATCTTGCTAAGTACACTTTGAGGGAGAAATTTTCAATTTAAGGATAAATTGTTATTATACTGAATTTATTACATTATCACAGCCATTTTGGCTGTGATAATGTAATAAATTCAGTATAATAATTCTGCATACTTTTACTCATTCCATATGATGCATATAATGCATATCGGGGAAACATAAATGATTACTCCTTCAAAGTATACTTTATAGCTAGTATTATGCTTCGTTAGTTCTATATGAAATAATGCAATTCGGGAAAAGTAAATGATCACTCCCTCAAAGTATACTTAGCTACTTAAGTATGCTCAGCAATTTTGGTGAAATCGGCTACACTGATCAGCAGAATGTGGTCGGCACAGCAGTCGCGAGTATTACACCACCGCCTGTGGTAATCTTGCCAATAGTTGTCAATTGGTTTCTTTCAACATGCTTGAATATTGTGCTTCAAATCGAGCAGCTTGATTGCGAATTGAGATTGCCAATAGATATTCAGAATCATTGACATCTGAGAAAGTTTAACGCAGGTGGTTGTGTATTTCTAGAAAAGAGAGTTGAGGTAGTAACATCAATGCCCTTTAGAATTTTTGTAACACAATTGACACTAGAGGCTGCAGAAACGCAATCTAACCCTTTCACTGGGTTCTTCATTTTGAACTATTCAATTAATCAGAAAAGGCGTGTTTTTGTAAAAAATCAGAAAATATCCACAAACAGTGCAGATCCTGATGAGACGGCTCATTACGAGCCGTATCATCTGGATCTACACTGTTTACAAGCACTGGGCAAGTGCTGTCTATAGTGATGAAAGGGTTAAACTCAGTGTCTGCTCAGCAGTCGGGGCTCAATATATGTCTAGAAATTGAGGTATGTAAATTCAATGGCGCTTAGGATTTTATAACACAATTGACACTACTGACTAGCTACTGCAGAAACGTTTGCATGCAACTGCTGAGTAAACAGCATTTGCTGATCAGATAGCATGGTATGGTATGATACTGTTTGTTACAGCCAAACATACACAACATACAGACTTCCTGCTTGCAAAACTTTCTGACCATGTATTTGAAAGGTATTCAAAATCGAGCCGTTTGATTGGTTGAATTTGAGTAGACCTCCGACTCAACCAGTCAAACTGCTTATTGCAAGCAGGACATTTGATTACATGCTCAGAATGATTTATAGGAAATAACAACTGAGGTTAATGCTCTTTAACCCGATACATGCGGAATATATCCCTATATAATAAGGATATAAAAAATTGAAATATTTTTCACAATTTTTCTTATTTCTGCTCAAATCTATATGTTGTTACCACTCATTTGAACCGTCTCGTCGAGACGGTTCAAATGAGTGGTCACAACATATACTTCCGAAGATAAATGAGAGAAATACTTTTTTTTTCACGAAAAAAGTCATATATGAAGGCTGGACTAGCCTTGGCTGGACATAATGGCACATTAATGTGGTACTATACAAGTTCTATATATACAGAGGTAATTTGTAAACCGAGCGATTGCCCTCACATTCCGTTACTATAGCACTAATCTCTTCTACATGAATATTACAATTATTACAGTAACAATATTGAACAATTATATAACGTAAACTGTTGCCATGGAAACCTAATAGCAGCAGGTTTAATTACAAACTATGTGTACATGCATCAATGTCATCAAAATTTAATTTGTTGTTACAATCAGTTTAACACTTTCAACCCAACAGATAATGAAACCTATATTTGCAACACTGTATATCCAGACGAGTCGGCTCGTATGGAGCCGTCTCGTCAAGATCTACATTATTTGTTGGTATTTTATTTTCAGATTTAAATATTTTTTTATATATACATGTACATGTATATATAATTAATACATAGTTATTTCGATATAAATATTCTGATTTTGTTATCCCACACCCCCAATGCAGCAGGTTAAATGCTAGATCGAACACGGCCTTAAATGACCCTTAGCAGTTGATAGGATAGACACCAATAAATCAAATAAAATCCTCATGATTAATAATGAACTAGTCCAAGATATCACGATATCTATAGTCTATGTCAGTTAAATACGGGTGAAATATACTCGACACTAATTTTAGAACCAATAAACTGATCTGAAATATAAAATATGCGTATGTTCCTACTCCGTTTTCCTAAACCATAATCCTGTAAATAGATAGAGCTGCAAATACTCAAATTTGTATAAATAAAATGTTGATGACATTGAAATCTGCCCGCCCTTCTGACCTCGTGACTGTAAAATATTCTAAGCATGTGCGCATTCTAAGCATCTCAAACCCAAAATCACAAAGTTTGATTAGTTGAGGCTGACCAGTCAAACGACCTGGGGGCCGTTTCACTGAACTTTGTTCGACTAAAATGTTCATAAGTGCGAACTTATGATAGTCTGTAAATTTCACATTAACAATGTTTTCTTGTAAACAAGTATTGGATTAACATTTATTGATCATAGGCTGCATATGCAGCCTATGCTCAATAAATGTAAATCCATCAATTGAAATTTACAGATGATCCTAAATTTGTACTTACAAACATTTTAGTCGTATGAAGTTTAGTGAAACGGGGCCCCTGATTTTGAATACAAACTTTGCGAATATTCTCAGAATGCCTTACAATCACTGGCCCTGTTTATTCAAGATTCATTAGCACATTATTTTAATTATGCCGTGCCTAGGCAACTATAGAACTATTTGCTAATGTAATATACTGATAGAATATGTGACCATGATACTGGAGAAACGGGGCTTATAGCATTTGTGGCCAGTGTAGCTGGTGATCTGTGATGTAGCCTGATAATGATATGTAATGTTCGTTACGAGCATGACAGATGTTTTACTGACTGACTTGCGCAGTGTAGAACCTGATCAGACTGTGCAGATGCGCAGTCTGATCTGGATCTACAAAGGTCGCAAATGCAATAAGCCCTATTTCTCCAGTCGCACCCACATTTAGAGTTTCTTAAAGACATCAGAAAGAAATTGATAATTTGAGAATATGGACTGTAATTATCTACATGTGGGTTATTTGTCTTATAACCGTATAATTCGTAATAGGCCTAATTGTGATAACTTATGTCACAAGTTACGTGCTAGCTTATCTTGATCTACATTGTTTGCGAATATTCCTTCATGATAGCGACAAAAAGGTTAAAATAATTACCAGATTTTAGTGTTAAAGATAATTATTGCCATTACAACGGAAAGAATTTCATATTTATCATTTTATAATTGCAATATTTTCGCTGATGATATAAGCATATGCAAACTGATACTAGAGAGATGAAAATGTGTGCTTCTAGTATCGGGTTACCCCGGGAGATATGTGTAGCACGTTATTACAAAATATCATCAGATACTAGACTGCTTGCCATAATTATATGTCCTGAGACTTCACTTGTGTTTTAAATATTTGTTTTAAGTTAGTAATAGGAGTGATCTAACAGATCAGGAACTATACTGATCAAAATTTAACAGCCCCACTCCATGCAGATGCCAGCTACACTATATTGGTTGGTCTTAGTTGTATGTCTGTGGCGTATTCATTGTGTTATATGCATCATAACACCGAAAGCGAAATATGAATATGCATCAACATAGTTACACGTCCTTATAACTGGTACTAGTGGGTGGTGGTCGGGCGAATGAGACGGCGTAAATTAACGGTATGGGTTCCTCCTTATAGGAATCACGATTTGCCTAGTTTGGCCCTCAGGTACGTTTTTATCTTTGGCTCTTTAGTTACCTGGGAGTTGAATTGGGTTATTGCCCATTATAAAAGTAGAAAGATTATTACTGATCTTACTGCTTTTGGGAGGGGCCAAGTGATTCTGGTGTGGCGAGGACCTGGCATCAGATCAGGATTATTCTGATTTCAGGGCTGAATATATAGTTTTGTTATTGTAAATATTCAGTTCTGATTTTGGGATTTTCCCCCCATTTGTATATGTACTTGAACATGTACTTGTACAGGTAATATATGGGATTTAGTACTAAACCCATTGACCCGGCCTTAAATGACCTTAGCTGTTGATAGGCCGTTAAATCCCAACAAAGAAACAAACAAATATAACTGGTACTAGCAAACACAATGGACAGTTTATCATGTGTGGCTGTGACTGGAGAAATGGGGCTACATGATTTGTGACCAGTGTAGCCCAAGATCAAATTGCACATGCCTGTTGCCTGATGATGATCTATGTTCCTGGTTAGAAGAATGACTGGTGTTTCATCGATGGAATGGCGAACATTGCAGATCCTGATCAGACTGTGCGGATGCACAGGCTGATCTGGATCTGCACTGGTCAAAACTCACATAAGCCCCATTT
The DNA here is from genome assembly GCA_029237695.1 of Conchocele bisecta. NCBI lineage: Eukaryota > Metazoa > Mollusca > Bivalvia > Lucinida > Thyasiridae > Conchocele > Conchocele bisecta. Next base: position 73,578,964 of record CM055274.1, on the reverse strand, counting down.
CTCCAGTCACAGCCACATTTCTGTTTGATCTTCAAACTTTTAACTTAAATTCCTTATAAACCTTAATATACAATATCACTGATGGAAAATTATAAATATCGGAAGTATATGTAATTACCACCTTTTGAACTATCTCTTTAAGACGTTTCATATGACCATTCACAATATATATGTTTGTGGAAAAATAAGAAAAATGGAAAAGAAAATATTTTAAATTGTTCATATGCCTTACAATTTATTCTAACGCACTAACCACCCATATTGATGGCCGATATGGTCAAAGTTAAAAGCGTCATTTCAAATGGTGGTCATTACATATACATGCACCTTTAATCTTTAGTTGAGAAATAAGAATAATAGTCACTATGTTTCAATTAGCAAGAAATTGTAGCCTTATAATACATTGGGTTACACCTATATTAGCACATGTATAATATATAAAATATTCAATAGAATCTCAGTACATTGGCAATTCAAGTAGATACTGTAAATGCGACACCGGCTGACAAAGGGGATCTTATGACCTATGTGACAAGTGTAGCCCCAGATCAGACTGTGCATGTGCGCCGTTTGATTGGGGACTATGCTGTTTGCCATTCAATCACTGAAGTAAGTTACAACTATCAGCTATTTGTGACCAGCATAGATAGATTAGCATTTACGTCTGTGCAGTCTGATCAGGGATTACGTTGTTCACTGAAGAAACCTTAGCCTAATCAGCAATTTGTGACCAGTGTAGACCAGATTAGCCTTTGCATTTCTGATCAGGAACTATGTTGTTCACCATTCAATTAACTAAATTCCAACTTACTACATCAGCAAGAAGAATACAGAGCTTTAGTTAAGATGTGTAATTTGGAGGTAAATTTCTTATTTCTCCATCAAAAATGGCAAGTTGGGAGTGCTTTAGAATCGTCTCAATGAGACGATTCTAAAGGACTCCCAACTTGCCATTTTTGATGAAGAAATAACAAAATTTCACCCCAAGTTTGTCAAATTACGCACCTTAACTGGAGCTCTGGAATAGACGATAATATTGTTTGTGAATGTCCAATAATGACCAGGTTGAACATACTGTAAGCCCCCATTTGCCAGCCGGGAGTCAAATAGGTGTGGATGTTCTTGGATTATCTCCCCTATTCCATCTCTGTAATTTTCCTGCATAAAGCACCTGCCAGTATATTGCCTGCATGGGTATGCCAATTTTGTGTGGTTGCCATTCGCAGGGAATTAGACTAGGTAATAAAATACCAGAGGAAGGAATTAGATTGTATTAAGTATTAGATTTCCATGTCTTCGTGGTTCTACGTGAAACGGTGCTTCCATACAATCGGAATTAGTTTTGATGTGGGAATTAGACTTGATTTGAATTTATCTAATTCTGTGGAGTTTGCTTGTTGCATAAAATTGCTTTGAATATCAGTTGTATTGTCAGGAAATAAGATTGCAAATTGGCTAAGTTTCAGAGATTAGAGATTTTTTGGCAGTTTTCAACAGAAACACAAAGGTGTTATACGGTTGATTTTCTCGGAGTCAGGGGCCCGTTTCATTAAACTTTGTACGACTAAAATGTTCGTAAGTGCATATGCAGCCTATGCTCAATAAATGTAAATCCAATAATTGTTTACAATAAAACATTGCTAATGTGAAATTTACAGACTATCATAAGTTTGCACTTGCGAACATTTTAGTCTTACAAAGTTTAGTGAAACGGGCCCCTGGACCCCATCCATATGATATTATTTCTGTGTGATACATGCTGTACATGCTGAAAAATGATTTCTCAATTGGAATTTATTTTCTGGGCAGTTCTTGCGGTCAGCGTGGTGATAGGATGGTATAAAAAAACAGTTTTAGACTTGAACAGACTAGAAACAAACAAAACATATTCACACATATGGTGTTATGTGAGAACATATTGTTTTCTAGTGTGTGCATGTCTAAAGCAGTATATTCAGCAGGTTTGACACAAATGCTGTACTGAAATGTGAGCATTGTTTCCTCCACTATATAATAAACATAATTAGGAAATATAGCAGCTATGGTGGCATAATTCTGCCATCCACATATAGTGGGGTCAGCGTGTAAGTGCACACACGAACGAACACGACAGGTTGGTTCCAACCTGTCGTGTTCGTTCGTGTGTGCACTTACACGCTGACCCCACAGTAGCCCGATAACGTGATTGCTAAGTCGTCTTCTTACACCTTATAACTCGTTTCAACCTGTCAACTACACACTTATCTCGCCCAGATACTTACTAACGGGTCAAGATGAGATAAATTGGAGGACACAAAATATCGTCAAAAACGTAATAATGCCCACCAGTGACGTCGATTTTTAATTAATGTTTTACATAGTATGTCAACTTTATACAGTAAACCCTCGTGTTGAAACGTTAGTAAGTGGTCTTGACGTGAGAAGTATCGTGACTAGATGACTTTCTAACTAATCAAGCCGAGACACAATCAGAAATATAGAGATGTATGTTTCGGATACAATGTACTAAAATTGATGTCACATTTTTTGGCGAAATTTCGTACAATTTATCTCGTCCAGACTTATCAGTACTGGTAAATCATATTGACTGCAAGTTACGTATAAGTAACAGTTTTGTATAATGTGTATTAAAATGACGCTATCACGTTATCACAGTAAGGAGATAGCAAAAATATGTCACCATAAACGAAGGGGCAAGTGGAAGAAGGGGCTAACTCCGTGAAGGAGTGAGCCCCCTTTTTACACTGACCCCTTCGTTTAACAAACATAAAGAACGTGATTGCTGTGTGCGCTACACTAGCGTCTCCTGTCCATCCAGCGGATCTGTCGCCACATTATCCCACTGGCGCCACCTATCGCGCTGCCATTCGTGCGACCCTTCATCCGGCGACCTCCTCACATCCAGAGGGCGCTGCTTCGATGACGTCACTCGCGGAGAGTTAGAAACCGACCTCGACGGGTCGTAAAAACTGTCTGAACGCACGGGGGTGTGTAGTGAGGTATTTGATTGGCTGTTTGCACTGGAACTAGAATATTGCCTCATGTAGTCTGGGTCCGGAATGGCAAGATTTCGTGGAGTTGCGAATATTTCCGAATGTGGTCTCTCCACATGCATTGAATGTGGTCGCATTCCCCGATCGGGGCTGGCACTCTCGCGCGACACTTTAGCTCGTGGAGTCCGGTGTGAATTCACGGGTGTCCGGTGTGGCTCCGGATGAGTAGGGGTACCGTCAATCACAAGCTGGAATTTCGGTCGCTCCTCAATGTTTCCTGTGTCGTTTTTCCGCTTGTGTTTATCGCTGGTTTCAGCGTCATTTACGGATGAAAAGAAAAACCTACGGCGTGAACACGGTGTTAATGCCTCGGCACTTTTTGCGACCCGCAATGGCGGATGGGCATGGCTGGCACTGGTGGTTTGGTACTGGAACTGGGAGTCGCTGACGGGCGAGTGGGGCAGGGACGCATCACTGTCGTCCAGTATACTGCTCGTTGTCGTGTCCGGGTCAGCCTCCACGCTGTAATGTAGACCAGACATATTACAATTATAGATATTGGTTGTTTTGTACAAATTTTCATTTTAAAAGAAGTTTTGCTGAAAAACTGTAAAACTGTAATGACCTGTAGCCGATTTCACCAAAATTGCAAAGTATACTTATCTTGTTAAGTACACTTTGAGAGAGAAATATTTAATTTAAGGATCAATTTATCAATTTTTATTATACGGAATTTATTACATTATCACAGCCATTTCAGGCCGTGATAATGTAATACATTCAGTATAATAATTCTGCATAGTTTTAATCATACGTTTAATTTCTATTTGAAATAATGCATTTTGTATGCTTTAAATAGCAATTTTGTGGAAAATAGGCTACACACATGTTACAATAGATATTGATTGTTTTCTGCAAATTTTCATTTTAAAATAAGTTTTGTTGAAAAACTGTAATGACCAGGCAAATACATGTCCAATACGTGATACATGCACAGCGGAACCTCTCTAAACCGGACACCCTGTGAGGTACTTATCCCCTCGCCGATAGGCAAGAGGGGACATTGTGGACATGTAGCGTTAGTCCGTGTACGTGCGTGGTTACTGTGTTTATGGACCTGAAACATTTTACGCTGGCGCTGAGTGCAGCACCGGTGTATTCAGTACTGACGTTGGGTCGTTAGACAGTCGCTCCATGATGGTGGGTGGTTAGTCGGGCGAATGCTATTACTCTTTTGTTACCTGGGAGTTGAATTGGGTTATTGCCCATTATAAAAGTAGTAAGAGTATTACTGATCCTACTGCTTTTGGGAGGGGACCAAGTGATTCTGGTGAGGCGAGGACATGGCATCAGATCAGGATTATTCTGATTTCAGGGCTGAATATATGGTTATTTATTGTAAATATTCAGTTATGATTTTGGGACCCCTCCCCATTTGTATATGTACTTGAACACGCACATGTACTTGTACAGGTAATATATGGGATTTAGTACTAAACCCATTGACCCGGCCTTAAATGACCTTCGCTGTTAACAGTCCGTTAAACCACAAACAAACAAAACAAACAAAAAACGCTTCACGATAAGGTGTGTGGCCTCTGTAGATTGCACTATTTGATAGATATACATGTACTTAAATCTGTACCCACGGTGGGTCGTTACAGAGACGCGATATTGAGGCCAATTCTATATATTAAACCTGTACTCACGTTGGATCGTTGGAGAGTCGCTTCATGATGAGGTCCGTGGCCTCGGGGTCTGTCTGTAGTAGCACCTGTAGTACCTCGTCATACAGCACGGCCGGCAGCTGGGGTGAACACACACAATGTTACATCATGGATTACTTGGTTGGTTGATTGGCTCGTTGATTGATTGATTTATTGATTGATTGGATGGTTGTTTGGTTGGTTGGTTGGTTGGTTGGCTGGCTGGTTGATTGTATGTTGGGTTGGGTGGGTTGGTTGCTTAATACATTCATTCATTCTCAACCAGTCGATGCATTCATTTATTTAATGTTGTTTAATTGCTTGATTAGCTCATCCATTAACTAGTTCGTTCATGTGTTGATTAAATTACTGATTCATTATTTCATTTCTTGCTTGACGGGCTGAGTAATAAATTGATTCATTGATTAAGTGAGTTAATGCTTCCAAACTTTAGACCTACGCAGAGCTCCAGTTAACCCTTTCCCTGTTTTGCGATATTTCGACTCATCCAAATCGAAAACATCTGAATAAAAGAATCAAATGCTGGGTCAAATGATGGTTAAATTAACTGATAGAGTAGAAAACATTGTGGGAAAAGGAGAAATTGCTTGTTACAAGCAATTTCTCCTTTTCCCACAATGTTTTCAAAAGACATCTTCTGCAGAGGCGTCAAAAGTCGTCTCTATCAGGGAAAGGGTTAAGGTGCATAATTTGGAGGTAAATTTCTTATTTCTCCATCAAAAATGGCAAATTGGGAGTGCTTTAGAATCGTCTCACCTCATGTTGGTCAAATTACGCAACTTAACTGGAGCTCTGGACCTACGTTTAGATAATGTTTAGATAATGTACCCCGTTATTAAAGCATTTCAAGTTAATTATCTCTCATCTGATTGCGGACCGGGTTATTACCTGGAAAAGGTCACGGTGATTGTTGACCATCACCTTGACAACGTCGATGACCTCGCGGCAGTCCTCGGCCCTTGCCATCCGCTCGACCGTGAACTCTTTCTCATTGGCCTTGGCCTTATGTAGGATGTTGGGCCCGAACATCATCGCCAGGTTGAGGGCGTCCATCTTGTTGCCTGGCAACTGGATACAGACACGGGTATGTCAATACTTACATCAGTAAATGTGACTGACTGGTCAATTGGGGATAACTCTTAATTTGAATGCAGCATGTAATATCAAACCCGTTGGCCCGGTATTAATCACCTGTTGATATGCCGTTAAACACCAATAAATCAAAATCTAAATTTGATAGGATACGCCAGTAACCTTAACCCTTACAATGCTGATTAGATTTATCGTCTGATGTTTATTTTATAGTTTCACATTTTCTCATCAACCACATGGTCTTACAGCACTTTAGAATCATTTCCAATGGAAGTGATTCTAAAGTACGTCGACCCATGTTTTTATTGAGAAGCAAGACAATATATGAAACAACATCAGATAACAATTTTCGGTTCCCGCATTCCATTGATGGAGTAAGAGGACATTTTAACTATCTGAACAAAATAATATTGGCAAACACTGCAGATCCGGATGAGACGACTATATATATATATCGCGCTGTCCGCAAGCGGGCGCGACAATAAATGTTGTTTTGCATTTTACTGCATTGTATTGGGGCTATCGCATAGATACATAAAATTAATCATGTTTTTTCAAGAGGCAATAACCTTTCCAGTATGCCTACATGTGTTGGGGCTATTATTATAATTATTGTGGTTATTTGAATAATTGTGAACACAGGAATGTATTATTTAGACTGGATCTAAATATGATACTAGAAGGCATGGACGTCCGTTGTTGAACTGTGAATGTGACTGAAGCAATGGAGTGTATGGGTTTTGCGACCAGTGTAGATCCAGATCACCCTGTGCATCCTGCGCACAGTCTGATCAGGATATGCACTGTTCGCTATTCCATAAATGAAACATCCACCATGCTTGCCTGTGCATCCGCACTATCTGGTCAGGATATGTACTGTTCGCTATTCCATAAATCAAACATCCGCCATGTAAAAATAAGCAATGTAAATCGTTAACCGGCTACACACGTGTTTAATTTGATCAGGGGCAACACTGGTCACAAATCCCATACTTCCAATTTCTCCTGTCACCGTCACAAACGTGTTTCTATTGTTGAAGCATCAAGGTATATGATCACGTGGTACTAACAACAACAACAAGTACCGATTCAAAGTACGTATTCTTTTATAGTGTCCTTATTACGCAACGGATTTTGATGAAATATAGCGCATCAAACGCGTCTTGTTAAGCTGCATTTGGTGGTCTCTGTATTTTCGCCCAAACTTCTGTCGTTTTTGCGAAGAATCGATTTCCGTGTCGGAGACACGGAAATCGATTCTTCGCAAAAATGACATAAGTTTGTGCCAAACTCACTAGACCACCAAATGCAGCTCATGAAGACGCGTTTCCTGCGCCATATTTCATCAAAATCCGTTGCATATTAAGGAACATATCAAAGAATACTTACTTTGGAGAGGGCGACGTTGTTGTTGTTGTAACCACGTTATCATGCACCTTGAGCATGTTGCTAGATGTATTAGGATGCAGATTATCCATCAATACCCACGGCAGTATCAGTATTGTGCATACAGTGCTCATCTGAGATTCTGTACATGGTTTGCAATTTTGTCAAATTACAACTGGGGGCCGTTTCACTAAACTTTGTACGACTAAAATGTTCGTAATTGCAACATTATGATAATCTGTAAATTTCACATTAACACTGTTTTCTTGCAAACAATTATTGGATTTACATTTATTGAGCATATGCTGCATATGCAGCCTATGTCCAATAAATGTAAATCCATTAATTTAAATTTCAATACGATCCTACATTTGCACTGGTGTACCGCTGCTAATCACTCTTCCATTTTTGAATTATAGAACCACATACTATCCAGTTAGTCTTCAATAGTTAATGTCCAAGGCCAACTAATAATTTGAGAACCAATGACCACCTTGGACAAAGGAAGCATACAGCTATTTTGTGGTCATCAAGTAGTCAGCCATTCATCTTTTGGGCAAAGAAAAAGTGGCAAAACTAGTCTGTTTGGTATATCTACCAACACGTAGGTGTAGGTCAGATTAAACTAACCATGTCGCCAAAATGTATATTGATACAATTGACTTTATTGCATAAAATTGATTGGCTAACGCAGTGTAAAAACACAGTGTAATACAATCGTAATGTAGTGTAATAAATACAGTGGAACCTCTCTAAACCGGACACCAAGAAAACACATGTGATCTTATTTTTTATTAGTTTCTTGGTCATTTATCTCGGGTGATAATGTCAGTTCGTGATCGCATAGCACACAACTATGGCACAGAATGATAGAATACCTGATTTACAGTGAAACCTCTCGAAGCCGGACACCCTGGGGACCTCCCAGGGTGTCCGGTTTAGAGAGGTTTCACTGTACATAAACGAGACTACTACATGTTCGGCTATGAATGCAGCTTCTATGTTTGATGTTGTTGCCTGTGCAATAAATAGAGTATACATGTACTATTTGTGTTGATTTAATATCATATTTATAGCATAGTCAAGTTTCTCGTGAAATCAGTAAACTCGTTTAATACATATCATATTAAGTCATCACTCGTGCATATGTATGTTGTATATGCAACTGTAATGAAGTTAAAGACATACTTGGACATTTCTAAACTGCTATAAGTGGCATTCTTCTACCAATCTATATTAGGAAAAAAACACACTGGTTGAAATGTAAATTCACGCATGTACGTGAGTAATAAACAAGTCTGATTGTGTTTCCCGCTCAAAAAATCGTCCTCGATTGTTCAACAGGTTTTTTTATATACAAAACCTTGCATGTTCAATATAATTAACAGCATTGCTCGTTTTACTACGTATGTCATCAAGGACAGAACTGTAGGTATTGTGGATATTTATTTGGTGACCAACAATAGATACAAGGACGGTCATTCCCCTGTCACCATTGTGGGGCCGCGTGTCCAGTTGCACGTTAACCCTTAGAAGGCGGGAACCGAAACAATTGTCGTCTGCTGTTGTTTCTTATTTTGTATTTCTTCACAATAAAAACATGGTTAGACAGCACTTTAGAATCATTTCCATTGGAAATGATTCTCAAGAGCTGTCACAACATGTTTTTGATGAGAAAAATGCAAAATATAAAATAATAGCAGACGACAACATTTAATTCAGCATTGTAAGGGTTAACACTTTCATCCCTAAATATCGAACATTGAGATTTCCCTGTTGATTTTTGGACTTTTCCGTTAATGAGAAAACGTAAATTTGTTTGAGAATAGCAAATACTGCAGACGCTGATGAACATTATCAACGCATCTATCGTTGCACAATAGAGAGGAAACATTGCCATCGATGGTCCAACTATGTGCAAATGTATGTCCTAGTAATACCATTTGCATATTGTTTAATTCTACTAATTAGGAAAGTATCAAGCAATCGTCGGTTATTGAATTTTTGACTGGTGTCTTTTCTGAACATCTACCATACTGGTGCAGTAACAATTAATTATAATGCACTCTATAAATATCGCGCAATCTGATTGGCTGATGGTCATACATTACAGGTATATCATTGTTGATGAACGGTCGCACATTATTTCAATATGTATTCCTACACCGATAGGGTTGACCTACTTTATAACGCGCACCTGCTAATTTTACTTTGGATATTTTTGTACAAAATTATTTTTCAAAAATCGGCCTCTTTCTTGGGTTCAATGCCCGGTTATGCAAAGGCTTCGAGCCAATTCCCACCCTTAACTATAAGATAGATAAGATAAGATAAGATCGCAAATTATTTCAATATGTATTCCTACGCCAGTCGTAAAGGAGTGCATTAGAAATAGCTTAACCGCATTGTAATTTTGAAATTTGCGGCGTATATCAGAAACTGATAGGTCGGAAAACATGTTTAATAGCTCCGCTAGCGCGTCGCCATTAAACAAATTTTCCGACCTATCATTTTCTGATATACGCCTCAAATTTCAAAATTACAATACAGTTAACTCTATATTGTCCATTTATGATTAGCAGGGTTATGCTGCACTTAATGCTAATGTGTTTTATGTTATCTACATGCAAATCTTTGTGCTCCCATTGACCTATATTATAAAGCTATTCACTTGCCTTTATAAAACGCCAAGAAAAATGTATAACTAAAGCGTCCCATATGTAATACGATGGCATTGTAACTGTGACTGAAAGTAACATAGCACGCAGTATGACAATGTCTTTATCACGAGGTGTCTCGATGTTAGTTTCATATAATTGATATATGCGGCTGTGACTGGTGTAATGGGGCTTACGGGTTTTGCGACCAGTGTCAAATATTACACTCCTGTAACCTGATAACGATTAGTGTTGCTTGTTAGAAGCATGACGGTCATTTTATTGAAGGAATGGCGAACAGTGCAGATCCTGATCAGACTGTGCGGATGCACAGTCTGATCTGGATCTACACTGATCGCAAAACGCATACGCCCCATTTGTCCTGCCACACCGGCATATATGTTATCATTGTTTTCACTGGCGTTGTGCCCAATGATCACTATATATCACATAACGGGATGATATGCAATTTATTGCTAGTATTCATATTACGCATTTATATAATAGTATTGGAACTGTTTCATGAGAAAAGGTTTAAACCCGATACTTTCAATGAATTCTGGCCTGGACATTCTGCCAAAATAAAACTATGGACTACAAAACAGGCCACCTGACTACTGGTATCGTTGAATGATATATATGCTGACTACATTTGTAATACAATGATATAGTAGACACAGATAAGGACGATTTAGATGTGCTTGCAAGACATGTTGTAAAATATATGGATATATACATTTGTAATATGTTGTTCTTCTCTAATTATACATGTACATGTACGTAGTCTATGTCCGTTATGCAAGGTAGATATTTTATAGAGATTATTGCATCCCTACACTGTAAATCTCAAAACGCGTGACGTGTTTTACACATGTTCTATATATAAACATTGCCGTTTTACATGAAAACATCAGTGTTTTCTTCAAAACACTGGTGTTTAGATACAGCACACCCTAAAAACATCTGACATTTAGAAATAGAACACGTTGTAAACACCTAAACGTGTTAAAAAAGTATAACCTAACACGTGTTTTCAACATGTTCTATCTCTAAAATGTGACTCAAATTCGATATCATCCCATTATGTGCATGCATAATGTTACCCCATAACAACCCTATAAAGCCAGCACGTACACACAATGAAGGTCCAGATGAGCCGGCTTGTAACAAGCATCTGCAGCATTTGTCAGTATCGTTCAAGTTTAAGAAAAGCCCGTCATGCTTCTAACAACCAACATAGATCGTTATCAGTCTACAGCAATGTGCTACACTGGTGATAAATCAAATAAGCCCAATTCCTACAGTCACATACATATACAGACACGCCATGCGAGTTCGTACCTTCTGACAACTGCGTTATTTACAATTCAACAAATTGTCCATACATGAAGTCAGAAGTTGACAAAGAATTCAGAGTAAATGCGGAATTATATTCGGCATGTACTCTGAAATATGTGTCAAATTCTGAACTAATTTACGGAAAATATCCCATTTTCTGTAAATATATTTCATGAAATATCGCAGATGTCCTTAGGTACAAAACCGCATTGCGTGTTTCATATACAGAGAACTATAGTACAGCTAACCCTCACTAAACCGGACACCCTGGGAGGTTCCCAGGGTGTCCGGTTTAGAGATGTTCAACAGTAAATCAGGCATATAACCATTCTGACACATACATATATCGTTTGAAATCACGAACATGCATTATTATCTGAGATGCGTTACCGAGAAACCTCTCAAAATGAGATCACATATTATATTATCTCGGTGTCCGGTTTAGAAGGTTACCACGGTACTCACAGTCTGTCCTTGCTCGTCTATGGCGTCCGTGGAATGTTGCTCTACGGTGTACAGGAACTGCAGGAGAGACCAGAGCGTGTCCCGGTTAGGCACGGGCAGGAGCGAAACGAGCATCTGGGTCGCCGCCAACTGCCGCGCCGAGTCCTCCAACTCTGTAACGACCAGCGTGTCCGATTGAATACATATACGTGCAAGGCTATTTGTACGGAAGCCCATTAGGGCCACTTCACTTTTTTTTAATTTCCATTTATTCCAGATGTTTTCTTGAATTTTCAAGTTCTTTTCTTGAATTTTCAAGATCTTTTCTTGAAAATTAGTTTTCTTGAATTTTCAAGTTCTTTTCTTGGATTTTCGAGATCTTTTCTTGAATTTTCAAGAAAAGATCTTGAAAATTCAAGAAAAGAACTTGAAAATTAAAGAAAACATCTTGAAAATTCAAGAAAACATCTCGAAAATTCAAGAAAACATCTCGAAAATTCAAGAAAGTATCATGAAAATTCAAGAAAAGATCTCGAAAATTCAAGAAAATATAAAAAAAAAGTGCAGTGGCCCTAATGGGCTTCCGTATATTTGAGATTAACATGGCAAAGATCCGGAAAATACGTTTTGTTCGTTCGGTTGGTTAAAACAGCATCGAGAAACATACAGTATCAAAGCTGCAACACACCTCACTGAAATCTGCTCCAGAAACACGACATCTAAACTTGTTTCTCAATGAAAATAAATACATTATATCTCATATTGTCATCATACCATTGGGCATGGCTAATATAAACAAGTAATGATATGATGTTCGGTATAGGAATGTGTGTATGGATGTTGTTCTCACAGAGGAAGCATTCACGAAGCTGAATGACTGTCGGCAATATATTTACCGGTAGGAATACTAGTAATGACACAAATTGTCGGAGAAAAATTCGAACCATCATCAATAAATACAGTTGGTCATAGAGGGCCAAATATTGCATTAACTTTATTTTTGAACCAGGCTATTTGAGACAAGCAACGTGATTTCGTACCTAAGAACATGTGCGATATCTCATGAATTGTGTTTACAAGATTTACGATATTTTCTGAAATGACGTCAAAAGTTGACGACATTTTCATAGCAAATGCGGAATGCGGAATTCCGCATTTGCTATGAACATTTCGTCATCTTTTGACGTCATTTACAGAAAATTATCAGTTTCTGTAAATAGTTTTCATGAAAAATCGTAATATGTTCTACAACACAAAATAACATCGCTTGTCTGATTTGGGTTAATATACCAAAAGTTGATCTTACCTCGAGTGGCAACCAAGGGTGAATACAGGTCCCTGGTCATCAACGGGTCTGGTAGGTCGCGGAAGTATTCTTTCAGCAGTGACCCCACCTCGTGTGGGTTGTACGACTCATTCAACTTCACATCTCGGCCGTATCAAACTCTTCGCGAAGCTGCAAATATATAAACATACATTGTCGAGTTCTGATTTGAACATTGTATTCTGTGAAATGTATCCAATTTCTGCATGTAAAGTAATTACCACATTACATGAAGGCATGGGTTTTTTATCTTTCTAGTTACATGTATTTGTATGATTAATATATATAAGTTAATTTATTTTCCGGAACAATTAAATGTATGTTGATTTGTTACACAGTTGTATGCATGGAACAAATGTGGCCGTGACCACAGGTTGAACTAACGGGCCAAGGTCTATAAATACATTAAATATGCCTAAAAGCATCAATAAACGAAAAAAGAATAAGCTAAACAAATTGTGTTACTCCCTCCATTTATGGAAGGAGTAAAACAAAATAGTTTACCTTATGTTTTCTTCATTTATTGATGCTTTTATGCATATTTAATGTATTTATTGACCTCGGTTCGTTACTTCAACCTGTGGCCGTGACTGGATAAATGGGGCTTATGAGATTTGTGACCAGTGTATTTCCTGGTCAAATAGCACACTCGTATAGCCTGGTAATAGTATATATTGCTTGTTAGAAGCGAGACTGTTCTTTCATTAATGGAATGGCAACAATGCAGATCCTGATCTGGTTCTACACAGGTCGGAAAGAAAACCTACAAGCCCCATTTCTCCAGTCACAGCCACATATTAAAAATTAACATTTAATGTTACCTGTTTCGTTCTCTTCTTCGATGCGTTCACTCTGAATATCCCTATTACCCGTAAACCTGCAGTGGAAAACACAATCATGAAATATGCAAATAAGGCATGAACACAGATAAATACATTGAAATATTAAAATAGAAAATATTTTGTTGTTTCTAAAAATACTAAAGTATTCAACAATGGAAATGTGCATACCATATATTTGCATGTACGTGCTTATGTTTTAAAACAAGCATGTTAAAAATCACCGATCATTTTATTATGTTTTGTGTGTTTGACACATGCTAGATATGTGACCTACCGTATGTTTCTAAATGTTTGAAGCACACGTTGACTATGTGTGGGACTTGGGGCGCCCCGGTGGCATACAAGGGCAGGTAATTCTGGATGAGGCTCTCTTTTCGCGCTGACGACAACGACAGAGCGTCCAGAAGACTAGAACTATTTCGGCTACTCTCGGACTCAGACAAATCCAGCGAATCGGAACTGGCCGTCCGCTAAAACAGATACAAATAAGACGCATTTAACACATGCTAAGCGTTACAATTCCTTAAGAAACTGGCGTGTACTCCTTCCTTCTAAGTTTAGTTCTTGCAATTCAGTTAATGGAAAAGGGGACGATTTGGCAACAAGCACAAACTATTCACAAACAATGAAGATCCTGATGAGACGGCTCATTCTGAGCCAGCTCATCTGGCTCTACACTGTTTTCAAATAGTTCTATCATCGTCTGAAACTTGTTGAAAAATATAAGTGTATACACAGCGCGGTTACATGATACTATTATTCAGTTTGATTTTCACTTCAAGTGCACCAGCCGTTTATACGCAGTGCACGCCATGTCCACTAGGGTGTCGAGTTCCGTCATAAACTATATGTACATAACCGGTGGCTGGTGACAACAAACGTGGCATTGGCCATTGTGGAATTTGCAGCAGCAATTGTAGTCCAGCAATATATTCATAATTCAAGACAGAACTTATATTTTACAATTTTTCGTTAACGTGCATGCAGCCACTACTCATTTAAACGACGCATTTGAATCGTTTCAACAACTATATGAGGGGAAGGAAAGCATGCTTACCTTTTGATTTTCATTATAACCGTTCGTGTTTTCTACTACGTTATCTGCAGAACTTTGTGACGAACTGCTGGATTTCCTGAAAAAACATAATCAAACATACTCATGATTTGCACGAAAAGGTTAATGCACGTTTCCCGCTTTTTATGCAATTGGTTTTATTCGTTATAATTTTGAGTGTTATGTAGTGACTGCTCACAGAAATAATAATCTTTCCGCAATAATACAATATGTTCAACAATTCTGCAAAGAATTGTTGAACATATTGTATTATTGCGATTTTTGCAGAATTGTTGAAAATATTGTATTATTGCGATTTTTATAGAATTGTTGAACATATTATATTATTGCGGTTTTTGCAGAATTGTTGAACATATTGTATTATTGCGGAAACATTACTATCATGAGTACTCAGAAATAGAAAGTGTGATTCTCTATTTTGCTTTTTTCATCAGAAAAGCTCTGTAGCTGCGTATCGCATTCACCTACACTAGCATGTATGCCATGACTCTACATCGTTGTTTACTTTAAATTATTAATCTTACATTTTTTTCTTTTTCTGTTTTTCGTCAAGGCAATAGTGCTATGTCTAGTTTTCACAAATCTTTTTCTTTTCAGATTGATATACATGTAATTGACATGAAAATTACAATAAGTTACCTGAAATAATGAATATAAATGTAAAAGTTAAGTATTTTTACTTGAAACACGTTCTTGGAACTTCTACCAGACACTAGTCTAGAGAGAGACTAGACACAGACTAGAGAGTCTCGGCCCCAGCAAACTGGCTGATGTCTAGTAGAAGTTTCGAGAACGTGCTCTGGCCTATCAAAGTACTTAACTTCTGATTTCGTGCATGTGATTGGAGTACGTGATCGAATGTTTTATAATCACGGAAACTGAGGGGTGGTAACACTTCACCTTGTCTGCTGCCTGTGGATAACGACGTCGGACTCCTTTCGTTCCCGGAGCGGCCCCGAGTTCCGCTTCCGCTGCAACTCGATGTCATTGGCAATACACTTGTACAGGGGTACCCCGAACACCATGCCGCTTAGATCTAGAAACAAACAGAGACCATTGACGGTACTTATGTATAATGTATGCATTATTCCTGTCTACATATCCATGTTGTTAACGGGACACTACTGTTTGAAACCTCAATGCCGAGATTAAACATAAAATGCGCCATCATTTCTTAAACCAGTGATTTTGCTTAAAACACAGTTCCAACTCTGAAAGCCGTGTTTAAGAAATTATTCTGCGTACCGACACCACAGACAGATAGCCCAAACTCTGGTTCCAGAAATCAGTGTGCATGTGGTAAACCTTAGACCAGGGTTTGAGGTCCCCATTGGCGTTTTATTGTAAGCGCGAATTGCACAATAACAACTCCAACGCGTTTAGCAAACTACCGATTGTCATTGTGATTGGTGGTTATTCTTCACCCTTTAATAACCCGGGTTTTATTAAGTAGAATATGTGTGCATTTGGCTTGCCATACACTTTGTGTGTATCGGGTAGGGTGACAGAGGAAACGATGGCCAGTACATGTATTTCCAACACTAGGAACTGTAGATCTACCTTCAATAAGAACTTATGGACATATTTACATAGTTGTTTAAACAATAAAGTACTGATGCTTTAACATTTCCAACAGTATCATTATGTACATTTCCCCCCAAATCCATTGGGAACAACTAATCGAAAATCAGCAAACAAATATTCGATTTTCGTAAGTTTTCATCTGTTTTTTTTCATCTCATATTTACGGCTACGGTGTGACTAGTGTATTGTGTCTGTGTATGACTCCAGGTATCTTGATATCATTTACGTCGTATGGAAATACTTGGGATAGTTTGAAGCAGGTCTTCAGCACGTTGCCAAGTGCGTGCAATAAAACCTGATCGAATCTGCAGAAGTAACCAGGAGTAAGCGAATACACAACGCGAAGCCATCTAGAAAAACGCATTCCGCTATATTATTGCAGGTGGCGAATATTGGATATATAGAGTGGGGATATAATTCACTGTAACCCGAATCTGCTGTCTGTAAGGATGGGCGACTTACTCGCCCAGCGTTACAGAAAGAAGGTTCGGGTTAAATTCGCTGATGGTAGACTTTCCAGCAGGGATATATGTTGGGGTCAGTAAAAGAAGGGGGCTAAGTCCCTTATGGGACTTAGCCCCCTTCTTTTACTGGCCCCTTCGTTTGCATTTACAATTAAACCTATATAAACCGGTATATTTAACACATTAGTGTGTTGGGATTGATGAGTTTCACTATAATTTAGTCTAAATAAAACGTATCTTAATTTTTGGAAAAACACACAGTTGTGTTTTTTGATGGTGATGTGCACGATTTACAGTGGGAACTCCCTAAACAGGGTGATTCATTGATGTTAACCCCTTGCAAGAGGTCCACGTTTTTCGTGTACAGTGTTTTCTCTAAGGTGGAGGAGGGCTGCTAGCGTATGCGTTTTGTGAAATCTACCATTTGGCTTTTCCTGTAGGACGTCTGGGATCATTAATCCATATCTGTATATTGTTACATAACTTGTTGTATACAGTTTTCTCAAACGAATGCGTGCATCTACTGGTTGTTCATTGAGTTATTTCCCTTTGCAAATGTATTTATAGAAATCAGGTCCTTTGGTTTATTTTAGCGTTTATTTCAAATTGAATAGTGCAAACATTAAGACTGAGAACAGGGTAGACCCAGATCAGACTGCACATATATGTGCAGTCTGATCTGAGTCTACACTGTTTGTAACAAAACTTGATAAGTGTCAAATTATGAATCTGGTAAAGTTTCGGATCAGACTGTGCAGATATGTAGAATAACTTGGATCAACACTAGTCGCAAACACTATAATGGCAGCTGTACACAACAAATCGCCCTTTTTACAAGCAAAAATACCCTAAAATATACAATGTGGACCGGATTTCTATAAATAAAATCAAAGGGAAATAAATAGCTACAATCCCTCACTAACTTGTGCTCAATGTCGCCGTAATTTGAATCCTTATTAAGTTGCCAGTGTGTGCAGTCATGCAACGGCACTATAGTCTGTTTCACTAAAGCTGCCCAAATTTTACGGCCATATAAACAATTCAAAAACCATATTTTTTTCGATAATATTAAATTAAAGGAAAATTTAAGAATGAGCCTTCTTTTTATTTCGTGAAATTCGGTTAAATATTGATTTTATTACGAAAAATTGATTTGTCTATGGGAATTTAACATGGGGGAAAAAGTGTTAAGGAAGTGTGGGAGGAGTCAAAAAACGAAAACATTTGGAAATTGACTTCGAAACCTGGCTAGATAGCTTGGATATGATCTAACTAAGAAAACAAGTTAAATTTTAAAAATCGGTCCAGTATTTCTGAAATTAAAAAAAATTTCCCCATGTTAAATCGCCATAGACATCTTCACTCACTCCGTGAAGATGTCTATGGGGATTTAACATGGGGATTTTTTTTTCGCAATAAAATCAATATTTGACCAAATTTCACGAAATAAAAAGAAGGCTCATTCTTAAATTTTGATAACATTTAATATTATCGAAAAAAATATTGTTTTCGAATTGTTTATATGGGCGTACAATTTGGGCAGCTTTCGTGAAACAGACAGTAGTCTGGTCACACATGGCATGAGCTTCCATGTCTCCTGCCAGTGTCATATACTATTTGTGCTCTCACCTCGGTCCTTCTCACGGTCACCGAAGCCGTGTATTAGTCCGCTCAGGTTGGCCGATTTACTCCTCTTTATCGACAACAGGTGTTTCTTCCGCCGTCCCGACTGACGCTCTGGAATAGACAAAAGTCACAATCAAGATCACTAGAGGCTTGCATGCCGACTAAATGACTGGTACAGTGGAACCTCTCTAAACCGGACACCAAAACAACTATGTGATATTATTCTTCATGCGTGTCTTGGTCATTTACCTCAGGTGGCAATGTCTGTTCGTGATCGCATAACGCACAACTATGTCTCAGAATGATCGGATGCCGGATTTACAGTGAAACCTCTCTAAGCCGGACACCCTGGGGACCTCCATAACCGATATATTTTTACGGAATACAGAACTGACTTATCGGGCTTGCATCGTTTGTTGTATACCTCAGTTTACAATGCAGACGGGTATATGTCAAGGTTACCTAAAAAGGAACATTGCATTCATGTGTATATCATATGAAAAGGACAAATACGCTCGTTTATATGCTCTTTATTTTCTCTGTGTTATCATATTTTGTGCGGTTACGGTACGTATACCTTCCCAGGGCACCGTCGGTTATTTGTTTTGTTTTGATTTTACGAAAACGTAGATTCATTTCTGATAAGTATTGTTGGGTAATGTAAGTAAGCAGCGGTTATAATCTCGTCTCGTAGTATTGGTCCGTTTTGTCAACCGACTTGGCAAATGTAAAGAATGCCGGAATAAAATAAGTAAGGTGAGGTGTGGTTTGGAGCCCTATCAATTTCACCCGTCAACGTTGATGTATCCTAATGTACGAATATACATCAAGTCGGTTTCATCCAGTAATGCATTTGGCATGCGTAAATAGTAATGTGACTGGAGAAATGGGGCTTATGGTATTTGGGGCTGATGACATTTGCGACAAGCGAAGATCCAGATCATCCGCGCAGTCTGGTCAGGATCAGCACCGATCGCCATTCCGTCAGTGCAACACCAGACTTGCTGCTTCTCACAGACAGTATATATCCTTATACTTCAATGGTATGCGCTACAGTGTGTATAAAACACGTAAGCTCAATTTCATCAGTCACAGCCGCACAGCCACATATAAGATTCCTGTTTGGATAGCGAGATACATACTACATACTTATAGTGAACACCATACAAAGCAGTGGGTGACCTAAAATATTTGTTAAATGTAGTGATACCCTTGATTTTGATTAATTATAAAAAATAATACATAAATCACTATTTTAGACGAAAGAATACGTCAGTGTATATTGAAATGCCACTTGCGGCACAGCTAACGATGTCAAGTCTCGTGTAATGGGTTTATTTCGAGCGGATTTGTTGGTCAGCGCTAAGTCTTAATGCCCGATCGCGGACATTGGCAGACTATTTAAGGTGGTTTGAGCCACTTATCATATAATATGGATAGGATAGATATATACGTTGACGTCAATCGCACACACACCTAATGCGGTCATTATCATATTGTATATATCAATGTTCGGGTGGTGGGGCGGCGGGTGGTGGGGCGGCGTGCAATACCCCGGTTGGTTGACGTTTTGTGAAATCTACCGGCTAATTCCAGGTTCTCGGAATTATATCTGCAGGAGCAGCATTTTCATATAGAGTGCCAGTGTGGACAGACGTGTGAATATCATCTAAAATTTGTGTTGATGTAGTGTGATATTTATTAAACTCGTTGACTGATTTCATAAGAAACGAGGCTATGCCTCGTTTGTTATGAAATCAGTAAACGAGTTTAATAAATATCATATTAAATCATCACTCATGCAAGATCCTCTATATACATGCCTGATTTATGAGTTCTTGCATCTGGACATGCGACGCTATGAATATATACCAGGATATTACTATTTCAATTTTGGCTAAGGAAATTAATATCTTCATCTAATCGTCCTGCCTTGTCGCTGAAATTGGACGAATGTGTTACTCATGTGTATCACATGCGGACTAATATCGAAACCTGGGGGCCGTTTCACTAAACTTCGTACGACTAAAATGTTCGTAAGTGCAAAATTATGATCGTCTATAAATTTCACATTAACACTATTTTCTTGTAAACAATTATTGGATTTACATTCATTGAGCATAGGCTGCATATGCAGCCTATGCTCAATAAATTTAAATCCATAAATTGTAATTTACAGACAATCTTAAATTTGCACTTACGAATATTTTAGTCGTACGATGTTTAGTGAAACGGGCCCCTGATACATATATACCAAATATCAACAGTGCGCACAATTAACTCATTATTTTGTTTTGAAAAGTAGTAATATGTGACGGAACGTTCTCGAGTGATAACATCAAATTACCGGTCGGAACTTTTGCTCATACTTCTTGTAGAAATACGTACTTTAATAATAAACAATAGTTATTAAGCTGATCCAATATGTTACGTTAAATAAAATAGCATGTCCGTAAGTCATGGGATTTGACCGAACGCATTAACCCTTGCTACGCTGGAGACGGAAAATGCCGTCTGCTGTTTTTCATGTTTGCCTTAATTCTTAACAAAAAAAACTGTTTTGACAGCGCATGAGAATCGTCTCCAGTGGAGACGATTCTCATGTGCTGTCAAAACAGGTTTATGTCGAGAAATATTGAAAATAAAACATTTCCGGCAGACGGCAAAACATAATTTAGCATAGTAAGGATCATAGCCATCACTGACCCAGCCCATAGACAAATATTTGACATTGCAAAAAGTCAAAGACCGGGAGTGGCTGCAAATAGCCATTTTCCGAAACCGCATTATTTGATATTTGTATAAACAGTACCATTCCAGCACAACTGACCATTCATATGTCGGATAGAATAACAGCATGCTTAGCATAGTTTACACCGGGAGGAATTCTTCGGGATATAAATAGAAACCAGCAGTCAGATTTAGAATTATTCTCACCCCTGCATGCCTTTGTTGCGTTATGAAGATTAATATTGGTGGCGCCAATAATTTTGTATCGCACTAATATTGACTTATCTCTCACTGTCCCGAAGTTGACCGGACAACGCCGGCAGACTTCAAAAGTCATAAATAATATTAAAGGCGGGAAATGCTATTTTAGCCTGGTGTTTTTTTCATATGTGTCTTATTTGGTAATACAACATGTTTTGGTAGCGCAAGAGAATCGTCTCCATTTGGAGACGATTTTCTTGCGTTGTTAAAACATGTCTTTGGCGGGGAAAACTGAAAATAACGTCATAAACAGCAGACGACATAATTTTATTTTTCTTGAACGACATTGCAAGACATAGGTAAGTCAATATTTGGCAATGTATCTCACCGTTGTTTTACAATGCATGTACAAAGGTGCATGTCGTAAATAACGTATACATTTGGCAACTTCTACACTACCGTTTCAAATATTTAAAAGTATAATTATGTTTGTGCAAACGTGTGGCATTCGATATTGTACAAGGCAGTTGTAAACAATAATTAGCCGTGCTTCTCGCCATAATTTGAGCAAGAATTTGTGTTGCAATATTACCACATGTACAAGTGTCAATATTGGCATAACTATATTAATTCGCATGTGATACATATGAGTAACACATTCCTCCAATATCGTCGAAGGGAGGGGCGACTAGATGAACATATTAGATTCTTGAGCCAATAGGGAATCGTATTAACTTTGTATGTATACATACCGTACCGGGTTAATTCGTGGGAACGAATTGTTATATCGTGGGAACGAATTGTTATTTCGTGGGAACGACTTAATAAATTGAGGGAACGAATTGTTATTTCGTGGGATTGTTATTGCGGGGCTCCGTAAAGATCTGTAGCCGATTTCATCAAAATTGCAAAGTATACTTTCCTAGCAAAGTATACTTTGAGGGAGCAATCATTGATTTTTCCCAAATGCATTATTTCAAGCAGAACTAACGATTGCATATATTTGATGATTAAAACTATGCAGAATTATTATACTGAATTTATTACATTATCACAGCCAAAATGGGCTGTGATAATGTAATAAATTCAGTATAATAAAAATTAATAAATTTATTCTAAAATTGAAAATTTCTCCCTCAAAGTATACTTTGCTAGGAAAGTATACTTTGCAATGTTGATGAAATAGGCCCCTGAATGCTCGACTTGTTCCATTATACTAGTATCTCTAATGATGACGTAAGCTCATGATTGAAGAACACAAACATGCATTGCAATGCTAATTATAGCTGATGTTCCAGTGAACCTCTCAAAACCGGACACCCTGGGAACCTCCCCAGGGTGTCCGGATTAGAGAGATTCCACTGTACATATAATATGAATCGTTTCCCCACCACTAAATATGTCGTTACGAACCGACGTATCTATCGTATTAGAAAATACAGAATTTCTAATGATTTGGAATCTTTACATTTAAAATTTATTGGTGGAGAATTGGAGTGATGGATGATTATGCACACTTGCGGCGCCAAGGGTCTATAGAGAATAATAATTATTCCTGCAGGCGTACGCTGGTTCATTCACCGCAATCATCAATGCCGTTGTTCTGAGCACGGTTGAGAAATGGGCCATTATGCAAGTGGCGTGTACCATCATATGATCTAAGTCGTTCAATGTATACAGTGTTCGAATTATATACTCATGATGCAAACAGAATCGGATTGTCAAGCAAGAGTACATATAGATTTTGTCACACTGTGCAATGTATGCGCCAATTTCACTTGTATTCATTTAGAAATGTTGTATTTATCTGTCGACTCTTCGTCAGTCAGTTTACAAGGTTTTGTGTGCTAACGTTTTTGTTATTGACAATACATGCAATGTCCAGATCAGATATATAGAGAATAGTAGGTTAGTGCCGTGAATGGGAAAAAATATCCGGCAAGGCTCAAGAATTTCTTTATTTCTCATCAGAAGTATATGTTGTGACCACTCATTTGAACCGTCTCGTCGAACTCATTTGAACCGTCTCGTCGAGACGGTTCAAATGAGTGGTCACAACATATACTTTGGTTCAGAAATAAGGAAAATAGACAGAGAAGTAGGTTAGTGCCGTGAATGGGAAAACATATCTGGCAAGGCTCAGGAAACGGGATGGGCGAGGCTCTGCCGAGCACATCCAGTTTCCGTGCCGCGCCAGATATTTTTACCCATTCACGGCACTAACCTACTATTCTATTTATCCAGTCAACACCTACAAATGGCTGTAAAATGCAAAAATAGTATTGACTGGATATCAAAAATGTTTCACGGCACCGTGTTTCACGGCACATACGCACTGTGTTGACGGGATAAAGTGCTGTTTTCACATATACAATTACCACAGGTGCGAATATGTGCTGGTAAGAACTTACAAAGTCCTATTTGGTAGATGTATGACATATAAATATAGTTCTTCAGTTCACCACTGTGCCAAATCGGACTTTGTGCAGGTTTGCCAGCACAGTATGTGGGAAATTCGAAATTATATTCAAAACATCAAATACTCATGTAGCCTATTTCACCAACACTGCAAAGTGTACTTATCTAGCAAAGTATACTTTGAGGGAGAAATTGTCAATTTTATGATAAATTTATTAATTTTTATTATACTGAATTTATTACATTATCTATGGCTGTGATAATGTAATAACTTCAGTATAATAATTCTGCATACTTTTAATCATCAAATATATGCAGTCATTAGTTCTATATGAAATAATGAACTTCGGGGAAATAAATGAGTACTCCCTCAAAGTATACTTTGCTAGATAACTATACTTTGCCATATTGATGAAATAGGCTAAAACTTCCCATAAATCACACTATTTCCGTTGTTGTGAATCCACAAATAGCCATCGGGCTGATGGATACGGCCTGATACAGGTTTGTACGTCACGCCGTGAGATACCAAAGCCGGTACTCAGAGGGCAAACATCGCCGTAGTTGTAAATATTCGCGTAAATAAATGATCAGTTACGAACAAAATGTATTTTCTTAATATGTAAACAACAATAACACACCTTTTACTTTGCTACACCACTTATCTCTATTGAGTGAAAGTTAATAGTTGGTCCTGTTATGGCGTTCTCGACCGTTTTCCCTTTATTTTGTAACATGACTAGTATGCAGTTTATGGAATGGCAAATACAAAGTTCGACACAGTGACATATAAATATGCATTCCGCGACTATTCAACATTAACGAGTACTGGAAATATGGCGGCGGTATGTTTTTATGACTTTGAGAAATGGCGGGAACTTAAGGTGAACAGAGTGCAAATGCCCGCGAGCAGATGTCGTCTGTATATATGTCCGTGTGGGGGAAACATTGTCCACTAATCAAGAATGGATGTACGACTAATTACCTGTCAAACGACCAATGGCGGCGGAAATATATGACCCAGACCGTCCCGCGCGGTTTCGTCTTGAAAACACTGACCACTCACTAGTAATACCCTATTGCATGATCCTTATCGGATGTTGGCGTTACATTTAGTCATACATATAGATAATAGTAGGTTAGTGCCGTGAATGGGAAAAAAATATCTGGCAAGGCTCAGGAAACGGGATGGGCGAGGCTCTGCCGAGCACATCCCGTTTCTGTGCCGCGCCAGATATGTTTTCCCATTCACGGCAGTAACCTACTATTCTATTTATTCCGTCAACACCTACAAATGGCTGTAAAATAACCCCAGCCACCGCACATATTCATACGCAGTGATTAGGTCGTATTGACAGGATATCAAAAATGTTTCACGGCACCGTGTTTCACGGCACATATGCACTGTGTTGACGTGATAAATGTATGTCTGTGTCTATAATATGAACTAACTGTGTTTTTCATTACACGATTTCTTTTTCAGCTGTTCTGACAGTATCCCGGATTCTGGTGTTTAACCCATACATATCAAACATTGGCTTTACTATTCCTACGTAAATGCGGATTGTTCTAGAATTGAACAACACTGTCAAATATTGCAGATCCAGATGAGACGGCTCCTTAGGAGCCGTCTCATCTGGATCTACAATGTTTGCTCATGAAGGCTTAATCGTTCATATGGTTGAGCAGGTTAACCTTAATCGCCATGTGAAACCACCAGAAAGTTAGGTTACTAGGCAAGCGAAGTCTTTGTCCGGCGATGGTTTATAAAGAGCATGTGTGCGAAAATTTAGCGCTCTATAGTCTATGTCATTGCATCAATTATGTACATGTAGTATCATTACTACTGTCTGTTCCACGTTTTGCTGTCGACGAACTTTTTGGCTATTAAACACATTAAATCTAAAAAATATTTAAAAGTAAGTACTTTTTCATCAATAACAAAAGAGTCACCCTCCCCCAAAAAAATAATATTTATTTTATTGCGAAAAAACGATTTTCCTACGGGAATTTAACATGGGGAGTCAAAACTTTTCGTTTTTTGATCCTGAGCGATCAAACAACGAAAACATTTGGAAATTGACTCCGAAACCTGGCGAAATACCTTGAAAATGATGTAACTAAGAAAACAAAAATTAGATTTTGAAAATCGGTCCACAAATAAAAAAAATATCTAAAAAAAATCAAATTTTAGCCCCCATGTTAAATTCCCATAGGAAAGTGGTTTTTTGCAATAAAATCAATATTTGATGGAATTTCATCCAATAATTTGTTTTGGGGAGGGTGACTTTTCTGTTATTTATGAAAAAGTACCGTTACTTTTAAATATGTTTTAGATTTAATGTGTTCAATGGCCAAATGTTCGTCGGCAGCAAAACGTGGAACAGACAGTAATCTTGCTTCTTGTTACTGTTGGAAAAAGTGATAATTAAAACACGTTGACGATATACAAACTGGTGTAACATTAATGTACTATTTCAATATCTCAGTCACAAATAGCCGAAGGTCAGTAGATATTTCGGATACACGTACATGTCAATAGTGCACTCCGTACGCGAATACACGAAGGGAGAGTCCCGTAAATCAAGCCCTAACTTTTTAGTGTCACCAACGGGCCAATGATCGACATACTATCGGTGTTCAATCAAGTTGGGAAAGCCTTCAATATAACTATATCTCCCCAAAGAGACAGAAGTTCAAATATTCTAGTCAGGCATGACATGATACATTGAACATGACGATCCAGTGCCAATTAAAATCATGATCTATGGAGTTGGAAGTATGTATAATGTGGCACCATATTCGCTCTATTATCTATATTCAGACACAAATATGTAACGTTACCTAATGAATGGAGGCCATACTAGTGTCCTTTCATATAAAAGTTTCTGGCCCGCCTCGGAAATAATAGGAAATCTTCGCTGAGCCTTGAAATCTACACGCATTTCCTAGACGTACATAACTTATGTCGTTTTTGCGAAGAATCGATTTACGTGTCTCGATTCTTCGCAAAAACCACATAAGTTATGATAAACATGATATCACAGATAATAGTCTGGTATTCTCTATGCAAATGGTTTCCACATACTTTTGCACATATACGTGTTCTTTAGTGTATTTATCGTCGTGAATTTTATCGACAACTTAAGGCGTCAGTGGAATAAGGGGGCTAACTACCTCATCATTCAATCATGCAAGTATTTAGTTACGTTTGGTATGCGTTACGAAACCAATACTTAATCTTAATGATTATGAGCTACACGACCTGTCGATCATACTGTGACATATCCGAATAACTGACCGTTGTTTGCAATAGGATTTAGTTAATAAATGGGCATATTAATATCTCTCTGATAAGTAAGGATATTCGATAGATAACTCGAAACTCAACAACTTCGATCTCGTACGGAAACATACTTTGCTTTACCAATTTCTGAATTGGTTGGTAGTGAGGTGGTATAGATTCTGCATCTGGAGCGGAGATTAAAGAACCCAATATGCTAAATTCAAGGAACCAGTTTAAAAGGCGTCTAATTCTCGAATAGAAAGATGTCTCACTTTTGCGAAGACCTATTCACTTAGAGAAACGTACCGACTGTATTATATATAACTCTTCATACGACTACTGGTTTCATCCCTGTTTGACCACATTTTAGATTACACAAGTCTGACTCTGACAACCCAAACAGCGCGACTCATTGCCCCAGTGATATTAATGTCCATTGAATTATGGCCAGCGTGGGTGTCACACCCAATGCAAACATCCCACTGCATTCAGCCAAATACTCTCCCGCCCCCGAGGAGACGAGGGGAGATAATCGGACCACCCGCCTTTGTATATGCTGACAACTACAGATAACAGTAAATCATATTGGCATATAAGGACTGGTGGAGATTATTTGTATACGTTATTACTCAATGTATGTCGATGTTGTGAAGACCCCGGCTAGTTACACCCCCGTCAGTTTTGTCACTTGCAATCAGTGTAGACGCAGATCAGATTAGCTGATCAGCGTCTGCACATTCGCCAGTTCGTTAACGATAGCTCCATAATGATTCTAAAACAACATACATCCTTATCATTGGATTGTGCTGGATGACCAAACGCTCTGCTTGTCACCTATGCCCCGTAAGCTCCATCTTCATATATACAACATCACATGTAGTGACCTTCTCTAGACCTACACTGACCGCATATTCGATAAGCAACACTCTGATATGGCCCCGCACACGATACAAAATCACATATTCATCTGGCAATACATGTAAACCGTTTGCCAACTCGGCGATTCCAGTCAACAGGTGTTTCCCTGGTATCTGCGGGGTCATACAGAATACAGGAATACAAAGGGAAGCTACATACGGCTTCGGCGGGAGTTATTTCGGTTCCAATTACCGGAATCGTTCTCCGCCAAGTTGTTTTCAAGCCTCATTTCCGTCGGTCAAACAGTCGGCGTGAGTCACTCTCTTAATCACTTGGAATCAAAGAAATGTAGCTCCTTTGGCGATCTCATTCACATAATAGTCTTTGCGTAGATGTATCGGAGTGGAGTTGTTAATTAACACATTGAAATCTTTCGGCTCAATTAAATATACAGTCGCGTTAATGTAAGACATAGGCATGTAAATGTATGGTATCAGCATACGCATGCGTAGTGTCCATTCTATAGACATAAATGAAGTAATAGTATGTTTGAAACATCTATTGCACGTTAACAACAAATGAAACGTACGTAAATGATATTATAATAACCGACATGCACGGCAAAAGCGAATTATTGAGTTTGCGATCAGGGTTAGTTCTGATCAGCCTGCGCATCCGCGCAGTCTGATCAGGACATACCCTGTTCGCTATTGTGATGAGGAAACATAATTGATACATCTACGGTGTGATGTGCATCGGCATAAGGCTACGTGAGCGTGCTGAACG
The DNA here is from genome assembly GCA_029237695.1 of Conchocele bisecta. Taxonomy (NCBI): domain Eukaryota; kingdom Metazoa; phylum Mollusca; class Bivalvia; order Lucinida; family Thyasiridae; genus Conchocele; species Conchocele bisecta. The sequence continues at coordinate 73,550,133 of CM055274.1, read as the reverse complement.
ATCAGAAGATACATAGTTGGATATACATTCCTGACGCCATTAACCAAAACCCTCGTCCCATATGTTCACGTGTGCGCTATCAGAGCAAAGGGTGCACTGGTCAAATACTCTATAAATCTATATATTTTGCATCGATAATAAGATGTGCGATTTATCTTGAAAGCTATTACAGTAATTGTGATATTTTTTGTATATGACGTCGAAAGTTGATGAAATTATTCCGAATTTGCCCTATTCATTTCTTCAACTCAACAGGACATTTACGAAATATCACAGGTTTGTATATATTTTCATGAAAAATCGCACATCTTTTTAAGCTACATAGTCACATAAACTGACACATATGGTCACTGCTACATGCTGTCATAACGGTTATATAGAAACCGGTACCACATGTCAGGGGTGACAGTTTGTCTATGCCGAGGTGTCAGCTCGCTGTAAGCTGACCCCGGCGTGAGGTCAGGCGCTGAATTAATGTGCCCGAAACACTCGCCTTATTGAATTATGAGTTTAGCTGTAAGTAGCCATTTGTCATGTTTCCCAGGTGTTTGTGATTTACTGGGTCAGTAGGAAAACGGACCCTTTGTTGTTGTGTTTTTTTTACGTGGTATTATACATGTAGATGTGACCTTTGGTAGAGGTCAGCTGTCCATGTTGGTTGTTTTTATACAATATAGTGACATGCATGATACAGTGAAAGGAACTGCCTATTCTATGAACCCAGACTAATTATTTTAATGTGGTCGGAAGCAAAACTAAGGCCCAACAACATATGCAATATAGCTAATGTGTCCGTACGTATGTAAAACAGACATAGATCTACTGTACCCGTATAAAATCGAAAGGCGCATGTAAACAATACAAAACAGTTTTTTATATCGATAATATTAAATTTTAGCAAAATGTAAGAATGAGCCTTCTTTTTATTTCATGAAATTTGGTCAAATAATGATTTTATTAGTGCAAATTGAATTGTCTATGGGAATTTAACATGGGGGAAAAGGAAGTAGATGAGCTGTGGGTGGAGTAAAATAAAACGAAAACATTGGAAATTGACTCTGAAACCTGGCTAGATAGCTTGGTCTAACTAAGAAAACAAAATGTTAAATTTTTAAAATCGGTCCACTATTTTTGAAATTAGAACAATTTCCCCATGTTAAATCCCCATAGACATCTTCAGCATGGGGAATTATGTTTCGTAATAAAATCAATATTTTACCAAATTTCACGAAATAAAAAGAAGGCTGATTCTTAACAATTGATTAAATTGAACATTATCGAAACAAAGATTGTTTTTGCATTGTTTATATGGCCGTACAATTTGGGCAGCTTTCGTGAAACAGACAATAAGTCACTAAGGGGCTGACGTGCGTATCCGTGGCCTGGAGTCAACGGTAGAGTAAGTGGGAGAGGCTCAGAATTCGAGTCACACACAACACATTTCTTATCAATGACACCATGCACTCAGAGGCAAACACGTGACATTATGAACGAAATTAAACAACGACAGGAACAAAAACGGAATGAACACTGATCTTTCTTCCGGTCAAATGTGCACATGATGCACATGCTGATCTGGAACTACGCTGGCCGCAGATGTAATACAGTCCCTTTTACCATCTTGTCGCCCAACATGGCCGGTCGCGCTGTGATCAATGACGTCATAGTAACAGAATGTTAATATCGACACGAGCATCGACACGGAGCTACTACGTTGTCCGCATACCGATGTAGTAATGGACGAAGTGAATGCACGAATAAACCCGTACACTGCAACTTGGCTCTTCTGAACTAACCATTGCTCAACTGTATATATCAACATGTATACACCGCTGCGGTTTCGATACCTTCTTGAATACCGGTCAATAATCCAGACTGTTGACCCCGATTTGGATCTATGGTCCAGAACAAGGTAATGTCTACACTGTTTGCGAGCGAGTCGCGGGGTTTGTGGCTCCGTTGTTACAATCAGCTGCAATTTGCCAGATGACAGGTGTAATTATGATAAGGACCGGTAAACTGCCAGCGCTGATGCAGGAGGAAATCGGGAGGAAATGTCAGCACGGTGCTCCACCAAGGAGGGGCTTACGGGTGCAACAAGGACAATGTGTCTACACCGTACAGCGAACGGTGGTGTTCAGTGTACGGTTTAGAGACATACTCAAGATGATAGTACGAAAGGCGAGATGCTCATTTGTCGGGACGAAGTAACTGCTATGCGAAATAGTCATAGACTTTGCAATACTGATGGTTGCGAAACTCTATTTATTCAAGTGAAGATTCGCAGCAATCATAAACACATACTGTAAATCAAGAGTGTGTGATTTATATATTAACATGGAACATGTTTTACGTTAAGACACCGAATGCACTATCATTCATAATATTATTTAGTTGTTTCTCTATAGATTTCATTCATATTTTCCATTTCAGATTCGTTTTCGTAAATACAGACACCGTCCTTGCTAACAAGTGCGCACCACAACCGTTGGCGATATCACTACGCGGACGCCATTAATATCCCTACGGCGACTGGTATACCGGTATATTAACTTATCCTATGCATAGGTATCGGAATGTGGTGAGGGTTGATAACCAATCTCTGACACTGCCTGACACGTGACAGACAACATGATTTCCGTGTGCATTCATGGAATCAAATGCAGATTATCAGGATATACACTCCTGGTGGATTACCGTGATGTAAGGGACGGCAGCTGCAGTCACAGGTGGAGGAGAGACCATGCGAAGGACAATGTAGTTCATCGAAACTGAACGCTGCGTGTGTTTCATTTGTGTGGGATTCACTGTCAGTTACATCTGGTGACACATCTCGTTTTGCACAATAATACAGTGTTCATACGCCTGTGTACAGTGGAAACCTCTCGAACTGGACGCCCATAAAATACCAAATCTATCACATCCGATGATAAATGGCTGTTCGTGATTGTAACGCAGGCAAATATGTCTTTCCGTGCTCATATGATACATTGCAGTGGTGCTCTCTATTCCGGACACCATGGGGACCTCCCAGGGTGTCCGGTGTTGAGAGGTTCCACTGTACTGATATCATGGGTACACACACATACTAGATACATATCGAGAACATGTGATGTTGTGATTATTAACATCAGTATTAGAAATAAGGTTGCCTTATAATGGTTTTCCTTCATTACAGATAGATTTTGTTAAATCAGATGCATTTCATTTTAACTGACTTGTCACTAGACAATGAAGAGGCGGACTTTTCCCTGTATGCATGTCTTTTACGATCATATTTTTTTAGATTGATGTTCCTGGATAAGCTCACCACCAGATCAATCCCCGGTGGTATAATATCGCTACAGTTCACGTGTATTTATTACCAAGGATATCAAGAATCATAATGTCAGATATAACCGATAGACACGCTTGTCTAACTTGATATATATGACCAGTCATACAAAAAGCAGCGTATTAAGTTTGCGATCAGTGTAGATCCAGACTAGCGTGTTCATCCGCGAAGTCAGATCGTCCTTGGGTTGGTTACACATTCGCACATTACTGATGATACTGGCGTGCGGTACATGTACTTGATCCGGAGATACGTCAGTTTACCAATGCCTACGCGTGGTCCGCTGGTGGATAAATTGGACGTAAGAACAATTGAATATTCTGATCATATTGTACAACAACAGATTGTACAACATATGTATTGGTTGTTATTTAAAACATCCAGAAACGGAATGATGAACAGTGTAGACACCTATCAGACCATAGGGATTCAGATACATATCTAGGGCTTCATTGGTCGCACAAAAAGTGTAAGACTTGATTAGCATACGGCGGCAAATATTGCTATTACTATTTTAACAAGTAGGAAAGGGACCGTACCGTACAGTGCAATTCCTGATCAGTAGCCTATTTCATCAACATTGCAAAGTATACTTTACTAGCAAAGTATACTTTGAGGGAGTAATCATTTATTTTTCCTGAAATGCATTATTTCACATAGAACTAACAAATGCATATATTTCATGATTAAAAGTATGCAGAATTATTATACTGAATTTATTACATTATCACAGCCATTAAATGGCTGTGATAATGTAATAAATTCAGTATAATAAAAATTAATAAATTTTTAAAAAAATTGAAAATTTCTCCCTCAAAGTATACTTTGCTACTAAAGTATACTTTGCAATGTTGATGAAATACGCTACAGATAAGGAACGCATGTTGTCCAATATAGATAACTAACTTATTTTTTAGTTAACCCATTAAAGACGGGATACAATTATAGTAGTACGACACTTTGTAGGGGGAAAATCCTATTTTCTTTATTTCATCTCGGACGAATATGTTGTTACCTCTCATTTGAACCGTCTCGACGAGACGGTTCAAATTAGTGGTAACAACATACACTTTTATGGAGCAATAAACAAAATAATGTGATCTTTATCAACGTATCCTTAGACTGAAATGGGTTAAGTAAATGAGGAACGCTGCAGACCCTGCTCCGGAGTGATACACGGCGCAGATGTACAGCTATAGGGTATGTGCACTTTTTGTTATGACATGCCATACTTTGTGACGTGACCTAATGTCTGTTTCACGAAAGCTGCTCAAAGTTTACGGCTATATAAACAATTCAAAAACAAGATTTATTTTGATAATATCAAATTAAAGGAAAAATTAAGAATGAGCCTTCTTTTTATTGCGTGAAATTTGGTCAAATATTGATTTTATTACGAACAATTTATTTCTCTATGCGAATTTAACATGGGGAAAAATGAGGTAAGGAAGTGTGGGAGGAGTCAAAAAACGAAAAATTTTGGAAATTGACTCCGAAACCTGACTAGACAGCTTGGATATGATCTAACTAAGAAAACAAAAGTTAAATTTTAAAAATCGGTGCAGTATTTCTGAAATTCAAAAAAAAATTCCCCATGTTAAATCCCCATAGACATCTTCACTCCGTGAAGATGTCTATGGGGATTTAACATGGGGAAATTTTGTTTTCACAATAAAATCAATATTTGACCAAATTTCACCAAATAAAAAGAAGGCTCATTCTGAAATTTTCCTTTAATTTAATATTATCAAAACAAATATTGTTTTTGCATTGTCTATATAGCCGTACAATTTGGGCAGCTTTCGTGAAACAGATTATAGGCAGAGATGTGTGCGCCAACACAATAAGAGAATCACCACAACGAAAGGGAGTTTAATAAGGTTTGCTTTTAACAGTATATGTTTGTGTCATCCTGTACGCTTATTCGGATTTATATGGTTGTACGTTTCTCGACGAGTGTTTCATCAACTCGTAGCGAACAGTGTAGCCCCTAATCAGACGGCACGAATGCCTACACTTACATATGAAATCAATCTACGCTGGCCGCTAACACAATACAGCCCCATTGTGGCGGCGAATCAAATAGTGTGTGTACATTCAAATTCACGGTTCTGTGTGAAGTAAAGTATAAGTTATTACCTCCCTGTCATTTGTCAAACTTATTATTACGCTAACTACTAAGTGATGGTCACAATTACTGGTAGATTAGAAAGGACATCAAAGGTTAGAGCAGCAGGAATTGTATATTTATGACCTTTACTACACAATGACGATGATGAGGGCTTCGGTGTGTGGTAACTATAGATCACGTACATCGTTGCTGAAATATTAGCACGCAAGGATAGTTCAATATCAGTATACACATACAATTATGGACCTCTGTTTATAAACATTACTATGCCCACCATTTACAAAAATAAAATTACTAGCAAACATCACTAGCAATCATTTGTTGTAGATTATAGTACCCGTTGTCAGGTGATGCCGACACAATATCATCTTACATGTGATGGAGTCAGACAATCAAATATCACAACACTGCACTTTCATCAAAAATGATAGACAAAAAAGGAAATGGAAATGGAAGAATCGACGACGAAGAGCATACAACTAAAAGGAGCATATAACCTAGAAATATCGCCCGATACTGGTATCGTAAACGTACAATCAAATAGAAACAACATGGTTGGTGATTTACTAAACAGAGGTGTCGATATAGTAAGTGACACGCAGGTAGCCTCAATTGGAACAAATGTACACATGGTAAGTGTAGCAAATAAGTTTGACGACAAAAGATCCCAATTGCGAAGACAGTACGTATTTATAATGAAATACTACAATTCGATAATAGTAAAGGTAAATGTGACTAGAAGAAAGAATAGCGAGTGGGCAGCTAAATTAAAACAAAACAAAACGGCACAGTGACAATATCTGGAATGATACTAACTAAAAGTAAAGACAGACAGAAGCAGCAACGTCAATGAAAGCCGAAACAGACTAAATAAATACAGATGTAGATGCAACGATGGTCACAGAAATGGACAATTAAACAAAAATAGAAGACCACATGTAACGATAGTGATCCTCAAGATGATCTTATGACACACTGAATTCAAACGTCACCAGGGCCAAAAGGCCCTGGTGACGTTTGAATTCAGTGTGAATAAGCCAGGAAGGGCGAAGAAAATATACAGTGTCAATACAATACACATCCATTTCATGGATATTCCTGGCAGTTTATAGGTATTGTACACACCCACACGGCGTTGACTGTCATAGTTGACCTCATATATACACATGCCACGCCAACATGTTTTATTCATGAGAAACGTGCTCCCAGCACACAAACCACAGCATAAAATATGGACATTGTGTATATTTGACATGTGCATATCGTCGTGCGAAAGAAACACACTGAAAACTAAAACTGGACTGAACGCTGAGAAAATGACGTATAGACATTGGCGAGCATCTTGGTCCTAATTCAGCATGTCCATCCGCATGCGCAGCATGATGTCGGGCTACGCTGATCGCCAGCCAGACGCTGACGAAATAGCAACCCGCATCATGATTCTAATACATTCGATTCATCCTCATTATGCAGCAAAAGCATACTGAAATACGCCTCATGAGCTAGACGTGTCACATGCGCCATAATCACGATTTCCCACGTCAGTGACACATATATACATGGTATATCGAGCGTTGTTTACCGTCAGACCAACGATTTGTCCAGTTGTACCCCCGGGCGACCATAAATTGGCCAGGCGGTGCATAGTTAATGAGACTGTACATCACCTCTCGTATTAAAGTCACATGAGTCAGCCGTGCCACATATATAAGTTTAAGGCCCTCTGGCCTTGTTATATTTATTTTGATATATACTAGTATACACGATACACACGTACATGCATTTGGTTATACAAAAATTGATGGCTGTTTTGATAAAACTCTGACAAAGACTGCAGCTCCTTATTGAAAGGATATATGTGTCACAGTAACATGTATAGAGGGGACAATCATATAAACTGGCTATGTACATTTGGGAATTTTCATTTATCTTATATTTAATGGTGGGAAAAGTAAAAAAAGAAAAACCTGCCATACCGGGAGATAGGGATTATCCGGCTAGTGTATTTTATAACGCTAATGAGTATACCGACTAAGCCGTTTGTTTCTAAGTATGCCATCGATTCTTAAATACCTCTAAACAGTATATGCATATACGTAGTGGAAGTCCGTGTCTCGTCACATTAACTGAAAATACCCGAGACAACAACTGTATCGATGTCCCATAATCAACTGCAACCGGGCAGTTTTATTTTCTGGAATTTTTTATTTTTCTTCACCAAAACTGATGAGGTATGCAGCTACATGTCAGATAACATTGGTTTACCGAGAATCGTGGAGTGTGTAAACAGACACGATGTTATCTGAGTTCCTAAACCACGCCCGAATTGAATTAGAAATAGTTTAGTTGGAGGAAAAATAATGTATCCAACTACGAGTTATTTGATGCACGTGAACCCTGTCACCTTGCACATTGTGTACTAGACAGATAGATGGCGACAGACTGGAAACTGACAGTGGAAACAGGGAAATAGAATAAGCTTGTCTACACCGTAACCCATACTTTGGTTTTTCACTAGATCCGTGATAGGACAGACATACGTATCGATATCCAATTCCACAATTGGATATATTACATTTGTGAAATGATCGGACTGACATTGAGTGGTAAATACCACTCGAGGAACTATTATATAGTCACTGATCTTCTTTGCTTATAGAATGCGCATTGACTTCACATCCTAAAGAATTCTGACTGGGGCAAGGCTTTTATCTACCTTCCATGCCATGCATTGCACACGCGGCAGAATCATGTTGAATAACATTATGTTATATGGGCTTTATATTTCTGACAATTCTTCAGTTTTCGGGAGATTCCATGCGCCACAATATGGCTGGTGGAAGCAATTTGATCTTATTGCGAACGGATTTAACTAGATTTGATTTAGAAGATAATTTATTTTTAATTTCAGTTTTGTTGAGTTAATTTAATCCTATGCATAAATTATGACGCAAATTTTAATATGAACAAGCACACCGTACTCTCTATTAACGTCCAATAATCCGGTTAGACTGAGTGTGTAATTGTGAAGGTATATCTGTAGCCGATAATACCAACATTGCAAAGTATACTTTTCTAGCAAAGTATACTTTGAGGGAGTAATCTTTTTTATTCTTTTCCTGAAATGCATTATTTCGTATAGAACTAACGACTGCATATATTTGATGATTAAAAGTATGCAGAATTATTATACTGTATTTATTACATTATCACAGCCAATATGGCTGTGCTAATGTAATAAATTCAGTATAATAACAATTAATAAATATATCCTTAAATTGAAAATTTCTCCCTCAAAGTATACTTTGCTAGAAAAGTATACTTTGCAATGTTGATGAAATAGGCTACTGGGTATGCACTAATCACCGAGACAATCGACGTCTTCCTCCTGACTTGATACATAGTATTGTTCAGTCAAATATGTCTTGAGCAATTTCAGAAATTTTGCACTACTCTGTAGCCAACTAGGCGAGGTGCCAGAACTACAGACATACAAGTTGCTTCTTACACACATATCTCCAGTTGACACAAGTGATCCTATCACTCATGCGACCAGCGAAGTCTCATAACGGCCTACACATCCACATCCGTGCAGTCCGATCTGGGCCATACGTTGTTTGTAATTCAACCACACTAATTTTAGTAGCATCACTGCAGAATGTTTAGTTCCAAACCAAAGTATGTGTGAAGGCGCATAAGGACCATGGTCTACACTAGCTACAAGTGCCATAATATGCATTTTTTAGTAGTTTTCCGATATTACAGGTACAACATGAAGGAAACTGTATCTCACCCCGTGTACACGTGTACACCGAAACAGTTTGACCAATGCATTGCCAAGTTGCTGCTGTGACGAATTACCCCGACGCAAATAAAGCAACTCATCCGTGTTATTAATAATGGTCGGATATATCGCAATATTCAAACGGATGATCGTACATTGGTCGCAAACATTACCTTAGGTACAGTTTGCCATAGGCGGCCAATTTACGTAACGAGCCCGTACTATAACAACTGTACCGGAGACTTTGATGTTAATTATGCTGCGCTTACCCCCGCCGTGAGTAGCTTTCATTTGCCATCCATCGCAAACAGGACCAAGTTGTATATTTTGGATGTCACCAGTGAAGCCACGGATCACAATGTACTAGTATTTCACTCAGTCGAATTAGAGAAGGTCCCCTTTTCAGGGATTGTAATATATACCTTAGTCCTATATAATAAAACATCGGGAAAATATGTTCATCTGTCTTTATGCGTAAGGCGTTGATGAACTAATTAACATCAGTTGCCGTACCTTCGTAAGCATTCCCGGAAAATTTCAAGTCAATATACTGTTTAATGACAGTTACATTGAAACACTGAGTGAAATGCATGCTAAATATGATTTAAGTTGTAATGATGTCATTTTGTAGATAGACCATCAGTTGTCACCGTCAGTATAGTCGTCTAACAAACATTGTAATCATCACAAGTTGGATTTTCTCGGATTTCGTTACAACTGCAACTTGGTAATTGTCAGATGGAAATGTGAAGTGACTGCAAGTCTACATAATCAGTTGCTACTACTTGTAAATGCCAGAAATGCATGTGTTAATCGCCAGGACAAAATAAGGTTTACCGATTGTTTTGGAACTTGTTGGATTGGATCATTACACTCATACAGCCAGTTACTGATCCTGACAAGGTTGCGCAAAACCTCTGTTAGCTTAACCCTTTCAACACCACATACCTCTATAGAGACAATGTATGCAAACAGTGCAGATCCAGATGAGCCGGCTCGTAACGAGCCGTCTCATCAGGATCTCCACTGTTTGTTAATAATTTTAAACGTCGTACAGATTACCCTTTTAGAAGAATGGGATAATTTGAATGAACAAAATTAATGAAATAGCGTGAAACATTGGCATGGAACATCCTATTAAGTTACTTGATGTTGAAAGGGTTAACAGACTATTAAATCCTTAACATTATTCAAAACCTCCGTGATGTTAACGGACTATTAAATCCTTAACATTGCTAACAATGTTAAGGATTTAATAGTCCGTTAAGCTAACAGAGGTTTTTGCGCAACCTGGTACTGGAGTTCGAAGTTTTAAGAAACTATTTTGCGAGATTAACACAGTAAGCTCAGATCAGACTGAATGCACACCACAATTACATTTCATATTGGTGTGTCTGTGGGGAAAATGACACTGTGTCGGGTGTACACTGGTTCACATGGTCCCAGAGCTGTCGTCCGATTGTATCTGGATATATGTGCATGTATACTACGAGAGTAATGTATAGTGTATAGTGTACACTGCATATGTAAATAGTAGTAAACACCAATGGTTTCGGGACACAGCGTGATGAATCGCTTGCCACTGACACAAATTATGATTAAGGTCAATCTACAAATTTATATTGACCGGATCTCCATATACGCTAGATCGTACAACCGTGAACTTTACCACCGTTTTCTGTAATTTATGGACCACAACGTATCGATGTTCAGTATTAAATGGTTTTTATCCCGTCAACACAGTGCGTATGTGCCGTGAAACACGGTGCCGTGAAACACTTTTGATATCCTGGCAATACGACCTAATCGCTGCGTATGAATATGTGCGGTGGCTGGGGTTATTTTTTATTGAATTTTAAAGCTATTTGTAGGTGTTGACGGGATAAATAGAATAGTAGGTTAGTGCCGTGAATGGGAAAACATATCTGGCGTGGCACGGAAACGGGATGTGCTCGGTAGAGCCTCGTCCATCCCGTTTCCTAAGCCTTGCCATATATGTTTTCCCATTCACGGCACTAACCTACTATTCTCTATTTATGGACCACAACGTACCGATACTCCGTGTTAAATGGTTTATTTTCAATGTCCTAACCGACATCCAGCGTCAAACAACGTGTTGTCTCACTTGTGAGCGTAGATGCATATTGTACACACGTTATACCTGTACATGTATTTCTCCCAGCTATATATTGTTCCAACAGGGTGTCGTCAACATCAACTGCTAGTATAGTTTTGAGATTGAACAAGAAGTTTCATAAACACAGTGCTGCCGACACCGAGTGTGATTTCAGACTCAACTGTGTTGCCTGAGTTATGTGGCGCCAACCATGAGTTATGTTCCACATATGTGTGGCTACAACCATGAGTTATGTTCCACATATGTGTGGCTACAACCATGAGTTATGTTCCACATATGTGTGGCTGCAACCATGAGTTATGTTACATATGTGTGGCTTACAACCATGAGTTATGTTCCACATATGTGTGGCTACAACCATGAGTTATGTTCCACATATGTGTGGCTGTAACCAAGAGTTTCACCAGTTATGGGTAGTTACAATCAAGTATTGTCCGAACCATGTGTTGTCCAAACCATATAATGCTGGAGGCAAACTGTCAAAATTTGTCCCAACCATACGTGCCCCAACCAGATGCGACCCCCCCCCCCCCCCCTCCCCACTAGTCAATGTTGTCCTAATAATGTGCTCTGCAAACCACGTGCGGTTCCAATAAACTGCTGCCCTACCAAGTGGTGTTGTCTGAATCACGCGCTGTCCCAATCACATGTTGTAAAACCCAATTGATGTCCCAACAATGTATTGATGCAACCACGAGTCGTTGTGTTTTATTGTTCCAACCAAAGAACTGGGGTCCGTTTCACTAGACTTATCACGACGAAAATATTCGTACGAACATTTTTATTTATTGTTTTTGTATTTTTATTTATTGTTTTTATATTTAATTCATGTTATTTTACACCTCCATCATTACATATTATAGGAATGAATGGCATTTTTCTGGAATTTATCGGGGTATAAACTTGGAAAAGTCGCGGGAATACTGGACGAAGGCCGGAAGGCCTCGTCCAGTATTCCCGCGACTTTTCCAAGTTTATATCCCCGATAAATTCCACAAAAAGGCCATTCATTCCTTATAATTCCAGCATTTGAAATAAATTCATCAAGAAAATGTGTTTATTTTCCGTTTTCTTAAGAATTATTTTAACTGCGCCTGACGGTTACGGAAAGTAATTCGGCATGGAGTTTACTGGGATATAAATTTTGGACGGAGACTTGCAACGGACCAATCAAATGTTAGGGAATTGCGTAATTATTTTTGTGCTTGAATTATCACCACATATTTCCAACATCTGTTGCCAGTGTAAATGTTATTCTAAAATTAAATGAACTTCTGAGTCTTACGAAGTTTAGTGAAACGGGCCCCAGGCCTCCACAAATCCACTCGTCCGCCCGTATTGACGAGTGAAATTTGGATCTAGACGAGTGCTAATTTTAAGGAATAATACAGCATGAGCATTACTACAGGATTGGATCACTTGCATTCCAATCCGGACGAGTGGAAAAAATTAATCAAGGCCTGTAGCCGATTTCATCAAAATTGCAAAGTATACTTATCTAGCAAAGTATACTTTGAGGGAGTAATCATTTATTTTCCCCCAAAATGCATTATTTCATATAGAACTAACCACTGTATATATTTGATGATTACAAAGGTATGCAGAATTATTTTGCTGATTTTTTTGGCTGTGATAATGTAATACATTCAGTATAATTAGTTCTGTAATAAATTTAGTACAATAACAATTAATAAATTTATCCTTAAATTGAAAATTTCTCCCTCAAAATATACTTTGCTAGTCTAAGATAAGTATACTGTGCAATGTTGGTGAAATAGGCTACTGGAGATGCACGAATCAAGCGCACTCGGCTGCCTCTAAACCGGACGCCCTGCTGCGACAACACTTGATTGGGCCAACACTTGATTGGAACTTCGTGGAGCAATTTACCAACGAACGCATTGCCCCATCTACGGAATGGTACAAGCAGATGTCGTCCAAAACCACAAATGACGTTCCTATCTCCACAGTAGCGCCAGTAAAGTTGCCGAGAGCGCATATACTGAGGTTCGTTTCCTCCTATACGAATTCCAACTCATTGTGTTCAGGTGCCTGTAAAATGTGGCTTTGATTAGAGAAATGGGGCTTATGGGTTTTGCGACCATTGTTCGCCATTCTTTCAATGAAACACCCATCAAGCTTCTAGTAAACAATATAGATCGATATCAGGCTACACGAGTGTGCTATTTGATCAGGAGCTACGCTGGTGACAGATCCAAAAAACCTCAATTCTCCAGTCACAACCATACATATGTGAACAATATGGTCTTGTTGAATTCTGAAACACAGTATGCCTTCAATCACATCGCATACCATGGATTTAAATAGTTAGCTACGTGTAGAAGCATCTAGACTATTTGCCGACGTGAACACACGGATCCAACTACGTAAATGGCAGGTTAATACGGTAATACATTGCTCGCATCCACTACAAACTATTTTATCTCATGATGCACCAATAGTATTAACAATAGTACCGATTGGATGCTATGGCTACTGCCTAGCAACGGGCGGACGTACGTCATTGGGATCCAAGTACAAGTAACGGCCAAATGGTACATTAGGCAGAGTTTATATCGCTCATAAACCTACTTACCTTTCGGAATTGTGACGGTACACCCGAGTCCCATGTTCTGTAATTTTGACAGAGATATCTTTTGCAGCGCAAGTCTTTCCGCTTCCGATAGTTGCAGCAGGCTAACAGGTCTGACGACTACCTTTCTGCCGCTCACATTGCACCACGTACAGTTTCCCTGAAATAGTGAAATAAATCCTGTTAACGATGGTGGCTCGTTATGAACATTTTAACTCGTCGTTTCTACGCCACACAGAGATAATGGAAATAGAGAATATCAGGCTAGTGTCTTTTGATATCAAGTTTATCAGGCAAGGCTAGGAAACACGTAGGAATTCCGAGACTTGCCGAGGAATTCCTACCGTTTCCGAGCCGAGCCTGATAAACTTGATATTAAAAGACAGTAGCGTGGTATTCTATTTATCAGGGAACGTTTTATCTCGAAAATGACCACAGCTGACGTCGTTATCTATTTTATAGCATCGTTATAGCGTTTTAAAAGCAATGTGGAATACTAATAAAGCGTGTACAAAGAATTCGAAAACTCATGGTTTGGCAGGTCTGCGAGCCAATTCCTACCCTTAAATATAAGATAACAACAACAGCAATTCAAAAACTATATGGAATAGTCCAAAAATTCGCTACTGGATTTCGAGCATGATATTCAAATAGCAAAGTAGTTATTTTCTACGCTGACGGCATTCAAAGAAAAGTGATATCTACCAAATGACGACGTATATATGACTGTGACTGGAGAAATGGGACTGAAGAAATGGTATGTATGGCCAATCTAGCTTCTGATCAACTAGCGCACCCGTAGACTAGACTGGTGATGATATGTACCGTTTGTTAGAAGCATGACTGATGAACGACGAACAGTGTTGACCTTGATCAGTCTTCGCGAAAGCGCATCCTGACCTGGATCAACACTGGTTGCATAACCCATAATCCACATTTCTCCAGTCACAGCCAAATATAAATATGAACTCATCAGTACAATATGCCTTGCATGCACATGTAACTTCAAGCGAGAATTAGAACGGTGCAAGATTATTCGATCAAGAGGAGTCCTTCTTGCACTAAGATCTACATACATTAGTGAAGTTGCAAAGTGGGGGGTTAATCACCTAAGGATTAATTTTAACGAGCTCAGGATCAAGGGCGTCTTAATTATTCCGAATACCTCTTTTCCGGAACACTTATGAAGTATTGGTTTAACAATACGGAGGGTGACGGGTAGGGGATATACAGTGCTTTACTCCACTATATTAGAGATGTCTTAAACCCTCCAACCATAGAGGCCAGAAGTCCAACATGTGCAAACACTGTAGATCCAGATGAGCCGGCTCGTGACGAGCCGTCTCATCAGGATCTGCAGTATTTGTCACTATTAGTATTATTCACTGCTAAAACATCCATATTTTGTCAATTACATGTATTTATATTAATGGAATAGTCCAACAATTAGTGTGAAAAATCCAATATAAGACATCCAATGGTGAAAGAGTTAAGCATGTAGAATAATAATAATAATAATACTAACATTATTAATATTAATAATAATTATAATAATTGCATATCCTGATCGTAGAGACCCACATCTCAATTCATATGCACACGTGATCATTTAGCGACGAGATGGTGGCTAAAAAACATAGTTTTCTGACAAATAAAACAAATATATATTTCCCCCAGTAAAGCGGCGTATGCTCAGAATGGAATAGGTTAATGTAGGTTAATATACCACGCAAGATACATACAGATGTTGAACCTATTGTTAGTTCACATCAAAGGAACATCCCTCTGCTATGAATTTCTGGCGTGTCTGTTCTTCAAACACTGATGTGCCGTTAATTCGATCGGACGCATGGAATTCCATTCTACATTAGTGTATACATGTCCCATGGACATACGTATAGTGGAGCCTCTCGCAACCGGACACCCTGTGAGTCCACAGGGTGTCCGGTTGAGAGAGGTTCCATAATATTGCTGGCGTATAAACATTATGTGTGTGTTTTGCAATCATGAACAGGCATTATCATTATTAAAACACTACTTTGAAACATTGAAAGCCTTTAACATTGATATGTATTCATATTTCCTGGACAGATACGAGAAAAAAAGTGCATCAACTTGTCAGGTAGCGATAATGTCCGCTGAAGAACCATAGCAGATGCCATAAAATATCCGAATGTCCGTTGGTGAAAAATAAAATAGATGAAATAGAAGAAAGCAGCACAACCATGATATATATTACTACACACAGGTATTAATTACGACGATGAGTCGTGCGAGATGTGCTGGTAAACACTGCGCACTTATTAAATGTGCATTTTGACTATACTTACAGTCTGCATAGAAACATAATTGATCTTAGAAATATTGTAAATTGAGATTTGGAAACTTGTCAGTTTCCGCACTTTAAAACGTTGCCAAGTTGCATCGTTCCATTTGCTGGGGCTCGTTAGCTGCACATTTGGCGTGATTATAAATAATTATGCTGATCCAAAACTATGCACATATGGTTAAGTTGTCGTCATGCCAGCGGTGAAAATAACCGCAGGTGGAAGGCTCGGGGCTATGACCCAATACTTGGCTCATTTGGAAAACGTTACCGCACCCACCCATTTACATACACTATACCTTGCAGCCTGTAATGTATAGTGTATGGAAGTGGGTGGGTAAGGTAACGTTTTCCAAATGAGCCACAAGTATTGGGTCGTATGTCCGAGTCTTCCACATGTGAAAATAACACCCAACAAAATATGACTATGTTTCTTCTTTCTCTCTATAAATATGTATTGGAAGGTCATTAGAATTGCGTCCTCCGGACTCAATTCTAATGAAATTCCAAGACATATTCATAATATGTATATAGAGAAATAAACGCAAATATAATGAATTGTCGTCTGCTATTTTTGAACTATTTATAGCTCACACATTTCCCAGCATGCAAAGAGTTAATACAATGTAGGAAAGTGCATTCCAGTGCTAAACACTTTCCCGGGGACAATGCTCAATAATTTGAGCATAAAAATATTTACACAATTCCCTAACATTTGATTGGCCCGTACCAAGTCTCTGTCCAAAATGTATATCCCAGTAAACTCCCACGCTGAACTACTTTCCGTAACCGTGAGGCGCAGTTAAAATAATGCTTAAGAAAACGGAAAATAAACACATTTTCTTGATGAATTTATTTCAAATGCTGAAATTATAAGGAATGAATGGCCTTTTTGTGGAATTTATCGGGGATATAAACTTGGAAAAGTCGCGGGAATACTGGACGAGGCATTCCGGCCTTCGTCCAGTATTCCCGCGACTTTTCCAAGTTTATACCCCGATAAATTCCACAAAAAGGCCATTTATTCCTATAGTAACACACATATCCCATAATAGCGGACGACCTGGCAAGCGTACGAGTTGACGACGCGACTGGAACCGTTGATAATATATCATTACATATGTTACACTTTATATTAATGTTTATGTGCTTTAGTATATCAAAGTCAGGCAATTGAAAACCCGCAGACCAAGCAGCAATATGGTATACATGGGTAGAAGTAACTTGCAGAGAGGGAAATGCAATTGTATTTCACAAACTCCAGTGCCGGGATCCAGGATCGAACTCGTGATAGCCGGGATCGTAGCCTCTCCGCTACAATTCCATTATTGATGTTAACTGTGCCAAAATGGTACATTTGAATTGGTCCCATAAGGGACTTAACCCCCTTTTCCCATAGACCCCTTCAGATGCATAAACGCGATTCCATTAGGTCACATGTTTAGACTCAGAACACACTGTTTCGCCCTAGCTCAGTTTCGTGGTTAACGTATTAAAGGCTGTCTCGTCCTAGCACATTTTCGTGGTTACCGTATTACGCTCCCAGATGTTGCCATGTCGACACCATTACAGAAAGGGAAATATTTGCACACAAATATTTATGTTACTAAATTCTACCAGCTGTAATACGCAGACTTCGTCTTTCATGAAGACTATTTTTGACACCAGAGATGAATAGAATGTGTGTGTAAGATAAACGATCCACAGTGCCGTAATGTGGATATTGATACGTCTAAACAAACGGTGCAATGTACCGTATATTATACATAGCCAAAAGGCATAGTGCAATTCGCGGATCAAAATATAGCACGAATTTTCTGGCGTTTTGCGCAGGGCGACTACAGTTTTGTACATTTTGCCTATTTGCATATTAATTGTGTCGTGTTTAGATTGAGTTTCACGTTGAACCTGGTGCTAAGAGGCATTTGTGTCCTAGACATGTGCCAATACAGTCGAAACCAGTCATACGCATGTGCCATCTGTACCAACAGGAACATTTACATACATACTGTCACACTTACACCATTAGATGTTTCAGATGTGTTTACAGTCGATTTCCTTTAATATGTTTCTAATGAAACGACGGAATTTTATGGAACATGGCGCAGCAAATGCTGAACAGGTTGCCGTTTATTAAATAGTTTGCTTAAATCTAAAGATTATATCGTTTTGACGAAAATTCGTTTACCGTCAATGTAACTGAAACTCCTGAGCACGTGAATGAAAGATATAAATGGTACTCGATTCAGTCATTGTAAAATAAATAATAGACGCCCTTTTGTCGTGGCGGTATACAGAAGTGACTCAGCCGTGAAGCATGCAGCGCTCAGTGTACAAAGGTAACAATATTCACCTGCGATGCTACTCACTTACTGCAACCCCCATTTACTACAAATTAGAAAGATAGCGCTTTTTCACGGCGAGAAATCATGATTTTCTCACGTCTCATTTCCAATTTCGTTTATTTGCTATTACTATTAGATGTTGTGATAATTTACGTGGCCATGTCGACTTAAGTGAAGCATGTCGACATAACCGGAAAAAGTGTGAAATCTGTCGCGGTATCAGAAAAGCAGCGCCAATGTGTCATGATGTATTCTCACTTCATGCCGAAATATGATTATAATCACGATACATGTTCATTGCTGTGACGTTATTCCGACAGTTTGACTGGGTTATATAATTATGTCGACATGTCTTCTTAACTTAAGAATCAGTCGACCAAGCACAAAGTGTGTTTTGCCTGCCGGTCAGTAAACTGACAACTTCCCTTTTTAATGCGAATGAGTACAGTTATATGCATTACAGCCCGTGCTAATATTACCCATACGTATTATTATTGTCATTATGTCAAAATACTTCAATGCTGTGCTTTAAGTCAAGCAGCTTGATTGGCTGAGCCTGAGCTGTGCCACAGTTCATGCTCAGCCAATCAAGCTGCTTGATTGCGAGCGAGCTGACATTGCCAGTAAATGTTCAGAAACGTTGATAATCGGAACAAGATTAACGCAGGCGATTGCGTATTATGCAATGCAAAATGATAGTGCACTGAAGCATTGACGCTGCGCGCCCTCTACAGTTCGGTACTACAGTGGAACATCTCTAAACCGGACACGAAGAAACACCTGTGATTTTATTTTTGATGAGTTTCTTGGTCATTTATCTCATGTGATAATGTATGTTCGTGATCGCATAGCACACAACTGTGGCTCAGGACGATACAATGACTGAGTTACAGTTACCAAGGTGTCTGGTTTAGATAGGTTTCACTGTACGTTACAAAGTTGCGATTACTGATGATTAGCGATTATATAATTAATCGCTTCTTCTCGCACCAAAGTACGGGTCATGGGTTGGGTTTAAAAGCGCCGCCGACTTAGCCACGTAACATAACACCCCGTGGAATGGAGTACATATAATCTTCGACGTCAAAGGATCAACTGCATTTCCTAATCACTATAGTGGTGATTATATGTGGCTGTGACTGGAGAAAATGGGGCTTATGTTGTGTTTTTTTGCGCCCAGCGTAGATCAAGAAAATGGCGTTGAACTGGTTCCGAGTGCATACCTCTAATTCCATTCCATTCCATAGTATTGCAGGTATAGAGTAACCCATTGTTTATAAAGCGAAAAACGTGCAACAAGCTTTGAATGTGCTCCTTAGCGGACCTGGGGCCCGTTTCACTAAACTTCTTACGACTAAAATGTTCGTAAGTGAAAAATGATGATAGTCTGTAAATGTCACATTAGCAATGTTTTATTGTAAACAATTATTGGATTTACAGTTATTGAGCATAGCGTTATTCGATTTGATTCAAGACATATGTTTTCTGGTTATACAAATGTACTTCAATAAGTAACCAAATGCTTACCGGCCACAAAACCATTATTCCGGGTTCCGGATTTAGTTCCGCTAAAACGTTTAGTCATTTCTAACATTCGTTCCAGGAAGTTCACACAAAATAGCGTCGATAAACAGAATGTTCCTGAGTGTAATAAAATGGCGAACAGTGTAAACCCGGGTCACCCGGTGCTACCCTGCTGGCAAACTTCCCATTTTCTTTTCACCGTCAACAATGGCCAAGAACGATCGACGTGATTTTAGACAAACTAATAGTTGGTGAATTAAGCGGCAGGAATGACGATGTATAAACTGTGTCCAGTGACCCGGAAGCAGAACTCGGTGATCCATACAGGACAACATAACACATAAGTAATACATAAGCAACACTTAACAGGTGCTAGGGCATTGTTACATAGAGTGGTAATAATAATATATAAACACGCTCATGATAAAGACTACTATAACGCATCTCCGCGTATTGATTTCGCAATTTGGTAAATATAAATGTCATCAATGGCGACTATATGTTTACAAACTAACACATCATGTACCGGAAGTAATTTAGTTTCATATCGCCTCTGTCATAAAGTATGTCAAATTACTTTATGAACATATCTGTATGTTACATGTGCGCATATACTATTATATTATAATTATGTCGTTAATTGCACCAGATGACCCAATGGCGGGATGGTGGCGTGTCTCAGATCTCAGATTGAGCATGGTTGGTTTTGTTGCGGATTTCATTTTCATTTCAGTAGCTTTCTATTCCATATTCACGTACATGGAAGACCCAGATCGCCAATCACAGTCACAGTAACACTGTGACTGTGATTGGCGATCTGGGTCTGCTATATTTATTACTTGGACAGGTTAAAGCGTCAAGTTTCTAACGAAGAGCACACATCCTTATAGAGAGTATTAATGTCATAACATACGTGGATGAGACTAGCAAAACTAAACAAATGATATACGCTTCATTTTTCCAGCCGCGGTAATATGAATATGTACAAGCATAAACCATTCGGGGGAAGTGATTTCTGAAATATGATATAAGTAAGTCAGTCTAACTCATGGCCTGCATTGCAGGGCTTTCAGTGACTGACTGGCGAACAGTGCAGACACGGACCAGACTGCGCGGATTCTGGTCTGCATCTGCACTGGTCGCAAATGTCCTAAGCCCCATTTCTCCAGTCACAGCCACATATGTCTTCAACAGTTGCTTTCTAATTTACTAGAACTCAATGATCTCATTTAGATATACTCTCTTTATTTGATCATTTCCTATGTCGATTCGCCTTCAGTGGGTACAGTAACTATTGAAGTCCACATATGTTCGTCGCGTGGTCAATTCGCGAATGTCGTAATTAGATAAGGACTTAATGATAATGTAATCCGCTTTCATGTTTGCCGATCCATATGCCTATCGATCAATTGTATATAGAGATACCACGGCAATTAAACATGCTTTGTTTGAGTTTTGACGACTCTATCTACTGATCAGATAGGACAATAATGACTTGAGATATACATGCACATGCTATATTAGATGCATGACACATGTTTTCATGACATACTGGCGAACAATGCAGGCCAAATGAATGCGCAATCTGGTCGTGTGCTACACTGATTGCAAACCAACAATTCCTCTTTTGTCATGGCAACTCATCGACAACATTCTGTCATGCCGTTTTCGTTACATGCGGCAAAACCGACGGACAATTGAGAAGTGTTTTATGATAAATATTGATGTTACTACGGAGACCAATCGGACCGCTACAACAACAACACTTAGTTACTGTCACCAGTCGACTCTTACCACTTTCAACCATACACATCATAAATTAGATACAATAATTCGCCTCCGATATGTTATATACGGCTACAATTTAACCCATTCAAAAAATGTGAGCAACCGAAGTGCATACCCAAACCTGTTGCATGTAGGTCAAAATTTAGTAAACTGTATATTTTATGCCTTTAAACAAATAATCTTTGATGTAGAACTAGTAAATTGCCACAAATAATAGAACAGGGAAATCATTTTCCCATGGAAGCCATTTTTTCTCTTGTTGTTGTTCAACATAACTAAATGAAGCTTTCAATTTACAAGATATGCAGCATGTACAAATAACCAATTTCTGCACGTGTATGTTCTTTATTAATAATTTATTGATACAGCTTTGACCGTTTTATATCGCTAACATATCAAACACGCCGGATAACCGATTGCAAAAATCACTCTTCCATGCGTTACATTAAAGAGATGGGGTTAAATTGCTACCCTCGTGAGAGGTGTGGAGCCGTCTCATCTAGATCTGCAGTCTTTGCAAATGTGATAATGTAATAAAGTCAGTATAATAAAAATTAATAAATGTATCCTTAAATTGAAAATCTCTCCCTCAAAGTGTACTTAGCATGATAAGTATACTTTGCAATGTTGATGGAATAGGCTACTGGTCTGGATCTACACTGGTCGCAAATGTCATAAGCCCCATTTTCCCAGGCACAGCCACGTGTCTTCAACATTTGCATTCTAGTTTACTAGAAATCTCTGGTCTCCTTTGCACATACTCTCTTTATTTGATCATATCCGATGGTAATTCGCCTTCGTAACGAGCCGTCTCATCTGAATCTGCAATTTTGTATCGTAAAAGGTTACAGCACTGCCTACAGTTACCATTTTCTGAGTAATGAAATAGGTCAGGAAATGACCACGGAATAGCCCATGTCAGATATTTAGGGGGAATGAATTAATGAGCAGCGCCAGATATATCTGTGAGTTAGTAATGACTTAAATGGATTGTGACTGGACAAAACGCGGCTTTATGACATTTGTGACAAGTCTAGCTCATGATCTGCTAGCACACAGCTTCACTCTGATAAAGGATATATGCTGTTTGCGGTGAAGCATAAACATTGTTTCAGTGACTGATAAACACGCAGTACAGACTATATACGCAGTCTGGCCTTTATGCATAATCTGGTCGCAAATGACACAAGCACCATTGCAGTAGGCAATATGACAAATATAAACTTGAAGTGATACAATAACAGGATCCAAAACAATTGAACCATCAACAAACAGTAATAGAACCATACACATTAGATTACAATATAATGCAACTAGACGTTACAGGTATCTATTTGGAACGGTCAATGAACGAAATAGTCTCCTGAGCGACTGAACCGGGTATTCACAGCGTGGCAAACCGCCCATATTGCCATCTGTCTTCGATTCACACCAATACAACAACACGCCTCGAGAGCACTGCCTTTTGTCTTGACACAGTAGCTGGCACAACTTTCGCTCCCAAATATCGAACAGTTGTATGTTATAGCTTAATTGGTACTCGGTTCCACTTTATTCCGCAGGTGCTGTGGTAACAATGCAAAATGATGAAATGATACAAGCCATGCAATATTGTACTTAAGAAGAGGTGCGATATCTCTTGAAAACCATTTATAAAATGTGCTATATTTTCCGTAAATTATTTCGAAAGTTGATGAAATTTTCATAGCAAATGCTGAATAGAATTCCGCATTTACTATGAAAATTTCGTTCACTTTTGACTTCATTTACAGAAGATATCACAGTTTATGTAAATAATTTTCATGTAAAACCGTACACACACACGTGACCTGTCAAATGTGAAACAGACGGCTATTAATGGCTTACAGAAGCGGATCCGTATACATATATTGCCAATCTGGACATAGTTGGTATTTCAGTTATTTTCGTTGTCTTGTTTCATCGGCAGTGTTGCCATTATAACGTTGATCTCGTAAAGGTCAAAAGTCACTCATTGTTCTGAAACTGTGGCAATGGGCTAGTGCTGGATATACGTGTAATGTAAAGGTGGTTCTTCATAAGGAGGAAACCGTCCGAAGAACACCCACTTGTCCTATCTTGCCCCTGTCGAAGCCGAAGCCGAAGCCGGGACACATTGGTGAGATCAGTGTGCTCGTTACCAATTGAGTTATTGCGAACACGACGGTTCGGCATTTATTAACCGTCCCAGAACCAAATGACAGAAGACACCATATACCGTCGTCATTTCGAAAGGCGATTTCCAGCTCAAATGACGAGTGGTGAAAATTCAACATAAAACATGCATCACCTGATAATAAGTGACATACTGTACACCGCATATACGTGTCTTGATCGCCACGGAATAGGTCGCCCACGGTGACACTATTTACTATATGAGACACGCCATGCGATTTTGTACCTTCGGGCATCTGCGTAATTTCATTAAATACGTTTACAAAATTTACAATGGCGTCAAAAGTTGACACAATTTTCAGAGTACTCTGAAAATTGTGTCCACTTTTGACGCCATTTAAGGAAACTATCGTAAATTTTGTAAACGTATTTCATTAAATTACGCAGATGTCCGTAGGTATAAAATCACATGGTGTGTCTCATATACATTCACTCGCTAGTACCCCACAAGTGTGAGGTATTGCCACATCGTGTCTGGATTCCATTCATCTCAGAGAATAATGAACTCTGCGCGTGCGCCAAGTTCCATATATCAAACGTCCCACTTCGTACTCGCCCAGAAATCGGCAGATGTCGGTGTGTGTGTATATAAACGTAGACAGTCGCGGTTAGACATCACGTGTGCGCAATCTGTGAATAAACTGCGCCCGGCGAAGTTTGTGGCCAGTTTAGCACAACTCGCAGTCTCAACAGACGTTCATCCTGACATTGAACATTCATTTTAATGCTGACGTGAGCTATTTATTGGATGCCAAACTAGACAGTGTAAAGAGCATGTTGGTCAGAATATTATTTATATTACTACATACAACAGTTCTAATGACACATGACGGTCCCAATGTCCAAAAATACCTTTTATAAACCGTAATGCCACATCGGTGTCAACTGTCCTATGGTGCTTTTGCCGGCAGACGAGCAAAGTGTCCTGCAGGTTGCTGGCAACGGCTCCGTCGGCATGTGTTGGCAGAGGGCCTTCCAGTAGTTCTATCACAGTCTCGTTAATCAACCGATATGTTTTGTCTTGCGCTCTAGCTCCGGGGATAAATCAAACAAAACCTGTTGCTCACTCTGCATTTGCCCAATAATTGTTCCGTCAATGTTGTTGTGTTTTTGACGGTGTGAGAGTAATCGAGTCATTGACGAACACGTTACACAGTGTACGTTTGTATGGAACGCCGAATCTACATAACCTCACATAATTAATGCTAGCTGTAAATAATTAGAGCTAGCATAAAATATTTAGAGCTAGTTCCAAATGATTTAGAGAGCTCTTCAAATGATATGAATTAATTAGAGTCAGCATTAAATATTTAGAGCTAGCACTAAATATTAGAGGTTGCATTAATTATTTGAGTTTAAGTGGATTTGGCGTTCCTGGAATCTACATAAACTCAAATAATTATTGCTAGCTCTAAATAATTAAAGATAGCTCAAATTATTTAGAGAGCTGTTAAAATGATTTGGAGCTTGATCTAAATATTTAATGCTATAATCTGTTTCACGAAAGTTGCCCAAATTTTGCGGCCATATAAACAATTCAAAAACAATATTTTTTCGATAGTATTAAATTAAAGGAAAATTTAAGAATGAGCCTTCTTTTTATTTCGTGAAATTCGGTCAAATATTGATTTTATTGCGAAAAAACAATTTCCCCATGTTAAATCCCCACAGACATCTTCACGGAGTGAAAATGTCTATGGGGATTTAACATGGGGAAATCTTTTTGAATTTTAGAAATACTGGACCGATTTTTAAAATTTAACTTTTGTTTTCTTAGTTAGATCATATCCAAGCTATCTAGTCAGGTTTCGGAGTCAATTTCCAATTTGTTGAGTTTATGCAGACTTGGCATTACATACGTTGGCGACCAGTCTACAACAAGAGGAGGGACCATGACTATGAAAACCTTCTGTACATTCACAATAATTGTACAGTCGAACCTGTACTTCCGAAGAGCAACTACCTATATATAGCAGCCACGCTTTTGTTTCACCAATTATTCAATAACTACATAAATGACCACGTGAAAAAAGGCCACCTGTGAACAAAGGACATATTTCGTCACATGGCTGTCCTTTATTCACAGGTTTAACTGTACTCGAAAAGAAACAGTTTGAGATTCAAACTCTATGAATAGATGCAAATTGTAATCTCTCGAAATCGGACACCCTGGGTGACTTTTTTTGCGATTGATGAAAAACTACGAGTACTTACATTTAAATAAAAAATTGTTTAGATGTAATGTGTTTAATAGCCAAAATTTCGTCGGCAGCAACACATGGAACAGACAGTAGGTGCTATTGTCAGTTGTTAACAAAACAGACAAAGGAACTCCGGTGCTTTTCATGAGCATCAACATAAATGCCATAGTTTATAACGTTATCGTAAGACCGTAAGAAATTGATATTAATGCGTTTGTGATGAGCTTGTTGTCAGACATAACGTGTCTGTGATGAAAGGATGTTTTATGACCTTAGCGACCAGTCTAACTCTTGAACAGCTATCGCCCTGATACGTATATCCTGATATATAACGCTTGTATACGAGCATGGCAGATATGTCCCTGATTGAGTGGCGAACGGTGTTGTCCCTGATCAGATGCGCAGTCTGATCAGGGAATACACTGGTCCAAAACGACATAACCACATTTCTCCAGTCACAGCCAAATATTGTTGGCGTCGTCTAACAAACGGGACACGAGTTCATCTGCACTGCAACAATTGCAATCTTAATCGTCTTGCACAATCACACATGTGAGTTAGGGTCTAATCATTATGCTAACGTTACAGAGACAGACGGACTGGCGAACAGCGAAGGCCCTGATCAGACTATGGGTCTGCGAATACTGATATGGGACGATGCTGGTCGTAAGCGTTCATTTTATCCGTCGCCCGTCAATTGTGGCGACGACTTTCATAGCTTATGGTACCACAAATGCATACCAATAACAGATAGGCGTCGTTGTATGCATGCATATATGTATTTCTACAAGCTTATTTTATTATTTATTGTATAAATGTTGGCTTTCACATTGCAATAATGCAGTTTAATTCCAGCACAAAAATATTTACACAATTCCCTAACATTTGATTGGTCCGTAGCAAGTCTCTGTCCAACATTTATATCCCAGTAAACTCCCACGCCGAACTACTTTCCGTAACCGTGATGCGCAGTTAAAATAATTCTTAAGAAAACGGAAAATAAACACATTTTCTTGATGAATTTACTTCAAATACTGGAATTATAAGGAATGAATGGCATTTTTGTTGAATTTATCGGGGATATAAACTTGGAAAAGTCGCGGGAATACTGGACGAGGCCTTCCGGCCTTCGTCCAGTATTCCCGCGACTTTTCCAAGTTTATACCCCGATACATTCCACAAAAAGGCCATTCATTCCTATAGTATTCAAATTATAATATGTTTGTGTAATACATATGCAACTGATACCGCTACAGAAAACGGCTAGGTTCAATGCATGGTGCTGTGCTTATAATGTAGCATTTGTCTTGATTTTAATATGGGATTCATCAAACTGGTGTAATGATTTCGTAAGACACTCAGCTTAGCCTCGTTTCTTATCATACTATAACATCATCCGTTTAAGATTATCTATACATGTAAATACCTGAGGTCTCGACTATTCGATGTATAGCAATCTTCCATTATGGAATGCACATAAAACATTATATCTATCAACAATGCATTTATAAATACAAATATAAAACACAAACACACACACTATTGTGATTTGTCGCTTTGAAGAACATACCAGATTACGATCATGTGACAACATTGTTTTTTATTAAAATGTGAGGTATGAGGAAGATAATGTGTTAATAAGTTTCAGTCAGTGGTTCACAAGCAACAACAGGAAACTAAAGACTACATTTAATATGCGATGCTTCGATAGTCAAATTGCTCAAGTGCTTCACGACCAATGAAGTATGCCACTACTGTCTGTTTCACGAAAGCTGCCCAAATTTTACGGCTATATAGGCAATTCAAAAACCATATTTTTTTCGATAATATTAAATGAAAGGAAAATTTAAGAATGAGCCTTCTTTTTATTTCGTGAAATTTGGTCAAATATTGATTTTCACGGAGTGAAGATGTCTATGGGAATTTAACATGGGGAAATTTTTTAGAATTTCAGAAATACTGGACCGATTTTTATAATTTAACTTTTGTTTTCTTAGTTACATCATTTCCAAGCTATCTAGCTAGGTTTCCAAAACAAAATGTTTTTTGACTCCTCCCACAAGTCCTCTACCTCTTTTTCCCTATGTTAAATTCCCATAGAGAAATCAATTTTTCGTAATAAAACCAATATTTGACCAAATTTCACGAAATAAAAAGAAGGCTCATTCTTAAATTTTGCCTTAATTTAATACATGTGTATTATCGAAAAAAATATTGTTTTTGCATTGTTTATATAGCCGTAAAATTTGGGCAGGTTTCGTGAAACAGACAATAGTATGGCCTATGCTATTCGACATTTCGCCGTTGAGCAATTTATTATTAAATATACCCATAATCCAGTTTGTCATTGTCCATCAACAAGTGTGATTTAGTGTACCTAATTTTCAGCGTTATCTCACATAATAACTTCTGAACTTTATTTAAAAATATAATATTTAATACGGTATGTTGTGTAAATGACGTCGAAAGCGAACGAGTTTCAGAGCACATGCGAAATTGTCGTGAATATCTGACGTCATTTACAAAATATACCGCAGATTTTCGAAATAAATTTCAGAAAAATGAAGGGGTCAGTGGAAGAAGGTGGCTAAGTCCGTAAAGGACTGTAAAGGACTTAGCCCCCTTCTTCCACTGACCCCTTCAATTCGCATATGACATAATTCAGCAGATCTCAATTACTGGCATATAATATCGTATATTATATTATATAATATCGTAGTATCGCCATCGTACTATCGTGGTATCGCGTTATCATCATTGTGGTATTGTACTATCGTCATCGTAGCATCGTACTATCGTCATCGTAGTATCGTACTATCGTCATCGTAGTATCGTACTATCGTACTATCGTAGTATCGACCCGATAGCATATTACGATGGCCTTAACGGAACACCGTATATATCGGAAGAGTGCACCCAACCCAAATTCCCCAAATTACAGTACGGCCATAAAGCATTGTGCTGACCCAGTACATCATAACTGACAACGCAGAGAGGAGGCTGCATCGTAAATTTAAACTCGAATTTGATGATCGCTATAATTACGTCACTGGTATGCGATAATGAACAACTGGGTGTACTGTAGTCTATTATCGGTGTGCGTATGTTATGTGAGGTATGGGATGCGTACATTCTGATCAGGATCTCCACTTACGAAAACGCAATTGACAGAACCACGTGTCCCCACATCATTGACGTGCACATTGTGTGTCTCTATTATTTCGATCGTTGTATGACGGCTGGTATGATTATACAAGTTTCGCGTCTTCCTACAGATGCATACACATACTTGTGACTGTGACTGGAGAAACATGGGGCTGATGGCAGTTGCGACCAGTGTAGACCCAGATTAGCCTGCGCGGATGCGCAGGCTAATCAGGGTCTACACTGTTCGCTATTCAGTCCCAACATGTGTCTAGCTGAAAAAATGGCTCATTATTAGACTGCGAGAGTGAGTTTGAAGACGAAATAATAGACTGGTCAGAAATGACATAAGCCCCATTTCTCCAGTAGAAACGTATGCACCACTTTGTGACATATGGTCCCAGTATAGATATTGACTGAACTAAATCATGTTTTAAAGTCGCATCTGCATTTGAATGTCTTAAAAAACGCCAATGACACATTGGGCAGTATGTCCTTTTTAGATAGTTCTACGGCATCATTCCGGTTATATAGCCAGGAGTTCCGACGTTTTACCATCGTCTTGTGTGAGCCCTTGAGACGAATGGAGGTATTAAACAACCGAACCAATAACTCTGTCATAACAAGAAGTGGCGTGGATATAAACTCCATCTCTTGTTGTGGTACGATGTTTAGTGCTAGGCCTGTTTACAGCTTCACAAATTGTTGTTTTCTCTTTCTCACGACTGCTGGTTGACGAAATGTTCTTCGTGGTATTTTCTAACGTTCTAGATCTTTTCCTTATACACATTTGCGCTATCAGATTAGGAGCTATTATTCTGTTCTACCACTAGAAATATTGCTTTTGTGATTGAATGGCGAACAGCATAGACGCGATCAGACTAACTCTGGGAATAAACTGTTTGCAATAATCAGAACGTCCCTTTCGTTAGCTGGCAGCATAATTAGTATTGCCATGTATTTGTAAATGTACTCCTTTTCCGTTTGTAGTAACAATAAAGTGAACGCACAACATAGCAAGTGGAAGCATAAAGCATACCCCAGGATGGGGTATGCTTTATGCATCACATGCTATGGGGTATGAATGCTCAATTGTGACGATTAAGTACTCGAAAGGATTGTACTATATTATGCAAACATAAAGCTTTATATATATGTTATAATGCCCTTTCCCCTGTATGCATAAGGACACGCAGTTGTAACTATTATTAATTTACTTTATTTTATTAGCATTACTGTACATAGTCCGTTGCATTGTTGTATTTCCCCTGTATGTATACGGACAACAATGCTAAATAGTATTCACATGACACATGATCCGTTTATTATAGGAATGAATGGCCTTTTTGTGGAATTTATCGGGGTATAAACTTGGAAAAGTCGCGGGAATACTGGACGAGGCCGGAAGGCCTCGTCCAGTATTCCCGCGACTTTTCCAAGTTTATACCCCGATAAATTCCACAAAAAGGCCATTCATTCCTTATAATTCCAGCATTTGAAATAAATTCATCAAGAAAATGTGTTTATTTTCCGTTTTCTTAAGAATTATTTTAACTGCGCCTGACGGTTACGGAAAGTAGTTCGGCATGGAGTTTACTGGGATATAAATTCTGGACAGAGACTTGCTATGGACCAATCAAATGTTAGGGAATTGTGTAAATATTTTTGTGCTGGAATTATAGTTGCCATATCAAGTATTCATATCGCCATAACTCGACATGTATTTTAGTGAACTGCCTTATTCGTATGTGTTTAAATACAGACTATTTTGATACGTGTTAACAGCTAGACATAATTTAAGAAACTGATCAAAGAAATTCGAACAATTCTCTCGCATGCTCCAAGTTGTTATGAATGATATATCGTGTAATTTAAATACGGCGTATTTTAGTAATTGACTAAAACGGTTCTTTGCATGGGTCCTATGCATATATATGACATATTATCTGGGTATTGTTATGTATTATGGTTTATATACCAGTATACGTATATCTTACTGGATTACATCTGCCGTTATAAGTTATTGTAAAGGAGAAAATGACAATTTATACAGTTTATTGATGAAGTGTGGCTTACTATGTTTGAGACCAGCAGTATTCAGAAGTTGTTTTTATCGTTATTTGACATGCAGGAAATCATGTCTACAATGGAACCTGTCTAAATCGGACACCCTGTGTAGAAGACATGCGTGTACGCTTTGCAATCATGGACAGGCATTCATATGCTTCCCATCGAAATTAAACGCTGACATTTTAGACAGTGCGATTCCATGATGCATTCTGCAATCATTGAAACGTACATATTCAATAATTACCGAATAGTATCCGCAATACACGAATATCTACTGGTGATAATACTGGTTAATAATACAGCTAATAAAGTCGTCTTTGCAGTGCGGTATTCCCGTCATGAATGTTTCATGTTTGCTGACATTGCTGATACTATTTATCATATATATCTAACATCTAAACCATACACACCGTGTAAATAACCCTGGGAATATACGCTTTCATTATATTACAATACATTATGATAGTCCCATGCGACACAGATATAATTATATTTAACATCAGTTTTCCCTATGCTGGGGGAATGTCAACAGAACCGGCCGGATTCGATTATCTACGACAATACATCCACTTATCCGGTGAAGACAATATGAATTATAGCGGCATTATCGTACTTGAAACATGTCCAACTTTGGGGAATTCAGCAAATACACTTTAAGCCAAATGAGGGCGAATTATCGTGCAGATACCCGTGTGTAGATAAGAAAGTACACATTAGTAGTATTCGAGAGGCACTACGTGATATCATATTAAGTCATCGGCGAATGCAACGGCATCTACAGTGGAAAATCTCCAAAACGGACACCCTGGGAGGTCCCCAGGGTGTCCGGTTTGGAGAGGTTTCACTGTAAATCAGGCATTCAATAATTCTGAGCCATAGTAGTGTGGTATGCGATCATGAACAGACATTATCACCTGAGATAAATGACCAAGAAACACATCAAATATCACATGACGGTGTTTTGTCGGAAAATGGTATGCATGCTTCACCCTCCGATCATGCTGATTTGTTAAAAATAGAAATACAGTCGAATCTCTCTAAACCGGACACAGATAAATGTTAGATTTGCTCAATTCGGATCGGGTTCATTGCCATTTATCTCCGATGATAATGTATGTTCGTGATCGCAAAGCACACACACGTGTATGAAGTAGTTATCTGTATGGTTTACAGTGGAACCTCTCTAAACCGGACACCCTCCCAGGGTGTCCGGTTTAGTGAGGTTCCACTGTATGTTTTAAACAATCCCAACGGGTCAGTCGGAAAACCTCAATGTGAATTCAATTCATTGTCATTTGTCTGTAAATATCATATCTGTTCATGATGGCCAAGCATATAAGTATATTTTGGGAGTGTTATCTGAATTACAGTGGATCATCTCTAGACCGGACATCCTGGTGTACCAGAATGTTCGGTTTTGAGAGGTTTCACTGTACATATTTATTCTCATGATTACTGTTGTCATCGGAAATTTAAAACAGAAAATACATGTATACGTATTTATAACAGCGAAAACGACGAAACCCGAAACTGGGTATTAGGTTGGCAAATGAAAAGGTTTCATAGCATACTGACGTTTCGGCCTACCACTTACCGAACCAATGACTCAGTTCGTCTTCCACACGATGCATCATCGGAGCCTGTCACGTGGTATGTATTTATATACTTGCCAATGGCTTCTTTTAGATTATCTCTGATTATAGGATTACATTCGCATTGAGCGGAAAATCAACACTTTATGTCACAGGGACGAACTGGTACAGGTTGGTATATATACCTGTTTACCTTTCAATCTCATTATTTCCGCCGTATGTCGCACGAAGCGTGCCAGATATTCAATTTTACGCCTATATAGGTATATAAGTAGGTAGATAAGTGAATGTTTCTAGTTCTTTTCTTGTTGATAACAAGAACTCTTCAGTCGCGATTTACTACGCTGTCAATATTTGCGTTGAACATAAAATATGAGCATGATAATATTTACAAACGCAGTGACTGAACCTTGAATTGAATTGTGGGTAATAACGCGTTGAACAGAAGGCGAACTTTTTCAAATAATTGCGCTATTGCTACATGTCTTCTGTCCGGCTCATATTAACTCAATTTCAAAATTAAATTGCACTTTTGGATTTAATTCAGTAATGTTTATTTACATTGGCATACATTATCAATGCTGTAATTGCATTAAATTGCAGTATTTATGGACATTAACGCTTGTAATTATAGTAAAATGATATATTGGAATGGGCCGCCGGTTATGAACTTGCACCCTATGACATCGGCAAATAGTGTAGCCGCTGACCAGACTGCGCATGCGCGCAGTCTGGTCAGCGGCTACACTATTTGCCATCCAGGCAGTAATGTCATTTACAGCGAGAATAAATAACATGATTAGACTTTGCATGACTGTATAAGACGGTCGGGAGCCACATACTTTTCCAGTGCAACAACATTCCTTCTGTTTCGTGTCCACCTACAGCTACTCGTAAATTGCATCTCCAGATTTTCCCAAGTGAAATCTAATATTGTACCGGCTACATATTTTCATAAACAACAGACCATGTTATACGTTATCAAACAATCATAAAACAAAATTGGTCCGATTATAGGCCAGAAATAACATTTTCGTAGTACTTAATTTTCAAAATGCAATACGACCAAGGCGAAAAAAGGTTTATTGATTCTAAGAGCAGCCTTGCTCAAAGTTGTCATACGGAACAGGGGGCCGTTTTACTAAACTTCGTGCGACTAAAATGTTCGTACGTGCAAATTTAGGATCGTCTGGGAATTTCAATTGATGGATTTACATTTATTGAACATAGGCTGCATATGCAGTCTATGCTCAATAAATGTAAATCCAAAAAATGTTTGCAAGAAAACATTGTTAATGTGACATTCACAGACTATCATCATTTTGCACTTACGAACATTTTAGTCGTACGAAGTTTAGTGAAACGGCCCCCAGGACAGAATGGAACAGAACATACCTTTATTTAATGCCAGGTTCCATTGAAACAACGTGACTGAAATTAGCAAGCTAAGTACAAATGCACCCAGTGTGACCAAGGCCTACATCGTTCGCTTTTGAGATGATAAAAACTGTGGTGCCTCTGGCGAAACTGTTATATTCAGTTTAGCAGAACTCGCCAGTGTGCTATCTGATCAGCGGCTCCACTGGTCAAAAATTCATAGAAATATGACAAAATACCCAGAAGGAGACCCATAAACTCATGTAACGAAGAAACTAACGCAATACCGGTGGTCGAGGAGCCTGCAACGCGGCACAAACACCACGACCAGCACGTGAAATACATGTACATATGAATAAAACAAATGCAACGAGAGCGCCACAACAACTATTTCCCCAATGAACCGACTGGGAGTTCCAGCAAGCTACGTTTCATCGTGGCAAGTCAACTATATCTGTAGTTATTTTTACACCGGTACTAGCTATAACTAGAAACAGATACCAATCTCGATGACTCACACTGCAGACACAGTACGGGATTAAAATAAATGTTCAAGGAGTCAAATGTGGCTGTGACTGGAGAAATGGGGCTTATGAGATTTGTGACCTGGGTAGCTCCTGATCAAATATCCTACTCTTGTAGCCTGATAACGATATACATGTATAGTGTTTGTTAAAAGCATGACGGGTGCTTTATTTGTGGAGTGGCGAACAGTGCAGATCCAGATCAGACTGTTCGGAGGAACAGGCTGATCATCTGGATATACACTGGTCGCAACACCCATATGTCCCATTTCTCCAATCACAGCCACACATTTTCCACTTATTTCACTGACCCCTTTGTATACACCGTGTGATATGAACCGTACCGTTAAAATATCCACATCGGGAGCAACCCCGTCACGTGACCATGACTCCGTGTGACCGCTGGTTATCGCCTGGCCATCTTAATTGTGAAGGCTGGACATCCCGACGTCAAAACCATTACATATAAAGGCCCTGCATCCTGTACAAAAACGGTTGCTGATTGTCAACGGCAATACGCTATACGATGTTTTCATATTTTCAAATTGACTTTGTTTAACCCTTTCACACCTAAGCATCCAACATTGGATTTTCCGTGCTCATTGTTTGGACTATTCCATTAATGAGAAAATGCGGAATTCATTTTACAATTGAAAAATACTCACAAATGCTGCAGATCCTCATGAGACGGTTCGTTTGGAGCTGGCTCATCTTGATCCGCAGCATATATTTGCTCATGTGGTTTTATGGTCTGTAGCGTTGATAGGGTTAACCGTTTCATCGTAACGATATGGCCAAATTTCCTATAGTCCCATTACATAGCTAATAGTCCCGTTACACAAAAATGTTTAATTTAAGAAAGTAAAAATATGAAAATAGTTATTTACATACGGTGTAGATCCTAATGAGACGGCTCGTTACGAGCCGTCTCATCTGGATCTACAATATTTGCCAAGAAATGGGATTACGGATGTAGTCTTCACAGGTGTAGAATAGAAACAGTGTATTCGAAGGTAAAATATAACCGCGTACACGAAATACCATATAAAACGGGTATACATCGGTAATTACTGGCACCGAGATGATCTAGCAGTGTACGGTCCCATAATCAATAAAATTAGCACTGAAACTAGATACAGATTGCAAGTAGTGCGAAGAATACCTTATGGAACCCACAACAATCACATGTTTCAGGAGATGAAAGTTTGAAAGAAAGATGTGTATCTAGGTGTTTCTATCAATGACAATACAGTGTATATTGGAAGAGCCGTGATATACTAGTACGTGCAGAGTTCATTTTATTTTCTCATCCATACAGTGCATTGCAATGACAGGCACTGCTATCGAAGCTGACATTTGTCGAGATCACATGACAACAATGCATCTACTGTCATCTTCAATCATTGTATGAGTTGGTGGATGTGATGGAATGCCGGTATATCTAAACTGTGGCTACGTATAGAATCGATGAGGTTAGGAATTCGCTGCAAGCACATGTACTTGTACTTTAACCCTTTCAACCTTACAGACCATAACGTCAACATGTATTGTATACACTGTAGATCCAAATGAGCTCGTAACGATCATCAGGATCTGCAGCATTTGTATCCGGTTAAAAAGTTTGCAGGAGTTTCTCCAATCTACAACCGATGTGCCGACAGGCCACCTGTTCTTCTTTGTTAATTTATTTTGCTTCTATTGCGCATAATGACAACAACATTTAGCCTTACTTATCTGACAAAAATATAATGAAAATAACGTCAGTAGTTACGTAATCTCGGTACTGATGTGTGACAGATGGCCATTGATGAACACATATCGATGCTGATGTTAATACAGAAACTCCGCTCCAAACCGGACATACATACAAAGCGCCAGTGCTTTTAATTATGATGGAATCCCCGTTAAGTTATCTCCAATGATAATGTAAAAGCATACATTCAACACTTGGACTTCATATATACGTAAATTACAATCGAATCTCTCAAAACCGGACACCTTGG
Source organism: Conchocele bisecta (assembly GCA_029237695.1). NCBI lineage: Eukaryota > Metazoa > Mollusca > Bivalvia > Lucinida > Thyasiridae > Conchocele > Conchocele bisecta. The sequence continues at coordinate 73,513,067 of CM055274.1, read as the reverse complement.
GAACCTCCCATGGTATCCGGTTTAGAGAGAATCGAGTGAATATAAACAAACCAGTGTACATGCATTCCTGAAATTCATATGTCTGTATGTTTGGATAAACTCAATTAACCTACATATTCCTGTATTGACCTCACATAAACAAACAAAATGTTGCTGAAATATACGATGACCTGTGTAGATTGGATCAACGAAGGCGCGAACTTGTCTTCCAGGGTTGCCCAGGGTCATAACTAATGAACACCAACGGCAATTCGCCAAACCAACTATTGTCAATCTGTCAAACTCGTGCCAACATCAACGAGCACCTACGATCTTGATATGCATACAGTCATGCATCTATCAGCTGACGTTTAAACAGGACAGTATGCCATCACATGATGGGTGTTTAATATCGAATAATATTCTGTCAGGAACAAATGTTATTCCTTTTTCTGCCAGTTATTGGTTCTTGGCGAGTCTATCAATGAATGTGTAGCATGGTAAATAATCAAGTTGTGCAAAATCGTCTAAGCTGCATACATTGGCCATTGGCTACATATCTTCACACGGACTCAGTACCGATTCAACTGGTGCCGACCGCCACTGCCAAAGTCCAATGATGTAGCTATTCCGACAATGATGTCGTATCTGATTTGGACGCCGTGTGTTGTGGTATTATTAATGCACCGTTATTTAGAAGGAAACGTTACTTGTCGTATCGTCGTAATTTGCCGATATTGATTTCGAAACACAATCAGGTCTGCAGTAATTGAAAGCTAAAAATTACGGGAAAACATATCTTAAATGTTTCAAACTTCTTTTTCTCATTCAAAATCGGTGACATGAGAGTGAGGTATTCTAGAGACGGGCTCATTTATGGTCTGACAGAGGATGTATCCGTTCCGGCAAAGACTACATTGTACATAGCAATTCAGCATAATCATGTTGTAAACGATTAGCTGTATCTAATGACAAAGTTCCGAAAGAGATATCTGTAGCCGATTTCATCAAAATTGCAAAGTATACTTTCCTAGCAAAGTATACTTTGAGGGAGCAATCATTGATTTTTCCGAAATGCATTATTTCATGCAGAACTAACGATTGCATATATTTCATGATTAAAACCATGCAGAATTATTATACTGAATTTATTACATTATCACAGCCAAATTGGCTGTAATAATGTAATAAATTCAGTATAATAAAAATTAATAAATTTATTCTAAAATTGAAAATGTCTCCCTCAAAGTATACTTTCCTAGAAAAGTATACTTTGCAATGTTGGTGAAATAGGCTACTGATAATCTTCTGTAGTCATACACTGAAAGTGCGGATGGTTAAACTAAGCCGGCTAAACGATAATTTAACAATTTAAAAAGGTGTACTATTTAGCAAGTAGTTTGTCACTAACTACTCAGTCTGTAAAATACTCTGCTGTTGAACGGACGTAAAACCATATAACATGCTGAATCACTAAATCGACTAGTGGCCGATGTAACCACGACGGAACGTGGTCGGATCGAGAACAATAGGCAGTAAAGGACAAACTGGCGAGGAGCTTGGAGGGATTTATGCTGGCGTTAATGTGTTTCTCCACTGATAAGAAGGGTGAGACAACGGTCAACAAGAGAACAATTGCTGGCACAGGAGACAGTATAACGGTGGACGGGGATATGTGTGGCCCTTTGCTTTGTATTGGTAATTTCTCTCAATAGATATCGTGGAAATTTGATAAATATTTCAAAGTAGAATTTACGAAGATAAGGCTGATGTTTGGAAAAACAATCGGCAAAGTATGACATATGATACTGGCTTTCTTTTTTAATTACAAAACCGGACAGAAGGGATTCACCACGCATATGGATGTATGTACAGTGAAAGCTCTCTAAACCGGACACCCTGGGAGGTCCCCAGGGTGTCCGGTTTAGAGATGCTCCACTGTAAATCAGGCATATGACTATTCGGTGACATACTTATGTCTTTTGAAATTATGAACATGCATTATTATCTGAGATGCGTTACAAGGAAACATCTAACAATGAGATCACGTACATGTTATTGGTTTTCGGTTTAGAGAGGTTCTACTGTATTTTATACACAGTAGAACCATCTACATCGGACATCTAGAAAACCCTATGTGTACGCCACTCTCATGGTCTTGATCGTTCGATGATAATTAATGCCCAGCTGTATACATGGCATGAAGCCACATCCACATGTCATGGAGTGGACACATGCCTGGTTTACTGTGGGACATCTCTAAACTGAACATCATGGCAATTTCATAGGGTTGTCGGTATTCCACTGTAGATACATACAAATATACGTCTACTACAGCAGTTCCAACGCAATGTACACACACGTATTGTTTACAAACAACTATCAGCCGGGTGTGTGTTCACCTGTGCACACAGGTATAGCGCATTAATACGTAACTTGTACCACCTGGCTTTCACTTCCCTGACCTGAGCCCGTAAAACTGCAATAAAACGTTTGATCTAATCATGTTATTTTTATAACAAACACTACGCAGATATGAGATAATAAAGTACACATTCCTGAGAGCGTAGAGTTACCGAAATACGACATAATAACGAGGTAAGTCAGGGAACGTGATAATTGTTGCCATTTTCGTCATTGTATCGCCAACCATTGGTGTCAGAAGTGGGTCAATTTCTGCAACGGTCCTTACCGACCTGACTGAATGAATACGGTCTCATATGCGATCAGAATAGTTGATTGTCTCTCCGGAAGGATGTCAATGATCTAGATTATTCATTGGAAGATTGGTGCGAATTATTACGAACGGTGTACACCCTGATCAGACTGCGCGCAGACTGATCTGGGTGTACGCTGGTCGTAACAGCCACAATCACAATGATTTCACAGTGTCACACATTCCACTTGAACGGGTATTGTATCATGTTACACAACACGTTTAATAGACGTGTAATCAATGGTTATCATCTTCACAGCCTGGGGTTTCATGGTGCTACTTAGTTTGACAATATGATTAAAGTTAAGAGGACACACCAAACACACTCAATATTGTGATATGGACAGCATGGCAAGTATGCATTTACAAATATTTAAAGAGACACCAATGATCAAACAGTGCAATACATTATTAAGCCGCTAGTCTATTTATACACTTCGGTAAATCTTCTATTCCTTTCAAGCGGACAGTATTTGTAATTCATTTGGAAGTGTGCATATACTATGTATTAGCGACAAATTATATCAGGAATGGTACCGATTAAAGACATTTAAATAATGTGAATGACAATGATCATAGGCCGTTATCAAATTGTACGTGTGCGGCCGCTGATTTAGGTCATAACGAGGAGAGCGGAACCACGTGTCTGTGCAGAGTGTACAACCATATTCAAACAAATAAAAGAAATACTACACCCGAAGAAGAGTCTATGTACAGTAAAACAAAATGTAACACTATAAATGAAGCAAACGTACAGCGGTAATACGTATCAAGACTAGTGCCATCTCTAAGAGTAATGGTATACAAGGTCCCCCAACACAATACACACATACAATGAATGCAAATACTCCGTCATATGTGGCTGTGACTGGAGAAATGGGGCTTATATGTTGTATAACCAGTGTAGATCCTGATCAAATAACACACTCATGTAGCCTGACAGTGATCTATATTGCTTGTTAGAAGCGTGATGGCTGTTTCATTGATGGAATGCGAACAGTGCATATCCTGATCAGACTGTGCGGATGCACAGGCTGATCTTGATCTACACTGGTCACAAAACATACAAGCCGCATTTCTCCAGTCACAGCCACATATATCTGGTGTACGGTCCCCAAATAAAATAAAAACATATGAAATATGTAACATACGTAATTAATTCAGTCACATACACATTTGGACTACAGTGAACAACAATGAGATAAAAATGACCAAGACGGACATGCACTCATCTACTGACAATATCCACACTATCCTCATCATCGACTATATCCACCAACAACCTCATACAGTGTAATGCTTCAGAAACCTTTATATTATCTGTAACCACTTTCAAGTCAATATATTTATAAATATATTATGCTGACGACATATCGGCAACTTGAACTTTACAATAGCTGTATATTTAATATAAACTTCATTAACAATAGTATATCTGGCAGTTCAAACAAGATTGAACATACTTACAGTTTTACGACGCTTTGTGCTAGAATGTGTAATGTATGAGAAACACTAACTATAAACGTGTTGTACCTTAACATTTAAGAGAGTATGATATGTTTTTATCCCGTCAACACAGTGCGTATGTGCCGTGAAACACGGTGCCGTGAAACATTTTTGATATCCAGTCAATATTATTTTTGCATTTTACAGTCATTTGTAGGTGTTGACGGGATAAATAAAATAGTAGGTTTGCCGTGAATGGGAAAAAATATCTGGCGCGGCACGGAAACGGGATGTGCTGAGCCTTGCCAGATATTTTTTCCCATTCACGGCACTAACCTACTATTCTCTATCTATTTTCCTTATTTCTGAACCAAAGTATATGTTGTGACCACTCATTTGAACCGTCTCGGCGAGACGGTTCAAATGAGTGGTCACAACATATACTTCTGATGAGAAGTAAAGAAATTCTTTAGCCTTGCCGGATATTTTTTCCCATTCACGGCACTAACCTACTATTCTCTATGTAATGACATAATTGCCCTAGCGTACATACAATATTAGAATGCATTATTGACAGAGACATCGAAAATGGCACAAATAAATACAAGCAAAGACGCAGGACTAATGTCATTCTTCATATGCATTTTCTATGTGCTAGTGTCTACAGAAACACCCGGAAACATAATTCATACATACATGTATTATTAAAACACATATCGATATGCATAGTAGTTTTCAACAACCTCCCAAGGGAGACCATGTGGTCGAAAATTTTATAAAAAGAGTGACTTTAATTAAAATTTTTTAAAAAAGACCATGTGGTCGAAGATTTAATAAAAAGAGTGACTTTAAAACAATGCATATCGATATCATCGTTTGTATTAAAGTATAAATATTGTTTCCCGCCAATATATACATATATTAAATGGCTTTAGTTAATAATTTGGCCGTCATTCGTCACAGCTACATTGCTATCATAATCGTGGATGTCTCATCACTTGCTAAATGTATGTTACTTAAAACTGAAATGATATCAACTAAAATAGGATATGGACGAGACGATAGTTCCGTAATGCGCCAAATATAACCCCATGTGACTGTCTGATTCGCCTAATGAGATACATACCACTGACATTGTCATATTTAAATGTGTCTGTGATTGCAGAAATGTGGCTTATTGGTTTTGCGACCACTTTAGATCCAAATCAGTATGTGCATCCGCACAGACTGATCAGGATCTGCACTATTCGCCATTCCATAAATGAAACATCCGCCATGTTTCAAACAATGAATATAGATCGTTATCAGGCTGCAGGAGGGTGATATTTGATCTGAAGCTACACAGGTCACAAATCCAATAAGCCCCATTTCTCCAGTCACAGCCACAGAGGTATAACCATATTCTGATATTTTAATATACAATAAAAGTGCAAGACAGAGTTAACAAAGGACACATTTGATGCGTGTCTGTGAATATTTAATTTCACATATTCTTCTTTATGAGAGTAGCTTCTGATGTATCCGTCACCGCTATTTCACTGTTTCTCATCATCTTCTATTCTCATAGATCACGTGGTCAGTGAAGGGAAATGGACATCAAAAGACGTCCACACCAGGTGTGGTCCAGAGCTTGACGAATGGCCATTTTACTCATTGTATGGTGGTATCATGTGCCACATTATGTTATATAAGTCATGCATAAGTAAACTATAATCTGCCGATAAAACGAACAGTACATTGACCGGAAGAAAGTGACCCTTTAATTAGACTTTTAAGCGGAGTTTGGACTTACGTACTTGTAACATGAAGCAGAATGCGATACGCATGGTGATCAAAGTGGATGTCTCCATGCGACAGCTTGGCTCGCCACTCGTGAGAACAACTACATTTTCATCCGGCCTGATGTTATACAGTTATTATGTACGCCATTCGTAGACATGCATCCATATTCAGTTCATGATTCAGATTCCTACACAGCCATCCTGTTCAGATTATCAACGTTTCTGAACATCTATTGGCAATGCCATCTCGCGATCAAGCAATTTGATTGTCTGAGCCTGAGCTGTGGAATCGAGCAGCTTGATTGTCTGTGCCTGAGATGTGGAACAGCTCAGGCACAGAAAATCAAGCTGCTCGATTCCAAGCACGATATTAAAGTATTATTAAATAAAGAAATTTACATATTGGCAAGATTATGGTAGGCGATAGTGTGCTAGTTAAGTTTCAAAACAGGAATATGCAGGTAGTAAATTCAATCCGTATTCGCGCCACCCAATAAGACAATGATTATATCTGATATTAAATTAAGATCAGTCATCAGATTGCTTATGGAAGAAATGTGTACAGAATGGCACAATAAAGTACATTTTTGGACTAATACTATATATTCAAACCATAAATGGTTACTTACTCACCTACTGGTGCCATATGAACTCACATATGGATGAATCCGGGGTACATATGGATGAATCCGGGGGCCAAGGAACATTGGGTGTTGTGAAAAGGAACCACTAGCGTGACACACCAACATCTTCATGAATAGTACATTAGCATTCATACACATTTTGGCAAGTTATCTTGAAATATATCTATATAAAATTATCGGGACCACAGATCAGTAATATTATCAATTAAACTAAAATCAATATGTTAATTGGAACGCTAATTAATACTACGGGTTGATGATCGACAAATCCTGGACGCAACATTTTATCTCGTGCGGGTGACTGCGTGATTCTTCCTGAATGAATACTGTGAAATTTGGCTGGGACTGGAGAAATGAAGCTTATTGGATTTGTGACCAGTGTAGCTCCTGGTCAAATAACACACTCCTGTCGACTGATAACGATCTATATCGATTGTTAGAAGCATGACGGGTGTTTCGGTGATGGCATGACGAACTGTGCAGATCCTGATTAGGCAGTGCGGATGCACAGGCTGATCTGGATCTACACTGGTCGCAAAACCAATAAGCCCTATTTCTCAAGTCGCAGCCACAAATTCAAATCTTGGGCATCACTGATACAAGAATGCCGATAACTCGTGCCATTCTTTACACATAATATTAATTGTCTATTTGGAAGAAAATAGTGTCATGTATATATCGGTTGTATCTGTTATAAAGAGATTCGACTAAGTTTATACCTGAAATTCAGATACCGTAGGTAGTGCATTGTCATCCATTGTTGTTGTCTTAGGGCATCGAGTTACACTGAATTCGCCCGCTTTTGTGGCCCCGCGTGATTTATGTGGTTCGGTCACGCTACGGCAATTACAATAGTATTCGCATGTCAGATACAGCAATACCCGACTTTATACAGGTTTGCTAATAAGACGGACGCATATATCGCTGTTCCTTACATGGGTTGATTGCATGACCTAATTACTTATAGTACAACACGGGTTTACGCTATTCAAAGCTTAATTAGTGTTTATCGGTTCCACAGTATTGTTTTAGACATACATATAGTTTACCCATTAGAGTGAATGACTGATAGACAAAATAGTCAAGCGTTATCATTCGACACATGGTCATGATGGTGATGCAATAGATTTAATTTCATTTAATTTTTCGAATACGTCCTGACTACATAATACTAGTATGCATCGTGCGTTTAGGCAGAAGATGGTAGGCAAAACATTATGTCAAACGTTTGTGCAAAACAATAACAATGAAAAGCATTATTCTGCACGCTGCAGTTGCAAAGGTGAGTCGCAAATATACAAATGAGACAAGCCATGTGATTTTGTACCTAAATGAAAATGTGAGATTTTTATGAAAATATTTACAAAACCTGAGATATTTTCTGTATTATGACGTCACAAGCTGACGAAAAACTTAGAGCAAATTCGAAATATAATTTGTACAGCTTAATCCAGTCGAACCTCACGGAGACGTGTTAGTACTGCTTAATTTTGATCAGGTTCATTGTCACATATCTCCGATGATAATGACTGCTCGTGATCGCAAAGCACCCACGCGTGTCTTGAAGTAGACATCCGTCAGTTTTACAGTTGAACCTCTCTAAGCCGGACACACTGGGGACCTCACAGGGTGTCCGGTTTAGAGAGGTTCCACTGTAAATGTAAAAATGACAAAAGCGATACAAATTATTGCCAACCTGTAGCATAGTAGTGAATTGACAGCATTCGCAACACAAACGTCCATATCACATCATATTAAAAGGAATTTAGTGTATACTTTACACATGTAATGCTAAAAGAGACATAGTGTGCGAAACTATGGATATGCCAGTCGGTCTTAGCGACGACCAACGATCCGGACAATAACATGACTGGAGGAATGTACTGGGAACTGGTTGCAACAGTATTTATTGTAATATAATTCGTACAGTTGCTGAGCAAATGTGTGTACATTCTGAAGCCGGTATAAGGTCACATCAATCTGTTGTTCATTGTAGTTAGACCTGGTACTATGGGTACGTAGCTTGAATACACATTGGGACACGCCATGTTATTTTGTACCTTCGGACATCTGCGTAATTTCATGAAATACGTTTACAAAAAATACAATATTTTTCATAAATAAAGTCAAAAGTTGACAAAATTTTCAGAGTACATGCGGAATATAATTCCGCATGTACTCTGAAAAATTTGTCAACTTTTTACGCCATTTACGGACAAAGTTGTAAATTTTGTAAACGTATTAGATGAAATTACGCAGATGTCCGAAGGTACAAAATCGCATGGCATGTCTCATATAATGTTCCCTTCTTTACTGTACAAATAGTGCAACCTGAGCCTCGGATGGAGGTGGCTAATGCGTTTCACAATTTCATCTGCACACATTCGCCACATTTATTGCCACATACCGACAGTTTTATTTCTTCTTTCGCTTTTTTTGACACCGCTTTAAAACTGATGTGTGTCTGTGCACTTTTACACTAATGCAAGCATACACTATTATAGTAATACAAATAGACGCCTATTCAAGTTTCATGTTTCATACTGCAGTCACTGTAACTGTGTTTCACTTATTATATAGTGCATGTACTCCAACGTATACGCAATTTGTAGCCATTATACCTGCTGATGACATACCATACATCTCTACTGAAAGTTAAACATTTTGATTGGTTTAGACGGTCTCAAAGAATCCAACTGTTTGCCGTTTCAGTATGAAGTGTGTGATTTGTACTTAGCACATCTTTGATGACACATTTCCGGGTGTTGTTTCTGTATTAACACTGCTCGTCTGCAAGGTATGTGCATGAGGATGCGATAAATAAGTTAGATCACGTTTGTCCGCATGTACGAGTGATAATCCGCTCGCTAAAGCGAGCGGATTATCTCCCCGTACATGCGGATGAACCGTGATCTAACTTATAGATAATAGTAGGTTAGTACCGTGAATGGGAAAAAATATCTGGCAAGGCTCAGGAAACGGGATGGGCGAGGCTCTACCGAGCACATCCCGTTTCCGTGCCGCGCCAGATAGTGTTTCCCATTCACGGCACTAACCTACTATTCTATTAATCCCGTCAACACCTACAAATGGCTGTAAAATGCAAAAATATAACCCCAGCCACCGCACATATTCATACGCAGTGATTAGGTCGTATTGACAGGATATCAAAAATGTTTCACGGCACCGTGTTTCACGGCATATACACACTGTGTTGACGGGATAAATACATATTATTATACGTGTACAATAGGTATGTACATGAGGATGTGATAAATAAGTTAGATCACGTTTGTCAGCATGCTAAAGCTCGCGGATTATCTCCCCGTGGATTATCTCTCGCGGATGAACCGTGATCAAACTTATACATAGTCTTATACTTGTACAATATAACATATCTAACCCGACCACCTGGAGGCATCTCCTGGATGTCCAATTTAGAGAGGTTACACTGTCATGCAGGTACATGAGCACTGCGACACCTGCTTGTGTGCTTTGCAATCGTGAACAACAGTGAACTCCATCAAAATGTAGCACACAATTGTACTATATGTGTCCAGTCCAGTAGCCTATTTCATCAACATTGCAAAGTATACTTTTCTAGCAAAGTATACTTTCAGGGAGAAATTTTCAATTTCATGATAAATTTATTAATTTTTATTATACTGAATTTATTACATTATCACAGCCAATTTGGCTGTGATAATGTAATAAATTCAGTATAATAATTCTGCATACTTTTAATCATGAAATATATGCATTTGTTAGTTCTATATGAAATAATGCATTTCAGGAAAAATAAATGATTACTCCCTCAAAGTATATGTTGCTAGTAAAGTATACTTTGCAATGTTGATGAAATAGGCTACTGATCATTATCTCAGGTCTAGTTTAAAATTGAGTTAAAGGTAAGTGGAATACGGCCCATACGGGCATAATTATATCCATATGTTGCCGTATCCTTGTTCCTTATTATTACGTGTTTCAACGACGCGGAATGAAATTGACAAAATTGAAGTCTTTTCTACATTTTACAGTACAAGTTAAACGGCGAATGCTCAGGTAGGTTTACTGAATAGCTTTTTTGATTTTTTTAAAAGGGCTAGATAGTATCGTTTTATTCAAATTTCTAAAATCAATATTGTAAAGAATGGAAATTCATCCAATGCATTATATCGGATTTTATCACGTAGGAAATGACCAATTATGAGCCCCCGTATTTGCGAGGCACTAAGCTCAATGGTCACATCTGATCTATGCATAATTACAAGGGCTTCGCAAACAAAACACCAGCAGAAGGTGGATTCATTTCATTTACCACCGACAATGGTATTTAATTATGTTTATGGTTTACCGATGGACGATTTTATGCTTTTATGCTCTTTAAGCTGCAAATTGATTTTCTAATACTGGGTTTTGGTGTACAATGGAACCCCTCTAAACCGGACACCCTGTGAGGTCCCCAGGGTGTCCGGTTTAGAGGGGTTCCATTGTAATTAAGCACTCGATGACAAAGTTTTGTTATTTTCAGTCATGAACAGAGAGGAAAATGATATAAAGTACATTCAAACTCATCTAAATTAAGCACAATGGGGTCCCCAGGGTGTCCGGTTTAGAGGGGTTCCACTGTATATGTTCAGCCGTGTGCATTAATTAATAGATACTTCAAACAGGGAACAAGGTACCCAAAGGATACATTTATAAATATGAAACATACATACAGCTCATGTATTAGAGGACAGTGCTACATTTTAATTTCTACATGTAGTTGCGGGATTGATCATGATGTTTTACGGAACGTGATAATTTCAAAAATGGAAGCAGTACAAGTTACATGTAGGTGTTTATATTGTGTCCATCTAGTTGAAACGTGTTAAATATTATGGATCATCGTTAGTGACCTACGACAGTTTAGTAACGCAACTACATCATTTGTCCCGTCATGTGTACATACCAGGTCAATTCATCGCGCTGTCACACTTCATTGCCAAAGACAAACACATTTATCTGTTTCAATCACATTGACGAAGAATGTTTATTTGTTTTGAATTTACCCAATGGCCCCGTTCAGTGACGTTATACACTAATGTAGCAATGCGTGTCGTGTGGAACGATTAAGCGCTTAAATGTGTCTTTTTGTTCTGTTATTCATGTACCCGAGGTGTTAACGATAGGGAGATATCTGACGCCAATCTAGAAAATGAAGACGGAACACTAATACTCTCAGAATTAATGAATAAATTATGGCCGCATTAAAATAATTATGCAGATTTTATGGCATGTGTGCATTATTCTGATAAGTTAGAAGGCTATTTCCGTCAGTAAACGCTGCGTTTTAGGACATGTCATCTATTATGTGTTGAGGTTTTAATATTATAATGTATTACATAGATAGCTTCTCAAACTACACATTCTATACCGGAACATTGACCCATGCATCTGTTAAGTACTACCAACCATTGAATATTCAACCGTACATTATAAATCAGTACAGGTTTCATGTCAAATGATGTCTAAAATGATAGATGCCAGTTGAAAACATAATTTTCTGACGACATTTTAAAGGGACAGTGCATAATTAGTATTCTTACATATACAAATTCTATTTAAAATATATGCTCAAATCAACGTTCATTATTGGAAACTAACACAGACATTGTCCCATATTTAAAGTTAGCTACTCTCGCTAGTTCCAAAACGTACCACATAATGTACAATTAGTTTGCTTTGCTAAATAACACTAAAATCGTGGTGAGATTTGCAAATCAACTGCATTTCAAGTGCATGCATCTTGGTAATTGCTATGTAATTCCTTGTCACATGAATAACTAGTCTACATGGCTTAACTAACTGCACAGTATCACCTACTAAATCACATGCTTGATTATTCCATAGACAGTAGTCTGATTTAGAAATGTTACCTGATAAATAAAATATAAGGTTAGTGTCTTTTGACATACGTTTATCAGGCATGGATAGAAAATGAGTAGGAATTCCGAGGCTGTCCGAGTAGTTATGACTCGGATATGCATATAGTGGGATCAGCGTGTAAGTGCACACACGAACGAACACGACAGGTTACTGTCGTGTTCGTTCGTGTGTGCACTTACGCGCTGACCCCAATGTACTGTGTCAATGCCAGGTACGACAATTTGTAATCAATCTGCATGTCTTCGGTCATTGCATACCAAATTACCTGATACAATTGCTCAATCTATTGGTTCATAGTAATCTGTTAGGCCAAGCGATAGCATCGCTATATAGTCAGAGCTCCAGATATGTCGTGTATCTAAAAGAGTAGTATAACCCCAGATTTCAAATTCAATGCGTATTTTACTTTCACAAATGTAATATTGATTATCTTTCTTATTAAATAGGGAACAGATGATACAAAATAAAACACATTTAAAGATTCACTTATTTGAGCTGCAAAAAGCAAACTGTTTGCTTTTTGCAGTTCAGCTAAGTATATTTTTAACTTTATTATTGTATTTTCACTACTCAATTTGAAAATCAATGTGTATGTTCACATTGCTCTCAGAGTATTTTGTACTCCAACTTTTGATAATCAATGCAAAGCTGCAAAAATAAGTGCGTAAATACGCCAATACGCACCTTATCTGGAACTCTGTGAATTATCTGTTTTATAAATTGTCGCAGAACATACCAGGTATACATCGCTTGAAAATCAGTTGGATCGACAGGAATTTGATAGAAAGATGTCCGGAGATCGGATAATAAGATAACATCATGTAACCAAATACTTGGTGTGGATTATGAAATATCTTTACGATCGGTAGTTTGGTTATTTGCACAATAACGAGGAAACGCAAGTCTAAACAGTGTTGCACGCGATGGTTTGTACTTTACAGAGAGTAACATTAAACTATCTATTTATGGAAACATACGTGTCCATATATTTCAATGCGCGTGAGCTATTCCCAAATAGGAGCTAAATATAGACGGTGCACCGAAATATAAAATACAGTGACATTTATGGTCCCATAAATATATTCGAAAATGCATAGAGAACATTCATTTCTTTATATACTAGAAGGGCTTGGTCAGTAGTTGGTGTCGTTTATGTATCGTTTGTCACGCATTACCAAGGTGTATGATCACGCGGTACTACCGTATTCTGTTATAGTGTCCTTATTACGTAACGGATTTTGATGAAATATGGCGCATCAAACGCGTCTTGTTAAGCTGCATTTTGTGGTCTTTGTATTTTCGCCGAAACTTCTGTCGTTTTTGCGAAGAATCGATTTCCGTGTCTCCGACACGGAAATCGATTCTTCGCAAAAACGACATAAGATTGTGCCAAACTCCATAGACCACCAAATGTAGCTCATTAAGACGCGGTTGCTGCGGTATATTTCATGAACATCAAATAATACTTACTTTGGAGTGGGCGACGTTGTTGTTGTTGTAACCACGTGATCATGCACCTTGCTTACGGAACTCCCGTTACTTGATTACTACATCGAGGTTCATATTATATACTAATGCATGTATGAGGTATTCTGATGGCTCTCTATTGATGGCCTACATTGCATCTAGTCGCTGTTTGCTTTGTGACCCATTGTTCTCCTTTATGTATTATGCATATTATATTTCATATTTAACTTTCTTTTATCTGTATTTCCTGCTTCAATATTTACATTTGAAGCGGTCGATCCTGACTGTCGGCCCGTGCTTTGATGATGGCTTTTCTATGGGTCAACAGGTACATTAACAGGCTACATGCGGCGACAAATGTACAGGGAATTAATGGGCCGAGGTACAGTGAAAGCTCTCTAAACAGGTTAGAGAGGTTTCACTGCAAATCAGACATTTGATCGTTCTGAGAGATAGTTGTGTGCTATGCGGTCGTGAACAGACATTATCAATCGAGATAAATGACCGAGAAACTCATATGATCACAGGTGTGTTCTTGGTGTCCGGTTTAGAGAGGTTCCACTGTATCTACAACTGCTGACATAAAACTACACTGTATGAACTGCGAATGATAATGGAAGTAGAAAGCATTAGGCAAATTATTGTACACGAAGTAACTCTTCCACAATTAGTGTATACTAAAGGTGTACACTATTAACTAGGACGCTGGAAATATAATGAGCATATCACAAAACACAAACATAGCCACTCTACTCTTACTAGTCCGACAACGATAGTCGTTTCACTAAAGTTTTTACGACTAAAATGTTCGTAAGTGCAAAATTATGATAGTCTGTAAATATCACATTAACAATGTTTTCTTGTAAAAAAGTATTGGATTTACATTTATTGAGCATAGGCTGCATATGCAGCCTATGCTCAATAATTGTAAATCCATCAATTGAAATTTCCAGACGATCCTAAATGTGCACTTACGAACATTTTAGTCGTACGAAGTTTAGTTGAAACGGGCTCCTGGTGTCTATATACAGTGTGTGTTCATTCTTTACTTTCATATTTGCTATACATGTACATTGTATTATAATATGATGGAGTAGAATCAAATGTATTGCATTACATGTGTATACCTGTGAACGTCATGTTGCATTGTACGTATGAACAAGTATTGTATGTTTGTTCACGAGACGGTTTTCTCAGTGCAATACACGATTGTTCTTCTTCATAATTGGTTTGGGTATCAACACGGTGAGCTATATGGACATGTTTTATCCGGTATAGAGCCCGAGTCAATAATACATAGTACCATGATGCGGAAAGCGAATCTGCCACAGCTGTATATCCGACATTTATACTTTGTTCATCCCTTAATATGCCGGAAATGAAAATTATCGTCTGCTGTTGTTTCATATTTTGTATTTTTTTCTCAATTAAAACACATGGTCTGGCAGCACTTTAGAATCATTTCCATTGGAAATGATTCTAAAGTGCTGCCAAACAATGTGTTCGTTGATAAAACATTAGAAATGAACAGCAGACGACACAATAGAAATCAGCATTTTATGGGTTAATAGCTGCATGTAGTAATGTATCAGCAACATCCTCAGCCGACACAATAGAGCGTCACACATGGTGCCTGATATCGGGTTGTGTCTGCGCATTATAGGTTCCTATACAACGTTGCATGAAGCATATCATTATACAACCGGTTTATTAAATTATTAATAATATGCCGTGAACACTGTTATGATAGATGGTCGGCTTACAGCACAATGTGGACTGCTGTAAAGACATAGTATTGAACATTAATTTCGCTGATGTTTCATTGGTCGAACGGTATCACATGACGTTACCGAATCATTGTAATGACGAAACGTAAACAAATCAGCGTTCTTTCCCGTCGTCCTAATGTTGAATACTGTAATACCACTGTAACAGTTCCTATTATGTTTTGCCTTGGTATTGAATCCTTTTGTCTCATGACAATTATATTCTGTATATGTACCCTTGTATTTTAAACAGGGCACACACTTGCTGGTTCGTCACAAGGTCAACTTCTTCCAGAAGAGATACATGTCCTTCCATTTCCTCTCCAAATAGTTTATGGCTTAAATAATCACTGATTCAATCAACAAAGCATGCATTTTTGGAATTAATTGTGTTACGAATGGCGTGCGTGAGAGACATTTGTCATACTGTGGTTAGTTGACTTGTACCAGCTACAAGAAAGAACATAGAATGTAGAAACAGGCACAGCTGACTTCCGACAAGTAATGATCTAGAAACATGAATGCGTGCTTTTGAGCTCTAAGCCAGCGTTTGTACAAACTTACAACATACACTTTATCCAACTATATAATGTTCCACACTCGTGTGTGTCTGTGACTGGAGTAATGGGGCTTGTAGGTTTTGCCACCAGTGTAGATTCCACAGGATCTGCACTGTTCGCCATTCCATCGAATGAAACACCATGTATGTCTTTTTCTAGCACGCAATATAGATCGTTATCCGGCTACAATATGTACTATTTTATCAGGAGCTACACTGAAACAAATCCTATAAGCCCGATTTTTCAAGTCGCAGCCACATAATATATGTTAACCAAAACGGTAACTTTTAAGGTAACTCTGAAGGTGATAAAATAAATAAATACGGGTTCCACATGCCACACGTTGTTAAACAGTATCAATCTTGTGAGAAAAGAATGTTATTTCTTCTAACGCGTCATCCGTGAATGACACAGTAGCGCATCAAACAAGACGACATACAAATGGAAAACTCACGCTATCTTACAAGAATACGCTACCATTATGTAAACAAGTCGTTACGCTATTGTAGCTAATGATACCAATCCCTCACCGTCCTTTCTAAAAAAAATTGACAAGGCTACACATTGTATCTACAGATACGCGAGATGTCCAACATGAAATCATAACCGAACACATTCGATGACAACGTT
Source organism: Conchocele bisecta (assembly GCA_029237695.1). Classification (NCBI taxonomy): domain Eukaryota; kingdom Metazoa; phylum Mollusca; class Bivalvia; order Lucinida; family Thyasiridae; genus Conchocele; species Conchocele bisecta. The sequence goes on along the minus strand of CM055274.1, from coordinate 73,496,147 downwards.
AGAGCGCTGAAGCAAACTGTTGCTGGCTTTCATACCACTAAAAGTACACAAGGAGGCTGGGAAGGTCATTAAGTTTTACATAGTACGCTCTGTAATTAACAATCTACCGATGTCAACACGGTCAACAATATTGGACTCAGAAATCACCAAATTAACAAGCCTTTTTCTGTACCACAAGTGAATTATGACGCCGGTAAAACGAATTAAAACAACACAAAAACTCATTTTACGGTATCAAATTCGATCACTGGGGCAATATAGTAGTTATTAAAACTCCGGCATATTCAGTGCGTGACGTTAGTGTTTACTGTCATTAAGTGAATTTAGCATTCATGTCACTGATAGCAGTCACAGGTGCGACAACTATGAAAATAATATCAATCGGTGACACAGGACAACCAACACAAGACTATGATCCTATGAACGTGTAGTCTATATAGCAATCCACGCATAACAATTAAAAAGTCGTTTATTGTATTATATTGTATACTATGTAAGTTTTTCGCTTAGAACCAGATTCAACATATGCTGCTGTTATCTTATCGATTATCGTTGTATGATTTTGTATATGATGTTCTTCCAATCCTATTCACTTAATTGCTGGCATATTCAAACTAATATAATTCCAAAACAAACATATTTACACAATTCCCTAACATTTGATTGGTCCGTAGCAAGTCTCTGTCCAAAATTTATATCCCAGTAAACTCCCATGCCGAACTACTTTCCGTAACCGTCAGGTGCAGTTAAAATAATTCTTAAGAAAACGAAAAATGAACACATTTTCTTGTTGAATTTATTTCAGATGCTGCAATTATAAGGAATGAATGGCCTTTTTGTGGAATTTATCGGGGTATAAACTTGGAAAAGTCGCGGGAATACTGGACGAAGGCCGGAAGGCCTCGTCCAGTATTACCGCGACTTTTCCAAATTAAAAAAAAGGCCATTCATTCCTTATAATTCCAGCATTTGAAATAAATTCATCAAGAAAATGTGTTTATTTTCCGTTTTCTTAAGAATTATTTTAACTGCGCCTCCCGGTTACGGAAAGTAGTTCGGCGTGGGAGTTTACTGGGATATAAATTTTGGACAAAGACTTGCTACGGGCCAATCAAATGTTAGGGAATTGTGTAAATATTTTTGTGCTGGAATTATTTGACATTATGTGTATTTTAACCGACATGATACCGACATATAAATACGGGAATAACTACCGACATGATACGTTCATAAATAAGGGAATAACTACTGCATTCCTGATTTCCTTGTCAGTTGTATAATTATGCAAATGGAACGACAGAAGTTGAACCTGATACTGAGCCGGGTAAGTTAATAAACCTACTATTGGGGTTGCAGATTGTTGTGGGAATTTTTTACATTAATTACATGAGACTCGTCACGGGAAAAAGGAATCCAAATCAGCTGTCACCTTCATTCAATCGGTTTAGCGTTCGGATTATTTGACAGAAGTATTAGGTACGAGTATCTGAGCTTGAATAAAGAGATTATCAAGCAGGTGTCTTTTGACCTCCAGTGTATCAGTCACGGCTAGGAAATCGTAGGAATTCCTCGGCTGGCCGAGGAATTCCTACCGTTTCCGAACCAAGTCGTTTTAACCTAATAAACAAAACCTATCCGAGGAATTCCTACCGTTTCCGAGCCAAGCCGTTTTAACCTCATATACAAAACCTATCATTATTATATTTATCATTAACGTTTTGTTTTCTGGTAACAAATTAGCATGAATGTTGCTCTTGTTCAAAGAAACTGGTACTTGTGTGCGTTGCGTCATCACACGGATGTCATTCCGGCAATGTCATTCGACCAATGAAACATCAGCGAAATTATTTTTCAAATTCGTATCGATCGTGATGCGTTGTATGAGCGACAATGCCGCATGCAGAAATTTCGTATAAGTCTGTGTGTACTCGATCAATGCACAGTTATGTATCTGATAAAAAGTGCTAACAGTCTAGACAATGGTAGAACCAAACGTGAAACGACGCATATTGTGTGTGGATTGCTCGACCAATTTATATACCTTGTGATTTGGGACAGGCGGACATAAAAGGAAATCCAACACTCATAATGGGAACTTATCATCAATTCTCGTGACACATAAAAGTAATGACAATAATTCGAACCAAATCCTTCTTAGCTACTCGAAACGATAATTATTATCGTTTCAAACATATTAGAATGATTTCGTTTACATTTCCCCCATTGATACTGACAGGCACGAGAATTAGGCATTAATCGCCATCAACGTGACGCTGAATTAATTATGCAGTGAAGTAAACACATTATTCAATTTGATTTTCAATTTACGTGTGTTACTACCACTTAGCTGTACGGTTGTACTGCGAGGTAAACGCTCTCTTTGGTGCGTGAAACTCAAGCAGAACAATAAAAGGAGCCCAGGTTCAAAACCTGACCTTCATTTCTCTCTGGCTGCTCGGCTGCACAAGAAATGCATATTTATCCCGTCAACACAGTGCGTATGTGCCGTGAAACACGGTGCCGTGAAACATTTTTGATATCCAGCCAATACTATTTTTGCATTTTACAGCTATTTGTAGGTGTTGACGGGATAAATAGAATAGTAAGTTAGTGCCGTGAATGGGAAAAAATATCTGGCGCGGCACGGAAACGGGATGTGCTCGGCAGAGCCTCGCCCATCCCGTTTCCTGAGCCTTGCCAGATATGTTTTCCCATTCACGGCACTAACCTACTATTCTCTATATTTCGCGGAGAAGTATTGGTCGTATTCAAGTGTCCGTTATTTTATGGTACAGGAGAACCTCTCTAAACCTGACAGCCAGGCCACCATATTTTGCTTAATTTAGATGTGTTTCACTGTAATTTATTTAATTGTCGCGTGTGTAAAATATTGTAACTGCCAAAACATGTGCATAGAGTGCTTACTTACAGTGGGAACTCTCTGAACCGGACACCATGGGACTTCCCAGGGTGTCCGGATTAGTGAGGCTCCACTGTATATGCATGTGAAGCACGATGCTACATTCCCGTTCTAATTCAGCATTTGTTCGTTTTTTTATGGCATATACATGTACATTTAACGTATGGGATATAGCATGAGCTAAACTTTGAAAGTTGAATAAAGAGCTTACGTAATCATACATAATAAATGTATTGTGGCGGTGCATTGAAGTCACGTTTGAAGCCTTCTCCACAATGTTTTTTTGTCTTTTACGTTTGATGCAACAGAATCAGTGGTACTCGCTGTATCATTAACGATACACACCATTAAAGGGTGTATGATGTCAACATGCATGTTTGTGTCGTCTCTCCTCACCTCTGGGGCGTAAGCATGTTGAAATGGCAATAGGCGAAATGTCAAACATGGTCATAAACTTGTAGACGCCGTCTCCGTTACAGATGACGCTATAATGGTTGAAACTGGCACGTAAACACATGTTGTACATGTGACACGATGACGCTCCGTATCTAGGTCATGCGTCTTTGCGTATGACACATACAAATGTATGCGGTATTATATGTGGCTGCGACTGAAGATACGGGGGTTATGGGATTTGTGACCAATATCTCTCCCAATCAAATAGCACACTCATGTAGCCTGATGTCGGTCTGTATACAGTAGAACCTCTCTATACCGAACATCAATACAACATATGTGATCCTATTTTGATGGGTTTCTTGGCCATTTATCTCAGATGTTAATGTATGTTCATGATTGAAAAGCACGCAAATACGTATTAGATATTAGATGCCTGATGCACAGTGAAATATCTCTAAACCGCACACCCAGGGGACCTCCCAGGATGTCCGGTTTAGAGAGGTTTCACTGTAATTACTTTGTTGGAAGCCTGACGGGTGTTTTATTGATGGAATGGTGAACATCATATGCTGATCAGACTGTGTGGATGCACAGGCTGCTCTCGATCTACACTGGTCGCAAAACCCACAAACCCCATAACGCCAGTCACAGTCACATGTTAGTGCGCAATCAATACAAGTACGCAAGTGAGCATTTGGAGTTGTATACCATGGGTTAATATACATATATTAATTATGATAGATAATGTCACATGGAATGCATGCCAATCAGTCCTGAAACATTAGTGTAGTATGTGTACGGTGCATTCATTCATAGGTTATAGCATATGTATGTGTCAAATGTATCGTTGCAGTCTATTTGTAGTAGAAAGTTGACAAATGCATTCGATCAAACAGTCGGTTATGTTCTGCACGCCGTGCAAGGAATATTAACCCATTTAAAGACGGGATATAATGAAGTAGTACGAAACTTTTATCAGATAAAAAAATCCCTATTTTCTTTATTTCATCTCGAAAGTATATGTTGTTACCACTCGTTTGAACCGTCTCGACGAGACGGTTCAAATGAGTGGTAACAACATATATATGCACCTTCATTGAGAAGTAAACAAAATAATGAGCGTTTTCTTTTTACAAATATTATCGTATCCTTAGATTGAAATGGGTTAATATAGTATGCGAATATGAAACCTTTTTATTTCAGCAATTCCAATCCGTTGACTGCAACCCATTGCATAGAGAGCAGAAAGTGTCCAGCTAGGTTCTGCATTCTGCATATGTCTCTATTTCAATACAGCGCATGACTACTGTCTGTTTCACGAAAGTTGCCCAAATTTTACGGCTATATAAACAATTCAAAAACAAGATTTCTTTTGATAATATTAAATGAAAGGAAAAATTAAGAATGAGCCTTCTTTTTATTTCGTGAAATTTGGTCAAATATTGATTTTATTGCGAAAACAAAATTTCCCCATATTAAATCCCCATAGACATCTTCACGGAGTGAAGATGTCTATGGGGATTTAACATGGGGAATTTTTTTAGAATTTCAGAAATACTGGACCGATTTTTTAAATTTAACTTTTGTTTTCTTAGTTATCTAGCTAGGTTTCGGAGTCAATTTCCAAAAAAAAAAGTTTTTTTACTCCTCCCACAAGTTCTCTACCTCTTTTTCCAGATGTTAAATTCCCATAGAGAAATCAATTTTTCGTAATAAAATCAATATTTGACCAAATTTCACGAAATAAAAAGAAGGCTCATTCTTAAATTTTCCTCTAATTTAATATTATCGAAAAAAATATTGTTTTTGAATTGTTTATATGGCCGTAAAATTTGGGCAGCTTTCGTGAAACAGACTATAGTTTGGTGTTTCGCATGGTAGTCTAGGCAACTGTGAAGGTTCTAACAATGAAATGTATAATCTCCAAGGAGCGTTACCATTTTTTCTTATTTCGTGTTATCAAACATTGAATTAATCGTTGATTAAATGTAGATGGTTAGAAACTGAAATGTTTTCATACCCATATTCCGAGAGTTAGCTAAGCAAATTGAAGAGACACTTGTCACAGACGTGTGAAAACTCCACAAAAGGTTATAAAATGACTGTCAAGTGTCAAACACCGACGGTTCAACTGGAGAATTAAGGTTAACAACAACATAATTTCACTACTATACCGGAACATTCAACAGATTCATTCATTCACCCAATCTTTCGAATTACGCCGTAGTATCAGTCGGCGTGACAATAAATATATTAACGGTTTTTGCAAACTGTTTTATTACGTGGGAAGGTCAGAGAATCGTTGATATAAATAACATGACCTGATTTTCACTTAACCTGATATGTATTATTTTATATCACGTCCCAATATTCTACAATTGTGTTATTGTCACGGCATACTCTAGTAGCCACGTACTCAAGTATCCGTGAGTTGCTGTGCCAAATTTCACGATTTCAAATGGCACGATTTTACGGTATATTAGAATTGAACTTAACCTGTTCACCCCAACGTAGCTGGAATGGATACTCTTATGTTATTGTTCAGACTGTTCCATTTATGAGAAAGGAGTATTGTTTCTATATATAAGAAAACATTTACGCCATAAATGGTGCAGATCGTTACGAGCCGGCTCATCTGGATATACACTGTTTACAAACATATGATAAGGTATGTAGTGGTGAAAGGGTTATGTGTCTAAACATCACAATGCGATCGCAAGGTATTCTTATGTCCACCGTTGAATAACAGTGTGAACCCAAACTACCAGACCGGAATATTAAAAGTAAAGCAGATACTGATCGAACACGCAACACTGTTATCAATGTTAGCAACAACTGCGCCACATTTCTCATGTCTTAAGCCACCAAAAGAAGGCATTGTATTACCTACCCAAATTTCCATATAAATTCAAATGACTGTATCGAATTACAATACAACTGTTTCGTTTCATTCTAATATATGCCGCTTATTGGGGTAAACTTTTATACTTTTATTACTACAAATAAGCGGGTAACCTTCAAATAAAGGATAAGTGGATACTTTAGGTCAAGTCGGATCATCTAATAATACATTGAGACATTTCAGTTGATTGCACATAAAGGTCATCCTAACAGTCGGTAATATTAAGACGTATACATAAATTACAAACACAGCAAATCATGTAATTGCTGGGCATGCACTTTGCAAAGGGACCAACGAATGATAAAGGTTGGTACCTTGTGTCATTTGCGATCAGCTTGGGCCCTGATCAGCCTGTACATGCGCGCAGTCTGCTCAGGGTCGACGCTATTTCGCCATTCAGTCACAGAAGTATGCTAACTGTCACAAACTCGATTAAATTCAAATGGGAATGTACATAGCGACCAAACTACAGTGAACCCTCTCTAAACCGGACACCCTGGGAGGTCCCCAGGGTGTCCGGTTTAGATATGTTCCACTGTAAATCAGGCATATAACCATTCTGGGATATACTTATATATTTTGCAATCATGAACATGCATTACTATCTGAGATGCGTCACCAAGAAACTTCTCAAAATGAGATATATTATCTCGGTGTCCTGTTTAGAGAGGTCCCATTGTATTAGCTATCCAGTCAGTAGGAAAACGTACCGTCAGTGAAGGGAAAAAAACATGATTCAATGGGTTGAGTCTGCAGAATGGTTGGGATCTTCATTACCCAAAAAGAGGCCCGACTTGTTCGACATTGCTCCATATTATGTTAATATCTTGTATACAAATATGCACTGAATACAGGCCATTTGATTAAACTGATTTTCGTGCGTGGTTGCCTTTTATGATTGCATGTATTCGTTGACCGTTTGATTGATTGGATTGGTTCTGATTGATTGGATTAATTGGCTGACGAATTCAGGGACTGGGTCGGTTTTGTTACTTTGTTGAATTCGATTGATTAGAGCTATAGTCAATTACGTTTGAATTGGAAAATTCCTACACAAACGACGACCAGCAGCTACCTAAAAGGACGGAGCGTTCTGAAGACAAATGCGAAGTATTAGCTAAAGAGAAGGAGCGTCTGGAAGACATAAGGTCACCACAAGGCCATCGCGTAAATATACCCAGAGTCGACACATGTGCGGAATGATCCGGTATACATCCATCAAATGTTGTCAAAGCTATAAAATGAATGACACACATTATAAACATTCAAAATAGCTCGCAGCAGTTTTGTTATCGTATGGCGTTCCGCTATATACTATAAAGCTTTTCAACCATACATGATGCATATCCAATGTTTTCAAACACTGTAGATCCAGATGAGACTGCTACGAGCCTCTCATCGGGATCTGCAGTGTTTGTCATTAGTTTCAATATTTTCTCCATTCCATAGTTGCCCGTTGAGTGATGTCCCTTGGGTGTATCAGTCTGCTCAGTTGTCTAATTTGACAAACAAGCATTACTTTCAAAGTTGATTAAAATTCAACAGCAAGTTCAGTATTATGTTCGTTAACTTCGTTAACCTTCGGCATCATTTAAGGAATCGTTAGCCCTGAACTGTGATGGGAGAAATGTTTTTTATTGTGTGGTCAGTCGACATGTAGCCCCTAACATGTGTATGTTTCAATGACAAACAGTGTTAATGTTGTTCTGACTCTGCAGAGACACAGGCTGGTTTGGATCTGCACTGGTCACAAAGGTATTAAGTCAGATTTCTCAAGTCACAATAAAAAATAAGTCATAGTATACGTTGTTAGGCACGTTTTCTCATAGGCGTGCTCCAAACCGCCCACCAGAGGCTACTCTGACTATATGTACATGTATATTAATATGTCGCTGACTTCCTGTCAAAATTATTAATAATGTGTGTATTCCAAACATTCATACTGTCAACAAATACACAATTATAAATAGCTAAGCAACGTATGCGGTCAGTAATATTCATAAATAGAAAGAGATGTGCAAAATTAATGTGGCCTAAAACTACCGTGAACATTTAGTTTAGAAGAGTTTCACTGTATAGAAACATACATTGTGTATGTACAACAAAGTCAATGCAATTTACATTTAGATGCAATCTTTACCATTGCCATCTCAATTTGCATATCGATACAATCAAGCAAGGGCGACTGTTTGTTTCCGTAAGTTATAACTGAAATAAAAGCTTAGTGCAGTCTAGTAGGATCGATTTCAATAGCGTGCACCGATAGCTCTAACGGAAATTTAATGTATATACAGCTCCCTGTATCTTACAATGCCTGTACAAATGCACGTACATGCATACACACGTAACCTATGTGCCAACGCTGGTACATACACATATTAATTGATACCACAACGAGTCGTTACTGCTTTGTTTCGATTAGAAAACTCTACGAGCCTCGTTCCGGGCACAAACTACACTCTCTCGGGAAATGAGGAATACATTCTATGCATTGTATCTTTTACAATATACAATGCATATGATTTATCGATGTATATACATATTGCGCAAACACAACTAAAGATACAATTAATAAACTAATGTACAACAATTAATTAGATGTAAAGTACATTGAATAATCGGATGCATGCCGTTTTGGAAACACAAGGTATTTCGATAAATGGGACAACTCCATTCAGAATATGCATGATATATCTGGAATTACCAATAAAACACAATGTTCACGTATACTTGTATATTTTGTGTTGGAAACCTTATAACGGTGGCTTGATTCAGGTTCAAGAATAATATTGCTGCGTAATGTCGCTATTGTTAGGTATAACTTGATACGGCCAAATTCGCATAATCCCATCTAGTATCAGGTTTGTTTAACCCTTAACATACTGAGAATACGCCATTTTGTTTCTGGAAAATCTTAAATGTTTTATTTATAGTGAATAGACGTATATGTCTGGACCACCTTTAGAACCGCCTCGTCGAGCTGGTTCATATGAGTGGTCAAAACACATACTTTCATTGAGAAATAACACACATGTTTTAAGGGTTTCATAGACGTAAAGGTGTATTCCGAATGCAATGGGTTTGTAAAGAACCATAAAGTACACTGCCTCGTATAATAAAGTTTATATCTGATATGTCGGATATATTCTCTTCGCGTGAGTAAGCTCGGTTGTAGATATTGCCAAATGGATATTCGATATATTGATAAACAGGTCAGGTTTTTTAAGTATTAATTTTCAAACTGCTTTTTAGACAAACCAAACAAGAGAAGAAATAGTAAAGCAGCATGACACTTGAATGCATGACTGTGAACTTGCCGGGTGAAAATGATTGTATTGCAAGTAAAACAGAAATGAAAGGAAATGCCAAGTAAAATGAGATAATGATTCAAAGATATATCGATAGAACATCATGCTAGTGTTTGCTGTATTTCTGAGCAAGCTCAGCCTTTTCAACACCGCATCCATGTTATGCCGACGCCTACAAACAATGTAATATGTAACTCCAGATCAGCAGCTCATACCGACCCGTCTTACCAGGACCTACAGTGCTAAGAAGTGTGTGTGTTTATATCCCAGATAAATGCAACAAAACCATTCATTCCTTATAATTCCAGCATTTGAAATAAATTCATCAAGAAAATGTGTTTATTTTCCGTTTTCTTAAAAATTATTTTAACTGCGCCTGACGGTTACGGAAAGGAGTTCGGCGTGGGAGTTTACTGGGATATAAATGTTGGACAGAGACTTGCTACGGGCCAATCAAATGTTAGGGAATTGTGTAAATATTGTTGTGCTGGAATTATATACATATATATTCATATACCATAGTGCATGTGATAGTATCTGGTATACTAGTATTCAAATTGTAGTAAATCGTATTCATACGCATGTAATTTGTATATAATCAGAGTGATGAAACCTGCAATAATATATGCCCTATATGCACGAAACTAGTCGCATTATATTACGTTAGAAGAGCAAACACACCACAAATGCAATACTTGGGCTCAGGTCAAACAATAAAGTCCTCCCACTGACGGAGGCAGCGTCGTCAATGTAAATGAAAAGCCCATTCGCGCAATTCAGACCTCTGGAGGGAGAGTTATTGAAATCTTGTTCTCACTTTAAATGACAAGTGCGAAATTGTAACACGACATGTTTACACACACCAGTATCTATTGTCTGGTCATAGCAATTGACAGTGCTGACACATACACTTCTTAAGGTACTAAATGCACAGCAGTATTATCCAAACACAGACCTGCCATATATTTAGAGCAATGAAGTTCATTGGAGACAGTGTTCACGTACGATGTTTATATAGGAGAAAATAGAAACAGCATGACATAGTGCGTGTAATTGGAGTTCATTGCATAAACATGATAAACACATTTCTTTCACAGTGTCGTAACTCAGTGTCATAAATGTTTACATTAGACTAGTGAAATCAATATGCAAATGAAATCGCTACAGAAAAAACGTTACGGGAGATCAGTAAAACTTCAATGTATGATGTTCTTGTACAATAAATATATAGAGGATATTCATATTTTTGCAACGAATATGACATATATGTTCATCGAGTGGTGTGGAATGTCCATATTTCACGAGTGCCGTTGGGCACGAGTGAAATATGGACATTTTACACCACGAGAAGAACATATATGTCATATTCGTTGCAAAAATATGAATATTCTATTTAGTATATACCGCTCCATGGAAATTAGCAGTTTTTTAGACTGTATACGGTAATGAATGTGTATTTGCAGCTTATTTGCAGTCCGGCACTGCAGGTGCGCGTTATGAATATAGATAGCGGAAGTAGTCGTATTTTCACCGGAAGATGTTTATTTCATCGATGAGAACATATGACTTTTATTTACATCGTATAACTATGTATTTCATAGGTAGGTATATAATAAAATATAACATTTACGTTGTCTGAATATGATATATATTAACTCGTTTACTGAAAACCGGTTAAGTAATGATCTGATTGATCCATCACCCATGTAAGATCATATATTAAAATGACAACTGCCAGTTGCTCCTGACAACAGTATACTGTCAGTAACTTATACATATGCACATGACATGTTAACTCTTTCAAGCATACATACCATAAATCCAACATTTTCAAATGGCCTACTGTAGATCCAAATGGAGCGGCTCGAAAATGAGCCACCTTATATCATTATGCAGTGTTGGCTATTATACAATTTATTTAAAATGTTGGTACAATATTTGTGTATTAGTACGAAATAGCCAAATATTAACATTGAACACACCATGATAATTCCAGCACAAAAATATTTACACAATTCCCTAACATTTGATTGGCCAAAGGCAAGTCTCTGTCCAAAATTTATATCCCAGTAAACTCCCACGCCGAACTACTTTCCGTAACCGTGAGGCGCGGTTAAACTAATTCTTAAGAAAACGGAAAATAAACACATTTTCTTGATGAATTTATTTCAAATGCTGGAATTATAAGGAATTAATGGCCTTTTTGTGGAATTTATCGGGATATAAACTTGGAAAAGTCACGGGAATACTGGACGAGGCCTTCGTCCAGTATTCCCGCGACTTTTCCAAGTTTATACCCCGATAAATTCCACAAAAAGCCCATTCATTCCTATATTATATATTTAGGGGTGAAAAGGTTACTGTATAAAAACCAAAATAATATTGCACGAGACAGTGTTGCACCAGCAATACGATACGACATGATACATCATATTCCTATCCTGTTGAAAATGTTTCCACGTGAAACGCATATACACTTACATTTATACAAATATATATATATATATATATATATATATATATATATATATATGATATATATCTTGACTGACATTGTATATATTCGCAGGCATACGTGACATAAAGATACGGCCATGTAAAACAATACGTCCATCGCGTCGTAAAATTAAGCGCCCACGTGAGCCAAAACATCACGTGTGACGATGAAGCATGCAAACATCCCGCGGCGAAATGTGACCGCGATAAATATTTAGTGTATTCGGTGAATTTGGCAATCATGAAAACAGATGACTCTCATGACACGCGGTGGGTGACAAATCAGCGCCCTCCATCGTTCAAGCTTCATCAGTTATCATACCAGAAACCCCACACACCGCACGGGAATGTGTATATTCAGCCAACGGGATGCAGATAAGAAACATATGCTAACTTATATGCAGCGCTCCAGATAAGCTGCTTATTTGCGTAAATACCCAATTCAAATTGCCAAAAAAACAAACAATTGAAATCAGAAGTAGTGAGTATCAAAAAGCAATGAAAAACGTGTGGTATCTTTATCATGCTACATAAAACAATAAACAGACCACAAATATAGCATATTTTCTTATTTTTCCATAAAAACACATCTTGGTATTTCATTAGAATTGTCTCCAGAGAGACAATTCTAATGAAATACCAAGATATATTTTCATTTAGAAGCAAACTATTCAATAAGTGCGGTCTGCTGATGTGTAAACAGTAGTGTGATTCTATTTTACACAATTAAAATTTTGAAATACCCAATTGCTTCAGAAATGATGGAGTGATAATACTCAATGACTAATTCCTTATCTGGAGCCCTGTACATGTATATGAGTATTGTTATAGGAAAAATATCTGGCAAGGCTCAGGAAACGGGATGGGCGAGGCTCTCCCGAGCACATCCCGTTTCCGTGCCGCGCCAGATATTTTTTCCCATTCACGGCAATAACCTACTATTCTATTTATCCCGTCAACACCTACAAATGGCTGTATAATGCAAAAATAGTGTTGACTGGATATCAAAAATGTTTCACGGCACCGTGTTTCACGGCATATACGTACTGTGTTGACGGGATAAATTGCAAAGTTAGGTTGAAGATGACACAACACGTTACACAAATATATAGAGAGTGCATTTTACATACTACCGTACCAGTAGATATGCCCCCCCCCCCCCCCGTGTATCCGAAACCCATAAGCAGGGGGCCGTTTCACTAAACCTCGTACGACTAAAATGTTCGTAAGTGCAAAATTATGATAGTCTGTAAATTTCACATTAACATTGTTTTCTTGTAAATAATTATTGGATTTACATTTATTGAGCATAGGCTGCATATGCAGCCTATGCTCAATAAATGTAAATCCATAAATTGAAATTTACAGACGATCTTAAATTTGCATTTACGAACACTTTAGTCGTAAGAAGTTTAGTGAAACGGGCCCCAGGACCGTAATATGAACCCAACGGAAGAACATGAATACTTTACGCGATGTCATATTGTTCAACATAGTCATACTTGAACATTAGATGTCATTTCGAAATTCTTACAAATGAACGGATACGCTTGAACTTGATTGCAATATAATTTTTCAGTCTCGTTTTCTTCAATATTTATAAAGATGTGATCTTGAAAAACGGCGTCACATTTTATAATTAATCACAAGAATTTGATGAATGAGCGGAGTACATATGAAAACGAAATTCAGTGTGACATAAATGCGCAACTATGCATGCCGTTTACTGCACACATACTTAATTACATTGCATTATGGACCTAACAGACATATATGAAGCCCCGGCGAGGCAGTTATAGTAACTATTGTGTTCAATCATCGATGACTTTGACCAGTTATTGTTAAAAAAGTGATGCATATATGGTGGCTCAACCATACCATAAATTTATTTAAGATTAGTAATATTCCGTTAATATTGAATTAAGCAGTATGAAATAGGGTAATAACTACATGTATTTACATATGGTTTGAGCTCGTCCTCAACAGATTCACGCGTTTTCGTAAAGCAACAGAGTACCTAATACGCAATTCAGACTAGTGATCCCAAATTCAATATACATGTACCCTCATAATTTCACGAATCAGCACTAAAATTACAATGACATTCTTTCAACACGGACTTACAGTTTTCTGATCCGGTGTCAGCCACACTAACACCATGTCAGAAGTTTACTGGTAAGCAGTAATATATATATTGAAACATTTAAGTTTGAAAGTCCATTTTAAACAATTATTTCAAAAACCCTGACCGTCGCGTGCTGTTTAACCCTTTCAACACCACATACCTCTATAGATACAATGTTTGCAAACAGTGCAGATCCAGATGAGCCGGCTCGTAACGAGCCGTCTCATCAGGATCTCCACTGTTTGTTAATAATTTTAAACGTCGTACAGATTACCCTTTTAGAAGAATGGGATAATTTGAATGAACAAAAGTAATGAAATAGCGTGAAACATTGGCATGGAACATCCTATTAAGTTACTTGGTGTTGAAAGGGTTAACTATCACCATATTGGTATGTATCACTACTTAACCCTTTCAACACCAAGTAACTTAATAGGATGTTCCATGCCAATGTTTCACGCTATTTCATTAATTTTGTTCATTCAAATTATCCCATTCTTCTAAAAGGGTAATCTGTACGACGTTTAACATTATTAACACAACAGTGGAGATCCTGATGAGACGGCTCGTTACGAGCCGGCTCATCTGCATCTGCACTGTTTGCAAACATTGTCTCTATAGAGGTCTGTGGTGTTGAAAGGGTTAATAGCTGCGAGAATGGACCTTGGGGTGTTTGCGACCAAATGTAGCCCACTATCGGATTGTTCGAAATGGTACCGTGTACATACGTTGTGTTCTATCCACCTCTCAAGTATGTCTCATGTACCTACTGTCAGTAAAAACAATAGTTTATCACTTTACTGAATGAATTTCACAAGAAGACAAATACCTACAAGTGTTACAAATGTCGTATTGTACCTTGTCGCAACCTGGAGACCATACGAAGTCGGGAGAGAGGGTGCGAATCGATATGAAATTATCCACGTTCTGACGAAAGAATTTCCAGATTGGTGTCAGAAGTGATTACATGGCTAATCCAATATGTTGCAGCGATAAATGCTACCCGACACGCAATGTTGGCCGTGACCAGTGTATCGGTAATGTTGATACAAAGGAACATCTCTAAATTGGACACCGTGTGAAGAACCAATAGTGTCTAGCTAACACTTTCAACCCTGCATACCACAAAGCAAATATTTGCAACCACTTTATAATCCGATGAGCCGGCTTGAAACAAGCCATCCAATCAGGATATTCAGTCATATAATTGCAACAAAAACTGGAAGCATGATGTCATGTCCTCGCGTTGATATTCCATGAAATGGCGAGACAATTTTCCTTCTCATTATTCTCATTATTTTATAACGCTTGGTAGTAAACTAGAATATTTTAATAAAACACTTCCGACGGTTCTATACACCAGGATCCATTTTATTCTACAGCCACTCAACAATATTCGCGATGGAGTGCGGGTGTTTGAAACAGTTGACGCCAGCACTTTAATACTTCGTACTTTTCGCAAACAATGGTTGGGTTGGTATTAGTACGGTCAATTTGCTTGGGCTAATTATCAGGTATAGTAAAGTAGTCGGTATCAATTTAAGTGGTGTGCCAAGGTCCGCGAAGACAATGTTATCGATACATCTGGGGCACATGACTGGGTCCGGCGGAGCAATACAAACGGATGGCATACGCCGGAACCGCATCACAATTAGATGGTAATTCTTGACAAGTGGCTGAATTTACCAGAAAGCTGACAAAGTTATGCGTGCGTCATACTGCTACGGGGATTCGTAGCTTATGGGCATAATACTAAATGGGATTACAGTCTCGGGATTGAGGAAAAACGGACCTGATAGGTGGCTAACTGAGCTACGAAATGATCGGGAAACGGCGGTTCAATGTCACATGATGTACCAGTTACTGTGTCACAGCAATAACTAGAGCGGGTTTTCAGTACAACATCAAAATCACGATACTATTTTCCGGGATAGAGAGGGACGGTTGACTGTAGTTGGAAGGTGTACTACAAGTATCAAAATGGTATATGCCCGACAAATAGCATTGTCCCTAGCCTCTGTAGAATGCCCAAACCAGTATATAAGTATATATGTATGTTGACCATTCACATGGCTGTCGTAACGCCCATGCCTGACAACAATACAGTAGATGAAAATGATGATAACCAAAAGATTCCCACTACAATAGCGGAGGTTGTAATGATGATACCTCGACACTAAAGTGAACATACCAACAACATAAAGGGAGAGAAACATAGGAATGTAGATATAGATATTGGTGGAGTTTACATCTAACTACCCAGGTGAATATGCCAACTATTTGAGGTAATTGCCTGAAATTGGTCAGTCATTCCAGAATGAAATCAATCATCTAGTCTTAGTCCGAAATTGGCATAATTATCAAGATCATAGCATATTTCCTTTATGGCGAACATTCAAATGTAATGTCCAATGTGTATGTTAAAGCTCCAGTGTAACAACATGTGGACAATAGCGCAAAGTTAAATTCCAATTCATATCATTAATACTGTATATTTTACTTTCAATTTAAATCAGTGTTATCGCAACAATCTGCCATACATTTTACAAGTTATAATAATTACGGGAACATCTGGCATGATCCCATCATGCACCATTTTCCCGCAATTATGTCAACATGGCAATTGTTTCGCTGAGTTTTGAGGTCACACAAATATTTGCATTGACGTCCGGTCACCGTATTGGTACAATAATTTGCGTCCAGTCATCTAATTGCTGCAATTTTCCAATCCCGGGCCGCGACCTTATGCGGGCGGATATGATAGTTCTCAATGTAGGTATAAAAGCCCTAGGTAGGCTTTAAGTGGTTGAAAACAAAGGGCATGAATTCCGAAACAATTATATCACTCGTGTTAGCATACCACAACGGTCAGGCGAATGTGTGTATGTGTCTTTTGCTGTAGGGTCGATGTCGAAGTATGTATCCGCTAGGTTTTATATGATAGATGCTAGTCGCTATCAGTACCAGTTGTACACACGTCTCTGAATGCAGAACCCTCATTTGCACACGGATATTTCTACGCATAATAAATTGTCATTTCCATGTATGAGCACTTAACTTCCACCGTCAAATCGGCAGTGGGGGTAGACACTGCATCACCATGAATTATATCCGACTAAACCGTCATTAAATCAGGATCAATGTGTCAACTTGGGCTGACGTATCGGCAATTCAGTTAAGTAGAAATCGATGATATTTAATAAAGTAATAAATATTAGCCTGTTGGCTCCGTTTTATCCGTCTTTGAAGTTGAGTAGCAAAATGCCTGCCACAGATACAGAGTTGTAAATACCTAGGTCACGCTAGCATTTAAAACGGTTAAACATGTACGGGATCAGCTATCCAAACTGGAACCAGGTAAAATATGTGTGTTAAATATTGACGTATCGTTTAACTATGACGTTGGTATATATGCATGAATGAAAACGGTACATACATGCACGTATGGCTGGATTACAGTGGCGCCTCTCTAAACCAGACACCGGGGGGTGGGGGGGGTGGGGGGGGGGGGTGGGGGCTCACAGAGTGTCAAGTTTAGAAGGATCCACTGTACGGTACAGTATAACCTCTCTGAACCGGACACTCTGGGGATCCCATTTTTTTAAATATATATATGGGTTTCACCGTAATTTATTTCATTGTCGCGTCTGGTATTGATTGAAAATGACAGAAAGTGTTCATGGAGTGCTTAGTTACAGAGGAACCGCTCTAAGCCATTATATCCATTTAATACCGCGAAACTATCAGAAATTATCGACTTACAACACCACTTCTTTCTCCGTAACAGTCACTATCGTATAACCCAAGAAAGTAAAAACATATATATTCAACCTGTATTATAATGGCATCGGTTTTCATCATCTAGTGTGGCTGTAGCTGTATAATATATCCCGCTTGCTTATTTCGACAGTTGTGGACATTTTGTCTTTATTGGTATTTTTTTTTTCTATTTGCACTATATTTCGCTTAAGTCGGTGCTACGATACTAGTCGCATAGTACGCGACATGAATAAGTGTAATACAGCTGCACTTGCAATTAATATAGAGAATAGTAGGTTAGTGCCGTGAATGGGAAAACATATCTGGCAAGGCTCAGGAAACGGGATGGGCGAGGCTCTGCCGAGCACATCCCGTTTCCGTGCCGCGCCAGCTATTTTTTTCCATTCACGGCACTAACCTACTATTCTATTTATCCCGTCAACACCTACAAATGGCTGTAAAATGCAAAAATAGTATTGACTGCATATCAAAAATGTTTCACGGCACCGTGTTTCACGGCACATACGCACTGTGTTGACGGGATAAAATTATATTCTGGTAATGTTACCAAATACCGAGAGCATTTACAGGAACATATTCCTAGTTTTGGACATTCACTTTTCGAAAATTCAATAAGGTAGATTATCACAGAGTGGTGTCTAGAAGAGTAATACCTGTTCATAATACGACATAAAGACCATCCGCGTAATGTTTACCTTTTAAATTGTAATTTAAGGAGGGCATTATTGTATTACAATGGTCCTGTTTGTGATTGTTACACAACACTTGTCAATTCGTGTAAACATACAGGATACAATGAATGTGTATGTGAAGGAAAATAGAGATATCTCAAGTAGATTTTAGACACATGTTTGTATACTCTGACGTTACATTGCGCATGTTTTCAATAGAAACATGTCACATTGCCGTATTATACTGGAATACTCCCACCAGATTGTGTTGCGTTTGGTTAGCTCATGCGTTCACACATCGCTTCCCTGCGTCAGGATATGCTTTTCCGGCATATTTTCAACAATGTTTTTGATTCATGTTCAGTATTAGCCTGTTAAGAAAACATACGCTAGCAGACGAACATCTCTAAGGCAGACAAGCAAAACGTTCACGTGTTTAATTGTGGTGAGTTTCGTCGTCATTTATTTCAGTTGGTAGTGTCAGCGCAGGAACACGATTACTGAGATAAATATCTTTGAGTGCTGATGTGCCTGGATGACAGTGGAACCTCTCTCAACCGGACACCATGGGACCTCCCAGCGTGTCAGATTTTGAGAGGTTTCAATGTAGTCTGACACGGAGCTACATTAGTCACACATACATATTTTGTTATGACCGGTAACAACTAAAATCACAACTATATAATTATATAGTTCAAATAGACTGGCCGAACAATAGCTTGAGAATAGCTTTATTTCGCGTATGCATTGCGTCATATTATGTCTCCATACATTGTTACATTATTGTATGAACTATGTGTATCTGTTAAGTATCTGTTTAAAATATCTTATCTGAAGGTAGTATAGCATTGGGCGTAACCCGGACCTTTTTGAAAGACCACGAGGTAAGTTTAGTCCGAAGCAAATGTAGTCTCAGGGTTTGGCCAAGCAATGGCAACAAAGGCAAAATCGAATCTGAAACGTTATACTCAAGGTAAATTTTCGTGTCTTCATGTTAACCAAATGTCTTTAATCGCCATCAAACTATATTTGGACTTTGTAATGAAAAGTTGCAGTTGGTTTGTTTTCCTTATAACGATTACAATCAAGCGCGAGAGCACAAATTAATGCTTTCGTAGGCACATAATTTGTATGGTTTCTACAGTTATCTACAACAAATCTGAATAAGAATGTTCTCATTTTATACACACAACGTATAGTGTTGTACATTGTATACATGATGCCTTACAGAATAATATTCTGCACTATGTGTTACACATACGATGGCACTATGTTACAGATGGTCGAATCATCATCCAACTAGAGAATACAACATACCTAGAAACATCCCATCTGTTTTGACCTACGTACACTTGTAGAAGGGAAGCTGTACGGCGTATTCCCGTAACATGGAACAATGCTTTGCATGTAGGCCAGCCCGAACAATGATGGATGGTTGAAGGTAAACAGTGTTATCCATCTAACCTGAGTCGTTTCCCCTCATAAGAAAACTGCTTGCCATTAGTAGCAATTGCGTAAACGAATAAGATATTGCATACGCATTTTACGCTGTGGTATCAGCTAAAGATACATATACATTGACATATCTGTATGGTCACACCATTCCGACCAATGCAAACCTGGACCAGACTGCACAGTAGCAGTACAGTCTGATCATGGTTTACATCGGGTGTCAGAACAAAATTAATATCTTTTTCATGGATATTGGTTCGGAAAGGGCGGTTATAGCGATACAGGTTACACTTCAACACAATGTTAAGTTTGTTTAAAGTTGTAAAGCCACGTTGTAGAGGATTAATTTTATCGGGAATGTTTACCCGAAATACCTATGCAAACTTAGAAAGATATGTCTTTCGCTAAATTGTATGCACACATGTTTGAGTTCCGTCATTAAGTCATCGACGTATTGTAAGGACATCACTAAATGGTTGAGAAGTAATTGGTAGTTGCTCGGGTAGCGGTTAACGCATGTTACCAAATAGAGTCGTCCTATATGGTGTCTGAATGATCTTGAAACTAGTCATGACGTCATGATAAGCGTAATGAAAGAGTTATCAGTATAACCATATCATGTATCTAGCTGATAATTTTCAAGCAGATCCATCGTATTTGAACATAATCATGTCTGAAAAAAAAAACATGTCATGGCTAATGGCTGCATATTCTCTAAACCTAAACTATCACCCGTTTTCGGGTGACCCATACATGTATTAGTAATCACCGTCGGTCTGCAATGGTCCCGTTATTATAAAAAGAGCGTTCGTGTGTCTCCTGATAGGGTGGTGAGTAGCGTAGATCCTTTTTAGACTACAGTGGTCAGAATAGTTTTCGTTTAGAATTATCAAAAACATAACTACTAGTATTATTCATCACACCATACAGTCACATAAATATGTCAACATTGTTCGTGCACGTGTAAATAAGAAACGAGGCAAAGCCACGAAGGCCATGTTTTTTCCAAGCATAGACACTTGGATAACATAATTATACCCACATTTTGTAGACTAGATGGCCGTGGCCTGCATGTCGCGCCTTGGGGCGAGGCATGGACACTAAAAAAAGAGATATAGTAGATGGAAAAAGTTTAACCAAATATCTTTAACCGGACACCACACGGACGTACGGACGGACGGACGGACGGACGTATGCCAAAATGCCGACTATATCGCGCTTTCCGCAATCGGGCGCGACAATGATGATAAACACCCATGTGAAGTATCAAGGTAATGGGTGAAGCAGTTGCAGAGATATAGTACATGAAATAACTTTAACAAACAAATTCAAATTAATTTGACCTTGACATTGGGCACAGGGGCCGCACGGTTGAGGGGTAAAATGAAAATATGGATGATGATAAACACCCATGTGCAGTTTCAAGGTAATGGGCGAAGCAGTTGCAGAGATATAGTATAACGAAAAACTTTAACCAAAAACCTTTAACCAGACGTACGTTAAAAAGTTAACGTTGAAAATGGCTAAGTCAATTACGTAGAAATAATAGGTCAAGGTAAATAAATGGTCACATGTTGGATAGTTGTATGTGGTGGGCACCCCTTGGTTATGAAGCTGTGAATGTTTGGTGGTCCTAGGTGGTACAGTACCAAAGAAATGGACTTAAACACGAAACCTTAACATTGTAAACGCGAAAAGTTAACATTGAAAATGGCTAAGTCGACTGCGCTGAACAAATGGGTTAAGTTCATAAAAAGGTAACATGTTGAATAGTGATATGTGGTGGGCACCCCTTGGTTATGAAGCTGTGAAAGTTGTTTCGTCCTATGTGGTACAGTACCAAAGAAATGGACGCCCGCCGCCCCCCGCCCGCCCGGCTTTCGCCAATCCAATAGCCTGTTGTTTTTTTTTAAAAACAAGCCTGGCTAATAAAATCTACATTACAAACGAGGCATTTATGCTGCTTGAAATACAACAATGTTTTGTCTGCGTGCCTATTGTATGGCATATTTGCATTTTCCAATTTCCGTTCTGTTGTACTAAACTAGGTTACACATAATGGCAATTAGCCTATATTGGCGTCATTGATACACGCAGCGTCTATCAAACGGGTGTTTGAGACTGAATGAGATGGTGTTAGTTAGTAGCACATATTGCGTATCCAAATTTTCATTTTCGATAAAATGGTTAGACAGAATCTATCCAAGAAACATTGGCCCTGTCTAATGATTTTGTCGAAAATTGAAACGGGGATATGAAACATTCTTAATGCAATACAACCATTATACTAATCACGTACAGTACATATAAGGACATTTCAAAGTGTATGCTAACTGTCATATTTGCATGTTATCAAATCCAGGGGATTATGTATTTGGTTTGGCTGAAAATAATCGCACTTCTTTCACGTATGCCACATGTAAGCATATTATATTGGATACAACCAGAGAGAAAGGCCCTAATGCTGATACTTTCGTTATCCCCCGAATGTATTTTATCGAAACTTTATTATAGGAATGATTGGCCTTTTTGTGGAATTTATCGGGGTATAAACTTGAAAAAGTCGCCGGAATACTGGACGAAGGCCGGAAGGCCTCGTCCAGTATTACCGCGACTTTTCCAAGTTTATATCCCCGATAAATTAAAAAAAGGGCCATTCATTCCTTATAATTCCAGCATTTGAAATAAATTCATCAAGAAAATGTGTTTATTTTCCGTTTTCTTAAGAATTATTTTAACTGCGCCTCACGGTTACGGAAAGTAGTTCGGCATGGGAGTTTACTGGGATATAAATTTTGGACAGAACTTGCTACGGACCAATCAAATGCTAGGGAATTGTGTAAATATTTTTGTGCTGGAATTATTATTTTATAAGATTATAATGGTTACAGTTTACCTGAAATTTTCGGATTTCTTTGGTTGTAATATTTCCCTTTTCTCATTCCGATGCTTGGTCTTTATGCTTCTTTCAAGATAATGTTTGAATATGTTGCATCATCATCTGATACAACTGTTGTTTCAGCGTACGTGTACAACCGCCTTGTACGGATACTGACTGACTGCATCTGACATTATGTGTGGTCTTTATGACAAATTGGTATTTCTGAGAGAAATGCAAGCTATGCTTCACTGACTAGTTACACCTACACTTACTGGAAATAGCTGTAGACATGCATATATGCGTGACACGCTTTCAGATGAAGTCAAAACAAAGTTGAAAGAACCAGAAATAGCTACTGTGGGTGAGCAACAGTGCACGTCCACACACGCCTGTTTGTGTTGTCTGTGAAAAAGGGACACTAGGACGATGTATGTGACCAGCGTAGACACATATCAGTAGTCTGCGAATGCGCGCAGTCTGATCTGAGCCTACGTTGTTCACCTTTAATCATTGAAGTAGACTTACTAGCATCATTAAACTACTTTTGATAATTCAGAATATAAATAATAAGGACACGTATATTAAAGTTATACCTACGGAAGGTCCATTTTATCAAAATCTGGAAATGATGCCAACAGCTATAGCCAACCAAAATATATGTATGACACACGGGTTTTGAAACAAACAGACACATGCAAATAATTGACGACAGTCGTGTTGTGTTTTAATTAACTAAATAAATTAGTATGCAGAAAGAACATGCATAATCATGCATACATTACGTACAGGGCATTGGCTTTGGAGTGAATGCTTCAACAATACATGCGTTAAAGAGCTGTACAGCCACCAAATAAGGTTGTACACTTAAATGCTATTTCGGGTGACAATCACGTTTTCTCTAAAACATAAAATTCAGTGAACTCCGATCTCCACCGAAGAGTAACTATTTACTTGGTTGACAATTCAACAATTTCAACGCGGGACAAGCACATTCTACATTCGTCGGGGGTGAATTGACTCCGCACATTTATGAGGCTTTAAGTGTCACCGTCGTAAGAATCCATCGAGGTATAGGCGAGAGGTCCAGTAGCCGATTTCATCAACATTGCAAAGTATACTTATCTAGCAAAGTATACTTTGAGGGAGTAATCATTTATTTTTCCTGAAATGCATTATTTCATATAGAACTAACAACTGCATATTTGATAATTAAAAGTATGCAGAATTATACTGGATTTATTACATTATCACAGCCAAATTGGCTGTGATAATGTAATAAATTCAGTATAATAAAAATTAATAAATTTATCCTAAAATTGAAAATTTCTCCCTCAAAGTATGCTTTGCTAGAAAAGTATACTTTGCAATGTTGGTGAAATGGGCTACATGTGTTACAAGTGTATGTGTGAATTACAAACATCTAGCTCGAGGAGAAAATAAAATGAATGCTTTCGCGCTCTATTTTCTGCAGATAACATCTGTTCGTATAAATATTCGCATTTTATAGCGAGGGATTGGTAATTCCGGGACCGTATTGACAAACCATTAGGCGATAGGTAATGTGACGATTTTAATTTGTCTCACAATGAGGATAATTAAAGTTCAACACTAGTATACTATCAGCAGCAACGGATTGGTTCACACCAGAAGTAAGTAACATACCAGAAATATAAGTACATGTATGTATTCCAAGGATTGGATTTGCAATGAAGCCGCGCATTTAAGTATATTTGATTCTGGTAATCGTACTTGGCGAATATTGTGGATCTCTTGACGTTGTGTTGTAATTGTACACCAGCCAAGTTCAGTGCATTTCGCGAAGTTCGTCTCGGTGTTAGGGGGCGTTTGTGTCTTGCAATGTAACACTACATTGAGCTTAGCGTAAGCCGGCACTAGGAGGCGTTTGTATCATAGGTGATGACACTACTAGTCGGCGATACGAAACCACGCTTGTCATGTGTATTTTTCTGGTAATCGTGTTCGGTGAATACCATGGATCTCTTGACTGTGTTTTGCATTTGTGGGATATGTACCTGGATACCAGTCCGGTTACCTGCTATTATAGGAATGAATGGCCTTTTTGTGGAATTTATCGGGGTATAAACTTGGAAAAGTCGCGGGAATACTGGACGAAGGCCTGAAGGCCTCGTCCAGTATTCCCGCGACTTTTCCAAGTTTATATCCCCGATAAATTCCACAAAAAATGCCATTCATTCCTCATAATTCCAGCATTTTAAATAAATTCATCAAGAAAATGTGTTTATTTTCCGTTTTCTTAAGAATTATTATAACTGCGCCTGACGGTTACGGAAAGTAGTTCGGCATGGGAGTTTACTGGGATATAAACTTTGGACAGAGACTTGCTACGGACCAATCAAATGTTAGGCAAATTGTGTAAATATTTTTGTGCTGGAATTATTGTATATTATACAAGACATCGCGGCATATCGGCACACAAATGCTCCCAGTAGTAGATTGGAGTCAGAAAGCTTCTTAATCGGACCACGGGCACACACACGGACACACATTACAATTACTGTATGTCTCTCGGTAGAGGACAGGATCATAATATCATGCCGGAATTACAGTGAAGCTCTCATGTATCACCGTGGTACATATATATATACCAGTGGCTTAGATGTATCAGTCAGGCTACCTCTCGCGAAAAGAGACAGACGCGATCTGGAGCTCATGTTTCAGGTTTAGATTATTTTCCACTGAATAGGAAGATTAATATCCCTCGGGCAAATGTAAATAGAGTGGCTGTGACTGGAGACATTGCGTTTATGGCTTTGTACGACCAGTGTAGTCCCTGATCAGTCTGCGCATCCACGCAGTCTGATCAGGGTATGCACTGTTCCTCATTTATTCAGTCAGTGAAACATCTACCATACTCATAATGGGCAGTACATTGTATATATCATTGTCAGGCCACATGAGGGCGATATCAGAACGCATGCTAGACTGGCCACCAATGGTATATGCATCATGTATGCAGTGGCAGTTAGAAATGTAACTACCTTGGCATATGTACCAGTTACGACCATATACGGTCTGAGCAGGGTCATATATATCGTCTCTTTAAGGTCAATCAACTTGTATTATGCACATAGAGACTTGAAGGCATTGCATCAGCAATGGTTGGCCATATTTATTAAATCTGATCTGAATATTCAGGACATTCATACATTAGCGAGAATCATTGTACATGCGAAGTGGCGACGTGTCAAAGGTGTATATGGAGTGGAAGAATTGTAATAACAAAACTTCTACTCACATCTATATGACATGTGTATGCTAGTTTACGACATAAAACGTATACATGTATATGTATGGGCCGTACCGTGTTACTGCATAGTTACTTTGGGTCTAACTGTTTCCAAGACCAATACGTCATAGATACAAAATGTAATTGAATCCCGGCACACCAGCTGTACGAACACCATATAGCTAATGTATTAGGCTATAATCAACAGGGGACACCGTCGTTTGCATTGCAATACAGACAGTTTTCTTCCGGTCTGATTTTAAGGAGTTTCCCTTCATTCGTGTGACTGAAATTCAGCTGGAAATAATTAAATTGCCATATCAGTGCAACACGGCTATGCTGGCGTTCAAAGGCGTACACCTACATGGTTGACGGTTGTGTAACCATCAACTGTTGTGTTCGTCACTGCCATCGCGCTGTCGACTGTCGTATGTCATGATGGATGGTGTTTCCGCCATACAAAACGTTTCTGGCTATTTACTTAAAACTGGTGGCGACAGCGAGTTTAAATTTGTTTTGAGCTACGTATTTGGAGAGGAATTCTAGATCAACAGGTGTAGATAGCCAAAGGAAAATCCCAAACGTCAATATTTGTATAAACAGGACTGTCTTCCGCTTGTTGGAAGTTTGTTGAAATTTTGACTTTCATTAAACTTTTCAACCCCACACGGCACGCCAAATACATGTGTCACCGGTTGTAACAAGAAGTCACCTCTGGGTTTGCAATGTTTGTCCGTATCTTTCAAATTCAAATAAAGCCACATATGCTTAAAAGAAGCTCCAGTTAAGGTGCGTAATTTGCTCAACTTTGGGGAGACTTTCGTCATTTCTTCGCCAAAATTGGTAAGTTGGGAGTGCTTTAGAATCGTCTCGATGATGAGACGATTCTAAAGCAATCCCAACTTGCCATTTTTCGTGAAGAAATAAGGAAAATACCCGGAAAATTTGGTGAAATTACGCACCTTAAATGGAGCTCTGGCTGATACCACATCGACTATTATCATTGATTTGAAAAGTAGCCCATGTGTGCTTGAAACTTCAAGTATCTCTCAACATTGGCGTCTGTCTATGATACTAGTATCTCGACTATCGACCATATAGGACTGTCGTTATTTCGCTACTTATTGTTATCTAACGATCGCGTCAAATTAAAGGGGCCTGTGGACGAAAGGGACATTAGCCCTTTTTTTCCACTGACCCCTTCAATTATGAAACACCACTATGCTGGCGTGCTCTCACAAGTGTACAAGTACAACATCCAGATAAAATGCGTATTTGCGTAAATACCCAATTAAAATTGCCAAAAACCCAATTGCAATCAGAAGCAGCGAGTTTCAAAAAAACAATAAATAATTTGTGGTACCTTTATCATGCTGCAGAAAACAATAAACAGACCACAACTATAGCATATTTTTCTTATTTTCCATGAAAACACATCTTGGTATTTCATTAGAATTGTCTCCAAGGAGACAATTCTAATGAAATGCCAAGACATGTTTTCATTTCGAAGCAAACTATTCAACAATTGATGTGTAAACAGTAGTGTAATGGCATTTTACCCAATTAACATTTTGAAATACCCAATTGCTTCAGAAATAATGGAGTGACAATACTCAATTACTAATTCCTTATCTGGAGCTTGCATGTAGGACAATTCTCCGTATGTGTTCAGAAAACGGTATAACGTCTTGAATCGCTGTATTATTGAAGATACCGCAAGCATCGTAGGGTCCTCTGCATGAGTTCATATGCCGTGTCGCATACCACGTCTAACTGAGACGCGTGAGTTCAAATACCGTGTCGCATACCAATAGACTCGTGCATCTTTGTGAAATTACACATGTTTGGTCGGGATTCTGTGAGGTTATGCGTCAAAATGGGCCGCATGCTGGTGCTTGCAATGTGGGCCACCAGCGTATTCCTCGACAAATCAAATTCGTCACAGACTGATTTTCAGACTAGTTCATTTATAAAAAAGACGTGTTTCTTTCTAAGAAATATGAAAAGTACTTGCAAAATGTGCAGATACTGATGAGACGGCTCGTCCCGAGCCGACTCATCTGGATCTACACTGTTTGCAAACACCACTATAGAGGTATGTAGTGTTGAAAGGGCTATGCTTATTATGGTTATCGTAAGGTTCTGTAACCTTTTCTCACCCGGATGTCCATGTACATGTTTGGTTAGGATTCTGTCACTCATCAACATAGTTGTCAGCAGGTTAGTGATGTTGACACGCCACGGGAGGGAGGGAGTCGATTGAAACGTTGATACCCAACATTCCAGCGGCAACGTCAAGTCGTGTGCAGTTTCACATACGTAGATGTATTAACTCATTACTGGCGGAATACCAATCTAGGGTATTGCAATTTTAAAATAGTTTCCAACTTTTTTTCTCATATCTCGTTTTCTTTGTAACTGTTTAAAATGTGTCACTTATCTTTGCCATTTCATGGAATACAGAAACATAGAATAAATGCATGTTTCTATAATGTATGTTTCTGGGAATATTACCAGGATACAAGTTTATTCAATTATAAATGGTGTATACAGGTTTGCAACTCCCAAGATAGAATGCATGACTTTTTAACATCGATTATCATCAGTTTTGATATTTGCCGCGCTGTTGTCTATTATAATGCATTGGACATCGCGTATTCCCAATATGGAGTACCATGTCGATATATACAGTGTACAATTGAAGGCACTGGACCACGTCTAATGAATGACCGCGGATGACTGAAGCTGACCGCTACGATAGAGTACACCAACACATTAGAGACGATCAAATACACAATGGCCTGCGGCTATATTGTTGATGTGAACGTACACGCATCTTACACCACCTCCTGTGCTAATACTGCCAATTGCTGTCCATAGTTTTATGCAAAACACCTGAATATATTGTTGTTTTAAATTAAGCAGAATGATTGCCTGAGCCTGAGCTGTGCTACAGCTCAGGCTCAACCAATCAAACTGCTTGATCGCGAGTTCAGATTGCCTAATATATATTCCGGAACGTTGACATCTGGACTAATTAACGCAGGCGATGGTGTACGTGTATGTTAGCGGGACTTGTGAACAGAAATACTACTGCGTGTAACGCAGCACGGGGAGGGGTAGGCCTCGGCAGCAGTGTCACTTCTATTACACTTGCATGAATACAGTAATATTCCGTAATACAACTTGTTCTTATCACATCTTTGATACATTTTCGAGGTTTTGTTTCTGCATTTACACAGCACATGGGCAATGTATGGACATGAGGATGTGATAATACAGTTAGATCACGTTCGTCCGCATGTACGGTCGATAATCCACTCGCTAAAGCTCGCGGATTATCTCCTCGTACATGCGGACGAACCGTGATCTAACTGTGGCTTATCCCAATGTCATTCAGAATACCTCGAAAGATGGCACAGTGCAGTGCTAGAGGTGTCACAGTCAGGCACTGGATATGTCACAATATAATGTAAAATGCGTCGAAATACCGCGACAGACACATGCATCATAATACCGCGTGATATATGTCAATATCACGCCACAAGAAATACCGCACAATATGTGTCCCAATACTGCAGTAGATGTGCGCACAGGAATATGTCACAACACTGCACGATATATGTCACAACACTGAACGAAATGTGTCACAATGCCGCACAACTGAACAACCTGCCACAATACCGCGCCAAAACGAAATGTACGTGTTGATGGGTGCACAGCAGTGTTATCTTCATGGGAATCATGAGAAATGATAAACAATTTCACCAAGCAATAAACATAAAGATTATTGAAGTATGATAGCTGTCAACAGCCCCGAATAAGTGCAATTACCATCATGACCTATCACTAGGCAACGAAAATTGTAGATCGGTGTGTGCATGGGACATATTTATAGTGGCCTTATTCTGTGTATAGGTAATAATGTTCACGGTTTTGGTCATTCTTGTACGATACTCGTAAACTGAATGCCAACTGGATAAATTGTAGACTAATACCAATGTGTAGCTGCCACAGACCGATTAACATGCCCTCTTTGTTTAAACAATATTTATTTCATGAGAAATAAGTGATATATATACAGTGGGGTCAGCGTGTAAGTGCACACACGAACGAACACGACAGGTTGGAACCAACCTGTCGTGTTCGTTCGTGTGTGCACTTACACGCTGACCCCACTGTATAATAGTAGTACAGTAGAATCTGTCTAAACCGGACACCCAGTAAGATTTGTATTCTTTTTTATTGTGGGTTTAGTTTAAAGGTATCTATTATGCTAGTTTGTGTTCCCGTTCTCAAAGCACACAATAATTTCTTGGAGTGTTTAGGGTGTCAGATTTAGAGAGGTTGTACTGTATTATATTTTTATAGTACCAATACTAGGTGAAATAAGTAACATTGTTTTTATTTTAATCAAATACTAATCAAATACTGCTTCTAGGAAATATAAGCGGTATACGATCAGAAGAACGGCTATAATGAGTGTTCGCGCTCCGTTCGCAAAGAGACAACACGACGACACTCTGTTGCGGCTATACGTACATATATACGTATATATTTGACTAATAAAATATTGTTGTCATTCATAATAGGTAGGAATAAATTTCAAATTAATTTGTCTCCGGTTTGACGTCATGGCGTTCGAACGGCAATAATTTTAATATGTAATAGCAGTATATGTACAGTATATGTGAACTGGATATGGAATGGATAAGCATTGTGCGAGATCGAATCATAATTAATACCTATAAATATTTATTTGCATTTGATTGCTTCGTTGTCTGCATCATTGATTCAATAAATGTGTCTGTGACTGGAGAAATGGGGTTTATGAGTTTTGTGATACAGCCATAAATATGTCACAAAAATAACAATTTGTTCCACAAGGTGTTGCGCGCGCAGCTGGGCGCCAAAACAATTCGTGTGAACGAATTGTTAATTCGAGGGAACGAATTGTTAATTCGTGGGAACAAATTGTTATTTCGTGGAAACGAATTGTTAAATTGAGGGAACGAATTGTCATTTCGTGGGAACGAATTGTTTATTCGAGGGAACAAATTGTTATATAATGGGAGCGAATTGTTAATTCGAGGGAACGAATTGTTAAATTGAGGGAACGAATTGTTATTTCGTGGGAACGAACTAATAAAAAAAATCCATGTCCCCTGTGGGGATCCGTAGGAAATACATAGCTGCGCAGTGCACGTACCTTTAACAGCGGGGTAGCATTATATATTATCGATAGACATTTTGTGACGAACACCAGGGATTATACAAAACAGTATAATATGCGGCTGTGACTAGAGAAACGTGGCTTATGGGTTTTGCGACCAGCGTAGATCCTGATCAGCCTGTGCATCCGCACAGTCTGATCAGGATCTGCACTGTTTGCCAGTCCATTAATGAAACACGTGTCATGCTTCTAATAAACATTATATATCATGATCAGGCTATACTACGGGAGTGTGTAATTTGATCAGGAGCTAGACTGTTCACAAATCCCATAAGCCCCATTACTCCAGTCACAGCCACATATCAGTGCAACAAGGGGGAGTTAGTCCCATTCTTGCACCGATATATTGTTTTGTTTTGTATTTGATAATCCCTAGTGTTCGTTTCACAATTCATATTCACTGATGACATAGAATGCTGCCCCGCTGTTGCAGGTACATGTAATTGCAATACGCAGGTATGTATTTCACAGAATTTTTAGTGTGCCAGAATCTCCCCCTCGTTGCACTGATATCAGCCTTTTCCGCACTAATACAATACTGCTGTTGATTGTGTATGTATGTATGTATGTACATGTTGTACGGTACTTTAAAACAGCCAAACTGAAGTTCATCCCCTGGTTACACTGACACTCAGGCTGGGTCCTAAGAGTATTCTTAGGACACATGCTCATACCAACAAGGCACATGTACGTACATACTGATATCAGTATTTTCCTCACTGATAATATCAATATGTACACATCATCTGATCGGCGAGTTCCACACAAAAATAGCTATTGGTGTAAAAGTCATTGTCTTCAAAACAAAAAGTATTTATCAATGCATTATTTATCATCTATACATAAATGTACATCGAACTTACAAAGCAGTTCGTTGTTTTAACCAATTGGAAATAAACCATATATAATAAATTATATAATTCTAGTCATATTTAGTGAATATGCAAGATAACCAATATTTGCAAAATTGCTTCAGGCGTATATTTTCCCAGCTGGCTGCCCTTCTGTTACCAGAATTTGTCGGTTGTAAATATAGGGTCACAGGTGTCACCAGATGACCCATATACGAGTGGTTCCCACTGACCACACATGGTCATCGACACAGGGGACACTTCTTGTAATTAGCCATACATGCACGTTGTACACAATGTATACTCATCATGAACACGTGGCTGTTACTGGTGAAACGGATCTCATTGCGTGTGTGGATAGTCTAACTTATAGTCCGTCAGCGCTCTCTGATGGCCTGATACGGATCTACGATGTTTGTTTGAAACTTGGGGAATATGTTACTGAATGAATGGCGCCAAGTGTATGCCCAGATCAGGCTGCGCGGACGCGCAGGCTGATCAGGGCATACACTGGCTGCACATGCTATAGATCACGCTTATCAAGTCACAGCCACGAATCACGATGACCAGCAATTTGGGGAAACATGTAATTTGGACTGGTTAGCATTGTGTACATGTGTGTACATGTACATGCTTGGCCAATGGAAGTATAGAATAATACAACGTTCAAACGACCAAAGGTCTTCCCAATGTAGTAAAGTTTTATCAGGAACTTTCAGGACAGATTGACTTGACATATATTATCAAGGTCATATATTTTGAAAATTTGAAACGGTCGTTTTGTCATTGTGCTGGATATGTTGTAGGGGAAAATAGTAAATGCCAGATCATGGTTCAAATAAATGAGGGACGTATCGGACCATGTCCAGAAATAATGTTTATCAATGCATGACCATACCGTTACACCCAACCATATGCGGGTTGATTACATATTGAGTTGCATCTTACAACCTAATCAATTAGTACAACAACCACAACAACAATAATACACGTGACTCACCTCCGGGCTCCAGAGGCAGGTACCGGAAGTTGAATTCCTCGGCTTGCTCCGCCATCGCTTCGGCAATATTCGGGGCTGCAGCGGAGACTTGGCCTTGTGCATGGCTGCGGAAGAATGAACAAACGGGTAACTTAAAAATCCAAACGCGTCCCCGTCCTCGTCGTCACTGTCCAGTTCGTTCTCATTGTCTTCGTTAAACAATCGTAATTCCCCGAGAGATTGACTGCGTTTACGTTCCTGTCCGGGAGTACCCGGAGTTTGTGAGGTAGATTTGTTGCTGGTATTGTCCGTGCTAACGTCATTGTCATTGATGTCCGTCCGGATACCCACATAGTCACTCTTAATTGACATTCTATCGTTTCCTGAGTTTTTAGAACCTGAGACTTTAGATTTTAATACGCCTCCAATGTTTTCATAAATTTTGTTTAAACTTCGTTTCGTCCATGGAATGGGTTTTCCGTCCAAACCAACCGCGTCAAGTTCCGTTTCGTTTACGGAAACACTTCGTAATGGTAATCGGAATTTCGAAGGTTTTTTCGGTGATGATCGGCAGTTTTGCACGGCGAGGTCGAAGTTTGATACTTTAGGTGAGTATAATGAGTTATGTTTGAGGTCTATCATGGATGAGTGATGAGTGGGGGTGCTGAATGAACGCGGGAACACGTAGCTTCTGTCCAGCGTCACGTATTCCTCCTCCTGATCCGTACTGTCCAGGTTCGAGCTGGCGGTGGTTATACTATCGTCATCGTAACTTTTCGTGAGCCGGTTTCTCTCGCTACTATTGTAACTACCTAACGACACGGGCGAATCCCGGGACTTTACAAAACCGGAATCCCGACGCGAATACGGAATATCGCGAAAATTTGAAGTGGGTGGTGTAGTTGGTGAGTGGCCCACATCCCCGTTGGGAATGCGCGATGTTTGCGGGGTGCGCTGTAACTGCCATATACAGCCGTTCCACGACTGACTCAGGGTCAGGTTGTCCAGCACGGGGACCTCCAGCTTCCGCTCGCCGTTCACCAGCCCCGGTGGGCGCTGGCAAAGTGGTCCCTTCCCCGCCGGCAACCGCGACCTGTCGCCGTGCACGGTCATCATGGACCTTGACCGTGGCCTACTTCCTGAATGCTCGATCTTGAACTTTGTATATATTCCAACGCTAGAGTAAATCCAATTAAGCTCACACCCCTTATTTAAGTCAATTTATGGTTACAACATCTTAAATACATCTTTTCGCCACCATGAACGGCGGTATAACAACACCAGATACTATCAAGACAAGTTACTAATTTCCATTTACTTTCCGTTTTCTATTTAATCCATATAACACTAACGCTTCAGTGATTCGCAAAATATGTAATACGAATAGTAATACATGTACTGAATGCTACCACACCAAAGGAAACTGTGTTACTCTATCTTTCAAAAGTGTAATCCAATTCACGTTGCTGCGAAACCAATGAAACGATGTATAGTGAATTTGTAAACGGTATTCACATTTAAAACCATCGTTCTACACAACCGTATAGATAATATAAATCCGGAAATCGACGATTAAGTAAATCCTTGAACGTGTTTCTGTCACAAGGAATGACAGATGTGCAAATACAATATTTACTGGTCAAACATATTCACGGGACAATCGTGTGTATAGCGCATGTGTAAATCCAATTGTCAAACAGTGTCACTACAATAGCTGGCTGATAATCCCGTACTATATCGGCGCAGTGGGACTCATTCAAGCGGCCGTACAATCGACCGAATTACAGGTGTGTATCGCGCAGTCACTGGTTGACAGATGACGGTAGGTGGAGCTTCACTGGCCGCGTGTGACGACCTGTCAATCTGTGACAGGTGCGATGTAAACTTTACGGTACGATTATACGCGAAAACGATTTTGACTAACTGTATTAAAATTCAGAGCATTAATACATGTAGCGTTTTTATTGACAGGCGTTGATTTTGATAGCGACGCGTTTACAGATTAATGAGAACATTCTGATAACCACATTTTGTTGTGTAAGTGTAAGTTATTGTTCACATATTGGATTTTTAAGGAATTAAATGCGAGGGAGCGGTAGCGACCGCAGCATTTAGTTCCTGAAAAATCCAATATGTGAACAATAACATACTTATAGTTCAGCCAATGTTGAATGCAATGTCTCAATGTATTGATTTTCCATTTCATGCTGAACAGTTAATCATTAAATGTGGCAATATATAACGTATTGGGGTTAAACGTTATGCGAAATAAGTGGACCACAATGTTGTTAAGCGATCGGCTTAGAAAGGAGGGCGACCTATAAATGGGGTTATCAGTATATTTATGATTGCATCCTATACATACGATTGTAATATGACAGTAACAACTGTCAAACATATGACGTCTATCAGCTGACGTCATCTTCAAATATACAAGCATAATTACGTACAAGCATACGTTGTCGTTTTCTGATGTTACTCTAGAACGTTGAACGCTTTGTTTAATCCATTAATGCCATAGGTAAGTGTGGCATGTTTCTGCAACGCCATATACCAAGACAAACTGACATCATATTCGTCTATTACCAAGCTGTATTCAGTTGTCCCAGTGTGTGTCCATTTACTTTTCACATTACATGGTGTTATAATTGACAGTAGCACTACGGACGGTACGGGAGATTTACAAATTTACTGCCCACGACTAATGGTATTCGTACCATATTTCCCGATCTGGGGCCGTTTCACTAAACTTCGTACGAAGTAGTGTTCGTAAGTGCAAACTTATGATAGTCTGTCTTACGTAGGCATAATACAAACATGAAACATTTTTCAGTAGGTTAAGTGGTAACGTTAAATATCTCTTCCGTTTTCCTCGGATTTCAGTTGACTGAAGTGTGCTATATACAGTGGAACCTCTCTAAACCGGACACCCTGGGGATTCCCCAGGGTGTCTGGATTAGAGAGGTTCCACTAAAATTCAACACTATGAACGATAGAAGACATGCGTGCATCTGCCTTTCAAGCATACATACATTGTAATTAGTGATACATTATATCGAAACCCATCAAAATATAACCGATTGTCGCTATTGGGGTAACCGGTTTTGAGAGATTCCACTGTACATGTATGACAAAGAAATAACATTCCATACACCCACACACGGTGACACACCAACCATTCATAAACTTTGTACAGGCGCACTGATAGTACCCTGGGGCGGAACGATAAGCATCTACAGATGGGCAACATTATGTAATGGCCCGGACAAAGGGCAGATACAGTGGCACCTCGCTAAACCGGACACCCTGGG
Source organism: Conchocele bisecta (assembly GCA_029237695.1). Classification (NCBI taxonomy): domain Eukaryota; kingdom Metazoa; phylum Mollusca; class Bivalvia; order Lucinida; family Thyasiridae; genus Conchocele; species Conchocele bisecta. Next base: position 73,459,571 of record CM055274.1, on the reverse strand, counting down.
AGGTCCCCAGGGTGTCCGGTTTAGAGAGGTTCTGCTGTAATTAAGCATTCCATTAATATATTTTGTCATTTCACGACAATGGAAATTAATACATTACATCATATTGAACATTACATCATCTAAATTGAACACAATGGCGTCCCCAGAGTTTCCGGTTTAGAGAGATTCTACTGTATAATTCTTGAAATAATTATTGAATAGGTTGGTTCTATTTTCACCCCGGTGTATGTAGTCGGAATACATAGAGCACATTTCTAAACATACCTTGACAAATCTACATACAATAATTCCAGCACAAAAATATTTACACAATTCCCTAACATTTGATTGGCCCGTAGCAAGTCTCTGTCCAATCCCATGTTATATCCCAGTAAACTCCCACGCCGAACTACTTTCCGTAACCGTGAGGCGCAGTTAAAATAATTCTTAAGAAAACGGAAAATAAACACATTTTCTTGATGAATTTATTTAAAATGCTTGAATTATAAGGAATGAATGGCCTTTTTGTTGAATTTATCGGGGATATAAAATTGGAAAAGTCGCGGGAATACTGGACGAAGGCCGCCTTCGTCCACTATTCCCGCGACTTTTCCAAGTTTATACCGCAATAAATTCCACAAAAAGGCCATTCATTCCTATAATATAGATGAATGCCCTTTCGTGGCAAGTGCAAGTTTGACATGAAAATGCATTCATACAATTCATATTGTTGCGATTACGGTATACATTAAGGTAAATGATTAAGATAATAGGTTAATAATTACATAATAAGGTAAATGCACGTACAATACAATTGCACCAGCTAATTTAACCTACAATAATGAAACATGGGTAGACTGTTTTTGTGACACGTATTGTTTCGCCATTGCAGCCAAAACTAAAGAAAACGGAATGATAAACAAATTCAGTTAGCCTGAACTTGACATTGGCTACACACACACGCACATACATGTAACACACTTCTGTAATGAGAGGCATAGTTACGGTAGGGCGTTTTATGCAGTAATATGTGTTCTACCATTTTACCGTTTTCGGTCATATCAACTTGTCCATTCATCCATAGACTATGCAGGACATTTATTATTTATCTTGTCAATTTAAGGAATACACATGTACTGTAATTGGATGCTGTACATCGCAAATATTGAAAGTGGGATTGGTATACACTTTCTGACCAAACTCGCATGAAAGAAACGTGAAAAGAAAACTCCCACATCTGGGAAGTTCAAGTTAATGATTGCTGCGTGTAGCACCTGACTAGTGTTAAAGATTGTTTAATAATAACAATAAATACATTTGTGACTGTGACTGTATAAATGGAACCTTGTGGTTTTTGCGACCAGTGTAGATCCAGATCAGTCTGTGCATCCGCACAGTTTGATCAGGATCTGCTCTGTTCGCCATTTCATCGATAAAACACCCGTCATGCTTCTAACAAGCAACATAGATAGTTATCAGACTACATGAATGTGCTATTCGATCAGTAGCCGATTTCACCAACATTGCAAAGTATATTTAGCTAGCAAAGTATACTTTGAGGGAGAAATTTTCAATTTTAGGAGAAATTTATTATTTTTTATTATACTGAATGTATTACATTATCACAGCCATTTTGGCTGTGATAATGTAATAAATTCAGTATAATAATTCTGCATAGTTTTAATCATCAAATATATGCAGTAGTTAGTTATATATGACATAATGCATTTCGGGAAAAATAAATGATTACTCCCTCAAAGTATACTTTGGTAGATAAGTATGCTTTGCAATTTTGATGAAATCGGCTACAGGGGTTACACTGGTGGTGAATCCCATAAGCCCAATTTCTCCAGTCACAGCCACATTTTAATTTTGGTGATTGCTCCATTTTCGCCGTGGGAATTAAATTATATCTATAATGATTATATTTGTATAGACATTAGTCATTTCAGGATTGGAAAAGTGACCATCCTGCCTTTTAAGCCCACTAGCAAATGACTTAAACGATATAATTGATTTAAAAATACTGAAAGTGTATTTATTGAATGTATTAATATATCTACAAATCTTCTTGGCAGTGTTATTGTAATCTTTTAATCAGATTGAAATGCTTTAACACTTTGCTAATATTATACAAAGCTAGACTATACTGTTTTATCCAGCACACGTCGTGGGAAACAGCGTATATATGAGGTTTTATATGAATGGGGATCGTAGCTAGTTATTTCCCATAGCAAATCTATTTATAGAGATCCGGTCCTTTGGTTTATTTTAGCGTGTATGTCTTACTGAATAACTTGCGAAATAAAGACTGCAAACAGGGTAGACCCAGATCAGACTGCACACATGTGCAGTCTGATCTGGTATCTACACTGATTTCAATACAATTAATAAGTGTGAACATATGCATCTTGAAAATAATGCAGTCCCTGATCAGAATGCGCAGATGTGTCTGATGATCTGGATCAACACTAGTCGAAATCACTATAGTTGCTTCTTTACACAACAAATCATGTGATATTCGTTTTTATTACAAGAAGCAATTAGGCCATAAAATACGACAGCATTTGGACCGGATTCCTATAAATAATTTCAACGGGAGATAACTAGCTATGATCCCTCATTGGCACGAATGAGATATTGGTAATTGTAGATCATGTGCTTCGAACACACGTCTGTAGTTTGTTAACGTTACAAAATACGTGTTAATAGCGCATACATGATTCACGGTTACTTTGCAAAATGTACAGGCTCTAGATCTGATCAGGCTGCATTAACCCGAAATTCACTGGTTTTCAAGTTCCAAATTACTACAAGATAAATATGATAATCGAGAAAACGACTATCGGAAAATTATACGTGTATTGGTTTGTTTTTAATCCTAAAAATAATTTAAAACGAACAAAAAAAAAAAACGAAAACAAACCTTATATTTTGGATGAGATACATTTTCCACACAAAAAAATTAACATGCAAGTTTGAATTCGATAAAAAGAGAATATTCTGAACACTATTTGTTGATTGATATACGCTAGTCAGGGAATTAACCCTTAAAACGCGGGAAATGAAAATTGTCCTTTCTTATTTTATTCCTTTTTCGTAATAAAAACCTGGTTTGGCAACACATTACAATCATTGCCATTGAAAAACCATGTTTTTATCGAGAAAACTGGAATGCAAATAATAACATTATACGGCAAAGTTGAATTCAGCATTACAATGATAAATCCAGCGGAAGCGGGCAATAACCTGTCACCGTTGTCAACTATTCTGACAGGAGGAGTTGTCTCCAAACGCTGACATATACAGTTACGTTTCAGTTTTGTTCGAACCGTGCGACGAAGACGTCCTCAAAATAAGAAGTTGATGCATCGAGTAACCGATGCAGGACAAACTAATGTGGATATACATGGAATAAATACATCTACAGTGGAGCCGAACAGCCTTGCGACATCGATGTTTATCAGTGTTCGTGATTGCAATACACATGGGCATGTGTTTCATTGCTCTTACATCGGACTTACAGTGGAACATCTCTAAACCAGACACCCTGTGCACAGCACAGGGTGTCCGGTTTAGAGAGGTTCCACTGTAGTACGCCTAGAACAACGTAATATACGAATACATGTACATCACACCATATACAATATGCTGAACAGTATAGACATAGGAATGCAATACCGAACGTAGTAAATATTTAGTAAAACACATACATATGTGTGTAGAAGTGAGAAAGTCAATAACGAACATTCAGAGCAGAAGTTATATAATATAACAAAGCAAGTGGAACGTAATTATCGACGTTGATAATCAGAACAGAGACATACATAATACAGCAATATAACACAATCCAGAATATAACAATAACAAAGCAATAAAGAACTGAGTAGAGTATAATACGACGATTCAGGTGGATACTAGCAGAGCATATTAGACAAATTTACTACACGAGTAAACGTACAGAATAAATAAGAGCATAATGATTTTGAACAGACTATAGAAGAATTGAGCAAACCGGAATGAGGAGGGGATGGACACAGCAAAGCAATGTAGCACAGGGAAGAGTATGCATACTAAATGCTTTCAGAACAACGCAGATGGTATTCAGAGCAAATCTGGAAATCCATGCACGAGTACATAATGCAACAATACAGAAAGTAGGAACGCATACAAGAGCAACACACACTAATACAGAGGAGGAACACAAGAACAGTACGGAATAGATAACAGCATAGCATATCAATTTGCAATAGATAGTAACATGACGGAACAGTTATAGGAAAGTATGACATAACAATACAAATACAACATTATGGTGAAGAGCGAAATAAAGAAATATAGCAGGGAGACGCGCCACATCAAAGAGTTTTAGAACATGGTACAGCGTGCGTACAGAGAAGTGCATAGCAGAGAGACACATATAATAAACAAGAACGTGATATAGAAATAAATGGAGCAAAGTCAAGCAGAACATATTGTTTGAGTATAGAGCAATTGAACCAGTATAAAAAAACTTAAAATCAGAGAACATCAATGGTCAAGACATAGCAGTACAGCATCACAGCATCACATAGCTACACAGAACGGCATAGGTCATATATATTGCAAAAGCAATATAAACGAAAGATAATATATAAGCACGATACAGAAAAAACGTGCAACTGAGAGAGAGAGAGAGAGAGAGAGAGAGAGAGAGAGAGAGAGAGAGAGAGAGAGAGTTGTAGTATGCCAGACATAACACATAACATGGAATAAGAAGTGCCACAGAAGTAGAAGAAGAGTACGACAAAGCTGCACAGAGCGGAGAAAAGCAAAATAGCCCTCAAATGATTGAAACGCAAAACAGAGAAATTCAGAACAGAGCATGGTAGAACATTATGGAATAGAGAAGAGCATAACAGGGCGATTTGCAATGGAGAATACATTATCAGAAGACATCAAAGACGTGCAGAGTGAAATAATTAAACAAGAAACATTGCAGAGCAATTGATTTAGCCCCAAACATCCACTGAACCCTTCTATTTAGGTCTGACATATGAACAGACTATAGAAGAGGAATGCCGACAACAACAGAGCAATGTGGAACGGAGAAGAGCATAAATCAATCCAGACCATAGACTAAAATAACAGAGAAATACATAAAAGGCTAGACAATTAAAATAGAAATTGTGGCAATGTCAACATAAATTCATGACAATCTGTAGCCGTGTACAATTCATAGAGTAGGAAACCCTAATATTTCGGCTGTTTCTTTTTACTTAAACACTTTATCACCTCCTGTTAACTCTTTCGACGATACAGACCATAAAGTCAATATTGAAAAACACAGTAGATCCAGATGAGACGGCTCGTAACGAGCCGTCTCATCAGGATCTTCAGTGTTCGTCATTATTTTAACGAGTTTGTAACAACATCTCGTTTTGATTAATTAAAAAATTGACACGGAACGGACCGTGTTACAAACTGGTGAGGAAATCCAAAAGCGTCCAGTGTAATACATAGCCAGATGAATCGGCTACTCATATTATATGAATTGTTCTAGTGTATCCCTTGTCTCCAGAACACTAGCTAACTCGTGCTTATGCTACAGTGTAGCTACTGTCAAAAGTGCGCCGATGTACAGCTGAACAAGTTGTACACTGGACTGAGAGGCAATACGCCACTGTTTATCAACTCATGACAGACCGGCATTGTGTAAGGTAACTCGGTATATTGAGATAGTCTAGCCAAAGTCGTTCTATGCTGGGCCCGTAATAGACCAAACGGCTGGCTAGTAGCACTTGTGCTTTTTGGCGATATTGGTAAACTGCTTAAATATATTGGCCGTTGCGTTACAGTGGTTTATGTTTCATTAAGCAACTATCGAAGACCATTGTTGTCACGGGCCCCGTGGCCTAATGGATAAGGCGTCTGACTTCGAATCAGAAGATTGCGAGTTCGAATCTCGTCGGGGTCGTACTTTTTATATACATTATGATCCGCCATCCAACGCACCTGTCCATGTGAGAAATCCGGTCTTATGCAACATGCTATAGATGGAATCCGAGATCAGCACGCGCATTTGCGATGTCGGACCAATGACTGAATAGTATGTGCCGTGAAACATGTTTGATATCCTGTCAATACGTCCTAATCACTACGTATAAATAACTGGGGTTATTTTATTTTGCATTTGAAAGCCATTTGTATGTCTTGACGGGATAAATATATAGAATAGTAGGTTAGTGTCATGAATGGAAAAAAATATATGGCGCGGCATGGAAACGGGATGTGCTCGGCAGAGCCTCGCCCATCCCGTTTCCTAAGCCTTGCCAGATATGTTTTCCCATTCACGGAACTAACATACTATTCTCTATGTTTATAACAACTTCCATCTATACCAGACATGTTGCATGTGCGTGCCAATTGATCAGGACATACTCTATAACTTATCAGATATCGCGATATGTGCACACAGAAAGTCCGAATGATCAACAATTAATCATATTTAGCGGTGAAATACCATTAAATAGTATTTTGTCGCAACCCCTTATAGTGGCGACTAACTGTCACGATTCTGGCGTCGACGGCGACGGCGACGACGTCAACAGTTGTGGAGGTACAGTACCGTGCCAGAGGTCATCGTTCAAACATGGCCATTGCAGTTTCAACAGGCACTTGGGAACAACTGCGATTGCGTTCTATAATAACATGTCGACCATCTTGGTTTTTGAACGATCACTTATCAAGTCTTATGGCAGGATACTGTACGTTCATTTAGTTTTCTTTCGTTTAATTAGGTAAATAAACACGTGAGGTATGTCGTAGCCAGGATATAAGTTAGGTGTGTCATAAAAAAGTCACACACCTGCATTATTAGGCCTTGTTTCCATAATTTTGCGATTTTGGCATTTCATCTCGAACTATGTATATAATTGTTACTTCCAGGATAACGTGGATGTGCGTCCAGCTAATTCCTGATACAGTGGGGTCAGCGAGTAAGTGCACACACGAACGAACATGACAGGTTGGTTCCAACCTGTCGTGTTCGTTCGTGTGTGCACTTACACGCTGACCCCACTGTATGTTAGAAGTACCGGTAGCTGCCTCACATTGCATTCAATCACGGACTGCGCAGATGTAGCAATAGTTAAGTAATTAATTTATGTTATAACTCTTTGGAAAATATACTTGTTAATTGTTGTTAATTATCAGACAATATACATGCCCCATATTTATAACGACATGTCCATACTAATCACTAGCTTCATTAATCATAATGGACTTTAACTAGCGATCATTTGTAACACAAAAACTAACAACGTTCAATAAACTATTTATATTTTAGTGCTGTACACATTGTATAATTGCAAATATGGAAGCGTCATGGTGCCAATGCTAAAATACATTTATCTCCTAATTAGTAGTTATTGTCTCCTAATTAGGACTTACTATCTCCTAATTAGGTATTACTATCAGTAACTCTTAATTAGGAGATAATATCTAATAATTAGTAGTTAGTATCTCATAATTAGGACTCCTAATTAGGAGCTAGTATCTAAATTATGTTTTAGCATCGGCACAGATAGTAGGTCTTTATTAGGAGATAAAAACGCCTAATTAGGAAATACTAAGTTATTATCTTCTAATTAGGAGATAAAAATATTTTAGCATTGGTACCAGAACTTGACGCTTCCATATACAATTATCAATACCAACTTGCAGAGTATTATTTGTTTGGTTTGGTGGGGTGTAATTATTGTATCCAACGTGTGTGGCAATATGCCGGCAGTCCATATCTTTCCCATGTTTCACATGCGCTGCTTGACTCGTGGCCCCGTTCCAAGATGTCTGCGGTCAACCCCGCATACCTGTGGTGTACACGTACATTTCTGCGTGTGTTCCCATGCGGGGGTTCCAAAACAACAAACACGTTTCAACGCCAGTTCATGCACGCACCGAGGACATTGACATGTTCATCAAATACACACACTGGGGATACTGTAACCCGAAGTCTCCGTCTGTAACGCAGGGCGACTTACGTAAGAACTTCATTGACGTAGCTCTGGTGTGACGGGGATATACCCCGTCACACCAGAGCTACGTCAATGAAGTTCTCGCTGCATCCATGAACAAAAGCTAGAACACAGTCACTGTGGGAACTCATAGAAGCTACCGAAAACGCAGTGGAAACTTTTATTGACGTGACATGGCCTTTATGGTCTCCGGAGACCGATTTTCTGCTACGTGGACTTTGGACATGTTCAAAACCCACGTAACGCCAACGCGGTCTGAACAGGACGCAGTAAGAACTTCTTATGATCTACTAACAGCGCTTTTGCCGTAGCGTAGACGTAGCGGACACGTTATATTGACGGTAAGAACGTATCAACAGCTCAGTGACAACACCGTCCATGTCTACTACGCGTCCACTACGCATATTCAGTTGTCCTTACGTCCTGTTTAAGACGTCGCTACGCTCATAATACGTAACAAAACTTCATGAATTGAATGCTGCGTTCATGGCAAGTTCAATGCACGACAATGAAGTTTATATCACGCCCACAGGACGTCCAAACACCGACAGACCTACGTTCTTATCACGTCTATGCAAACTATTTAACATCTGGAAAATGAATGAAAAAGGTGTCAACCCGCAAGGACTATTTATACTGACGTAGTGGACGCCCAATGGACGCAGTATAGACGTGACCACAACAAGTCTCAATCTGCGCGGACGTAGCGATGACATAGCGGGAACCCTTCCGACGTCGCACGTACCATGTCCTGCGCGCACATTGAACTCAGTGGGAACGCCACCAACGCAACAGGAACTTAGCATGGACGTAGCGCTGACGTAGCATGAGCGGGACAATTTCACATTTTCTTTTAATTTTCTAGAAGACCACGAAGTTGTCGCGGAGTCCTAGAAATTGTTTATAACTTCAAGAACGCAGCGGGAACATCCTTCGATGTGACGGGCGCATTACAGACAGATACTTCGGGTTAGGGATATTGGTGTAGGATCATGTTATAGTGTCAATTGACATTGAAAATTGTGTGGATATTTGCTGAAACAATTATTGTATTTACATTTATTGAGCATAGGTTGCATATGCAGCCTATGCTCAATAAATGTAAATCTATAAATTGAAATTGCATATCCTACCAAACCAGTCAACTGTTACTGATGCTACCCGACATATACTTTCGCCTGATAATGCAGCGTCTAATAATTATACAATGTCGGAAAATACCATTTTTGGTCATGCAGAATGTCTGATAATGCACAGTGTACAGGGTGAATTTCTGATTACACTATTTCTGATAATACAGTGTCGTCTCATGCACAAGGTCTGATAATGTAATGTGATAATAAGATTCTGATAATACATGGTCAAAACCATGCATAGCCGTCACAAGTATCGATGGTCTTCGAGCCATTCGCAAGCAAACAACTCCTCTAATCCCCTCACATACATGACCTCTCGAAGATAATTGTTACGAGCTGTCAGTTGGATGCACTGGTAACGGCCACTATACATTGTAGATTCCATACATTCTGGCAAGAGAGCCTGTCTGCTATTTCCATCAGAGACCGCCTAAACGAGTTTGTCGGCTTTACGAACCTTTTGTTTGGTAATTTTACCGTGGCAGCGGCTTTAAATAGCTCGCGCCACTAACCACACGCTTGATTTATGTAACAGAACTGGACCGGGTTGTGCTTGAATAAACACACACGTGGAATGTTGGAGCCAATATAGGCGGTGTAGTCTAGCTCCGTTTTGCAGGTGCATTTACACAGCCACATAATGTGGCTGTGTGAATGCACATGCAAAGCGGAGCCATCATTGTTTACACTCGTTTGTGGTATATATTTTACATTTTGTATTTGAAGTATCAGAAATATTTAAATATCTAAATACAACATGTACAAGTAAGCACACCCTTGGAATGTTAAACCCAATATAGACAGGACAATCTCCGTTTTGCATGTGCATTCACACAGCCACGTAAAGTGGCTATGGTGAGGCACATGCAAACAGGAGACGTCATTGTTTACGCTATGTTTGTGTATTTTGTAGAACTGTTTGTATGTCATGTAACGGAATAGATCAGGTGATGTTTCTATACAAGTAGACACACACCTGGAACATTGACGCCGATATATGTGGTATGTTTCTCATGTGCATGCACATTCACACAGCAACATGGTGTGGCGTGGGGATGCATATGCCAAACGGACTCGTCATTATTAATACCCGTTTTGTATATTATGTTAAAGAATGTCTTGTATTTTGTGTACGAGACCTGGTGATGCTTCAATACTAGTAAACAAACCCCTGAAATGTTCGACCCACTATTGGCAGGATAGTTTTAGTTTTCATGTGCATGTGCATTCACACAGCAACGTACAGTGGTTGTTTGGATGCACATGCAAAACGGTGACGTCATTGTTTGCGCTTTGTTTGTGTATTTTGTAGAACTGTTTGTCTTTTATGTAGCAGAAATGGATCTGGTGATGTTTCTATACAAGTAGACAGACACCTGTAGCCTATTTCACCAACGTTGCAAAGTATACGTTTATAGCAAAATATACATTGAGGGAGTAATCATTTATTTTTCCTGAAATGCATTATTTCATATAAAACTAACAACTGCATATATGTGATGATTAAAAGTATGCAGAATTATTATACTGAATGTATTACATTATCACAGCCAAAATGGCTGTGATAATGTAATAAGTTCAGTATAATAAAAAATAATACATTTATCCTTAAAATTGAAAATGTCTCCCCCAAAGTATATATAAGCATACTTTGCAATGTTGGTGAAATAGGCTACTTGAACCTTTACACCGATATAGGCGGTATGTCTCTCTTGTGCATGTACATACATACTGCAACACACGTTGACTGTGGGGATGCATATGACAAACGGACTCGTAGTTGTTTATACCCGTTTTGTATATATTTTACAGAATTGTTTGGATTTTGTGTAGGAGACCTGGTGATGTTTCAACACTAGTAAACACATTCCTGGAACTTTGGACCCAATATTGACGGTGTAATCTCAGTTTTGCATGTGCGTTCACACAGTCACATAAAGTTGTTATGCGAATGCTCATACAGAGACTGAGACATCATTGTTTACGCTATGGTTGTGTATTTTGGTGAGATGTTTGCATTTCATGTAGCGGAAATAGATACAATGATGTTTTTATACAAGTAAACACACACCTGGAACATTGACGCCATTATAGGTAGTGTATCTCTCTTGTGCATGTACATTCACACAGCCACATTAGGTGGCGCATGCAAAATTGTTGACACTGGTTTTTTGTATATATTTCACAGCATGTATTTGTATTTTATGTATCATTGACTGTACAAACCAGTAATATAAAAACATAACTGAAACTGTGAATGCAACATAGACAATGAACACGTAATCCTCTGTGGCTGTGTGAATGCACATGCAAAACGGAGCCTTGTTGTTTACAATGTGAACTACATTATGGTTTATGTTGTGTGATATACAAGGTGCATCATCACGTGGTTACAACTACAACAACGTCGCCCACTCCGAAGTAAGTATTATTTGATATTTTCCTTAATATGCAACGGATTTTGATGAAATATGGCGCAGCAAACGCGTCTTCATGAGTTGCATTTGGTGGTCAAGGGAGTTTGGCACAGACTGATGTCGTTTTTGCGAAGAATCAATTGCCGTGTCGCAGACACGGAAATCGATTCTTCGCAAAAACGACAGAAGTTTGGGCGAAAATACAGAGACCACCAAATGCAGCTTAACAAGACGCGTTTGATGCGCCATAGTTCATCAAATTCCGTTACGTAATAAGGACACTATAAAATAATACGTACTTTGAATCGGTACTTGTTGTACAATGACTTTACTGTACTAAGTACAGGTATGCAGGCTGACAGACCCCAGCACTGAAGACAGGTACAATATACCGGCCGTGGTTTCATTCTAAGGTTCATAGATTTTCGAGGTTGCCAAATAACACATGAACGTGAAGTTGATTAAATCAACCTTATCCCGCTTCCGAATTTGCCAAATTCTCGCAACCACATCTTGGTATTGATAGCGTAGCTTGTAAACGGAATTGCCTATGACGTTGCAAATTTGTGAGAAATGACCGATTTTCCTCTGTTGAGTAGCGACTGTATAATGTCTCCCTATTCGTACTTCCAGGTGGGTGGTTGGTCGGGAGCACGAAGGGTAATTTAACGATCCGGTTTCACCTTTACAGGAATACCAACTTACATGGTTTGGCCGTCGTGTACATTTTTGACCTTCTGATACTTGAGAGCTATATTCTGTTATGCCCCATTAAAAAGTAATAATATTAGTGCTGATCATATTACTTTTGGGGTTTGAGCTAAGTGACTCTGGTCTGGAAATTACCTGGCACCAGGTCAGAGTATTATAATTTCAGGGCTGAATATATATTTTTCTGTAAATATTGAGTTCCGATTTTGGGAATTCCCTCATTACGGACAGGTTAAATACGTTACGAGATAGTTCAACCCGTTGGCCGGGTTTAAATGACCGTACTGATTTATAGGCCGTTAAACACCAATAATCAATCAATCAAACGTTTCTTCCAGTGTCATTATAATTTCCCGATCCTTGGTGATCATTCAGCATGACTGTCGGAAGTTGTGAACATGTTGATAGTGTGTTCTATTTCCATGGAGTTTCTTACGGCCGTGTTATGTGCATGATGGTAGTGGGGTCTGTTATGGACTGTGACGATAATGGCACCGTTTTTGAAAGAAATGAGCGTCGTCTTCGATGATTATCATGGATATCTTGACTCTGTATAGTTGCGAATAGTAACTCTTACAATATACTCCCGTACCGTGTACGGGAGTAGATTGCAAGAGTTACTGTTCGCAACTAGACTATATATTCTGTACTCAGAATCTGTGGCCACAACAGTTTAACCGAGTTAATACTTTATGTTTCAGAAGTTTCAGATAAACTATCACGTAGCCGACGGTAGAGTGACCTCATGAAGCTTATAGACGTGGCCATCTGGTTTTCCATAGGTGGGCAAGTTGGAATCTCTGACTGCTGATAGATTGGCAGACTTGCTTACTCGATGTTTATTTTTGTATGTCATCTACAGGCTTCTGTTTATTTCTGACCTATTACATATAATTTATGTTTACTATATATGTTTGTTCCACCGTGTTTTCTCAACTTATTACGGGCTATTAATATATGTTTAGCTAGCTTGAAATTAAGTTATTAAAATGCAATAATAATAAGTCGACATATCCATTAATCGCCGATCATGACTACTAGTAAAACAAGAGCATGTTTATCACGAAGCTAATCCCCGCGCTACCAGCCTTGATAATAAAACATATAGGAATGAATGGCATTTTTGTGGAATTTATCGGGGTATAAACTTGGAAAGGTCGCGGGAATACTGGACGAAGGCCGGAAGGCCTTCGTCCAGTATTCCCGCGACTTTTCCAAGTTTATATCCCCGATAAATTCATCAAAAAGGCCATTCATTATAATTCCAACATTTGAAATAAATTCATCAAGAAAATGTGTTTATTTTCCGTTTTCTTAAGAATTATTTTAACTGCGCCTCATGGTTACGGAAAGTAGTTCGGCGTGGGAGTTTACTGGGATATACATTTTGGACAGAGACTTGCTACGGGCCAATCAAATGTTAGGGAATTGTGTAAATATTGTTGTGCTGGAATTATGTTATGAATAAACGAAAAAAACTTTAATGCATTTACCTTACGAACCAAGTGAAAATAAGTCCTCCGTGACATTGACCTTGGGCGGTCGGACGTGTGTCGTATGCAAGACAAAGTACCGTAGACATTGTGACCAAATATTATCAAAATCGGTGTAGCGGTTCATAAGTTATTGACAAATTAAAGGTGTGACTAATGTACGCACGCAGGCACAAACATACGCACGTACGAACGTACATGGACTAACGCTATATCCCGTCTTGCCTATCGGCGAGGGGATACTAACCAGTAGAAGTAGCGTTGTATTATACTATTCATGAGTGTGAAGAGTCAGAAGTAACAGAAACACGTCTAAAGGTATACTTAATAAAAAAGTATAATAAGTATCATAGAATACACTGGTATATGCCATATTCCGTCATCTGTGTTAAGACATGCGCATATCAATTTCTCGTGTTTTGATTGGTCAGCTTGACGGGTAATATGAGCCCATATTACCTGTCAAGCCCGTCAATATGGCTCGAATAAAAAATGGCGGCGGATCGAGGCTGAGTCGAAAACGAAACATTTTGGAAATCACATCGGAAACATAGTCATAGGGATTGGTAATAACCTAACTAAGAAATCAAAACTGTTAGATTTTGAAAATCGGTCTGCTCGCTTATGTCTATATGACGTCAGGTAATATTTGTAACGTCATGACGTCATACCGTTTGGCGCCATATTGATATGACGTTAAACATGCACCAATACACTTATAAAACTAAATTCTGGAGAAATATAAAGACTCTACGGTATGAAAAATACGTTATGGTGTCATATTGCCCATTTGAAACTATATTCCCCCTCTGCTGCGCCTCGGGTGAATATAGATTCAGATGGGCATTATGACACCATAATTCCAGCACAAAAATATTTACACAATTCCCTAACATTTGATTGGTCCGTAGCAAGTTCTGTCCAAAATTTATATCCCAGTAAACTCCCATGCCGAACTACTTTCCGTAACCGTGAGGCGCAGTTAAAATAATTCTTAAGAAAACGGAAAATAAACACATTTTCTTGATGAATTTATTTCAAATGCTGGAATTATAAGGAATGAATGGCCTTTTTGTGGAATTTATCGGGGATATAAACTTGGAAAAGTCGCGGGAATACTGGACGAGGCCTTCCAAAAAATTACAATTTTCGAGAAAAAAATCAAAACAAAATAAAGGATTTGTTTTCGAAAATTGTAATTTTTTATCTCTTCGTCCAGTATTCCCGTGACTTTTCCAAGCTTATGCCCTGATAAATTCCACAAAAAGGCCATTCATTCCTATAATATTGACTGTAGAATCACAAGAACTTATAATATAGTCGCACTCAACGACTCAAACGTATGGAACGCCATGGCTGTCTTATATGACGATAAAGTATTTTATGCAGTACTAACGTCAATATATGAACTCATTATGTGTTTATATCGAGTCAATATATGAACTCATTATGTGTTTATATCGAGTCAAAATGTCAATATATTATATCATTATGTCTTAATATCGAGTCAAACGTTCAATATATCGTACCAATATGTCTTTATATTGAGTAAAACGTTCAATATATCATACCATTATCATACAATTATGTTATTATATTGAGTCATTCGTTCAATATATCATACCTTTATGTCATTATATTGAGTCAAACGTTCAATGTATCATACCTTAGTCATTATTGAGTCAAACCGTTCAAACGTTCAATTTATCATACCATTACGTCATTATATTGAGTCAAAAGGTCAATATATCATACCAGTATGCCTTTATATTTAATCGAAACTTCAATATATTATTTCATTATAACTGTATAGGTAGTCGTTTTGTCTTTATATAGATACGACTCTTTTGCAGTAACACTGACAAAAAACACTGACATTTGTGGTCCACAACTACCATTGATTTTTCCTATATAAACTAACCAATGACCACACATTTTGCTATTCTCTGCTACTTTCATTTTTCACATAGATGTCGTGGGACCTATTTTCCCGTAACCTGCACCCATTCTACTCTGGATAATCACTAACTAAAATATAGGTTTAATTATTATTAAGAAAGATAAATTCAATCTCCTGTGACCACACTGGTGGTGACGCAAAAGCTCAGCGGCTGGAATTTAAACCGCCTCACATGACAAACACGCTCCGACTTACAAAATAATCAAAGACTATGCTTGAAACTGATGTAAATGATACATTAACATGCATGTGAAGTAGACTAGTGCATCAATTGACTAGTTTCTTCAAGCAAATAGTGTCTATGGCATAACACATCTGGCTTATTATTTTTAACGTACTACTTTTGATTACACAGCGCATGAATATCGGATGATTTAGCGTGGCTAAACCTTGTTGGAAGTTGTCACAAGGTTAGTAAATACTAAATGGTGCGAAATCGCCAAGGGGTTATACAAAAGAAGTCTGGTATAAAATAATGTGATTGTGCGGGTGTATTTAGGTCACAGACACTGTCTGCTTGTAAATATTGATCCATCACTACTCAGTTGCACTTGAGGAGCATTTTGGTGGTGCTTTTAACACCAGTTTCAGCATATTTGTAGCATTTAAAGGAAAACACTGAACCTGTTGGTCACGTGAAGTAAACAGAGTTTCCGTGGCCAAAAGATGTAAACAATATTGGAAGACATGACGAGTTTGGATTTTTCTTTCTTAGGAGTAAGTGAACATATTGTTTACTTCATGCAGAACCAGTACAGACTTGCTGTAGGTCATGTGCAAGTAGGTCCCACAGCATCCATACGACTAGTGAAAGTAGGAGAGTCTGGCCTTATTGGATGGGATTCTGTTAATTTATATAGTAAAACTCTGTGGTGTGTTCTGACCTAGAATAAACCATTTGACTTATATTTGTTTGACTGTACTACTTTTGACAACACCGCGCGTGAATATCTGATTATTTAGTGTGGTTAAACCTCTAACCTATAAGTACACAAATGCACGCTTTCTTAACGGTGTTATCGTAAAACAATACTACTGCAAATAAGTCCTATCTATATAGGTTAGACTATACCAAATGGCGCGAAATCGACAAGGGAGCATAAGTAGTCCGGTATAAAAAATAGTGCGTGCGTTTTGAGGTCACAGACACAGTTTGCTTGCAAATCTTAATCCATTACTACCCAGTTTCACTTGAGGAACATTTTGGGGTGCTTTTGACACCAGTTTTCAGCATATTTGTAGCATTTAAAAGAAAACACTGAACCTGTTGGTCACGTGATGTAAACAGAGTTTCCGTGGCTAAAAAGATGTAAACAATATTGGGTGATATGACGAGGCTGGATATTTCTTTCTTAGGAGTAAGTAAACCTATTGTTTAATTCATGCAGAACCAGTACATACTGGCTGCAGGTCATGTACAAGTAGGTCCCACAGCATCCATACGATTAGTGAAAGTAGGAGAGACTGGCCTTATTGGATGGCATTCGGTTAAATTATATAGTAAAACTATGTGGTGTGGTCTAACATATATAGAACAAACGACTCAATATAAAGTTAAAATGATATCATATATTAAAGTTGTGGCTAAATATAAAGACATAATGCTATCATATAATAAACTTTTGACTTCATATAAAGACATAATGGTATCATATATCGGACTTTCGACTCAATATAAAGACATAACGATATCATACAGTGAAATGTTGACTTAATATAAAGACGAATGACATCATATATTGAAGTTTCGACTCAATACAATGACATAATGGTATACTATATTGACGTTTCGACTCAATACAAATACATTACGATATCATACATAGAAATGTTGACTTAATATAAAGACAAACGATATCATGTATTGAAGTTTTGACTCAATATAAATAAATTTTGGTATGATATATTGAACGTTTGACTCGATATAGAAACATACTGGTATGATATATTGAACGTTTGACTCGATATAGAGACATACTGGTAGGATATATTGAATGTTTGACTCAATATAAAGACATACTGGTATGGTATATTGAACGTTTGACTCAATATTAAGACATAAGGATATAATATATTTGCATTTTGACTCGATATAAACACATAAGGAGCTCATATATTGACGTCAGTACTGCATAAAATACTTTATCGTCATATGAGACAGCCATGGCGTGCCATACATAGAGAATAGTAGGTTAGTGCCGTGAATGGGACAAAATATCTGGCAAGGCTCAGGAAACGGGATGGACGAGGCTCTGCCGAGCACATCCCGTTTCCGTGCCGCGCCAGATATTTTTTCCCATTCACGGCACTAACCTACTATTCTATTTATCCCGTCAACACCTTCAAATGGCTGTAAAATGCAAAAATTGTATTGACTGGATATCAAAAAATTTTCACGGCACCGTGTTTCACGGCACATACGCACTGTGTTGACGGGATAAAAACGGCTTCTTGTACCGTTCTATGCGATAAAGAATGCAATATGGACACATAGTATTCGCCATCCACATGGGAAAAATATAAATATTTGCAGACAGAATTACTTGAAATAATAAATGAGGATAATGATATGTTTATTGCACACATGTAAATGTATTAAAAGTCAATGGTGTTTTGGGGAAATAAGTAACATTTATAGTCCATTATTTATGAAAAAGGTTGAATAATTATGGGAGTAAATATTTACTTGCACGAAACAGGCCAGCGAGAAAATGGAATTCACAGTAAGCCCATGGTGCGAGAATGTGTAACAATAAATGCATCTCCATGCAACCACTTTTTTTTTTTTATATCGGCCAGTGTAGGAGATTTCGTTTCTGATAACATACGAGAATTTTCGGAATTGATATGTGATATGTTCTGTAAATGACGTTGAAAGTCGACGAAAATGTCAGAACACACGGTCAGGATGTTTTGTCAACATTCGACGCCATTTGAGGAAATATTTGATTTTCAGTCAATATCGTCATAATATTGTGATGCGGTAGATCAACAAATCTCACGTACTGGCGCGTGCTTCTGTTGTTGTTGTTGTTATTATGCATGTCTGAAGGCCATAGTTCATTGTCTCTGTAGAACTAGCATGCGTAGTAAACCTCAGTGATATAGTGAGATAGACAATAGAACACTTAATTTCTCTTTAACTGACGACATTGATTATGTTTATGTTTGTTATCTATGGCATTATTGCTCCTAGTGGTATGAATACACCAAGGACAGTCTGCAATATACATTGAAACCTCTCTAAACCGGACACCCTGGGAGGTCCCCAGGGTGTCCGGCTTAGAGAGGTTTCCCTGTAAATCAGGCATTTGATAATTCTGAGCCGTAGTTGTGTGCTATGCGATCACAGACATTATCACCTGAGATAGTATATGACCAAGAAACTCATCAAAAATAAGATCACAGATGGTGTATTGGTGTTCGGTTTAGAGAGATTCGACTGTATCGGTGGGCCACCACCATACATAGCCCCCGCCCCATTCTTGCACTAGTCTTTCAATTTTGGAACATTCTTAGAAGTGCTGAGACTAGATAAATGGGTCTTATGACTGTTGCGAACAGTGTAGATCCAGGGGGTCGCTTCACTAAACTTCGTACGAATACAATGTTCGTAAGTGCAAATTTAGGATCGCCTGGGAATTTAAATTGATGGATTTACATTTATTGAGCATAGGCTACATATGCAGCCTATGCTCAATAAATGTAAATCCAATAATCGTTTACAAGAAAACAGTGTTAATGTGACATTTATAGATTATCATAACTTTGCACTTACGAACATTTTAGTCGTACGAAGTTTAGTGAAACGGCCGCTTGGTCTGTCTGTGTACACGTTTATATTAGTACGTATTCGTCCATTGCTGCTGCAAAACTTACAGGTAATGTGCAACAATTTCCAAATTAAGAAGCAAAACAATGGCAGCATATGATTACGTTATGTGGCAGAACCTCTCTAAACCAGAAACGTTGTTTTTCACTTTGATGGGTAATATACCTGTACCACTACTATCATTGTCTGTTCATGACTGCAAAACACACAAACGGATAAATGAGTATGGATAAAAGTGGGGCCTGTCTAATCTAACTACAATGTACCATATGGACCTCCCCAGTAGCCGATTTCATCAACATTGTATATCTATCAAAGTATACTTTGAGGGAGTAATCATTTATTTTTCTCAATATGCATTATTTCATATAGAAGTAAATGGCTGTGATAATGAAATAAATTCAGTATAATAAAAATTAATAAATTTATCCTAAAATTGAAAATGTCTCTCTCAAAGTATACTTTGCTAGAAAAGTATACTTTGCAATGTTGGTGATATAGGCTACTGGGACCCGTTTCACTAAACCTCTTACGACTAAGATGTTCGTAAGTTCAAATTTAAGATCGTCTGTAAATTTCGATTTATGGATTTACATTTATTGAGCATAGGCTGCATATGCAGCCTATGCTCAATAAATGTAAATCAAATAATTATATTTACAAGAAAACATTGTTAATGTACATGTGCAATTTACAGACTATCATAATTTTGCACTTACGAACATTTTAGTCGTACGAAGTTTAGTGAAACGGCCCCCGGTGTCGAAATTAGAGAGGTTACACCGAACGCTGCATTCAATGGTAGAAGTAGACCTGTATGTATTGGAATTCGGTCATACTTAGGTGCATTCCCGCAATATATTCTACGTTATCGTGTATATCACTGTTGTTTTCGACAGTTGCATCCAAAGTAAATAGTCCTGCACATGAGAACACCTACCTGTTGTTTGCATCTAAATGTAAACATGTGCAAAGAGCTATGACAACACTAGGCTTATTGTGTTTGGGCACAGAGTACACCCAGATCTGAATGCACGTCCGCACGGTCGAGTGAAAGGGGCAATAGTGAACCCATGCCATGGCGAATCACAGGTGGAAGACTCGGACATAGGACCCAGTAAATGACCCATTCTAAAAACATTACCCCACCCACCAATTTCTGTCAGACTATATAGTGTAATCACACTCTTACTATAACGGTAATGGATGGGAGGGGTGATACATGTCTAATCTGTCTATATATGTGGCTGTGACTGGGGAAATAGGGCATATGTGTTTTGCGACCTGTGTATATCCATATCAGCATGTGCATCTGCACATACTGAACAGGATTTTGCACTGTTCGCTACTTTATGTGAGCACTGCATGACACATGCATCTATCTTCTCGTCATGCTTCTAACACGCAATATAGATCGTTATCAGGCTACATGTGTGTGCTATTTCTTCAGGAACTACACTGGCAACAAAGCACATAAGCCCCATTTCTCCAGTCACAGCCACAGTTATGTATGTCTAGGATAAAATATGCCTATATGTAATACAGTGTTACAACTACTCTGTTTCACGAAACCTGCCCAAATATTACGACTTTATAAACAATGCAAAAACAATATTTGTTTTCGATAATATTAAATAAAATTTAAGAATTTATTTCGTGAAATTTGGTTAAATATTGATTTTATTGCGAAAAAAACAATTTCCCCATGGTAAATCCCCATAGACATATTCACAGAGTGAAGATGTCTATGGGGATTTAACATAGGGACATTTTTCGAATTTTAAAAATACCGGACCTATTTTCAAAATTTAAAGTTTGTTTTCTAAGTTAGATTAAACCCAATTTATCTATCCCGGTTTCGGAGTCAAATTCCATTTTATTTATTTTTTTACTCTTCCCCCAGCTTCTCCACCTCCTTTTCCCCCATGTTAAATTCCCATAGACATTTTTCGTAATAAAATCAATATTTTACCACATTTCACAAAATAAAAAGAAGGCTCATTCTTAAATTTTGATAAAATTTAATATGATCCAAACAAATATTGTTTTTGCATTTTTTAGATAGCCGTAAAATTTGGGTAGCTTTCGTGAGACAAGACAGTAAGCAAATAGTGATTCCGGAAACCGTGATCGATGGTATTCTTTGTCAAATTATCCGTCTTATTTATCACAGTATATGCTATTACATAGAGCAGAATAGGACACAAATTCATTGGAATTTGATCATATAAACTGTCACTTTGGTTAATATAGGTCATTTGTGGCTGTGACTGCAGAAATGGGGATTATGGTGTTTGTTACCAGTGTAGCTCCTGATTCAATAGCGTACTCCTGTACGACCTGATCTGCAGGGCCGTTTCAATAAACTTCGTAAGACTAAAATGTTCGTAAGTGCAAATCTAGAATCGTCTGGAAATTTCAATTGATGGATTTACATTTATTGAGTATAGGCTGCATATGCAGCCTATGCTCAATAAATGTAAATCCAATCAATGTTTACAAGAAAACGTTGTTAATGTGAAATTGTCATAATTTTGCACTTACGAACATTTTAGTCGTACGATGTTTAGTGAAACGGCCCCCAGATTACGATCTATGTTTCTTGTCAGAAGGACGGCGAGTGTTTCATTAATGGAATGGCCAACAATGCAGATCCTGATGCACAGTCTGAGCTGGATCTACACTGCTCGCAAAACCCATCATCCCCATTTCTCCAGCCACAGCCACATGTCAGTACATAAATAAAAAAACGCGACATTGCACATTTGAGACATTCAGACAATCAGCACATAATGAAGAGCACACGGTTCCTAATGAATGCTCAACAACCAAATCTCGGGATGAAAGTAGAAGGGACACGGATGCACCGAATCTACCCCAGTTACCTGCGCTCCACTTACATTGGTCTAGACACGAACTAAGAGGTTACCAGGGAAACGATGACGTCAGGGAAAAAACATAAAAATGCTTCCTCATAACGTTTTGTGCGTTAATCGGAACTTTAAGCAATGTTTAGATAAGCTGTTCTGTTCTGGGAATAGCTTTCCCTCAGTGCTATTCCACACATGTTTCCGCTTTGATGTCTTGGAAATACATCTATCTCCGCGTTAGACTCGACTCGTAGTACAGTGTAACCTCTCTAATCCGGACACCCTGGGAGGTCCCCAAATACATCAACATTCAAATACACATATATCCACGTTATACCCTACTGGTAGTACAGTGAGACCTCTCTAATCCGGACACCCTGGGAGGTCCCCAAATACATCAACATTCAAATACACATATCTCCGCGTTATACCCTACTGGTAGTATAGTGAAACCTCTCTAATCCGGACACCCTGGGAGGTCCCCAAATACATCAACATTCAAATACACATATATCCACGTTATACCCTATGTGAGTGAAACCCCTCTCTATCCGGGACACAGGTCAGGGAGGTCCCCAAATACATCAACATTCAAATACACATATATCCACGTTATACCCTACTGGTAGTATAGTGAAACCTCTCTAATCCGGACACCCTGGGAGGTCCCCAAATACATCAACATTCAAATACACATATCTCCGCGTTATCCCTAACTGGTATACAGTGAAAACCTCTTCTAAATTCCGGACACCCCTGGGAAGGTCCCCCAAATACATCAACAATTCAAATACACAATCTCCGCGTTAATACCCTACTGGTAGTACAGTGAAAACCTCACTAATCCGGACACCCTGGGGAGTTCCCCAAATACATCCAAACATTCAAATACACATATTCTCCGCGTTATAACCCTTACAGGTAGTAATAGTAAACCCTCCAAAACCGGAAAACCCGGAGGTTCCCCCAAATACATCAACATTCAAATACACATATCTCCGCGTTATACCCTACTGGTAGTACAGTGAAACCTCTCTAATCCGGACACCCTGGGAGGTCCCCAAATACATCAACATTCAAATACACATATATCCACGTTATACCCTACTGGTAGTACAGTGTAACCTCTCTAACCCGGACACCCTGGGCGGTCCCCAAATACACCAATATTCAAATACATCTATCTCCACGATAGACCCCACTTGTAGTAAAGTGCAACCTCTCTAAACCGGACACCCTGGGAGGTCCCCAGGGTGTCCGGATTACAGAGCTTGCACTACAGTTAAGATTTATGAGGACTCTAAGTAAGATATGTTTGAGTGTTTTGTAATTATATGAACATTCATTGTCATTAGTGATAACATGCTGTGAAGTTAACAAAATGTTCTTGGGTGTCCTGTTTAGAGATGTTATCATATCGTGCACTGGAATAAACCCGACACAATGGTACCTGGTTTAGAGAGATTCAACCGTATAGAGTGGAAGCCCTCTAAACACGACACTCGGGAAAATGTAGATGTTTACCTTAGATGTGTTTCGCTGTTATGTATCTCTGATTACAATGACGTTTCATGATTGCAAAGCTCTAGAATGTGTCATGCAGTGCTCACATGTCTGATTTACAGTGGAACATCTCCAAACCGGACACCCTGGGAGGTCCCCAGGGTGTCCGGTTTGGAGATGTTCCACTGTAGGGACCTCCCAGTGTGTCCGGTTTGAGACGTTGAGTGGATCAATTACAGCGACATTAACCCTATGTTGCCTGCATGTCCGATTTAGAAGTTATATTATTGTACCGTGGAACCTGTAAACCCGATACCCTGGATTTAGAAGTTATATTAAAGTACCGTGGAACCTGTAAACCGGATACCCTGGATTTAGAAGTTATATTATAGTACCCGTGAACCGTGGAACCAGTAAACCGGACCAACCCTCCCGACCCTTGGATTTAGAAGTTATATTATATACCGTGGAACCTGTAAACCGGAACCCTGGATTTAGAATTAATATGTACCCGAGGAAACCTGTTTAAACCGACACCCTGGATTTAGAAGTTATATTATAGTACCGTGGAACCTGTAAACCGGACACCCTGGATTTAGAAGTTATATTATAGTACCGTGGAACCTGTAAACCCGATACCCTGGATTTAGAAGAATTTATATTATACGTACCGTGGAACCTGTCAAACCGGATCACCCTGGGATTTAGAAGTTTATTAATAAGTACCGGTGGAACCTGTAAACCGGACACCCTGGATTTAGAAGTTATATTATAGTACCGTGGAACCTGTAAACCGGACACCCTGGATTTAGAAGTTATATTATAGTACCGTGGAACCTGCAAACCCGATACCCTGCTGTGTCCCCTCAAGGGTGCCCGAAATAAAAAGCTGCCAATGTAATCCAAGTACATCGATTATGCGCAGATGAGAGCGCCAAAGCATATCAGTGTGCGCTCAATTATGAACAGCTATTCTGATTAATATATGTGTTTACCATGTTGCATTTGTGGATAATTTAATGTGTTCAGATGTTATTTTGAAACTACTGTCTGTTCCACGTTTTGCTGCCGACGAACATTTGGCCATTAAACACATTAAATCTAAAAAATATTTGAAAGTGATGTACTTTTTCAACAATAACAAAAAAGTCACCATCCCCAAAAAAAATGATTTCATAAAATTCCATAAAATATTGATTTTATTGCAAAAAAATGGGAATTTAACATGGGGAGTAAATTTCCAAAACCTTTTGAACTTTGAACTTTCCGAAATTTTTGGAAATTGACTCCGAAACCTGGCGAGGTAGCTTGAAAATGATATAAGTAAGAAAACAGAAGTTAGATTTTGAAAATCGGTCCACAAATAAAAAAAATATTTAAAAAAAATCTATTTTTAGCCCCCATGTTAAATTCCCATAGGAAAATCGTTTTTTCGCAATAAAATCAATATTTGATGGAATTTCATCAAATAATTTTTATTGATAAAAAAAGTACTTACTTTTAAATATGTTTTAGATTTAATGTGGTTAATGGCCAAATGTTCGTCGGCAGCAAAACGTGGAACAGACAGTACATGCAACAAGCACAGCATGTAGGTAACACATGGATCAACGACCGGTACAGTCGGACATGCTGTATTGAAATTCGTAAACATTTGTTGATTGTTCGGTTTAGTGAGCTCATGAATTTATAATGGATTGAAATAAATAGAATAGTTAACTGTTCACTCCTATTGTTTGTTCATAAATATTTGACGTCATTTACGTAAAATCAATACAATCTTCATACCCTGAAAACTAATTCAGAAATGCGATAATCTCCTCAAGTAATTACGTTTTTTGCGTTAATCCGCATACCAGTCTGTAAAATTAATTTAAGGTTTTGTTGCTATTGGCAACTTCTAGATAACACATTGAGAATGGCTGCCTAGGTTTTGCATTAATATATTTAAACGTTCACTAAATCATTAATCAGAATTATAAATATTATGCAAATATTACTCTCACGAAATTTAGATAATGGAACCCCGATGAACGGGGTCATCCTGGGAATTTCCGAGGGTGGCTAGTTTAGAGAGGTTGCATTGTAATTCTAGTGTATGTTCCCTTCAAGACATGTTAACCCTTTGAACCCGAAATCCCGCTATAGCGGTTTATGCAAAAAGTGCAGATCCAGATGAGCCGGCTCGTAACGAGCCGTCTCATCAGGATCTGCACTTTTTGAAAGTAATTTTAATATTTCTTAGAACAAAAACACCCCCTTTTCATAAATGGACGAATCTGAAAATAATTTTGTGACCATTGGATTGGTCGGAACATTAGCATATCACAGTCCATTCCAGTTCCTTAGGGTTGAAAGGGTTAAGACTGACGGTGGGGCTTCATTGTGTAATACGGTCTGGATAGAGCGACAGATACGAAAATATCATCGGAGACAGAATGAGAAAGAAAGAGAGGTACCGAGAGTGAGAACGAGAGAGGTGGAGAAACAGAGAGAGAGTAAATGATCGTGCGTGCGTGCGTGCGTGCGTGCGTGCGTACGTGCGCGCGTGCGTGTGCGTATGTGATATATTGACCCGGCTCTGGGGCACGTTTCACTAAACTTCGTACGACTGAACTGTTCGTAAGTGCCAATTTAGGTCCGTCTGGAAATTTAAATTGATGGATGAAATACTTTTTCATAAGAAAACATTGTTAATGTGAAATTTACAGACTATCATAATTTTGCATTTACGAATATTTTAGTCGTACGAAATTTAGTGAAACGGCCCACTGGAATCCACCATTGCTTCTCCGTCTTCACAAATGACAAGTATTTTCAACGACATTTACGGAATATATACATAAACAGTACTGGCCATTTGCGGTAATTCCAGTACCTTGCCATAGCCTTGGAACACACACGCACCTCGCAGCCGTCGGTATGTCTGATCCCATTGTAAATACGTCAGCACTTGTACACCGCTTGATGAACAGTCATCAAAGACGGGCAAATGTTTCTTTATGAAGTTCAGCTACCTGGAATTCCAGATAAATCCCTGGCACGCAGGGGAACAGTCGCACCGTCACAATTGGAAATGAACACCAGCCTAGAATCTAATTACGGGCAGTTACTCCCGTGTCGTCCGTATGTTACGAACGGTGCACCAGTCTTGCAGAGTTACTTCCGGCAACTACCCAGAACAGAGCCCGAGATTATTAAAACTTCTGAGCATGGATCCCATTCTCGTGCACGAAATCAGGCATTTTGATTGGTCGAGGCTGAGCTAAGCTCAGTATCGGGCAATCAAAATGCCTGATTTCGAGTACTTTCCTTCGCCGCGTAGAAATGAAGATTAAGAACTTTAAAGGTGCACTTTTACATTTGTAGGTCATTTACGTTGAGTGATAAACATATTATTATTATGCATGTAATGTCAATTATGTATAATACATGTATATGATCAAAACCTGGGTTGCTAAATAAGACAGTAGACGAGGTAAAGCCACGAAGGCCGGGTTTTCTTCAAGGCATAGACACTTGGAAAACAGATATTTGGTTATTATGACCACGATTGAAAGTGACAACTGTTAGTGGCCTAAGATGGCCTAAGACGCCAACGCCCGCCGTTCGTCCGTCCGCCCGCCCGCCTGGCTTTCGCCAATCCAATAGCCGGGACTTTTTCAAACAAACCGGCTAAACAACTACTGAATTACTGTCTGTTTCACGAAAGCTGCCCAAATTTTACGGCCATATAAACAATTCAAAAACAATATTTTTTTCGATAATATTAAATTAAAGGAAAATTTAAGAATGAGCCTTCTTTTTATTTCGTGAAATTTGGTCAAATATTGGTTTTATTACGAAAAATTGATTTGTCTATGGGAATTTAACATGGGGGAAAAGAGGTAGAGGAGTGTGGGAGGAGTCAAAAAACGATAAATTTTGGAAATTGACTCCAAAACCTGGCTAGATATCTTGGAAATTATCTAACTAAGAAAACAAAAGTTAAATTTTGAAAATCGGTCCAGTATTTCTGAAATTCTAAAAAATGTCACCATGTTAAATCCCCATAGACATCTTCACTCTGTGAAGATGTCTATGGGGATTTAACATGGGGATATTGTTTTTTCGCAATAAAATAAATATTTCACCAAATTTCACAAAATAAAAAGAAGGCTCATTGTTAAATTTTCCTTTAATTTATTATTATCAAAAAAAATATTGTTTTTGAATTGTTAACATGGCCGTAAAATGTGGGCAGCTTTCGTGAAACAGACAGTACATACATGTATAATGTGACGGAGTATCTGAATTACTTCAACATTGGAGCAATTTAGGACAGTTTGCTTGAAAGTCTGACGTAGTAAATCACTTTAATCCGGGTGGCCATTTCATTTTCGTAGAAAACAGATACAGACGTATTCTTGGTGATTTATTTATTTATTTTCTGATGTTTATTAACCGTTTGCCAGTTCATAGTAACATTGGGAATATACGCGTCGGAAATATAAGCAGGATTGGCGACTGATAACCATGATAACATCGAAGAAACTGGTTATACATTCAACTATGCCCTACGTTCGTTTCTTTTCTCACCAATCACACCGACTTATGGAATAAAGAGCAGTCTTTGACGGAAGAATAAACGACCCACTGAGGCAGCTGTGATTAGTTTGTTTTTCAACCTCGCACAACACATACAACACTATGCTGGCTTGTTAGGGACATTTCATCTCTTCGCCTCAATGCCTCGTAGAAACTATTACTCCAGTACCTTGGATATCGTTCCTTCGTTTCTATGCTGAGTATAAATGATATTTAGGAGCGTTAAACTCCGTTCCATTGGCCCGAATGAAGAGTAAATGTATGCCTTTAAATCACAGTTCCTTAGCGCTCAAAATATCGTTCCTTTCTTAATTCTTAACTCGCCAGAAAAGAGACGATTTTTTTTGGGTTTCATGACAATTTTATTTCTTTGACTTTCTACTAGCTTCTAAACATAATTAGAATGTTTTAACGATTTTAACACCCACGTTTTATTAACCTATGACTCTACCTGTGAACTATAACACCACAAAGTAACTGGCATGAATATTTCCATATTACTGCTCAGACTATTCCAGTTATACAATTCGGGAAATATCCACAAACGGTGTAGATCCTGATGAGACGGCTCGTTACGAGCCGGTTCATCTGGATCAACGCCGTTTGCAGTTACCAAGGTGTATGGTCACGTGGTACTAACAACAACAACACGTTTCCAGAATCCAGAACATTTCCAGAATCCATCTGATTCAAAGTACGTATTCTTTTATAGTGTCCTTATTAAGTAACGGATTTTTATGAAATATGGCGCAGCAAACGCGTCTTGTTAAGCTGCATTGGGTGGTCTCTGTATTTTCGCCCAAACTTCTGTCGTTGTTGCGAAGAATCGATTTCCGTGTCTCCGACACGGAAATCGATTCTTCGCAAAAACGAAATAAGGCTGTGCCAAACTCCCTAGACCACCAAATGCAGCTCATGTAGACGCGTTTGCTGCGCCATATTTCATCAAAATACGTTTCATATTAAGGAAAATATCAAATAATACTTTCAAGATTTCAACACTTTCAGCCACTGTTGTTGTTGTTATAACCACGTGATCATGCACCTTGGTTACTAGACAATACAAAGTCAAAAGAACCATGATAATCGCGAAACACGAACCACCAGAAAGTTTTACTGCGCTTGTTCCTTTCTGCAAACGCTATGATAGATTCATCATCGATACTCCTGAAATGGTTCTACAAATGCCGCTCAGCGCAGTAGCAATTTATTTATGCTGATGTCGAATGTTTCTGCATCCAATAAACACATACATATATTATTATTACAACCGGATTTCTGCCAATTCCTCTTTTTTCTACTCCGTGGAGTTTTTACCATTATCAAGCAATCAGCACCGTAGCAGAATGCCAGGATCTCGGCGCGCCGAAGCGATTATGCGCCAGGGTATGAGAAATTTCCGAAATGGAGTTCGGGAATATGCGATATCTGTTGTAAATTATGTCGAAAGTTGATGAAATTACTACACCACTCGCATATTATTAATATATTATATATATATTATTTTCGTCAATTTCCGGAAAGTATTGTATTATTTCGAGTATTTGGAAATGCGTTTCGAATTTATTTGATCGCTTTTGTAAATAACGCTGAAAGTTGATGTAAATATCATTGCATATGTGAAATAGCATTTCACGCGTGCTCTACAATTTTCGCCAGATTCCGACGTCCATTGCGGAAACTATCGTAAATTTTCGGAACTAATAATCGACGAATTACGGAGAAGTGGAAAATCTCACGCACGGACTCAATTATTGGCGCTGCGAGTAGAGCACACCTCTGCCACAGACGAACATTCAAGGAATAGCATGGGGTGTGCTAAGTGATAATTTCAATTGCAAAGATAGTTGAAATACGTCGTATTGTTCAATGTTATAACGGTGAATTCAACCAAGAGAAATGACAAACAAGGACTTGCTGTGTTATATGTGGCTGTGACTGGAGAAATGGGGCTTATCGGTTTTGCAACCAGTGTAGATCCAGTTCATATTGTGCATCCTGATCAGGATCTGCACTGTTCGCCATTCCATCAATGAAACACCTGCCATTCTAACAAGCAATATAGATCGTTATCAGGCCACGTGAGTAACTATGTGATCTGAGTGAATAAACCAATAATAATGTACCATTTGAGTAGGAACTACACTGGTCACGAAACTCATAAGCACCATTTCTCCAGTCACAGATTAGGTGATACGTTTATGAAAGAGGGCCGTTATCTCGACAGATGTAACCATTAAACATGGACATTCTTGATTAATGTGAAATACTCGTTTTTTCCCTTTCGTACACGAGTGATGCCTTATCGACATCTTTACCAATATGTGTGGTTATTGACCTCACTCTCATTCCTACGGAACCCCGCAGGGGACATGGATTTTTTTTTATTAATTCATTCATTCCCACGAAATCCTTAATTTAACAATTCGTTCCCTCGAAATAACATTTCGTTCCAACGATATAACAATTCGTTTCCTCTAATTAACAATTCGTACCCGCATGGAATATTTCGTTCCAATACTCTTACATTGCTTGCATACCTAAATTGATGTAAATTATTATTTAATAAAATATGTTTATACCAGCCCCTTATCAAGGTGTATGATCACGTGGTTTCCGAACCCGATTTTCCGACGTGACGTAATCTGTGACGTCATTTTTACTGTAGACTTTCATTAAAATCTTCCTATCAAACAGACGGGTTTTTGATGATATGTAGCGCACCAAATACGATGGCATATGTGTTTTATGGGTGCTCTGAAAGTTCTTTACAATTACTTATAAATTTCACAAAGAATCGAGTACCGTTTATTTCTTACATTCACGTGCTCTAGTTTATCTTTACATTTACAATATTAAACCGATTCTTCGTCAAAACGACATAATTACGAGATTAAAGCCGCCTATACAATAAAGGGCAACGTGTACCGCATTTGCTGCGGTATATTTCATAAAAATATGTAATTCCATTAGCAAGATATTAAAGGAAATCTACTATAAACACATCTAAAAAACATGACGTCATGCCGTTCGGAAACCACGTGATCCCACCTTGATTATGTATACAATATACAACAACGACTGCATTCATCAATAGTTCATTGGCTGTATATGTACTCTGCCCTCCCAAGTCAAACTGCAGTATCTGTTAAACTGCAGTATCTGCACTATGATGCTATGCTGACCCACATGTGGAAGACTCGGACCTACGACACAAAAAAATGCCTATTAAAAAAATCCCATTACCCCACCCACTTGGTCTCGTACAGTACCATATTCTATTTATAAAGGTGAGTATAAATATGGCTATTATAGAAAGTGCCCTCTCTTTTCCGGCTCTCACAAACACAATACACATCGATTAAATGTATGACTTCTGTCTCTGGCAATCGATAAAGGTATTAGGTGTGTGAATATATTCACTTCAAATCGCTGTTTCCAGCATTTATTCAGTTCTTCGCATTTTGTATACCCCATCCAAAGCGAAATTTGCGTGTGCGAAAGAATCTCACACAGAATCGGAGGCCGTCCGGCGTGGATTATCGGTCATATTTGATCAATAACTGATCGCCAGCTCAAACTAAAGTCGTGCACCATGACCATATACATTAGCAACTCCAACCATACAAAGTTCGTCCAATTGTGACCGTTCACCGATCTAAAAAACACATTTTTTCTACTTTCATTCATGATTCGCGTACATCAGATTATGTCTTCCGGAATCCCGAAATAGGTTGAATGACGTCATCACAGTTTAGATTCAGCCAATCAGAGATGTTCTTTACATAGACGCTTCCGGTTTTATTATGGAAGATGGTGCATTGACCCGGTTCCAGATAATGAACGAAATTAGACAAAAAAGTGTTTTTTAGATCGGTGAACGATCAGAATTGGACGAACGTTGTATGGTTGGAATTTCTAATGTATATGGTCATGGTGCACGTCATTAGTTTGAGCTGGCGATCAGCTATCGGCCAAATATGACCGATAATCCACGCCGGACGGCCTCCGATTCTGTGTGAGATTCTTTCGTACAGTCAACTTTCGCTTTGGATGGGGTAATCAAAACGCGAATAACTCAATAAATGCTTGAAACAGCGATTTGAAGTGAGTATATTCACACACCTAATACCTTTATCGATTGCCAGAGACATATTTTATACATTTAATCGATGTTTATTGTGTTTGTGCGAATCGGAAAAGAGAGGGCTCTTTCTATAATGGCCATATTCTTACCCACCTTTCTATAAATAGAAGATGGTAATGTACGAGACCAAGTGATGGGGTAATGTGATTTTTTAATAGGCATTTTTTTGGTGGCATAGGTCCGAGTCTTCCACCTGTGTGCTGACCCTGTGCAATCATCCCAAGTCAAACTGCAGTATCTGTTAAACTGCAGTATCTGCACTATGTTGCTATGCTGACCCTGTGATTCATCCCCACGATGATTGCACAGGGTCAGCATAGCATAGCATAGCATAGCATAGCATCATAGTGCAGATACTGCAGTTTAACAGATACTGCAGTTTGACTTGGGAGGGCAGTACTGGTCTGCATGGGTTTGTCGATTCGATTCGGAATGTATACGATTATGCTTGTTCATTCCGTACGCAGGAATTAATTTAGGGAGGTTAATCGACGGCGCAAAGGGCTAAGCATTAATTTTGTGTTTGAACATCCCGATACAGACCTCGGCAGATTTACGCTTTCACTCCTAAGTAACTGGAATGGATTTTCATTTGCTAATTTTGCAAAACCATCCAATCATCAGAAAGTGATTTTCAGACCAGTCTATTTATGTTTATGTTCTGAAAATTACTTGCAAAAATTGCTAATCCTGATGAGACGGCTCGTCACGAGATCATGTGGATCAACTCTTTTTTCCAATACTACTATACAGGCCTGTGGGTAAGGGTGAAAGGGTTAAGGGGTAGGGGGGGCCGCGTACGCACCCGTCGTACTCCCTCTGCGTACGGGCCTGATACATTCAAGAGGATTGTTTACAGTATACGGACTCCGTAATCTACGGACTGCACTAATCGGCCGTTGAAGGGCCGATACACAAATCTCCACGGGCATGTTTACAAACACACAATTTCTGCGTATGTTCTTTTGACGGCCCATTTGCTGCCGCAGTTCGCTAAATGTACCAGAAAGTCATGCTTCTCACAGACCGAGATGATTCGTCTGTTTCCTCGGAACTCTTGTAAGTAGAAAACCACATGTGAGGCAATACATACAAAATGGCGCGGCTCTGCCATGGATGGAATGAAAGACGCAAATCAGCGTGCACGCTCATTCCGTAAGCATAGTACAGTTTGCAAAGGTTGCAGTCTCATTGGCAAAGGTCTAAATGTTTATCAGAAGTGCAGCAGGCTAAGATCGTGCACGAACGCTATACTCGAGCGTAAATTGAAGCACGAACACGTCCGTTTCGGCGGTGCTATTTACGTGCAGCAGCCGCGGATGACTCATGGTATGTTTACCGTGACTGCGGAGTGCGTACCTGGCGCCGTTGTCCGCGGGAACCGGTGAACTGCGTGAACACGCCACCTGTACTACTCCCAGCATAGACCAGAACGAATTAACGTTGTTTAACCCGTAACACGTGTTTGAGTGTCCGGTTTAGATAGATTCCACTGAAATTACTCTCCAGGCCATGATCGTGTGGATAGACACTTGGTACTGGTACCCGTTTTTCGTTATCTCGTGACTACTCTAATCTTGAAACCGGTAACCATGCATTACTACGGTTACGGGACGTCAGCAGATGAGATACCCATTTTTCGGGAAATATCGCCTCCGATACGTTCCATCGCCGGTTGCAGATCCGCACGTACCAAGTGTACATGTGTTTCAGTGAAACCTCGCCAAACCGGACACCCTGGGGAGGCCCCCAGGGTGTCCGGTTTGGCGAGGTTTCATTGTAATTCCGGCATTTGATTATTCCGAGCCAAAGTTCTGTGCTATGTGATCACGAACAAGCATTATCATCTGAGATCCATCACCAAGAAACCCATCAAAATTATGATCACATATGTTTATTGTTGTCCGGTTTAGAGAGGTTCCATTGTATATCAATTTATTTTTAATTCGAGTGAGTAAGATACGTATGGTGGCTTATAACTTAAGAGTGGTCAAGTTTAGCTAATTAAGTCGTTATAACACTCCTTACAGGTGGCCTTAAATGATTACAGTTATCGTATCGAGCTGGCTTATTAAAGGTACATGTCCACTCAGTAGGCACGCACTGTTCTTTATGTCATAGACATCATCTCCGACATTTTCTGGCAAAACAAACATTAATTCACCAATACCCCACGTATTGATTGGCATTATTATACATTTTATATCAGACGTAACTGTCCACACTGCTATCAGGGTCGATAACCGTGTTCCCGTAAAAATGTTAACGGACATTACTATTTATTCTCTGTATTTATTTTCTGATGTGCAATGATCATACTTTATAATCTGTCGAAAATATAATATTTTCAGGGGACGCATTTAATTAGTATAAATAATTAAAAAATACCATGCCTCATTTGCATATGAAAATAGCCTGATACCAACGCCCGTCACTCTATCAGTAAACTAAATATTACTAAATGATTATACCTGTATAGCGGCTACTCGTAAACTTTAGAACTCGTGGAATAGTAACACAATGATACACTTATTTAATTCCTATAAAGAACATTTTGTGCACACTGAATGGGCATGTACCTTTAACAAATAATAGAAAAAGAACATGGCATATGACTGAGCCTTGAGGTACACCGCATTTTACTGACATTTCTCTTGATTTATCGCCATTAATTGACACTACCTGGGTTCTCTGTTCTAAACATGATTGAAACAGTTTACCGTAGCTTCACTACTTTTATCTGTACAGCGGCCACTCGTAATCTTTAGAACTGGTGGAATAGTAACACAGTGATACACTTATTTAATTCCTATAAAGAACAGTTTGTGCACACTTAGTGGGCATGTACCGTTAATAAATAATAGAAAAAGAACATGGCATAGGACTGAGCCTTGAGGTACACCGCATTTTACTGATATTTCTCTTGATTTATCGCCATTAATTGACACTACCTGGGTTCTCTGTTCTAAAAATGATTGAAACCAGTTTACCGTAGTTTCACTACTTTTATCTGTACAGCGGCCACTCGTAATCTTAGAACTTGTGGAATAGTAACACAGTGATACACTTATTTAATTCCAATAAAGAACATTGTGTGCACACTTCGTGGGCATGTACCGTTAATAAATAATAGAAAAATAACATGGCATAGGACTGAGCCTTGAGGTACACCGCATTTTACTGACATTTCTTGACACTACCTGTGTTCTCTGTTCTAAACATGGTTGAAACCAGTTTACAGTAGTTTCACTACTTTTATATAACCTGTATGTTCGTATAACAATTGTGAGATCAACAAGATCAAACGCTTTACGGAAATCAACGAGTATGCAGCCTACTAATTGTCCATGGTTTATCGCCGGTAGGAAATTGTCAATCATTAGAATCAGAGCCGATTCAGTTGAATGGCCTGTCCTGAAGCCGATCTGTAGCCTACTTCACCAACATTGCAAAGTATACTTATCTAGCAAAGTATACTTTGAGGGAGAAATAATGAAATTTAAGGATAAATTTATTAATTTTTATTATACTGAATTTATTACATTATCACAGCCATTTTGGGTGTGATAATGTAATAAATTCAGTAAAATAATTCTGCACACTTTTAATCATCAAATATATGCAGTCGTTAGTTTTATATGAAATAATGCATTTCGGGAAAAATAAATGATTACTCCCTCAAAGTATACTTTGCTAGATAAGTATACTTTGTAATGTTGATGAAATCGGCTACTGGGCTGATGCAGCAAATTCAAATAATTCAGATATTAATGCATAATATGTTATTCTACCCATTTTGCAATAACTTTAGATAACGTTGGTAATATAGAAATGGGTCGATAATTACTTGTTTCGTCTTTAGCGCCATTTTCACATAGGGTAACCTATGTATTGGAATCGCGTCGGACAGTTAGCCATGCCCCAGACCCCCCACCATGACAGTATAACACATCCAGCGTAGATTAATACCCATATTAATGCAAGTACTGAAAATACGACAAAAACAAATTCTAACAAGTTTGGGCTTCCATACATTGAACATTTTGTCAGCGGTTTCCCCAATGACGTCATTTGTATGTTTTAATATACTCGATCCGGGGCCAACTATTTCATTCACAAAACAAAAGTAAACATGGCGATGTCAAAGTAATGCAGAAACTTTAACAAAAATCCTGCTACAACATTGTTTTGTACCGACAAGGCATTTTCAGGCGCGACACCGCTTCCCTGGCGGAATTCTTGTAGTACCCTATGTTAAGTACTTTCAGTACTTTGATTGTATATAGGTTTTACTGTGCTTGCTTCCAACTTTGAGGAAATGTACCACCTACAATACTTATATTTATAAGATACGTTATGCTTGGATGCGCCTTTTAGCAGACATGTGCCAATAAAATCGAGACCCGTTGCCTTTGACGTGTCCAGTAGCCTATTTCATCAAAATTGCAAAGTATACTTTACTAGCAAAGTATACTTTGAGGGAGTAATCATTTATTTTACCTGAAATGCATTATTTCATATAGAACTAACAAATGCATATATTTCATGATTAAAAGTATGCAGAATTATCATACTGAATTTATTACATTATCACAGCCAAATTGGCTGTGATGATGTAATAAATTCAGTATAATAAAAATTAATAAATTGATCATAAAATTTCTCCCTCAAAGTATACTTTGCTACTAAAGTATACTTTGCAATGTTGATGAAATAGGCTACAGGTGCGATAGATAGTCATATACAAATGCTTCATGTATTTCGGGAATACTAACATTTACATCGTTCGGAACATTGCATATGTCTTTAATTCCTCGGTATCAGAATATGAGACGGACTCCTTAACCCTGTCACCCCTAAGTAACTGGAATGGAATTTGATATGTTAATTTTGCAATAAATCAGTCGTCACAAAATAATTTTCATGAAAAGGGGATGTTTTTGCTCTCAAAAATATGAAAATTTCTTGCAAAAAGTGCAGATCCTGATGAGACGGATCGTCACGAGAAATTCGTTCTCACGAAATAACAATTCGTTCCCTCGAATTAAATTCGTTCCCACGATATAACAAAGTTAATTCTAGGGAAAGAATTGTTAGATCGTGAGAACGAATTGTTATTTCGTGGGAACGAATTGTTAATTCGTGGGAACGAATCGTTAAGTTGATTAATAAAACAGAAGTATACGTCCCCTGTGGGGCTCCGTACATAAATTATTCGGCCGAATGACAACCGGAAGTGTGATTGAACAGGTGTTGGTAAAGATTTGTCCCCGACAAAAACATCCCCCGTCTCATTCACCAGGTACAAGTACCTTGTGTCAAAAGACGGAACGATTGATGTGGCCGTGATATAAATTGGATCTATTATAAGAAATAGACCTCATTATTATGAGACACGCCATGTAATGTTGTACCTAAGAACATGCGCGATTTGTCATGAAATACATTGACGGAAAGTGATATTTTCTGTAAATGTCGTTGAAAGAAGAATTAATATTTTGTCAACATTGGCTGTGCATTTAAGGACAAGTTTGTAAATATTTTTCACGACATATCGCATATGTTTTAGGTACACATTCACATGCCAAGTCACGTACAGTGGGGTGAGCGTGTAAGTGCACACACGAACGAACACGACAGGTTGGAACCAAACAACATATAAAAATAAATGTAAATATTTTTCTGCATTTTTTCTCATTTCGCATCAAAAGGGTATGTTGTTACCACTCAGTTGAACCGTCTCGGCGAGACGGTTCAACTGAGTGGTAACAACATACACTTTGGGTGAGTAGCGAACCAACCTGTCGTGTTCGTTCGTGTGTGCACTTACACTGACCCCACTGTATAATTGTGTATATTATTTCAACTTTCACTGAGTAAAAGACCCAGCCCACTTTCGATAGACAGTAAAATTGGCGTAAAGTGTCAGCGATCCACAAATAGCAAACACATCTAACAGCTGATTTCTAAAAACACTCCACAGTCATAAAACAGTGCAACGGTTTTCAGGAGATAGACGCGTACTGGAGACAAGCCATCTGATTTTGTACCAAAGAAGATTTTCCATGAAACGTATTTACAGAAACTGTGATATTTTCTGTAAATGACGTCAAGACGAAATTTCCATAGCAGATGCGGAATTCTATTCCGCATTTGCTCTGAAATTGTCGTCATCGT
Source organism: Conchocele bisecta (assembly GCA_029237695.1). Classification (NCBI taxonomy): domain Eukaryota; kingdom Metazoa; phylum Mollusca; class Bivalvia; order Lucinida; family Thyasiridae; genus Conchocele; species Conchocele bisecta. The sequence continues at coordinate 73,420,744 of CM055274.1, read as the reverse complement.
TCGAGGACATTTACGGAATATGTAAATAATATTTATGAGATATAGCCCATCTTCTCAGGTACAAAATCACATGACTTGTTTCATTTATATTGGCCCGTATGTACATGAAATCACCGAAAATGTGTTGATGGAGTAGATCCAGATCAGGCCCCACTAGCCCCATATGTATCTAGTGACAATGACATTTAAAATATAATACTATAGTATTTTATGTACCCAATATCGAGACATCTGGGGCCCGTTTCACTAAACTTCGTGCGAATAAAATGTTCGTAAGTGAAGATTTCTGATCGTCTGGAAATTTAAATTGATGGATTTACATGTATTGAGCATAGGCTGCACAGCCTATGCTCAATAAATGTAAATCCAATAATTGTTTACAAGAAAACTGCAGCCTATGCTCAATAAATGTAAATCCAATAATTGTTTACAAGAAAACTCTAAGTATTACATGTAACCATGCTTTATATTTGGGACAACCAGGGGCCGTTTCACTAAACTTCGTACGACTAAAATGTTCGTAAGTGCAAATTTAGAATAGTCTATAAATTTAAATTAATGGATTTACATTTATCATGCTCAATAAATGTAAATCCAATAATTGTTGGCAAGAAAACAGCCCCCTGGCTATCACAATATGATTCACTGGGGTAATTGATGTATGTTTCTTATCCAGCCCCCCCCCCCTTCCCCACCTACACCTCGTATTAGCCAAAGGGGGTACGGGAGTATGTGAAGTGTTACGTTTCTGCAACCGATATGCCACAGCAGCACGCACTCAATGACCGAATACACGGTCGGTAAACAAATAGCAGTAAGTAACAAGGGGAGTAATTAGGCAGTTAATTATCCTGATGGGATTGTTTTCCGGCTGGTGTCTTAATAACTATTGTACCTCGTTAAAACCAGCTTATCTCGCGTCCAACCACGGTGATGTATGTCCATGTTTACACCAATTTACTTTATATTTGCTAAGAACAGATGTGCGTATGAACTAAGTATATAGTCGCAACTGATGGGTCTTTAGAGGGGAATAATTGTAGATGAGAGGTTAAGACCTCTGACTGTCACTGCATCGGCCCGAGTTCGATACCCGATCCCGGTGAAATACAATTGATAAGCCACTCTAAAAGTTTGGTCCGCGGGTATTCAAGGCCAGGGGCCAGTTTCACTAAACTTCGTAAGACTAAAATATTCGTAAGTGCAAATTTATGATCGTCTGGAAACTTAAATTGATGGATTTACATTTATTGAGCATAGGCTGCATATGCAGCCTATGCTGAATAAATGTAAATCCAATAAATGTTTACAAGAAAACTTTGTTAACGTGAAATTTACAGACTATCATTGTTTGCACTTACGAACATTTTAGTCGTAAGAAGTTTAGTGAAACGGCCCCCTGATAGCCAATTGGCACCAATAAAATTAAGGAACGTGACCACACCCACCCACCCATGATGGGTCCATACGGGACATAGCATTCCTACTATACTCATAGTGTCCGTATAATATCCAAAATTTGAATTTCTATAGTAAAAGATATTTCAGAACACCAATATCGTACCTGGGGCCCGTTTCACAATCTTCGTACGACTAAAATGTTCGTAAGTGCAAATTTAGTATCGTCTGGAAAGTTCAATTGATGGATTTACATATTCAGCCTATGCTCAATAAATGTAAATCCAATAAGTGTTTACAAGAAAACGTTGCTAATGTGAAATTTACAGACTATTATAATTTTGCACTTACGAACATTTTAGTCGTACGAAGTTTAGTGAAACGGTCCCCAGTTGCGTACACATACATGTATATACGTTTAGGCTTTCGTCCGTGTTGCTATGCAAGTTGTACATGGCTTCAAGCCCAGGGAGCCGTTTCACTATACTTCGTACGACTAAAATGTTCGTAAGTGCAAAATTATGATAGTCTATAAATTTCACATTAACACTTATTGGATTTATATTTATTGAGCATAGGCTGCATATGCAGTTTAGTGAAACGGCCCCCAGGTGGGACTCGACCTCATACTGGACATAAAACGTACGTTTGTGTTTTTGTTAAATATATCAGCAAGAGAATGATAGTTCTCAAATGAACAATGTCATGTGATATTTCCACCAAACCAGTAGCAGATTTCACCAAAATTGCTCAGTATACTTATCTTGCTAAGTACACTTTGAGGGAGAAATTTTCTATTTAAGGATAAATTTATGAATTTTTATTATACTGAATGTATTATTTTATCACAGCCATTTTGGCTGTGATAATGTAATACATTCAGTATAATAATTCTACATACTTGTAATCATCAACTATATGCAGTCGTTATGAAATAATGAATTTTGGCGAAAAAATGATTACTCCCTCCAAGTACACTTCGCTAGATAAGTATACTTAGCAATTTTGATGAAATCTGCTGCAGTCATGTTAACGTTAATACAAGTTCTGAATGCGTTGCGATGCGAGGACGTGTCCGACCTGAGCTGGAATTCCTGTATAGTTTTATAGTAATATCAAAGAAAACCGAAGTAGACCGTAACCGTGTGGTTACGTCCGATCAATCAAATGCCGCCACACAATGAACTATATGCACCCCATCTAGTGCAGACAACGGGAACACCGTCCAAATTGCCTATTATGTCGCCAACGAGTCAATACGCCCCCGAATTTGCAATAACATACTAGTTCTTTGCTTTGGGAATAAAAATGCATTTTGGCACTGATTTACTGTCACGTGATGAACATACATTGAAGAGGTTAGTAGAAGGACTTAGCCTTATGGGGGCCTTTTCTCTAAACTTCGTACGACTAAAATGTTGGTAAGTGCAAATTTAGGATCGTCTTGAAATTTCAATTGATAGGTTTATATTTATTGAGCATAGGCTGCCTATGCAGCCTATGCTTAATAAATGTACATCCAATAATTGTTCACAGGAAAACATTGTTAATGCGAAATTTACAGACTAACTTAATTTTGCACTTACGAACATTTTAGTCGTACGAAGTTCTGTGAAACGGCCGCCTGGACTTAGATCGTTTCTTACCCCTTAATTTATAAGCACGCAAAATTAATTTATAAGTGTTTAGTATGACGTGCTATCCTGGAGAGGTTTAAATCGGGACAGCGCATCTGCGTCCGATATTCATTCCTATTCATGTTTATTGACTGCGTATGCATGTAACACATGTTTACACGAGGTTTTACATTAGTCAATACAAGTAGAAAATATTCCATTTTACATTAGATTGTATTAGCTTTGTCAATACAATACAAGTTGAAAACATTCCATGTATTCCGGCTACGTCTTTAAACTGAATTTTACTGACTCGACTGTACCATTGTATCGTTACCTTTTCCAGCCTCAGCGTGGTCGTTTTCTCAATGTTTTAACCGGGTATTTTCCTCAATAAATGTCTTAACCGGGTCGTTTACTGAATGTCTTAACCGCGTCCATTTCACAGTCTTAATCGGGTCGTTTCCTCAATGTCTTAACCGGGCGTTTCATCAACGAATGCAGTTTCCTCAATGGATTTCTTAGCTGGGTGTTCCTTAATGATTGTTCTAACCGGATATGTCTTCAATGTCTCAACCCGATCGTTTTCTCACTGTCTCAACCGGGTCGTTTCGTCCTCCATATCTTAACCTGGTAGTTTTCTCGAGGCCTCAACCGAGTAATATCATCGCCTCGTTTCCCCAATGTGTCAACCGGGTCGTTTCCTAAATGTTAACTGGGTCGTAATTGATCGAAAAGGTAGAAAATTACTCGACCATTTCAATGTCTCTGGTCGAGACCGTGACGAGATACAATGTAGGAATATCGATGTCACTTGTGGGCAGTATCACGATTTTGACGACAGTTCGTATACGTATTAGTTATCTCGTCTTGGCCTGTGGTTAAGTCGTCTTCGCTAGATAATTATGTGGTTAAGACGATTTTTTATAGGTAGGTGTGTGTACAGCCTACTTATGCTACCACGTTAAAATGGGGCTCATGGTCAATGCGACCATGCAGACCCAGACCAGGCTGCGCATGCGCGCAGTCTGATCAGGGTCTGCACATGTACAGTTTGACATTGAATCAGTAAACCACCTTCTAACAAATTGTATATCATTATCAGGAGTCAAGAGTTCGCTATCTGAGTAAGATCTAGACTGGTCACAAATTCCATAAGCCCCATTTCCTCAGACACCGCCAGAAAAGCGCTACCATGGTGATGTTGTATCGGTGGAGCTACCAATACATCCCTATTATCGCCGAATTTCGCCGACATTCATTTAGAAAATAATATTTTCTGTAAATGGCGTCGACAATTGACCATTAACCCTTTGAACACGGAAGCCCGCTATAGCGGTTTATGCAAACAGTGCAGATCCAGATGAGCCGGCTCGTAACGAGCCGTCTCATCAGGATCTTCACCTTTTGAAAGTAATTTTCATATTTTTTAGAACAAGAAAATGCCACCTTTTCATAAATGGACTAGTCTGAAAATAATTTTATGATGATTGGATAGGTTGCAAAATCAACATATCAAAATCCATTCCAGTTAGGCGTGAAAGGGTTAAATTCCCCATGAGCGGCGAATTTTGTGCCAACATTCAACGTCAGTGATCGATGGAAACCATTTTGTTCTTTCCAAAAAAAAAGCGATATGGATGGTTTTACCGCCACTGGGTTGATAATTGAGTTACTTAACCCTTTCAACACTACAGGCCTGAATAGTGGTATAGGCAAACAGTGTAGATCCAGATGAGCCGGCTCGTGACGAGCCGTCTCATCAGGATCTGCACTTTTTGCAAGTCTTTTTCTTGTTTTCCTTTTTTTGAGAACAAAAACACCCCCCTTTTCATAAACGGACTAGTCTGAAAATCATTTTGTGACGATTGGATTGGTTGCAAAATTGACATATCAAAATCCATTCCAGTTACTTATGGGTGAAAGGATTAACTATGACATATACCAGATGTTTAGAGCCAGTAGAACTTGGACCTTCTCAGGGATTCCGCTGGCGATCGCCACTTTCGCAATTGGCAATAAAAATAAACAATTGACGATAACAAAATTACAATTTTCGAACAAAAATAAAAAAAAATCTTTTTATTATTTTTCGAAAATTGTTATTTTGTATCGCCAATTGTTTATTTTTTTTGAAGTGGCGATTTTTTTATTTCCCCCCAGCGGAATCCCTGCCTTCTTCATTATAATTGGGATCAAGAACACATTATTCTCGGACGACAACAAAAACAAGAAATCAATAACATTGTTGGGAGATGTACCCCTTCAAAAGGTGTAACGCAAATGTCCAAGTCAATTGGCCTTGACCTTGGATGATGACAATTAAGCATATGCAATTTCTAGCCAATTCGGCTTACGGTAACAGATATAATAGGTGTAGGTAGTCGAAACGTTCTTAAACGCACATATCGCAGACATACAGACGCACAAACGAACAGGATGGCGGCTATATGCACACTGAATAGTTTTCGGGGTACATCAGATACAGCTACAGGGCTCCAGATAAGGAATTAGTAATTGAGTATTTTCACTCCATCATGTCTGAAGCAATTGGGTATTTCAATATTTTAATTGGGTAAAATAAAATAACACTACTGTTTACACATCATCAGACAGCAATTATTGAATAGTTTGCTTAGAAATGAAAACATGTCTCGGCGTTTCATTAGAATTGTCTCCTTGGAGACAATTCTAATGAAATACCAAGGTGTGTTTTCATGGAAAATAAGAAAAATATGCTATATTTGTGGTCTGTTTATTGTTTTCTGTAGCATGATACAATTTGTTATTGCTTTTTGATACTCGCTACTTCTGATTTCAATTGGGTTTTTAGCAATTTATAATTGGGTATTTACGCAAACACGCAGCTTATCTGGAGCTCTGCATACGATACAGCTAGTTCTATGATGCATGCTTTCAATATGCAGGAACCAGCAGTTATCAATAAGTACATCATAAACATGACTCATGTGATCCAAAAACGAGCGCAATAACTTATAATCACAACTCACCTTGTTCAACCGAGGTGGTCTTCATAAATCCCATTGGCTAAGATTATCCGATAGTAATCCTGAATAATTGACGACATATTCCAACTGAATAAAGTCTCCCGACCCCATACACCATAGTGTCACACTCTTGTAATATTCGTCTGAAATAATCCTGTGTCACAATATATAGAAACACACGTCGCTGTGACCTACTTTCACGGAATTGGTTCAATTCCGCTTTCACTTCTACGATAGAATGAAAGGCCCCTGGTACACGTCATACTGAGCTTATAGAAAGAACCAAGGATTTTAAGTTCTCTATGTCTCTGAAAGAACAAAACAAATCACAATAAGGTTCCTCAATCTAGATAGCCTAATCTATTAGCGGTGTGCGTTACGAGCGGTAACGAAACGCTCGCGATATTACCGTAATTTACGTTATCAGCCACAGAAACCCATTACCTTGCCGAGGCTACACAAAAAATAATTATCTTAATTATGCACGGAGGTATATGTTGTTACCACTCATTTGAACCGTCTCGCCGAGACGGTTCAAATGAGTGGTCACAGCATATACTTTCTGTTGTTACCACTCAGACGGTTAAATTATGTGATCACAACATATAAGTTTGAACAGAAAAAAAGAAAAATAGCTAAACGTGTTTATAATTGTCCATATTCCACATACGGGTGGGTTTTCAGCGTGAACTAGGTTAAAATGTATGTCTGAAATTGCTATATCCAGTGACAACGCGCAACGGACATTACACCATTTACTTTTGTTCTACCAACTGAATGTGGCTATTCTTTATTAGCTTACTAATAATAACACGCGAAACGCTCATAATTCCGGTTTCTCTCTCACGGCGGAGGGATTAACTGCGACCGTGCATTCTCCTGATAATCGCTAATAAAGCCGCTCGTGAGAATAGACACTACACGGCCTGTGTACCCAGGATTCGGTCTAACAAAACAAGCGGCGGACAAGGTGTAATTCGATTGAGGTACGGTAAGTTCAGATTGTTTTCAAACACAACCGCGTCGTTGGTTTGCTGTGGAAAACTTAGTGGCACTTGGTTATTCCAGTCTGCACTGGTTCAGAATGTCTGCCTTTTCATCTGTTGCTTGTTTTGACTTGGAACAGATTCTGAGCATACGCCACATTTTCTATTACGGTTCTGATGGTTGTTCCCGGCTCCGATACTACACGACGGCGTGGCAGACGTACAGGCGGAGAACCAGTATAATTGCACGTGCGCTGGTTCTCGTGTTGCTGCGTTGACAGACAGGTATGCGATTGTGGCTGGTTCCCGTGGCAGGTATAAGTGAAGTGAGCAAATGCACGAGGAAAGGGTGGAGCGCAGTGGCCTGGTGGTTAGAGCGTCAGACTGCTGATCTAAAGGTCGTTGGTTCGAGCCTCACCGGAGGCGCTGCGTTGTGTCCTTGAGCAAGACACTTTATCCACACTGCTCCAGTTCACCCAGCTGTGAATGGGTACCGATAATTCGTAGTTGCTCTGTAAATACGAATTACCGGCTTCTCTCAAAAAATCTCTACCTCCGTTCTTTCTCCCATTCTTGGGAGACGGCATGCAAGGTCCTAGAGCCAGTGCCGCCGTTAAATATAAGGAAAAAAAAAAAAAAAAAAAACGAGGAAAGGAAAACATGAGATTTACGGCGCATGGGTGTCGGAACACATCCGGCAGATCCGGCAACTGCCGGACCAATACTTGTGACAAAACTATGTTTTTATTGAAATATTCGGAATTCATATACCAAATAATAATGTCAGGAATGTTAATATTTGTTCAGCAATGTTTCTCATTTCTCATAAAAGTGTATGTTGTTACCACTCAATGAACTGTCTCGGCGAGACGGTTCTACTGAGTGGTAATAACATACACTTTGGGTGGGTAGCGAGGGCTCCCAGTAGATTCGCAGGACCAACCTTATGATGCTTCCGGTGCCCCTGATGTGCAGTCCAGCTGGTTGTTAGGTAAGGATTAAGGTCTTCATATTGGGCGATGGATTATATCACAAGCTGATGATGCAGGCATGGATGCTTGCTAATGAAAATACATTTATTGCGAAAAAGGTGCTTCCGCAGTGCATTAAAGGTACATGCCCACTCAATAGGCACAACATGTTCTTTATAGGAATTAAATAAGTGTATAATTGTGTCACTATTCCACTCCACCAGTTCTAAAGATTACGAGTGGCCGCTATACAGATATAAGCATTTAGTAATATTTATTTTACTGATAGTGACGCGCGTTGGTATCAAGCTATTTTCATATGCAAATAAGGCATGGTAATTTTTTTATTATCAATACTAATTAAATGCGTCACCTGAAAAAAATATGTTTTCGAAAGATTATAAAGTATGTTCATTGCACATCAAAACATAAATACAGAGTATAAATAGTAATGTCCGTTATCATTGTAAGGAAACACGGTTATCGCCCCTGATATCAGTGTGGAAAGTTATGTTTTAAATAAAATGTATAATAGTGCCAATCAATACGCGGGGTAATGGTGAATGAATGTTTATTTTGCCAGAAAATGTATCAGATGATGTCTCTGATATAAAGAACAGTTTGTGCCTACTGAGTGGGCATGTACCTTTAATACAGTGTGCCAGAACTAATAATACGCTAGTGTAATAATATGCAAATGACACCGCCGCAGAAACATGTTGGATGACCAGTGCATCTTAAATTAATGCTTGTTTGCTTATGCAATTATATAATCTACTATTCTTGTCGATTTTGTTATTAAACGCATTGGCTGATTTCGTAAGACATAACCTCATTCCTTATACATCAGTAGCCGATTGTATCAAAATTGCAAAGTATATTTATCTAGCAAAGTATACTTTGAGGGAGTAATGATTTATTTTTGCCGAAATGCATTATCTCGTATAGGACTAACGACTGCATATATTTGATGATTAAAAGTATACATAATTATTATACTGAATGTATTACATTATCACAGCCGAAATGGCTGTGATAATGTAATAAATTCAGTATAATAAGAATTAATAAATTTATCCTTAAATTGAAAATTTCTCCCTCAAAGTACACTTTGCTAGATAAGTATACTTTGCAATGTTAGTGATATAGGCTACTGGGGGCCGTTTCACTAAACCTCGTACGACTAAAATGTTCGTAAGTGCAAAATTATGATAGTCTGTAAATTTCACATTAACAAAGTTTTCTTGTAAATAATTATTGGATTTACATTTATTGAGCATAGGCTGCATATGCAGCCTTTGCTCAATAAATTTAAATCCATAAATTGACATTTACAGATGATCTTAAATTTGAACTTACGAACATTTTAGTCGTAAGAAGTTTAGTGAAACGGGCCCCTGGTGTCTGCAGGCATCATGCGAACTCGACCCCGCCCACCCCCCCCCCCCCCCCCCCCCCCCCCCCCACCACCACCCCACCTAGCATATGCATATCGTAGCGTTTCGCCGCAACTAATACTTGTGGAAACTGAGGTGACAACTAGTACATTGATTTTCTTTGGGAGATGATCGTCAAGTGTAACCAAGCGTTTTGCTTTAGCTAGAAATAATGTTCAAGCATCATGATAATAACAATACTTAACAATAATATTAACAATTAACAATTTTTTTTTTTTTTTTTTCCTCCCCACGAAATGGCAATTCGTTCCCACGAATTAACAATTCGTTCCCTCAATTTGACAATTTGTTTCCCCATTGTTAATTCGTGGGAACGAATTGTTATATCATGGGAACGAATTGTTATATCGTGGGAACGAATTGTTGAATTGAGGGAACGAATTGTTATTTCGTGGGAACGAATTAATAACAAATAAATCCGTGTCCACTGCGGGGCTCCGTATAACCAAGCGTATTGCTTAGAAACAATGTGCAAACAAATCATTTCATGTTCAAGCATCATGATAAGAACAATACTCCAATACTATTCGCGATGACACCAATACATATTTGGCGAGAGGATAATATCTCCACCCCAGAGTCCCGGATCTTCGATTAGAATAATTAAACTGTTGCGCTTAGATTAATCTCGCACTGACTTGGAGTCACTTTGTGTTGCTGTAAACGAGTAAAACATTATACACGTGTCTCGTGGGTACGACGGCAGTATTACAATAGTAAACGGTATGCGTTCAGCATGCACTACTTGTTGCACGCGATTGCTGTGTGCATTTTTTTGCTGTGCCAGTAAAGAGGTGGTTGTACCTGAGCTCCAGTTAAGGTGCGTAATTTGACCAACTTGGGGTGAAGTTTTGTTATTTCTTCATCAAAAATGGCAAGTTCGGAGTGCTTTAGAATCGTCTCATTGAGACGATTCTAAAGCACTCTCAACTTTCCATTTTTGATGGAGAAATAAGAAATTTACCTCCAAATTACGCACCTTAACTGGAGCTCTGTACCTTATGGCATATTTCTCTGAGATTAATACATTTATATACGCGTTGTATCCATACGCTTACGTACATATTCAGTATTGTCACATTTGTCAAGATACGTTACATATGCTATGATCTCCTATGGCATTTAATTGTATTCCTACTGTCTGTTTCACGAAACCTGCCCAAATGGTACGGCCATATACAAAATGTAAAAGCAATAATTGTTTTCGACGATATCAATTTTTGTTAAAATTTAAGAATGCGCCTTCTTTTTATTTCGTGACATTTGGTCAAATATTGCTTTTATTACGAAAAATGTATTTGTCTATCTGCGAATTAAACATGTAGGAAAATCAGGTGCAGTAGCTGTGGGAGGAGTCTAAAAACGGAAAAAAATTGACTCCGAAACCTGGCTAGATAGCTTAGAAATGATAGAACTAAGAAAACTATAGTTAAATATTTAAAATCGGTCCACTATTTGTGAAATTAGAAAAATGTCCCCATTATAAATCGCTATAGACATCTTCACTCTGACATGAAAGCTAATCTGAATACAAACGTTGTGAATTTAAAGGTACATGCCCACGCAGTAGGCACAAACTGTTCTTTATAGGAATTAAATAAGTGTATAATTATGTCACTATTTCACCAGTTCTAAAAATTACGAGTGCCCGCTATACAAATATAATCATTTATTAATTAACCATTTACTGTTAGCGACGCGCGGCGGTAACAGTCTATTTTGATAATGTGCGGGGACGACGACTTTCACATCACGGCTTGCGATGCGCATGCGCAGTATGCTACGCGCGCCAGTAGGCTTCCCAATAAGTAAACAAGAATATCAATTGTATGAAACGGCGTCGGCCAAAAAAAAGGCGAAATGTCTGAGGGACAGGCAGTACAGAGAGAGAGTGGTTAATATTGGCGACCAGATCACCAAATGGAAAGATTTACGTGGAGATTTAAATTTGAACTCGGAACAGAGATTTTTCTTCTCAGCTTCCGATACTTCACTGCGCATGTCAAAGATGTGATATGATTGACCGTGTCACGTGACGCGTATTGGTAAAAATAGCACGAGGTCGGAAAATACCCTTTCTGGTCGCGGCATATAAAATGCGATTTAACACCAATTAACACGCGCCGTAATTGAAAATAACTCGTTAGTGGGTAGACAAATGGCTCATATATGGCATGACAGAAATGAAAAGTAGTAGTACAGTGTAACCTGCTGCGTGGGCATGTACCTTTAAAATATGTGTTAATTTCCAGCAAATACATGTCACACTGAAACATTTCGATACTAGTACGTCAAAACAGCACACACATATGACATGTAATCTGCATGGCATGAAGTCACTTTACTTATTTTAAATGGCTCTTGAACCTGACATGATACTCGTATGTTCTCCACGAATGTCCGTATGACAGCATACAGTGCAACCTCTCTACAACAGCCACCCATGGGAAGACGTATTACTGGCTGTTGTAAAGTGCTGACAAAACATGTTTTTATTGAGAAAGAATGCAAAAGCAACATCAGACGACAATGTTCATGCTCAGCAGTCTAAGGATTAGATATAGAGGAAATCATCCATTTGGGATATAAACTAGCGGCTGTTACAGAGAGGGTGTTGTTGTAGAGAGGTGGCCGTTCGGGGAGGTTCGACTGTACATGTTTCAGTATGCGCTCTCTTCGTACATATACATTCTGATATGAATTCAAAGTAATAAATGCATGCATACCTTTGAGAACAAATGATATTCGTTCTCAAAATTGTCTACAAAGCGTTATTCCGCGCTACCTTCTCCTGAACACAGTAATATCACAAACATAGTACCTGCCTATTGGTATGTTAGTGTGCTCCTTAATTAATTATATTAAAATGTTCAAACAACAACTGACATATGCCTATCCCAAGTTATAATACATGTACGTCAATTGCTAAATGTATTGAATATATCATGAATAACACACGTATGACAGCCGGGAACACATACTCTCTAAGTAAATAAATGTCCCGGCGAGCAGATTTGCATCTACAGGAAACTCTCTAAACCGGACACCATGAACACATCTGTGAGCTGATTGTTGATGTCTCGGAATGATCACATGCCTGATTGTTGATGTCTCGGAATGATCACATGCCTGATTGTTGATGTCTCGGAATGATCACATGCCTGATTGTTGATGAGTTTCTTGTCATTTATCTCAGGTGATAATGTTTGTTTATGATCGCATAGCACACAATTATGTCTCGGAATGATCACATGCCTGATTTACAGTGAGACCTCTCTAAACCTTAACGCTAGTTTAACGCAGACGGTTGTGTATTTATGGTTGTTATGTCTTGGTTTCGGCAGCCAGATACTTAGTCATATGTAAGGGAGAAGATTTATATAAGCTTTCTTTCAATCCAATCTCATTTGTATAGTACTGATTATATTATTATTGATGTCATGCTTTTAACTGATATACAAATAAAATATGGTTAACCCTTTAGTTTAAACATAGTTTATTGCATATAAATACAATAGGCTCGGGCTACAAGTTCTCTCAACATTAGTTACAGCCCTCACCTAAGTGTTACAAAGTACAATAATTCAACAGCAATGGCGATACACGAATACATGTATACAGGCATATAAACACGGATACAAACCAATTATCAAGCGATAAATATATGTTTACATAATGTACGGAATGAAAACGGACAGAAAGGTAGAGAAGAGGTGGATAGTGAGATATGAGATTTGGAGAAAGAATAAAAGTTGTTTTTGTCGCCAAGTACATATACTACATGAGCATATCCATCAATGTATTAGTGCTAGTTGCAATAAATTTCAGTGATCATTAATAACCGGTGGTTGTGGATGATATTGGCAAATCGAATGGAATACATCCGATATGGATTACGTTACATACATCTATCAACGAAGTTACTCAAATCGTTTTGTAGTTTTAATATAATTTTGTACAGAATTGAAGATAATAATATTGTTTTCATTGTTTTTGTTCAGGTATGCCGTTCAAAAGCATGTGCGCGTTCAGGTTATGAAATCGTTGCAGTGACTGGCGTAGAATGAGACGCTGTGCATGATATTTGTTGCATTCAAAGAAGTAATGTTCAGCGTCTTCTACAATTTCGCTACACTCGCAGTAGGGAGTTTCTCTGATATGGTTATTGCAAAGATCGGAATTGAGACTGCTACATTTATTACGAAGTCTTGCATGCATAACTGACGAAAACCTGTCTCCCACTAAGTAATATGGTGGTATTTCATATTGAGTGTATAATTGTTTGGCGCATGCTGTTTTAAAGTGTCTAAGACTATCTACATTTCTCATTGAAGGATCAGTTTCATTCCAGAGTTGTACCACAGATGGTATAAATGATTGTTTGTATACTTCCAGTCGAGTAGTCGGGACATTTATATCAAATTGGTTTCTAAGGTTGTAACGAGATACGTTATTAACAGTGGGAGGAATCAGGTTGGATATATAACTAGGTACTTGATTGTTGGTTGCTTTGTACATGATCGAAAGCTTTTGAATACTACGTCGAACAGATAAAAGTTGCCATCCAACTTCTTTCTTTAAATTATCAAATGACACTGACCTTGTTAAACCGGTTACTATTCTCGCAGCTTCATTCTGATTTTTTTCCAATGAATCTTTTTCATATTCTGTACATCCATCCCAGACCGATGAAGCATATTCGAGTATAGGTCTCATATAAGATATATATATTTGGTTTAAAGACTGTCTGCTTATCTTAAATTTTAGGTTTCGCATTATTCCCAACACTCTCGCAGTCGAATTAATTATAGTTTGTATATGTGTATGCCATTTCCCGTTATTGCTCAGCGTTACACCGAGATGTTTATGGTCGTCGACAAAGGTTATAGGCGTGTTTTGAAAGATTAGGTTTACAGGTCGATCGAGTAGTCTTAGGGTTAAAAGCATCGCTTCAGTCTTGTTAGGATTGAAACTGACCAACCATTGTTTAGCCCAGTCAGCAATAGTTAGTAGGTCATAATTTATTATGCCTTCTAGGTCATCAGTATTTGTTGTGGAAAATGATAGAGAACTGTCATCAGCAAATAATCGAACAATACTTAGTAGATGGTCAGTTATATCGTTGACATATATTAGAAATAGTAAAGGACCGAGCACCGAGCCTTGCGGTACGCCAGCAGTTATTAACTTGGTATCTGAGGTTGTAGACCGTATTGATACAAACTGTTTCCTATCCGACAAGTAGTTTTCGATCCAGTGTAAGATACAACCATTTAATCCATGTTGCCGTAACTTAAATAGTAATCCCCTATGCCATACTCTATCGAAAGCCTTAGAAATATCACAACATACTATACATGTAGATTGCCTTTCATCAAATGCCTGACATATTTGATGGTGAATGTCTATAAGTTGGTATACCGTAGAATGTCCTGGTATAAAACCAGATTGTCTATTGTAAATCAAATTCTGTGAGTGCAAGTGATTATATATATGTTTAAACATTATTCTCTCCATTACCTTACCTAGACAGCTTAATAACGATATAGGTCGATAATTTGAAGGCGTCTGCGGACACCCTTTTTTAAATAAGGGAATTACATTTGCCAATTTCTACGCCATCGGAAACTGACATTCATTGACAGATCTATTGAAGAGGATCGCTAGAGGTTTTGAGACAGATGTAATAGTTCCTTTTAGCATTCTATGACTAACTAAATCGTGTCCACAAGCTTTATTAGTTTGTAAAATCTTTATAGTATCTCTGACCTCAGATTCGTTTATATTAATCATATCAAGAACTTGGTTAGTTTTTAATTCAAGCGGCGGTAAAGTAGAGTTGCTATCGTCAACCGTTGATATTGAAACGAAGAAGTTGTTTAGACAATTAGCTTTTTCAACATCAGAAAAACAGACAATTTCACTATTACCGTCAGTCGTTTTTAATGGTGGAATAGTTCCACTTGATTTGCTATCTTTTTTTTTTTGTATTTCAATTTTTTTTATTCTCTTTGTTACATATAATACATAGATGTGCATAAACAATTTTACAATTTATGTGTACAAAATGATTGAACAATTGAACATTTTTTTTGTCTTAGTATATGTGACATGTAACAACGAGTTTTTATATGATAATGTGTATGGGTGGGTTGTGGGTATACATGGGTGCGGGGGTTTGGGTGTTCCGGTTAATGCAACAAAAAAAATAGAGAACGTTTTTGGCATTACTAGTATATATATATCTATGTGTGGGTACTTTGGTATACGTTTTGTTTAGTTGAAGTGAAATCATTCCATTTTGTATTAAATTGCAACAGTTTATCTTTCATTGTCGCAATTGTCTCTTCAATTAAGATTGTTTTCTGTAGATACATGTTGAATGAGTTTATGTGTTGGCAGTGTTGAGCAACATTTACATTTGAATATATATTTTGCTAGAAGGATAATGAAATTAATTAGAACCGACCTTTGTTTAGATACTACGTTAATATTACAAAATGATATGTGTTCGTAATTTAGATGTGCATTGTAATTTAGTTTCGATTTCAATAATTCTATATTTCCGACAAAATGTTTGGATAGTTTGACATTCCCAAAAACATATATTCTCATTAGGTATTTGTACTGGAATGCTCTTAGTTTTGTGCTTATAGTATTTATGATAGGTGAGATAAATATTTTCTTCCATTTATATTTTGAATATTTAATTCATTTTCCCATTTGACAGTGTGTTTTAATATAGTTAATCGCATTTATCGATTTGTATGTCACATATCTTATTGGCCATTTTATTTTTTAAAAGTTTCGAAATTAGATATTCAGGTGTGCCAGTGTCAATATTTTCTGTTTTAAGTGTTTCTTTCCATGCATCTTTGATATTACCTATTAATGTATAGTACTTTAGGAAATCTCCATTGCTTAAATTGTACACATTCTTTAGTTCATGAAAATGTATAGAAGTTTTTTGTTCTATAATCGTAAATATTTTTTATAAACATTATACCTTTATCGTGCCAATCTTTATAAAATAATGTATTGCTTTGTTTGATGTTGGTATTATGCCATAATATTTCATTTGATATGACAGGGTGTATATGTTTAAAGTTAATTTTACTCCACGATGTAATAATCTCACCTAAAAATGTATACCTTTTTATTATATGTTTTGCATCAACTTGATTAAAATTACACTTGAACAGTAAATCACCACCATACTTGTTCAATTTCATTGTTATAAGCTGTTTTCCATTGATTCTGTGATCCCTTTAATCTTTTTATCCAAGATGCTTTTGATGAATGCAAAAAAGCTTGAATATATCATTTTTAATCCACAATTTTCGTAGTTTTGAATAATTGTTTTTCTACATATTGTATCAGGTTTTCCATCCCAAAGAAAGTCAAACATATATTTATTTATCTCTTTAATGATTTCATCAGACGGATTTTCTAGTACTGTCAGCGGATATACCAGTTTAGGGAATGCAAAATGTTTTTAATACTGCTATTTTTCCTATTAGTGTTAGGTTCCATTTTTTCCAACTATTTAGGCAGTTCTGGAATGACTTAATTTTGGGTGTTAGATTTAGTAGTTGCAGTTTTGTTTTATCGTTTGTAAAAGTTATTCCTAGAGTTGAGGCTTGTTCATTAGACCATGTATACAAGTTATTGTTGCACCATTTATTTGTGTTATTATCTAGTTGTTCCCAATTTTAAAATAGTACATTTTCCTTTGTTTAATTTTTAAACCCAGATATATTTTGCAAATTGTTTCTAGAGTTCTAACAAGTTCTTTGAACGATTGTTCGGTGCCATCAAGTGTAAAGCTTGCATCATCTGGAAAAAAAAGGAAAAAAGTGTTTTATTTGTTTTATTTCCTCCCCACCAAGAGTTTGACCTTTAATGTTTGTGTTACTGTTAATTTTATCGTGACAATAGTTCCTATGCATAGTATGAAAATATATGCTGATAATGGACAGCCTTGTCTGACGCCCTTTTTAACGTTAAAGAAATTGGATAGATGACCGTTATTTGTGATACAACTTTTAGCGTCTTTGTAAAATAGAGTTATCCATTGAATTAGTGAGTTGCCAAAGTTGAGATGCTGTAGACATTTAATTATAAATTTATGGCTTAGACTATCGAAAGCTTTTTGAAAGTCTGCAAAAAATATCATTCCTGTTTTATTGTTTTCATTTGTGTCTTCAATTATTTCCATAAGGGTTCGTACATTTTCTCCAATATATCTTCCTTTAATGAACCCTGTCTGGTTAACATTTATTAGGGTGTTTAATACTTTCTTGATTCTGTTAGCTATTAATTTTGTTGCAATTTTATAGTCCACGTTTAAAAGTGATATTGGTCTCCAGTTTTCAATAAAGAGCGTATTTTTATCTTTTTTTGGTAGTATAGTAATTATGCCTTGTTTTTGAAGTTCCGTTAGAGTTCCATTTTCATATGAGTAATTTATCGACTTTATATAATAATCCTTTATGTCACTCCAGTAAAGTTTATAAAATTCTGCTGTTAAACCATCGGATCCAGGACTTTTCATGTTTTTCATTTCCTTTAAGGCTAATTGACATTCGTATTCATTTATTATACCATCACATGCTTGTTTTTCAGCATCATTTAGTTTATGTTCTGTCGTGTTTAAGAAACTGTTATCGTCATTATCTAAATTTAAGTCCTCGCTATATAACCCTTCATAATAATCTTTAACATGATTCAAAATATTTGCATGGTCTGTTTCGATGTTATTCTGTATGTTTAGCTGTTTAATTGTTCGTTCTTCTGATCTTTTTTTCTCCATGTTCGAGAAATATTTTGTATTTTTTTCAGCACCTTCCACCCATTCAGCTTTTGATCTTAAAAGTATTCCCTTTGTTTTTTCTTCAGTTATGTTATCAAGTTTACTTTTCTCCAAATTAAGTTTGTCTGATACATCTTGATTGGTTGGGTTATTTTCATTTATTTGTCTTTCCAATTGTTGAATTTCTTTTTCTATTTTAGTTTCTTCCTCTCTTTGTTTCTTTTTCAATGTACTTGAGTATTTAATTGCTTCATTTCGTACTGAACCTTTTATTAGTTCCCACATAGTGTTTGGGTTACATCCATTATTGATGGAAGCAGTTTCGTGTATTGTATCTTTTATCTTTTGTTTAAATTCTGTTTGTAGTAGTAAACTATTATTTAATTTAAAATAGCCGGTTCCTCTAACCGTTTCGCATACATTCAGAGTTAAAGTAATTGCCGAATGATCTGAAAGAAATCCGGAAATTATGTCACATTCGGTGACCATATTTAGCATATTAGCTGTTATAAGAAAATAGTCTAGTCTGCAAAATATAGGTGGTTTGTGATTAGAATGCCACGTGAAACGTTTTTTGTCCGGATGCCTGACTCTGAATATATCATATAATTCATTGTTGTTGATAATATCGTTTATTTTTTCCGAACATTTTTTATATCTATCTGTATTTCCATTTAGTTTATCGGTTTCAACATTTAATACATTGTTGAAATCCCCTCCTAAAACCATACTTTCACTATTATTCTCTAAAATTAATTGTTCTATTCTTGAAAAAAACTACTTTAATTTTTAATAGCTGTAGGCTGTATCTTTCACAAAATGTCGAACTAGCTTCCAGAAGTATCTTTTGTTATTTGAAAATGATTCTGTTAAATTAAACTCTAGGTCATTGTAAAATGCTTCTCTTGCATGTTTTTTCATATTATTAACTTTGTTCCGAGTTGTTTTGTATTTATTCCAGTCGTCCACCCTTCCAAATTGTATTGCTTTCTTACGTAATTTGTCTCTTAATTTGCTTATTTTACGAATATCGGAATCATACCATGGTTTATCATTAGGCCGTACTGTGACTTGACTGCATGGAATGCATCGCTTAGCTAGCTCAATGAATTTAGATGTAAATATATTAGATGCATCATCTACACTGCCATTATTTAAATTTGTCCAATCAGTGTTAAGCATGAGTTCGTTAAATTTAACAAAGTCTGCTCTTTTATAGTTCCATACAGTTCGTTTGTATGAAGTATTGTGTGAACTATCAGCAGGTATAATGACACATGTAGCCTTATGATCGCTTATGTCTGGCAAAACAGCCAACACATCGCTTTTGAGAATGTTCTGTTCTTGGTTAACAATAATTGGATCTAACAAGGTTGAAGTAGTGGTGTTTCACGCGTTGCGGATGTAATTATGTTTTTCAATGAATTCATAATCATAACATCTTTTAATTTGTGGTTATGTACATTTAATTGATCTTCATTTAGATCGCCAACAATAATGATATTATTTGTTATATCACATACCAATTCTATATTGCGATTGAACAGTTCCCAAAATTCTATATTGGATGACGGGGGGCGGTAAATCGTGCCAATCAAAAATGTCTTGCGGCTTGTTTTGACCTGAATCCAGACAGTTTCATCCCAAAATATTTCTAAATTCTGCATTCTATTTGCTAACAAATGGTCTGCAACATATACTAATATTCCCCCAGAATGTGGCGACTTGTCCTTTCCGAATGGTAGGCTATACCCATTAAGTTGTAAACTGCTGGTTTCTATAGCGCCCGTTAAGTGAGTTTCTGTAAAACATAGAATATCAAAATCTGTGAAAGTGTCCTCGATATAACTCACCTTATTACGGATACTTCTTATATTTAAATGTAAAATTGAAAAACATCCACTCTCATGTTCAGGCCCTGGGTTTCTTTCTACATCACCAGATATCAGTAGCAAAATAAAAGATACTATTGTTAGACACATATTTAGATTGAGTAATAATCTGGGGCCTCTACAATTAGCTAGATTAGTCAAACAATTACCTATATCCGTTAAAACATTCAATAATATATTGAAAATATTTAAATATATTGTAGACGCAATGCATATCGGACGTTTCCTACAATTAAAAGTTACCTATGGCAGCCCTCCAGGAAGTTATATCATTACCCATTCGGCTTTTTAGTTACATCAGCTAGGTGGATGGCCGCCATAGGTGTCCACATTGCCAACCTCATCCAACCGCACCGGATAATATGTATATTCTCAAGTCCCCCCAATATAGTGCATGCACATATAATAGTGACATTCAGACGACAAAGACGTTTGACTGATAGACAGAGGACAAAGCGAGTAAGAAACACAGAGACTAGTAGAACAGCAACAAGCTGATATGAAAGCGCACATGTAACATACATTTTGCTAACGTGTGATTATGTTTATGTGGCGGGATGGATAGTTCAATGAGCCACTCTCATCTCCAATATAAACTGCTAAGTAATCCGTGTTGAATATAAGTCATTTAACGACCAGATTATACTAGACCCCGATCAGATCATGTGTCGAGCAGACCAGAGGCTACCCTGGTCGCTCATGCATTAATTCAGAAGTATAATGCTTTCTGTATTGCTATAATAATACAGGCGTAAAAAACGCTCACATGTGTCACTGAGTAAAAACGATACATTTCATTTGATTTAGCACAATTGTATCACAGTATTGGGAACAAAATTCACTCACGTTCATCTCGAAACTATCAAGTGACAGGTAAACAACAAATTACATGAGTGACCATTACATAGTGGACATCCCGTGCAGATCAGATGCGGCAATGCAAATAGTGGGGAAAATGACCCTACATGCATGACAAGTAGTGGGGGAAAAACGGCCCTACATGCTTCACAAACCAGTATGGGCCCAGTATGGGCCCAGGTTAACCCTTTCACCCCTAAGTAACTGGAATGGACTGTGATATTATGCTAATTTTCCGACCAATCCAATCGTCACAAAATGATTTTCAGATTAGTCCATTTATGAAAAGGAGGTGTTTTTGTTCTAAAAAATTATGAAAATTATTGCAAAAAGTGCAGATCCTGACGTGACGGCTCGTGACGACCCGGCTCATCTGGATCTGCACGGTTTGCATAAACCGCTATAGCGTGATTTCGGGTTCAAAGGGTTAAACCAATGTATCCACGCGTGTGTCTGTCAAATGTACTACTAAGCGTACACCTTTTCATGCAGTAGTGTGCAAATACATTGTATTTAAACAGATTATCGTTTTAAATGTTTCTGACAGAATTTCCATTAACTCGTGTGTGCGTGTGCAACTGAATTATAAGATAACGGTAACTTGCAAAAACTGGATATTAACCATTACACCCCTAAGTAACTCGACTGGATTTTCATATGTTAATTTTGCAACCAATCCAATCGTCACAGAATGATTTTCAGACTAGTCCATTTATGAAAAGGGGGTGTTCTTGTTCTCAAAAATATGGAAATTACTTGCAAATTGCAGATACAGATGAGACGGCTCGTCACGAGCCGGCTCATCTGGATCTACACTTTTTGCCAATACCACTATACAGGCCTGTGGTGCCCTTTCAACACTACATTGTTGCGTTGTTTGCCAACAGTGTTGATACAGAAGAGTCGGCTCGTGACGCGCCGTCTCATCAGGATGTGCACTTCTTGTATTTTCAGATTTTTAAGATGGAAAGAAACACCCCTTTTATGTTCATCCATTGTTGTGTACGCCCTTGTTATGTTCGCCCATTGCTGCGTACACTCTCTGTTATGTTCGTCCATTGGTGTGTACGCTCCCTGTTATGTTCGTCAAGTGTTATGTACGCTCCCTGTTATGTTCGTCCATTGTTGTGTACGCTCCCTGTTATGTTCGTACATTGTTATGTACGCTCCCTGTTATGTTCATCCATTGTTGTGTACGCTCCCTGTTATGTTCGTCAATTGTTGTGTACGCTCCCTGTTATGTTCGTCAAGTGTTGTGTACGCTCCGTGTTATGTTCGTCCTTTGTTGTGTACGTCCCCTATTATATTAGTCAACTAGCTGTTGTGCACGCGCTCTGTTTTCGTGGTTTCACCTTTACGTACGCCCCCTGTTGTGTTCGTCCACTGTCGTATACGTCCCATGCTGTGCATGTTGCGCACGGGCCTGGTTACGTACGAACTTGTTATATTCCTAGATATTTTGGCAAAGTCAGACTTTATGAGCTTATTTAGGTTTGCTGTTCCATATACATATTATACTTATATTAATGTTATTTATATTGAAAGAGTAAACCCCACTGGCTTTGCAAGGAATAACAATTGCACACAGGCTGTGTTTCACGTTCTGGCTGTTATTTTTATTTTATCCTCACCCTGCTGGTGTTTGTGTTCTTCGTTGTTGTTTCGTTTGATCGTAGCAGGGACGCAGTATTAGACATAATACGTGTTAACTTTTATAATCACATTCCAGTTTCTTATAAGTTTATATGCACGTAATCTGATGTTGTTTTGTCTGGCGGACAGTGTAGACCCTGAACAGCCTACGCGGAAGCGTAGGTTGTTCTGGATCTACACATATCGCACAATGTGCATGTTATCTTTTCTCCTCAACTGATCCTAATAAATGTCTATGTATGCTTTTCTACAAAGGTATACTTTTCAGAAAACAGCCAACGCCCGTGGGTCTGGTTTAACGTTTAGGCTATTTTTGAAATTTACGGCAAATTATGAACAGCAGACGCCAATCATAGCGCTGCTGGATTAACGTATCTCAGATTAAACTCTGGCTACCTGGTATTTACCGACGTGGAGAATCCTTGTAACCTGTTGCTGGGAACTAGTCGGTTCTGGCCACCGGCCGACAAAGGGTAATTTACTGCATTCCACCCGCCAGTAGGCGAAAAGAGCCTGCTGACAGTTTATACCAGTTTATATTCAGATAGGGATGAGTTGTGGCTTATGGGTTAGAAAGCATGCCTTCCAATCCGGAGGTTGTGGGTTCAAACCTCGTCTTGGACATCAAAAATACTTTCATAGTATGTCCATTCAACGGGTCTGTCGGATGAGACTTTAAACTGTGGTCCCATCTTTATATGACATTAGCTGTTGCTGGGACGTTAAACCCATTCACTTTCACTTTTAGATCAAGATAAAATTGTGCACTGGTCCTATTTCATCATACGTAAAGTATTATGCCACCTATGAAATAATGCACTTCGGGCATAATAAATGAGTAATCCCTCAAAGTACACTTTGCTAGATAAGTATGCTTTGCAATTTGGTGAAATTGGTCACGGGTGCTTGGTTGTTGTTTTTGTTTTTGATGGCTCACCAGCGGTAGCATAGAGAATAGTATGTTAGTGCCGTAAATGGGAAAAAATATCTGGCAAGGCTTAGGAAACGGGATGGGCGAGGCTCTGCCGAGCACATCCCGTTTCCGAGCCGCGCCAGATATTTTTCCCATTCACGGTACTAACCTACTATTCTATTTATCCTGTCAACACCTACTAATGGCTTTAAAATGCCAAAATTAATCCCAGCCACCGCACATATTCATACGCAGTGATTAGGTTGTATTGACAGGATATCAAAAATGTTTCACGGCACCGTGTTTCACGGCACATACGCACTGTGTTGCCGAGATAAATCTTGTTTTACAAACAGTTTTCTGGTTGCATTGCCATCAGTTTTTGGTGTCTCATAGTCTATCATCATGTAGCTTAAACGGACCCCAGAATAAAACAGAGAACTGCAAAATTGCAGTCCGACCGAAGCCCGAACCCGAGACCTTCCCAACACTATAGCGATTTGCTACCGTCTCTGTTACCGGACCATGCTGGATGACCCCAACTCGGCTATCGCATATTTCCCTTCCATGTGGTACCATTATGTGGTTTCTGTGAATTTACCATTTGACAGTCTTCTCCAATTGGAAGCATATATTTTGATATGTTCACCACAGTGATACACCCACTACCGTGATTACGATCAATGCTAAAATTAGACATGTCTACACTCGTTACCTCAAACTCTCTTGCATCAAACTACTGATAACTCGAAGTCAAACTCGTGGTCCCAACTACATGTTTTCCTATAACATACATGTAACTCTCATTAACTAAAATTTTCGCTAGCTCAAAGTATTTTCTTCGGTCCGCTAACTACAGTTTCCGGACCAGCCGTATTCTTTCAGATATTGTTACATGGCTGCCGTTGTTCGACACCGCTCACTGTCATGTTCAAACGTACAGCGGGTGCTGTTTGACCATGGCTATAGACAATGCTCATTCCGGTGCCAAGCTAACACCTACATAATGCATGTGTCTCATGACGTTACTAGAACGCGTTATTACGTCACTAGACCAGTTCACAACGGTCGCACTGAAATTTTGAAATTGATACGGCTGTATCATGCGACGTGTACTGCAGCCCCGGAATATGCAGGGGTAAATCAGCTGTTTGAATGGAGCAGATTATCAAAGTACAGAAAGTACGGCATATATGCTCAAATGACACGATATTTCCGACGTAAATGTAACAACGTTCGACCATGTCAAGCCGCGGGTAAAGGTTTGCCGCTGCACTCGGGAACTGTTTGAACCCGCGGCCTACGGCATGGTCGAACCTCATAATTATAGTTAAGATTGTAAAAATAAAGTTTAAATCTATTTTCATTACAAGCACACGTTTCGACCATATATAGCCTATTTCTCCATTTAACATGACTCATTCAGTGGAAGCTCTACTTCAAGACGTGGCTTCCACAAGACAGCCAATTACAAAAGTGCAATTTGCAGACATACGTCTGCTAAACTCATTATGCATGGTACATGTATTTGGAAGAGCAACATAACATCTTGCCGTGTCTCTGGCGTGTGAGAGAATGCCGGTAGGGAATGTAAATGCAACCAGCGTACTAATGAAGATACTAATTAAAACCGTCAGTAATTATGCACGCCGACACAGCTGGATTCAAATTAAACGGTTGTCGACGCATACAATGTTCCACGCTATAAAAATAGCATCGTTAGTTTCGGAGTAGGTTCACGTGATTACTCTTGCGTCGTAAACCGTATGTGAATTGGAACACCTCCAAACTAGGCATTCCGTGGGGTTGCAGCCGCGTCCATAGTGGGGTTCAACTAATATCACCGCCGTAGACACCACGGGCCTTTTTCTGGGCCGTTTATTTTTTTGTAGCGTCGTGTTTTTTGGTTGTTTTTTTCTGTGTTTTTTGTTGTTGCTGGCTTGTGTGGATGTAGGAAACGCCATTTTGCTTAGGAGGTACTAACTCCTAATTAGGAGATAGTAAGTCCTAATTAGGAGATAGTAAGTCCTAATTAGAAGATATTAACTCCTAATTATGAGATACTAGGTCCTAATTAAGAGATAATAAGTCATAATTAGGATATACTATCTCCTAATTAGTAGATAGTAACTCCTAATTATGAGATACTATCTCCTAATTAGGAGTTAGTATCTCCTAATTAGGATATCAATATATTTTAGCATTGGCACCAGGACACTTCCATAGAACCCCCTACTGTTCATTCACCCCTAGCACACAATGAAACAAAAAAAATCTCATCTAAAGGTATATCATTAACCCTTTCACCCCTAAGTAACTGAATGGGCTGCGATATGTTAATTTTGCAACCAATCCAATCATCGCAAGATGATTTTCAGACTATTCCATTTATAAAAAGGGGGTATTTGTTGTTCTCAAAAACATGAAAATTAATTTCAAACAGTGCAGATCCAGATGAGACGGCTCGTTACGAGCCGGCTCATCTGGATCTGCACTGTTTGCATAGACCGATATAGCGGGCTTTCGGTTTCAAAGGGTTAAAGGTACATACCCACTCAGTAGTCACAAAATGTGTTTTCTACCAGAGACATCATCTGAGCCGTGTTCTGGCAAAATAAACATTTATTCACCATTACACCGCGTATTGATTGGCATTATTATACATTTTATATCAGACTTAAATTTCCACACTGATATCATGGGCGATAACTGTGTTTCCTTAACATGTTAACGGACATTACTATTTATTCTCTGTATTTATGTTTTGATGTGTAATGGTCATACTTTATAATCTGTGGAAACTATTAAACTACTATTATTACTCGTAATTGTTAGAACTGGTGGAACAGTGACATAATTATACACTTATTTAATTCCTATAAATTACATTTGTGCCTACTGAGTGGGCATATACCTTTACTAATACATAGTTCCCACATCCGTATAAGTTACTTCCCTTTGCTGGATGCAGGTCAACACTGTCGGCCATTTTGTCGGAAATATTCCATTAGGCTCTATAGACAAATCGTGGAAATAACCCCATTATCAAAATTACTGGAATTTGCACACCAAAAACAACACAGTGGGCCGTTTCACTGAACTTGTTCGACTAAAATGTTCGTAAGTGCAAATTTAGGAAATTGCAATTGATGGATTTACATGTATTGAGCATAGGCTGCATGCTGAATAAATGTAAATCCAATAATTGTTTACAAAAAAACATTGTTAATGTGACATTTACAGACTATAATAAATTTGCACTTACGACCATTTTAATCGTACACAGTTTAGTGAAACGGCCCCCAGTTGTATTTACATATGCTATGTTTCAACAAAATATATATGTTTAAGCACCAACATGTATATCAGAGTATACTGCCCTCTCAAGTCAAACTGCAGTATCTGTTAAACTGCAGTATCTGCACTATGATGCTATGCTGACCCTGTGCAATCATCCCCACACTGCAGTTTGACTTGGGATGATTGCACAGGATCAGCATAGCATCATAGTGCAGATACTGCAGTTTAACAGTTACTGCAGTTTGACTTGGGATGATTGCACAGGGTCAGCATAGCATCATAGTGCAGATACTGCAGTTTAACAGATACTGCAGTTTGACTTGGGAGGGCAGTATATTTGTCTAGTCAATATCAATATTTCCCCTATGCTACATTTAATTTCGCCCACAAAGATGGCGGATAAGGGAGACTACTCCGTGTCACATTAGCACATCTGGGGCCCGTTTCACTAAACTTCGTACGACTAAGAAGTTCGTAAGTGCAACAATAAAATGTACAGCCATGTTCACATTAGCGGCCTATTTTGGGAAATCGTTGGTGATTTGTTCAGACCGAATGGCATCTACATGTGGGTTGAAAATCCTAGCAGTAATGAGTCACATTAATGTGTTAAGTAAATTTATAAAAGATCTTCGTACGAAGCTTTTTGAAACGGGCCCCATGGAACTATGTACATAGTTCATGGTCATTTTTATTTCTCTGACTTTCAGCTGGTTCCTAAACATAATTTAAGGAAATTTCCTGCCATCCTTGTGACATCACATGGTGTCTGGTTTAGAGAGGTTCCATATTATAACCGTTACTGGCGTCATCTGCAATTGTTGACGTATTTCATGGATTGAGGGATGGTGTAGGGCTACAGGACTTCACTATTGAACATCATGAGTTCAAACCCGATCCTCGGGCATGCAAAATACGTTCATATTATTTCCATCCAACTGGTCTGACGGATGAGACTTTAAACTGCGGTCCCGTCCCTAATGTTGCTGTGACTGAAAAAATGGGGTTTATGACTTTTGAGACCACTGTAGCTCCTGATCAGTCTGTGCATCCGCACAGTCTGATCAGGATCGGCATTGTTCACAATTCCATCAATACAACACCCGTTATGCTTCTAACGAGCAAAATAGATTGTTATCATGCTACAGGAGTGTACTATTTGAGCAGGAGCTACACTGGTCACAAATCTCATAATCCCCATTTCTCCAGCCACTGCCATATATGACCTTAGCTGTTGCTGGGACGTTAAACCACATTCATTTCATGGATTGATTTGTATCGTATGGGCGTTATCCTATAACCGAACCTTGTAAGAGGCCCAGCTATAGCCGCTGTTGCTTAACCCTTAGAATGCGGGAACCGAAAATAGTCGTCTGCTGATAATTCATATTTTGTCTTTTCTCTCAGTAAAAACATGGTTTGGCAGCATTTTGGAATCATTTCCATTGGAAATGATTCTAAAGTGCTGCCAAACCAAGTTTTTGATGAGAAAAATGTAAAAATAAAAAATATTCAGCAGACGACGCAAATTAATTCAGCATTGTAAGGGTTAAAGAACGGTTTATATGTCGGTGTTTTATGGATTATTTCGGTATATCTGGTGGTTTGGGTGCATTGTTACCAACGTACAATTTACGTCACCTCCCGCGAGTTACACGTATGTGTACGGTAATGCTCCTTTGTGAGTATTTTTACAGTGTAAAAGGGGTCCGAAAGTTCGGAACGGTGAATGTGTAGATAAATTGACGATTTCTGTCGTGTGTAATGATTGAGCATTAATTTAGTAGTTGCACAAAACTATGTAAATTACCCAAAACCAACGAAATCCACCCGAATATACCAAACATCCACAAATATACCAATATGACACATACACACTGACATCTGTTCAAACACCTGTGACTATCGCATTACGTATTCTTCTCTTATCGCACAGCCGTAATTCATCAATATTTATTTCGAAAATCATATACTAGTATTTTCCATAAATGGCGTCGACAATTAACAAAGCCAATCAGAGACCTCGCGGAATTGAATTCTGCATGAGGTATGTAGCCTATTTCACGAACATTGCAAAGTATACTTATCTAGCAAAGTATACTTTCAGGGAGAAATTATCACTTTTAGGATTTATTAATTTTTAATTGTTATTATACTGAATGTATTACATTATCACAGCCATATTGGCTGTGATAATGTAATACATTCAGTATAATAATTCTGCATACTTTTAATCATCAAATATATGCAGTCATTAGTTCTATATTATATAATGCATTTCGGGGGAAATAAATGATTGCTCACTCAAAGTATACTTTGCTAGATAAGTATACTTTGCAATTTTGAGTAAATCGGCTACTGATATGTTCGAAATATTTATTTACGGAATACATGTATATTACAATTGTATTTTTGTATACATAAATATCGGCGAAACGATCTTGGCGGTACATGTAATACCGTATGTAGGCTAGCAACCACCAATTAGTTTTACTATACAACTTAACCGATTCCTCCAAATATGGCCATTCTCTCACACTTTCACTATTCGTATGGATGCTGTGGAACCTACCTGTTCATAACCTGCAACCTGTCTGCACCGGATTTTCACTAATTAAACAATATGTTCACTTACTCCTAAGAAAGAAAAATTCAACCTTGTCCAGTCCGCCATATTGTTTATCATCAAAGTGTCATGTGACGTAGTGTTCACATCACGTGACAAGCAGGCTCAGTAATTTCTTTTAAATGCTAGAAATATGCTGGAAACTGGTGTTAAAAACACCCCAACATGTTTCTCAAGTAAAATTGGGCTGTAATGGATCAGGATTTACAAGCAAACTGGGTCTGTGGCCTCAAAACGTCTGCACTATTTGTTTATACCGGACTACTAAAGCATACCCCCTGGCCGATGTGTACTATATTTAGCACAGTGATACCTGTATGATCAAATAGAACACGTACGACCTACATATAGATCCACAGGTGTTTGAACAGATGGTCAGTATGTTGGTGTCATATGGGTAGATTTGGGTGAATTTCGTTGGTTTTGGGTAATTTACATAGCTTTGTGCAACTATCTATACTAGTGCTCAAACATTACACACGACAGAAATTACCAATTATCTACACATTCACCGTTCCGAACTTTCCGGCCCCTTTTATACTGTCATTCAAAATGTACGTCTAGTAAATTCAGTATAAAAACAATTATGCAATATTGATGAAATCGGCTACTGTAGAGCTATACGTGGCTGTGACTGGAGAAATGGGGCTTATGGGATTTGTGACCAGTATAGCTCCTGATCAGATAGCACACATATATCGCCTGTTAATGATACACCGTCAAACCTGTGAATAAAGGTCAGCCATGGGAAGAGAAGACTCCGGCCTTTGTTCACAGGTGGTCTTTATTCACAGGGTCATTTATGTAGTAATTGAGTAATTGGGAAAGCAGCTATAGACAGGGAATTGCTATTCCCATGTGGTATGTATGTCTCTATCTATGTCTCTATCTCTTTTATACTGCTGCACACCCTCACGGGTAATTTCGAGCAGGTATTTATTTCATATATACATGTACATACAATTCAAATACATTCTCGGTTCTCGGTATTTAGCCGGTACCCATTTACAGCTGGGTGAACTGAAGCGGTATGGATAAAGTGTCTTGCTCAAGGACACCACGCACGCCTCCGGTGAGGATCGAACCCACGACCGTAAAGTCAGCAGTTCGACTCCTCAGACCGCTCGACCACGCGCTCCACACAGGTTCGACGCATGACGGGTGTTTCATTGATGGAAGAGCGAAAGTTCAGATCCTGATGTACGGTTTAGAGAGGTTCCACTGTATTATTATATGTGTTTATATCTAAATGATGTTTGGAAAGTGGACTGACTTTTGGCACGATGCTGTATACTACTCATCTGTATAGCTTTATTATAGGAATGAATGGCCTTTTCGTGGAATTTATCGGGGTATAAACTTGGAAAAGTCGCGGGAATACTGGACAAAGCGATAAAAAATTACAATTTTTTTTTCTCTCGAAAATTGTAATTTTGTTAAGGCCTCGTCCAGTATTCCCGCGACTTTTCCAAGTTTATATCCCCGATAAATTCAACAAAAAGGCCATTCATTCCTTATAATTCCAGCATTTGAAATACATTCATCAAGAAAATGTGTTTATTTTCCGTGTTCTTAAGAATTGTTTTAACTGCGCCTCACGGTTACGGAAAGTAGTTCGGCGTTGGAGTTTACTGGGATATAAATTTTGGACAGAGACTTGCTACGGGCCAATCAAATGGGGAATTGTGCAAATAGTTTTGTGCTGGAATTATTGGTATGTGGGCACTTGACGTAGTTTTCTAGTACAGTGTAACACAATCTGACTTGGATTTACGAAATGGGAGCAATTTAGGCGGTTAGAATACCTTACAGAAAGTTGAATACTTAATGAGGTTAGATAGTTCGGACGGGTGTCACTGTAATTTGTCTATACATATAATGTCTGTTCGTGAACATAACTCGGCAACATGTAATTTGGTGTCCGGTTAGTATGGTTACTTCATGGTTACCAGTACCCCGAATTATCTGTCTGTAACGCAGGGCGACATTAAGTCGACCTGCGTTACAGACAGATAATTCGGGTTAGGTTGCCATGAAATCCCGGGTTCGAGTCCCGCGGCCGGGTACGCACCTTTCTCTCCCTTTGACATTTGTACCCTAACTACTGTGAAATCCCTCTCAAATCGTACACCCTGGGGTGAATTTCACGGTGTCCAATTTGGGCGGGATCCCACTGTAGAATCATAAGCAGAGGAACCTCTCTAAACCGGACAGCATGGGACGTTCCACTTTAAATCAGACATATGACGAAGCTAAAGTATGACGGTGTGTTTTGCGAACTGAAAGAGGCATTATCACGCGATATGGATGGTAATGGAACCCATATAAGGAGAGGAACTCTATAAGATAGCAATCTTTCGTTCCAATCCTCATGGGCGGATTCAGGGGGGGGCGGGGGGGCGGACCCGGCGCTCCCCCCTAAAATTCGCCGAGTAAAGATTGTTTACAAGTTACAAGGCACGTTTCATGCCAAGTATTCCATGCATTTTTCGGTCGTTTTCTTATTGTTTCAAAATGTAAACGCTTTCAATCAAAACTCATGTCTAAACATACTGTGACAGTGTCAATATTTTTGCTCCAAAATGCGCCAAAATTTCCGGACCCCTCTAGCGCTATCTCGACTATTTTGCAATACTTGACTATATTATCGAACGAGCATAGCTTGTTCGATAACATAGTCAAGTATTGCAAAATAGCTACACCCCCCCCCCCCCCCCCCTCCCTAACCCGAAATCCTGGATCCGCGCCTGATCCTCTTTACACCGCGTGTATACCGACAAATGATGTAATTACTATTTAATACAATATGTTTACACCAATTAAACCCATGCACTAAGGATACATAGACTGCCTGCAGGTATTTTATTTCATATGCACATACAAGTTCAAATACAAGTTCCCGGTAATTATTAGCCGGTACCCATTTACAGCTGTGTGGACTGAATCCACGACCGTAAGTTCAGCAGTCCGACGCCTCGGACCGCTCGACCACGCGCTCCACTCTTCCGACTGCTGTAACCATGGTAACCATCCACAATCTGATCAGGATCAGATGACCATTCCACCAATGAAACACCTATCATGTTTCTAGCAAGTAATATAGATAGTTATCTGGGCCCGGTTGCTCAAAGCTTCTGTTAGCTTAACAGACTGTTAAATCCTTAGCATTGCTAAGGATTTAACAGTCTGTTAAGCTAACAGGGGTTTTGAGCAACCGGGCCCAGGTGACAGGAATGCGCTATGTGGTCAGGAGCTACAGTGGTCACACATCCCATAAACGGCATTTCTCAAGCCAAAGCCACAAATAATTGATGCTCACATACCCCACCCGCTCTATAATACACTACTGTCTGTTCCACGTTGTGCTGTCGACGATGTTTTGGCCATTAAACACATTAAATCTTAAAACTATTCAAATATTAAGTACTTTTTCACTCTCCTGAAATTTTTTATTTGGTGAAATTCCGTCAAATATTGATTTTATTGCGAACAAACTATTTTCCTATGGGAATTTAACATGGGGGCTAAAAATAGATTTTTTGAATAATTTTGTATTTATGGACCGATTTTTAAGCTATCTAGCCAGGTTTCGGAGTCATTTTTGACTCTTCCCCGGCGCTTCCACCTCTTTTTCCCCTATGTTAAATTCAAATTCCCATATGAAAATCGTTTTTTCGCAATAAAATGTTGGGAGGGTAATTTTTTTGTTATTGATGAAAAATTACTTACATTTAAATCATTTTTGGATTTAATGTGTTTAATGGACAAAAGTTTGTCGGCAACAAAACGTGGAACAGACAGTAGTATACAGATACACAGTGCTAGCACCCTGTATATATGTATACTACTGTATGTTCCTATTAGGGCTATGTTGGTGGCATGTCACGTGATGCCTGTATTCACACGTCGATCCCATTACGTTAACTGACAGAGTAGTTGAAATAAACGCTACTACCACTTACGTAAGTAACGTATTGTGTAAACTACCAGGATTTTTATTTTCTCACAAGATCTGGGTTACTGGAACGCTCTAGTGTTATACCGACATTGTTGGAAGATAAAACGTGTTTATGGTACTTTTCAAGAGCTGATGTGCTGTGCTATCGACCAAAAAGGGTCATTTCGATAGCTGATACCAGCGCATAGGAACACACCTCGCAATACCATCCAACCAACCATACACAACCGCACCACAGGTGGAAGACGCGGACCCGTGACATAAGAAATGCAAATTAAGAGAAAAACTTCATTACCCCACCATCTGCTGTCGTACTGTACGCTACACATCGTAAGACATCAGGTGGGTGGGGTAATGGGATTTTCTTTCATGAGCCATATTTAATGATACTAAAAATAGATAAATAAAATGGCAATACCTAAATATAGTAACATACATCGGACGCTGAGTAACAATGATATGGCCGTTGACCGCATTTCGAGCCCACCATAACACATAAATTTGTGACGGACACCCAGTTATCAAATGTGGTCACTATTTTTAATTCTTCGTAGGGGACTTGACAAGATGCGACATACAAGATCGATTTAAAAGGCATAGGCCCATGAGCCCACCATGTTTCCAATCTCAGCCGGCAACTATGTATAGTGAAACCTCTCTAAACCGGACACCCTGTGAGGTCCACAGGGTGTCCGGTTTATATATGTTCCACTGTAAAACAGGCATATGATCTGACACATACATATATTGTTTGCAATCATGAACACGCATTATTATCTGAGATGCGTTACCAAGAAACCTCTCAAAATGAGATTTGATATATTTTCTTGGTGTCCGGTTTAGACAGGTTCCATTTTGTATATGATGAAAAATGTACAACCAAAAACGCGGCTAATAGAGCTCAACGCTGAACAATTAAACATACACACATAGGACTAAATACTACCAATATATGAGGTCGGGAGTACAATAAAGCCATGTTGCCAAACTATCATTCCTCCGCCATTATAAGATCACCATGACCCGCAAATGGACCATTAACCGTGGGGTATAAGTATCCAAGTCGACTACGGTTCTGAAGTACGTATTATTACGCTATCATACACAACCGTGAACGTCACTGGAGAAATTGGGACTGCTATTTTCGACCAGTGTATACCAAGATCAGAATGCGCATTCGCGCAGTCTGATCAGGGTCTGCACTGTTCGAGATTTAGACAGTGAAACGCCTGTCATGCATTTTTATTAACTGTAAATGTTACTTAGGTCATTTCTTTGCCAGACTGCACTTGTATGTGTAATATACAAGGTGCATGATCACGTGGTTACAACAACAACAACGTCGCCCACTCCAAAGTAAGTATTATTTGATCTTTTCCTTAATATGCAACGGATTTTGATGAACTATGGCGCAGCAAACGCGTCTTCATGAGCTGCATTTGATGGTCCAGGGAGTTCGGCACAGACCTATGTCGTTTTTGCGAAGAATCGATTTCCGTGGAGACACGGAAATCGATTCTTCGCAAAAACGGCAGAAGTTTGGGCGAAAATACAGCGACCACCAAAATGCAGCTTAACACTGAGACGCGTTTAACCTTCATATAAGATTAGATAGACTGTCCATTAATGTTATAAGGCGAATCTAACCCTACAGTCGTAACTGATTTACACCCAGCGTACCTGGTAGAGATTATAGGACACAGTCAACTTATGAATAATATAGACGGTAAACCAGTCCTGGTACAGCTTAGCAACAAGGAGTAAATTCTCAGGACAACGGCATTGATTGTTATTATTATGACAGAGAGATAAATAAAATAGATGCTGCAGGAAAGGTATGTCTGTGCCAAACATTTTATTATATTATTTGCATGCTCTACACATTCATGTTAAATTTGTTCTGTGTGCGACTTGATGTGGAGGTGAGATAGAGATTTCGAAAGTAAACGTAGACGGTTCCGTCAAAAAAGGGGAAATAACTCATGGAAATCAACCCGCATGACCCCGTGTTTGGCATGGATCTAGAACCGGCTTAGGTCACTGACTCCAGGAATGGAAGTAACACAATTGATTTTGTCGCAGGTAGTTTGCGATTGTCATGTTTGTGTGAATGTGGGTCTATGGGAAATCAATTGGTTGTCTGTTTCCTATACGGAACCCCGCAGGTGATATTAATTCGTTCCCAAGAAATAACAATTCGTTGCCTCAATTTAACAATTCGTTGCCTCAATTTAGCAATTCGTTCCCACGAATTAATAATTCGTTCCCGCGAATTAACAATTCGTTTCCTAATTTTAACAATTCGTTCCCACGAATTAACAATTCGTTCACACGAATTTAATTGTTAATTCGAGGGAACGAATTGTTGTGAACGAATTATTAATTCGTGGGAAGGAATTGTTAAATTGAGGGAAGGAATTGTTAATTCGTGGGAACAAATTGTTAATTCGTGGGAATGAATTGTTAAATTGAGGGAACGAATTGTTATTTCGTGGGAACGAAATAATAAAAAAATAATTCTACGTCCCCTGCGGGGCTCCGTAAGATTACTCGTTACCAGAGCCTCTGTAGATTATTATAATTTTTGTTTAAAAATTAAAAGTGTGCCATTCGATGAATATTTACATTCTATTTATTACATTTCAAGCTATTATATGCATGTATTTATCTGTGAGCGAAACCCCGTAATTGCCAACTTACAAATAATACACGATGAAGAGAACACCCGTAATTACCCGCGTGCACTCTCCTGCAGTCGCTATAAAATAAGCTACGCCCACAAACATCATACGCAGATGCAAACGCCCGGGAAACATTATAAAATGCATTTGTGTTCGAAAATGTTGTTCAGAAATGTACTAAATATGATATTCCATCGTATATGTGTGAATAGCTTGAAATAATACACTCGTGTACGTCGGCTGCCGCATAAACATCTCGTTCGCTTCGCGTACTCGTTGTTTGCGCGGAAGCTGACGTACACTCGCGTATTATTTCACGCTATTAAAACATTTACGATCCTCTATGTAAACTATTAACTATTAGTATTACATGACAAGATTTACCAATAATAACGAGGTTAAAAGTAATTCGATAATTAGAAGTTTGGGAAACACATATTAGTTTGCAAAAAGAAACAGTATTTAAATATGCGATGTACGTTTTCAGTATGCTAATAATGAATGCATTGTATTGCCCATTAAACAATCAATGGAATACTCTAGTTTGTAATCAATAGAAACGCTCGAAACGGAATACTATGTAAAGTATCCAATGTGTTCCCTTTGAAGAGGTGCCACTGCAATTCATATAAAACATTATGTGACTGAAGAAATGGGGCTTATGGGTTTTGCGACCAGTGTAGATCCAGATCAGCCTGTGCATCCGCACAGTCTGATCAGGATCTGCACTGTTCGCCATCCCATCAATGAAACACCGGGCATGTTTATAAGGCATGTATATCATTATCAGGCTACATGAATGTGTTATTTGATCAGGGGCTACACTGGTCGCAAAATCCATAAGCCCCATTTCTCCAGTCGCAGCCACATATTAGTTCGTCACGTGTGGTTGTCTTTCTGGCACGAGACTAGACATTGTGTCACAGTCTATTTGGAAAATGCAGGTATCGCTACATGAAATTATATAGTTCATCCTAACTTTCTTTTTTAAGCCAATCGCTGGGCAGCATTGTGCTCCACTTATTTCACATATTGCAACGTATTAACCCCAACGTATTAACCCCATTAACCTACATATTACCAGATTAATGATTAACTGTGCAACAGGAAATGGAAATCGATACTCGGAGGCACATTGCATTATACACTTGGCCGAACTATAAGTATGTTATGTTCATACATTGTATGTTCAGGAACTAAATGTTGCGGTCGCTAGCGCCCCATCGCATTTAATTCCTTCAATATAATAGTATACAGATCAGGTTAAGGGGCGGGCAAGCATAAACATTGAGAAAAGAAAACAGGGTAGGAAACTCAAAATTAAAGAAAGACGAATGGTTATCCTTCTTGCGCATCATATGACTGTCCATACTTGGTGAATGCTTCGGTGGTGGTATACGCGGGTGTAGAATGTATTTTCCTAAACCGAAAACATCGAAAACACAACCGGTATGAAGTCGTGCAGAAAAAAAACTTACGAACTGTGCGATTGGGTACAGGTTTATCCACACTAAATCATCAGATATTTATGCAAAAGTAGTACATTAAAAAAGGAATCCAGATTCGTTATACCATAGACACTCTTTGCTTGCAGAAACCGGTCAATTGATGTACTAATCTACTTCACAGGCATGTTACATCACTTACATCAGTTTCAAGCATATGCATTGGGATTATTTTATTATGTTTGTCATGTGAGGCGGTTTCAATTCCAGCCGCTGACATTTTGCGCCACCACCAGGGTTGTAACAGAAGTCTGAATTTATTTTTCTTAACAATAATTAGTGAATATCCAGAGCAAAATTGGCGTAGGTTATGGCAAAATAGGTCCCGCAACATCCGTACAAAACATTAATGTAGCAGAGAATAGCAAAATGTGTGGTCATTTGTTAGGTTATATAGGAATAATTCCAGCACAAACATATTTTCACAATTCACTAACATTTGATTGGCCCGTAGCAAGTCTCTGTCCAAAATTTATATCCCAGTAAACTCCCACGCCGAACTACTTTCCGTAACCGTGAAGCGCAGTTAAAATAATTCTTAAGAAAACGGAAAATAAACACATTTTCTTGATGAATTTATTTCAAATGCTGGAATTATAAGGAATGAATGGCCTTTTTGTGGAATTTATCGCGGATATAAACTTGGAAAAGTCGCAGGAATACTGGACGAGGCCGTAAAAAATTACAATTTTCGAAAAAAAAAAAATATATATTTTTCGAAAATTGTAATTTTTTATCGCTTCGTCCAGTATTCCCGCGACTTTTCCAAGTTTATACCCCGATAAATTCCACAAAAAGGCCATTTATTCCTATAAACACCAATGGTGGTGGTGGACCTACAGGGGTGTCACTTGAAAAATTCAAGGCTCGCCTCTGTACCTGAACCATATATTTCGCAGCGCAATTTCGTACAAAGGTGTGATCGGGAAGTAACGTTACAATTCCGTATCAGTAATCTCACTTTCCTATTAATTATCCGTATATATATCAAATCAAAGTACTGAAAGTACTGACACTAGGTTAGCTCCACAAGATTATTAATAAGTATTATTTATTTATATAATAATGTTAAATGGCTTATCATCAGCTAGTCAATTTAGGTCGGTTAACAGGGCCAACTCCCATATATTTCATGTGTAGGGAAAAAGGAAAACAGAATATTTACAGACAAAATTATACAATCAGTATACGTGGCTTCGCACACTTTACATATATTTTGATAATTATCAAAAAGAAAATGTAGTAATAAAGTTCGCCTTTGTTTGTATTTTGGCAGGTATGACACTCAACACCGGAAATATGTGTGTCACATGTCAGACAGTTCAAGGATGCGCCATTTATGTTGTACTACGTGAGTCAATTTGAAAACGCATGGAAGTGTACATGGCTTCGCACACCCGAAAATCTTCCGATATAACATATATAATATAACAATTAAAATTGATGTTCCCCATCAATCCATTATACTTTCAAATAATAAAGACATATTAGATAAACATTTATGAAGACACACGCAATGGTGATGTCTGACACCCAGCTACACCAACACATTCAATTTACTATTCAAACGCTTCACCGTGTATGAAAGATAACACATATTATTGACCAAACACCCACACCATCGCACCGACGACAATAAACTAACATTACTATCCTACTCTCTGTGCCAATGAGAGATTGAGCCGGAAAATCAGCGACTGAATCTAATCAACAGTTTCTCCCTCAATACACACCATCGGTGTGGCATGTGTCCACAGGTTGAAGTGACGGAACATGGTCTATAAATACATTAAATATGGAAAAAATGCATCAATAAGCGAAAACAATAAGCTAAACAAAGTTGTTGCCCCCTCCTATACACATTAACGTGTTATAAGATGGAGTAAGAAACATTTCAGCGTATTTTTGTCTCACTTATTGATGCTTTTAGGTATAGTTAATGTATGTATAAACCTTGGTTCGTTACTTCAACCTGTGTGTCTGGCGGCTCTGTTCAGAGATCATCAGGCAATATACAATTAATGCACTATATATAATCCCCACCCGCCCCTAAACAGTAATGCCAGATTATTTTTTATTTGAATATATTTGAAGATAAATCATTAATTATTTTTGTTAACAAAATTTACAAAAAAAATAAAATAATAAAAACACACCGCCCTATTTGTCCCCAACATTCGGATGATATTCAATAAATTAACTTTATATGGCCTCACTGGTCGCCATAATGGTCGCGAAGTATCCTTTCACTAAACTGTAGCCCATTTACTCAAAATTACAAAGTATACTTTTCTAGCAAAGTATACTTTGAGGGAGTAATCATTTATTTTTCCCGAAATACATTATTTCATATAGAACTAACGACTGCATATATTTGATGATTAAAAATATGCAGACTTATTATACTGAATTTATTACATTATCACAGCCATTTTGGCTGTGATAATGTAATAAATTCAGTATAATAAAAATTAATAAATTAATCCTTAAATTGAAAGTTTCTCCCTCAAAGTATACTTAGCTAGATAAGTATACTTTACAATGTTGGTGAAATAGGCTACAGGTGCGATACCTCCGGTTAAAGTTCCGTTAACTATTGTGTAACGGGACAGTATGACAAAACATTGACTATAATGTAAATATATAATTAAATAATTAAGACTGTGTCCTTTATTCTTTAGTTTACATGACTGTGCTAATTCAGTAAAATTCAGTAATGGAACTTTACAAATTCGACACTGATAATGGTAATTTTAAATGTAGAAATAGTTGACATTCCATCTCTACCTATGCAAGGTAGCTCCAACGGAGCTAACCTAGTACAAATCTCCCATGAGACAGAATGTATACGCCGCTGTTCACGAACGGACTTTCTGTAAGTGTTCCCAGCACAATGGGGGATCGTAGCTAGTTATCTCCCGTGACTTTATTTATATAAATCCGGTCCCAATTGTGTAATTTAGGGCCTTATCAAGGTGCATGATCACGTGGTTACAACAACAACAACGTGGCCCACTCCAAAGTAAGTATTATTTGATATTTTCCTTAATATGCAACTGATTTTGATGAAATATGGCGCAGCAAACGCGTCTTCATGAGCTGCATTTGGTGGTCTATGGAATTTGGCACAGACTTATGTCGTTTTTGCGAAGAATCGATTTCCGTGTCGGAGACACGGAAATCGATTCTTCGCAAAAACGACAGAATTTGGCGGCGAAAATACAGAGACCACCAAATGCAGCTTAACAAGACGCGTTTGATGCGCCATATTTCATTAAAATCCGTTACATAATAAGGACACTATAAAAGAATACGTCTTTGAATCGGTACGTGTTGTTGTTGTTAGTACCACGTGATCATACACCTTGCTTATTGCTTGTATGAAGAGCGAATGTAGCAGGATTTGCTGTGAAAAGGAGTCAATATAGTGATTTCGACTCGCGTTCATCCAAATCATCCTACATGTCTACGCAATCTGATCTGAGACTACAGTATTGGCCAGTTTCGTATTTTCACGCGTATTAATGTTATTGCAATCATTGTAGACTCAGAATATCTGTGCAGTCTGATCTGGGTGTACTCCGTTCGAAATTCTTGTGCTATTCGGTTCGTTCGTTCATCTTAAATGTAAGGGTGGAAATTGGCTCGAACACATACCACACCCGGTAGTGTATGTGCTATTCATACACATATTGAATGTGCTATTAAGTAAGATATAAATGCTGAAATATAGCGTAGGATCGGATATCTATAAATAG
The DNA here is from genome assembly GCA_029237695.1 of Conchocele bisecta. NCBI lineage: Eukaryota > Metazoa > Mollusca > Bivalvia > Lucinida > Thyasiridae > Conchocele > Conchocele bisecta. The sequence continues at coordinate 73,379,352 of CM055274.1, read as the reverse complement.
TTTTGCAAAGGCAAATAAATAGCTACGACCCCTCATTTCGTACCCAGGTGTGGCCGGGAGGGTAAACTATACTTCCGTATCAGTAATCCTAGTTTCCTAATAATTAAAGTTTTACGTAAACAGCAAAAATCTCCAAGGACGCCGAGGGTGTACGCACCTGTTCTACGAAATACAATACTGACTAGTTGAATGGATTTCCCAGGACTGTTGCCGCTTCTCCAAGACAACGGCAGCTTTTGTCCGCCTGCCATAGTCGTTGATTTCACCGTTCTCACGAGGCATGCGCAAAAAGTAGATTTCCTTCACGTTAACCCTTTCACCCATTTGCATCAGGCATGGGCTCTACCAAGGTGTATGCTCAGGTGGTACCAACAACAACAACACGTACCGATTCAAAGTAAGTATTATTTTATAGTGTCCTTATTACGTAACGGATTTTGATGAACTATGGCGCATCAAACATGTTTTGTTAAGCTGCATTTGGTGGTCTCTGTATTTTCGCCCAAACTTCTGTGGTTTTTGCGAAGAATCGATTTCCGTGTCTCAGAAAATTGATTCTTCGCAAAAACGACATAAGTCTGTGCCAAACTCCATAGACCACCAAATGCAGCTACGCCATATTTCATCAAAATCCGTTGCATATTAAGGAAAATATAAAATAATACTTGCTTTGGAGTGGGCGACGTTGTTGTTGTTGTTGTAGCCACGTTATCATACACCTGCGTTGCGTTGATTTTAATAAAAATAGGGAAATTATAGGAAACATTCAGAAAATATTGGGTAACAGTGAAGATCCTGATGCGACGGCTCACCTAATCTACACCGTTTACCAAGATTGCTGTTAGTGTTGGTTTAATTGAAGCATAAGTATCAGTTTTCTATTTTGTTGAACGCAACAAGAAAGGAAATCTGGTACGTATGTACATGTACCTCTATGGTGAAAATAGAAACAACCAAGCAGTCCTATATATATCGTCAATTAAACCACGTTACACAGGGCCATGACGAAAAAAACTGTTTTATTTTTATAGTATTTTTAAAAAATTCCTGATATGCAGAAAAGCTCGTGGCCCAGCCTAGCCGAGCTCCTGGTCAAATATTGATACTTTGCATATTTAATAGTGTTTCTTTAGAAATAATAAGAACACGTGTTTCGGATACACCACCGCCTGTGCTAATGTGCTACAGCTCAGGCTCAGCCATTCAAACTGCTTCATTTCTAGTTGAGATGGTGTAACATTAATGCACAAGGTGGTGTATGCAGATGTACATTGTATCAAGCGTTCGAATAGAAAAGTACAAAAAACGTTATATGTCACCCTCTTCATTCTTTGGATATAGAGAATAGTAGGTTAGTGCCGTGAATGGGAAAACATATCTGGCAAGGCTCAGGGCGAGGCTCTGCCGAGCACATCCCGTTTCCGTGCCGCGCCAGATATTTTTTCCCATTCACGGCACTAACCTACTATTCTATTTATCCCGCCAACAACTACAAATGGCTGTAAAATGCAAAAATCGTATTGACTGGATATCAAAAATGTTTCACAGCACCGTGTTTCACGGCACATACGCACTGTGTTGACGGGATAAATAAGTTTGTGTGACGTATTTGACAATATCAATATATCTGTATATCACATTGATTAATCCGACTTATAGAGGCTTAGTTATGCCGTGGCCATGGGAGGTTGGTGTGTCCCTCCGGTTGCCTAGCAACCAGTATAGAAGGACTTCAGAATATGTGCCAATCAATTATTAAACAGACAGAAGGTTACATTGTAGGATTATGAACACATGGTCGGGATTGTGCATTCCAAACAAACAATACAGAGCCGTTGTCACTATAGGGTGAACTGTACTGTAATTTTGAAATTTGCGGCGTATATCAGAAAATGATAGGTCGCAAAATCTGTTTAATGGCGACGCGCTAGAGGAGCCATTAAACATGTTTTCCGACCTATCATTTTCTGATATACGTCGCAAATTTCAAAATTATAATGCGGTTAACCTATTTCTAATGCACTTCTTTACTACTGGCGTAGGAATACATATTGAAATAATTTGCGACCGTTCATTAACAATGATATACCTGTAATGGTTGACCATCAGCCAATCAGATTGCGTGATATTTATAGAGTGCATTAGAATATATATTGGATGACCCTCGTAGTTATGGCATAATCAAGAATCTCTTACAAACTTTTCGATGTAAAATCTCACGGACGGGCAAAAAGTAATATGCCCATTGTATTGCTATCGTATAGTGGGAATACAAAATACAAAATACTGTTACATGGATTTGTGTTGCAGGCACAAAACACAATACATATACTCGCAGTCATATCTCCATAGTGATTGAAACTGAGATGTACTTTTTGAACACCAGTCACTGGGACGGTGATTGCATAAACGAAGATATCGCCGTTGCGACCAGTGTATACGCAGATCAGGGTATGCACGGTTCGCCATTTAGTCATTGAAGTGTAAGGTATGCTTCTAATAACTAGTATAGGCTATTGCCCCACTGTAGCAGTGTGCAAGCTGAGCAGGGGCTAGAATGGCCACTAATGACACAAGCCCCATTTCGTCAGAATTGCGGCTTATAGGATTTGTGACCAGCGTACATTGTAGCTCCTGACCACACTCCTGATAACGTTCTATATATGTTGCTCATTAGAGGCATGACGGTTTTTTCGTTGATGGAATGGCTAACTGTGTATATCCTGATCAGACTGTGCGGATGCACAGGCTGATCTGGATGTACGCTGGTCGCAAAACCAGTAAGCCAAATGTTTCCAGTGACAGCCACAATTATGTTTCTGATTGAAGTTACTCAAAGTAAAAGAAAACTAGTTATTGTTGTTGTCGGGCACATGCGTGCACGGGTGTGGTGTTTCACTTACATTGTGAAATGTCTATCTGGATAATGTGTAAATAACAGTTTAAATCCATTAAACATGCAAAGCATGTACTATAAGAGTGATGAGCTGATGTAATGTTTCCTATAACAAAATAACACAATAACACCAGTTTTTGTAGCAGGCGCGAACCCAGGCACGGGGTGTGTCCGGCGCAAACCCCCTCTAAAATGTGCCGAGTTTAATTGTTTAACCCATTTCTTTGCGTGAAAAAGTGTAACTCACAAAGTGTATGTTGTTACAACTCAGTTGAAGAGACGGTTCAACTGAGTGGTAACAACATATACAGTCAAACCTGTGAATAAAGGCCAACCATGGGAAGTAAAAAATATGGCCTTTGTTCACAGGTGGTCTTAATTTACATTCTGGATCCACACCTGAGTAGCATCTGCTATATTGTGAAACACTAACCCAGCTCGAGTGTTTGACTAAGAATAATGGAAAACGAATCAAACTGCGTGATGGTTGCATGTGCTGTTAATATACAAAATGGCCGTTATAATCAAAATGGCCGCCCAAATAATGATTTAAGATATGTTGAAACCATACGGTACAGGCTATAGATTATCAGGCAGGAATCCAATATAGGAATGGATGGCCTTTTTGTGGAAGTTATCGGGGTATAAACTTGGAAAAGTCGCGGGAATACTGGACGAAGGCCGGAAGGCCTCGTCCAGTATTCCCGCGACTTTTCCAAGTTTATATTTTTGTGCTGGAATTATCATGTATTACTTTGCAAAGTGACATTTGTTATACTATGTATATGTAAAGACAGTGAATATCAGATATGCCAATAAAGTGAAGAAACAGATTTATTAAAATAAAATTATTTGTATAGTTGTATAATTGTATTTTATAACCCAACCGTTCCGAAGAATTCCCCAAATAACAACAATAATTCTGCCACGGAAGCGGTGTCGCGTCTGTCGAGGCATTTGACCGTAAGATGAGCATGGGCATGTGCTAAAGTAAGCATCACAAAAACCGTCAGAGACATTGCGGACGACGACGCGGACGACGGAAAAAGTGGCGTCGATATCGCGCCGTCTGCTAAAACAGGCGCGACAAAAATCGGCGTTTGCTATTTAACATGTTTGTAATACTAAACTTAATTAGCTTGCGTGCGCTAGTATTTCTGCAAACGATGGTTACTAATTTACCTATTTATTTAAATTAGTTCAACTAGTGCCTAGAGAGGAATCATACAGAACGGTTTTGATTGTCAAATGAGTATCAAAACAATCAAAACTGTTCTCTAGGATTTGTACCATATAAGGTGGTGCAGTATTATCATTTCACAACTAAAACTGTTTCACAGATGTTGCCTCAGGGTATAGTGACAACATATAAGCGTTATCAGATGATCTTCCCTGTTCATCACAGTATCTGATAGGGTATATTAACCCTTAGCCTGCTGATCGCGAAAACTGTTTCTCAATAAAAACATGGTTTGACAGCACTTTAGAATCATTTCCATCATCGGAAATGATTCTAAAATGCTGTCAAACCATGTTTTTGACGAGAAAAATCGAAAATAAAACATAAACAGCAGACGACAACATTTCATTCAGCAGACTAATGGTTAAAATAATACACAATGCTGCTACCATTGTACGTACCGATTAGTTGAGTCTTTATCAGAAAATGTCGGAATTTAAGTCCCCATATAAAAATGTGTATACACATTAATTTTCTTTTTCTGCGAATTATGCCCATTGATTAATGGGTGTATTACGCATATTTTATTGATGAATGTAACTTCATTTCCTTCAAATAAAAATAATTATAACTCATTTGTATACTAGACTTGCTAGCTTTTCATATGTCTCTCGTTAACCCTCATCAATCAGAATGCTGAATTGTGTTCAAGTAAATTGATTTTTATATATAACACCCACTGTCTTAGTTACAACAAGTAACTAGACTAACTACTGCACGTGGCGTGATTTATGAAAACATCCTCCAAATAGAAATTTTTACAACATACATGTATGTACCTAACTTTATGTCTTTGCTGTTACCAGAGTATGTTCCCCTAATTAGCAAGTGCTCTAATTGGCGATGCTGATAAAATTTGACAGCTGAAAGTCACTCCATAACTTGCAGCACAACATGGCGGATCTTGTTTTAATACAATGTGAACGTAGCAGACAACAACAGTTTTGGTAAGTTATGCTTGACATTAGTACCTATATTAAGTATCTGTGCTGTTACCACATGTTAATGGCATTGTATTATGTATTGACATGCATTTGTGTATTGAAATACTCAGAATACAGAAATAGAAACACAAACTTCCACTACAAAATTTCACAAGCAACATTAAATATATTGCCATTCATTATTGCTACATTGTTCTGTGCTGTTACCGTCTGTGATGTTACCGGCATTTTAGTAACTGCACAGGAGATAAAAGTAACAGGACGGATACTATTTGACAAATAGTAACAAATATGGTGGTCCTAAATATGTATTACAATTTGCATCAGCATTAATGGATATATACTTGTGCAAGTTAATTGATGTGTATCATAAGAGACTTAATATTTACTTAATACCATCTAATTTCTCAATAGTATGCATGCATGTGGTAACAGCACAGACATCTGAGGGTAACAGCACAGTCATCTCATTTAATAATGACACACACACGAATATGTATGATGACATACCATAGTTTGAGAAATACTGGATAAATCGTTGTATAAATGTTACTGTATTTCGTAAACTTCAACACTGGCACACAAAGTTATCTTTTGAGTTTTTGATTAGTAGCAGAAGGTAACAGGACAGAACTTACTAAGTAATAGCACAGACAAAACATGTCGTATTGCTGGGAGTATACACTATGCTTGTGGATTACACGTTGTGAACAGAACAGCAAGATGACAAGTACATATGCGCGTATATATTGGTATATATCGTTCCATATATATATTTGATGATGCACTATACACCATATGACAAGCACATAGTAACAGCACAGACACAATAAATAACAGCACAGAAAATATTGATTCTGCATTTTAAATACTAAGAATCAAGTTTTATATCCTGGTTATATACAACGCAAAACATGGTACAAACACATTTTATGGTTTATTTTCAACAGAACACACGGAAAGGTATTGCTATCGGCATGAATACCAGAGACAGTGTATACAACAGAAAGAGAAGGATCATATTACAAGTTGAAGACACACCTCTCAAACTGAATCCACTTTAGGTCAGTGCATACATTATATTTGACCAAATTTGTTTCATAACAGTGGTTGTGGCTGGAGATATGGGGCATAATGTGCTATAAAACCAGTGTAGCCCCAGATCAGCATGTGCATTTGTGCAGTCCGATCAGGGTCTACACTAATCACCATTAAGTCACCAAAAACATGCCTCTGGCAGGCAGTGTGGTTCATTATCAAGCTACATGTACTGGCATGTGTCAGGCGATTACAAACTAGATTAATAACAAAACAGATAATTACCGTTCTCCAGTCACATCCACAATGTTGTTATTACATCAGTTAACATATACATGTATTTTATGATATCATATTTTATAAAATCAAGCATATTATATTTTTTAAACTGTTCGTGATATTTTGTGCCTCATTCAATACGTGGTATGTGAAAAGGAGAAATAAATATTTGTTAATGCGAAGCTAAATAAACAACACAATATCTGTAAATAGATCCATAACTCAATGAAAACACATCATCTTTCCTATATGTTTAGCATATTGCCTCGGAATTTAATGTTAATTGTTAATGATCTTACAGGTCAGTCAATATGGCGCTAACTGCAGCGGAAAAGCAGAGACGATATCGAGCAAAAAGAGATGCTGACCCAAATAGAAGAGAAGATTTTCTTCGAAAGGAATGTGCAAAGTATAAAACTGATATAGAAACAGGACGTAGAAAGAGAAGTGATAATATGACTCCAACAGAACTTAGAGCGGCAAGAAAAAATGGAGAAATGGAAAAATGAAAAAGCTTCTACCAAGCTTAGAAAGAAAATGGCAAAATCGATAAATGTTCCAATACCACCTTGCTCACCTGAGTATGGAGAACATTATAATGCAAATAATCGTCTGTCAAGACAGAAGGCACAAAGTTTGAAACAAAGAAAGAGACACAAAGTCAAATGTACAAGAAACGATGGGAAAGATCTAAATCTTCTTCTACAAGAGCATCTAGGAAGATAAATGCTGAGGACACACCAAAAACAAAGAACAGAACGTTGCTGCAACATCATTTCTCACGTAAAACTGTTCGTAAAATCTCTTCCATCATACGTTGGTTGATCAAATAAATAAAACATATAAATCAGAAAAAAGATACATACAGAAGCAAATGTCTAGGAAATATTATCATGAAGTACAAATTGCGAGCGCATGTACAGAGAGAAATTGGTTGTTTTGTAAGGCAGGGAAAATGTAGACTCACAAGTACAAAGTCAAGAATCACGACTGGCCTGAAAAACACAATAACAAGAAATAAAGTAAAGCGACAGAAAAGGTTACTAAATGATACGTTGGCCAATATATACAGGAAGTACCTTGCAGAATCAAATGAAAACATAGGCTATTCCACATTCGTCCGGTTGAGGCCATTTGTTGTGACCTTTCCAACAGACTTTGATAGACAAACATGTCTTTGTAAGACATGTGAAAATGTCAATTACCTGTCCAAGAAGCTGAAAGATCTACACATACTTGACACAAGTAGATTGGAATCACTGGCTAAGAAGGTAGTGTGCGACACCAAAAGCAAGACATGCATGTATGGCGTCTGTTCTAAATGCAGAGAGAAAATAATTGTTGAAACACTTCCTACAGAAAACAAACCCACAACTTGGGTACAGTGGAAAGCAATAAAGGAAAAAAGATCAATACACAATAAAGAAAAGAAGTCGTTATTACTGTGAAACAAACGCAGGTAGGAACTATTGAAGATCTTGCTGACAATTTTCATGAGGAAATTTGGCGATATCGACGACATGCATACAACATCAACAACCAGTTTGGACATTATAAACACACACGAGAAAATCTTTACACCAATGAATGCTTGGTCCATGTGGATTTTTCAGAAAACTTCAGTGGTCAAATGGAAAGCGAAATACAAGCAATGCACTTTGGTGCTTCTCAGAAGCAAACAATCCTTCATACGGGTGTGTACTTCGTCAAACAAGGCGACCAATCAGAATCTGTCGCATTTTGTACTGTTTCGGACTCCCTGCAACATGGGCCTACAGCAATATGGGCCCATTTAGAACCAATACTGAAAGAAATAAGGAACAAATATCCCAACATTGATTACATTCACTTCTTTAGTTACGGGCCCACGAGTCAATATCGACAAACTGTTATCTATGTTCGACTAACATATATAGCATGGGCTATAACGGTGGTTCTTGGAACTACCATGAAGCAAAGCAGGTCACGGGAAAGATATACCCGATACTGTTGGTGGCACTCTAAAACAAATGGCCAAGCGTCGCGTGTCACATGGGAGAGACATAATGTCTGATGCATCATTTGTTTCAGAACTGAAGCCTGATACCTCTATTAGGCTTTTTCTCTTAAGTAACGCCGACTCTGGTGATGCACTTAAAGATACAAGTCTAAAGCCTGTCCCAGGAACCTTGAAAATACATGCAAGTGGACCTGGCAAGATATATTATAGCGATGCCAGTTGCACATGCACTGTTGACAATCCGCATATGGGGCATAAAATGATACCATTTTCATTTGCAAACAGCAAAAAAACACAAACAAGGAAAAAGCGTCAGATACAGTTGACTACCGGGAGCAAGAAATTCAAAACGGCTTCAGATCAAAACAAGATGACAGACGATTTTGAAACTGTGCTGGAAAAAATGAATGCCTGTCCAACATTCGAATATCTTAAAGAATACTGTACGACAATACAATGGATAAACTAACGGGGAAGCCCAGAAGTGTGATTGAGAATATGAGTTCTGTTGACATGATTACATTTTAAAGTTTGAGCAGTTGTCATGAATTTGCACACATCTCTGTCTTTATTTCATCGGGAAGCTGGAGCATGAATGACTCGAGATTTTGAATCCTAAGCAGATACATGTTGTTGATAACAATAGCTGACAACGAATTAACTTCATAAGCAAGAGTAACTCAAAATTTTGAATGCCAGTTGGATATAAAACTCGAAACAACATTGTGCTTGTAACAATAGCCGACAACTCTAGAAAATCACTTCATGTGCAGCTGTACATTCATGTATTGTCTTTGCTGTTACTGATATGTCTTTGCTGTTACCAGTGGCTATATATATGGTCTATGCTGTACCAGAATGTCTCTGCTGTTACTGATCAAATGATTAGAAATCTACATTATTTCAATAAGTATCATTATTATTTCATGATACAATTTTATTCATATCCTACCAATGCATATCGTGGAGAGATACGGGTGGTTAGCCTCAAATAGTTTTTCATCAGTGGAACAGTTTCACAAGATGCAGATTAATTTTTATAATTAGGGACTCTTCTTGGAGGTGTTTCAACCAGACGGTGTTGTATACAATGTGTTTTTGAATTCGTTTATATAGCCACACCTTTAATTTATGTAAGCTACATTGAAATTACATTTTTTACTATATAAGTTTGTATATTGTATGCCTTAATTTCTGGTAACAGCTTTACCCATGCAGCTATCAGTCATAACACAAATAAAAGTATACTACTGTAAGCTTGCATCTTGTGATTTACAATATTATAAAGCACTAAATATTTGGAATGTTATAGAGGTAGTTATTCTGACATTTTCTGAGAATGACTAAGTTATGGGACACCGAGTTTTTGACGACTCTAACTCAGCGTCATGTATCACTCTCATGCAGTGTCATACCAATTTACAGTTTTAAAGAATCGTTAGAAATCTTTCTCATCTCTGTGCGGATTCACAGGCTCACTTGTGGCTACACAATTTCAAAACTAAAGAAGCGATTGGCGGACTACATTTAAAGATTCGTTAATAATGTTCTCGAACACCGATAATGGCGAGCAGTGTAGAGTTTTATTAGACTGTGATCAGGGACTACATCAATTGCAAACTAAAGAGGCCACGTTTGAAATGGCGGGTCAGATTTAGCCGAAAACGATAAGCGTCGTGCTAGAGGATACGTGCTGTATCATACATGTTCCGTCCGCTCTGCTACATGGGTCCGGGCCAGCTGGATATCCAGGCGAGGCGGTGTGTGGTCGGCCCTCCGTCATCATGGGACAACGGCAGCCGTGGCAGGGTTGGCGGGTCTACCGGCATCACCGATCTTGTCGGGATATCTGGCAGGATCGCCGGCATAGTTGGTAGGTCCATCTCGGCAGTGTCTGTATGTATTTAGCTGTATTATAATACAGTGCAACCTCTCTACAACAGCCACCCATGGGAAGACGTATTACTGGCTGTTGGAGAGAGGTGGCTGTTGTAGGGAGGTTAATGCTGAATTAAATTGTATCGTCTGATGTTTATTTATTTTCTTCGATAATTCTCATCAAATACATGCTTTGACAGCATTTTAGAATTATTTCCAATGGAAATGATTCTAAAGTGCTGTCAAAACATGTTTTTATTGAGAAAGAATGCAAAAGCAACATCAGATGACAATGTTCATGCTCAGCAGTCTAAGGATTAGATATAGAGGAAATCATCCATTTGGGATATAAAATATTGGCTGTTACAGAGAGGGTGTTGTTGTAGAGAGGTGGCTGTTCGGGGAGGTTCGACTGTATAAACGACTTCTATGTACTAGAAAGATAGTTCAAGTCTCTGTTTTCCTTATATGCCGGTTCGAGAATCTATTACTTCCATTGGATGTAATATAGGAATGAATGGCCTTTTTGTGGAATTTATCGGAGTATAAACTTGGAAAAGTCGCGGGAATACTGGACGAAGGCCGATTCCAGCATTTGAAATAAATTCATCAAGAAAATGTGTTTATTTTCCGTTTTCTTAAGAATTATTTTAACTGCGCCTCACGGTTACGAAAAGTAGTTCGGCGTGGCAGTTTATTGGGATATCAATTTTGGAAAGAGACTTGCTACGGGCCAATCGAATGTTAGGGAATTGTGTAAATACTTTTGAAACTGGAATTATTATCTAATGTTTTATTGTTCGAATCATTTCATAAAATGTGATTTCGCAGTATGATAACTCGGCGCATTAAGACCATAACTTTGCTATGGTGCCTCTTATGGACATTTCGTCTATTCGTTTCTTCGTGGCGATGGAACGAAAATTAGAATGGCGAGGAAAAGAAGAAACGAAGTTTAATACTTCGTCCTATCGACACGCTAATTATCGTCTCTTCCCGTATAAGGTCGATAATTTACGCCCTGTAAATTCACGCCCCTCAATCTTCGTTTCCTTGTTTCGTCGCCACGCTGATTTATGGCTACGCTACATGACGCTAATTATCGTTCCTTCGCCACGAAGGAACGAAGATACGACGTTTTAGTGTCCTTAATATTCGTTTCTTTGCCTCGCTGTTTTTCCTTTCTTCGTTCTGCACTCTATAAATATCACGCAATCTGATTGGCTGATGGTCATACATTACAGGTATATCATTGTAGATGAACGGTCGCAAATTATTGCAATATGTATTCCTACGCCAGTAGTAAAGGAGTACATTAGAAATAGGTTAACCGCATTGTAATTTTGAAATATGCGGCGTATATCAGACAATGATAGGTCGGAAAATATGTTTAATGGCTCCGCTAGCGCGTCGCCATTAAACAGATTTTCCGACCTATCATTTTCTGATATCCCATTCGCGCAAATTTGAAAATTACAATACAGTTAACCCTTTAATATTAACAATACAGTTAACACTAATTACAATACAGTTAACCCTATATTACAATTACAGTTAACCCTATAATACAACCCCTATTAACTAGTTACAATACAGTTACAATACAGTTAACCCTATATTACAATACATTAACCCTATATTAACCCAATAACATTACTGTTAACCCATATTACAATACAGTTAACCCTATATTAACGGATGCTCTGAAAGTTATTTGCAATAACTTATAACTTTTACAAAGAATCGAGTACCGTTTATTTATTACATTCACGTGCTATACTTTTTATTTACGGTAACCCATTCTTCGTCAAAACGATATTAAAACAGCATATGCAATAAAGTTCAACATGTACCGCATTTCCTGCAGTATATTTCATAAAAAATATCATGTCATTCCATTAGAAATATGTTTTTATTGAGAACGAAGGCAAACGCAACAGCCGACGACAATGTTCGTGCTCAGCAGTCTAAGGGTTAGATACAGAGGAAATCATCCATTTGGGATATAAAATAGCGGCTGTTATAGAGAGATTGTTGTTGTAGAGAGGTGACCGTTCGGGGAGGTTCGACTGTAATACAATTAGTATTTAAAACGGTAGATTCATAAATAAACAGAAAAAAACATTGTATCTTATTAATTATTCATACAATGTCAGTCTGCTTGTTAGTATGCAACTGCGCATGTGTGACCAGAACGGGCAAATTTTCGTCTCTTCTCTTTCCGCGGCGAAGAGACGAAGAGACGCTAATTATCGTTTCTTCGTGGCGAAGAAACGAAGAGAAGACGATTAAGAGGCGATAGTTATCGTTTCTTCGTGGAGAAGACACGAAGAAACGAGGGGACGAAGAAACCAAAAACAGCTTGGCGACGGAACCAGACGATAATTAGCGTTTCTTCATGGCGAAGAAACGAAGGAACGCAGAAACGAAAACAGAGTGACAAAGAAACGAAGGAATGAAGATTAAGGACACTAAACTTTGTCTTTTCGTTCTTTCGAGGCGAATACTTAGCGTCATGTAGCTGTAAAACAGCGTGGCGAAGAAACGAAGATTATAAGGGGCGCTAATTTACGTGGCGTAAATTATCGACCTTATAGAGCGATAATTATCGTCCCTTCGTGGCGAGAGCACGATAAATAACGTGGAGAAGAGACGAAGCTTAATTATTAAACTTCGTTTCTTCGCTTCGTCGTCACGCTAATCTTCGTTCGTTCGCCATGAAGAAACTAACAGACGAAATGTCTCTAACGAGTCACCATACGTTGCAGTAATAAATTCCAGTAACACAACCGACATGTTAGGCCTCAGTATAAGTCAGCTACTTGTGACGTTTTCTACATATCCGACTAAAATATAAGGAGTTCTGTAGTATTTGGGTGGGCGTGGAAATTGATGGGGTTAGTCACAGATGGGGCCAAGTCTATAATGGACCGAGTCCCAATATTCCACTGACACATTCTATTGAGACCAGTATATCTCACATTCTACTATGAGACAAAAACATGTTTCGGGGAAGTAACTCTGGCAAACACACATAATATACAGTCCTAGATTGTCTTTCCAGAGTGAAAAATACCTAATAACATTGTAAACAGGCCCTCTGTTATTAATGTGTCAAAAATGTTAAATACCTTTTAACCATGCAGACACTTCACTGTTAATATTGTACACAGCAGATCCCGGTCGCTCAAAGCTTCTGTTAACTTAACAGACTGTTAAATCCTTAGCATTGCTAAGGATTTAACAGTCTGTTAAGTTAACAGAGGTTTTGAGCAACCGTGCCCTGATCTAGAAGAGCTTAACCGCTTGTGGGTAGCTTCTGATTGTTTTCCACGGAATTACCAATTTCATTATTAATGGAAATGTCTGAAGTTAGCGTAGGATAGTCCACCGCGGTTACAAAGGGATGAAAGTGTTGACAAATGCGTGATTAAGCAGCATTGCAATTAGTTTATTAGCCAGTGTAGCCATGCATTGCACAACAAATAATACATACAATGAAACATGTAAATTTAACTATGTGCAGACATAAACAGATGTATCAAATTGCCACGGAATCTCTATCTAAAGAATTTGCTGGTGACAAAGGGGAAAATACGGCGTTAGCTACCAACGTACCGCCGTTTAATCACGCAGGTGAATCACCAGGGGCGGATCCAGGATTTCAGGTTAGGGTGGGGGTGGGGGGGGGGGACTTCTTAATTGCCTTAATTGAAACAGTTTACTATATTTTCGAACTACCACCGTTTGTTCGTCGAACATGGGGAGACTGCTAGGGGTGGGTCCAGCGGTATTCCCTTCGGAATATTTTTTGATATATATACACCCCATTTTGCTGCGTTATGGCGCATGTTAGAGCAGCAATATATTTACTCGCCAAATTGTAGTGGGGGGGGGGGACGCCGGGCTTTTCCCTTACGTGAATCCGCCCTTGATAACGCATGGAAACTGGTTAATATGTTCATACATATGTTTAGAAACCAGCTTAAAGTAGAAAAATAAAACTTTCATGAAAACCAAAAATTGCCACTGAGGTCAATATTAATAGACATGGTAGAGGCCTCTAATAAAATGAGGTGATGTTTTGTCTGTATGGTAATTTGTAATTCTCTGACGCTCTCCTGGTTTCTTAACATGCATGGGAACACTTTTAACCAGGGCCCGGTTGCTCAAAACATTTGTTAGCTTAACAGACTGTTAAATCCTTAACAATGTTAAGGATTTAACAGTCTATTAAGCTAACAGAAGTTTTGAGCAACCGGGCCCAGTTAACCATCCCTGCTACGCGTTATTCATTCGTGTTCGGTCACTGAATCAGATTGACGAATGTCAGCGAAACTTTTAGATACTAGTCGGAGCTTGCGCATGTGCAGGAGGGCCAGACTACTGTCTGTTTCGCGAATCATGCCCAAATGTTACGCCCATATAAATAATGCAAAGGCAATGAAATTTTGTGAAATATTGATTTTATTACGAAAAAAATATTTGTCTATGATAATTTAACATGGGAGAAAAGCCGGTGGAGTGGCTGGGGGAGTCAAACAACGAATTGCAAATCGACTCCGAAACCTGGCTAGATAGCTTGGAAACAAAAGAAAACCACAGTTAAATTTTGAAAATCGATCCACTGTTTCTTAAATTAGAAAAAGTTCTATAATGCTAAATCCCCCATCTACAGACATATTCACTCTGTGAAGATGTCTATGGGGATTTTAACATGGGAAATTGTTTTTTTCGCAATAAAATTGATATTGGATCAAATTTCACAAAATAAAATACAATCTCATTCCTAAATTTTGCTCTAATTGAATACATGTATTATCGAACAAAAATACAGTTTTTGCATTGTTTATATAGCCGTAAAATTTCGGCAGCTTTCGTGAAACAGACAGTAGATAGCTGATATAGCCATTGTCGTATACCCCATTAGTTCAGTGAGGACACAATACAGTAGTGTGAATGTTAAGCTTTTCAGAGAATTTCCTTTTCTAATAAAATTAAAAAATATATATTTAAAGTGCTGGATTTTGTCGAAACTGCCTACAAATCATACTTTTGTGGAGGGGGTGATGGGTTTCCTATTTTTTGTAACATTTTACTGTTGTCCTGTTTTCTCACAATGTGCTGGTCACACCCCTGACGATATAATGTATTCGTTACACATGCATGTAAGAAATAAACGGTACTCGATCCGCGGGTCGCGGCCATCTTGTTAACAAAACATATTTTCCAGCATACCAGAATTGTTTCAATTTGAATTGAAGACAAAAGAGACGAGAAACACAGAAAATAAAAACAGCAGACGATATAATTCTAATTCCACAGTAAACAGGTTAATATCCTAATTCCACAGTACACAGGTTAATATCCTAATTCCACAGTACACAGGTTAATATTCTAATTCCACAGTACACAGGTTAATGCATGCATTTAGCATGCATTAACCTGTGTACTGTGGAATTAGAATTGTATCGTCTGCTGTTTTACTTTTCTCTTTTTCTTTTCTCTTTTGTCTTCAATTCAAATTGAAACAATTCTGGTGTGCTGGCAAATATGTTTTGTTAACCAGATGGCCGCGATTCGTATGTCGAGCCCACCGAGGCATTTGATGGTCTCAGAGTATATTTATATGTGGGTCGCATGGGTGGGCTATAGAATGAAACTATGGATGATATTAAAGAATTATTTGAAGTTTGAAGCAAATCTGAGTGTTGTGGAGATATAAGGTATGTAAAAACTTTAACACAAATTTCAAAATCATTTGACCTTGACCTTGGGGCACAGGGGCCACAAGAGTGGGACATGAGTGGGACATGAGTGGGACACAGAATGAATATATGGATGATGACTAATAAGCATTTGAATTTTCAAGTCAATGTGGCTTAGGACTGCATATATATAAGGTACTTAAAACGTTTAGCGCATATTTCGGACGGACGGACGTTCCAACATTTTGGGTTTATGGGGTATTTCCATTTTTTGAAGATCAAAGAAAAAGCCCCTAAACAACAATAGAATTAGGAGCTTACGGAATAAATCAAAGGAATATTTTGTGTTAGGCCACGCCCCTAACCTCTTAAACCCCCGGACGTTGGCCCGGACGGACACACGGACGGACGCACGGATACGCGGACGTTATTGTGATCACTATGTTTCGCTTTTCGCAAGCGGGCTCGACAAAAATGAAAACCAGCAGACGGTAACATCCAGTTCCCGTCATTTAAGCGTTAAGCATACATACAAAATGTATTTCAAGAAATTCCAAAACAAGTGCAAACACAAAACAAGTAACCCCATAAAGTATTATATTTGTACAGTTCATACTCCGCTGGTAGTGATAATTACTAATATGAACATGCCCGCCGTTGTACTCACAAGTTGCAGATTAATTCATAACAAATGCCGCGTATCTAGATCGCTTCCTTTCTACCGAATTCTAAACATTGAAATGCAGAGACAGAAAATAATTATTATTAATACTTCTTAATACTAATACAGGCAATTGTTCAGTGAATTCGGAGCGTCTGAAACCCGCGAATTCGTCTTAGGCGACGGCTCCTGTATATATGGTGGTGATATGGGCGTGGATGCGGGGGTAGTGGATTTATATAGCGTCCGGGACTGTGGCCGCAGTGACGCGGGTCGTGGCGGCTGGGGCGTGGTCGATGGTGTGGGCGTCAACCTGCTACCGCGGTAGGCTTCCAGGAGGGACCTGGCCATCATGCGATCTGGAAGCAGAGTTAGAGACGACACGATGACGACATGCAGCGGTAAGCGTTGTAAGTAAAAGCTGGCCAGAGTGTTACACATAGCCCTGTTAGAACCCTTTGCTGTTCATCCACCCAGAGTGTGTCACCCAGCCCTATTGTAAAAGAACCTCCCTACTGTTCATCCATCCCTAGTGTGCCACCCACCCCTAGTGTAAAAGAACCCACCTACTGTTCATCCACCACTAGTGTAAAAGAACCCACCTACTGTTCATCCACCACTAGTGTAAAAGAACCCACCTACTGTTCATCCACCACTAGTGTAAAAGAACCCACCTACTGTTCATCCACCACTAGTGTAAAAGAACCCACCTACTGTTCATCCATCCCTAGTGTGCCACCCACCCCTAGTGTAAAAGAACCCACCTACTGTTCATCCATCCCTAGTGTGCCACCCACCCCTAGTGTAAAAGAACCCACCTACTGTTCATCCACCACTAGTGTAAAAGAACCCACCTACTGTTCATCCACCCCTAGTGTAAAAGAACCCACCTACTGTTCATCCACCACTAGTGTAAAAGGTGTGACCCTAGGGTTGGTTCAACAATCGGCGTTATACATAGCCCAGCTCATGTACCAGTGATCAAAATACAGCGAAGAACTATTGGGAAACACATGATTTTGCATCACATGTCCAGAATTATTATTAATACCATATTATAACCAGGTACGGATCCAGCATTTGGGGAACGGGGGTAATTACGGGAGTAATTGCAAGAGTTATCGTTCGCAACTATGGGGTTGTCCTATCTGTGATCTATGTAAACACCGTGGCTGAACGGGGGGGGGGGGCGGGCTGCAACCACGGAACCCCATCTAGATCCGCCCCAGTTAACCATTACTAGTATGCAATGTATACTAGATAATCATTATTCGATAACAACATTCGCTGACGTTTCATTGGTCAAATGATGTCACATAATGTACTGTGCAACGTGACGTACAGAATGACGTCAGTGTGCTGACGCAACATAATTAAATAAGTTTTCTTGCAATGAAAACCACACTGAACTCACGTATTTCGCGGCATAAAAGTTTATGCTGATTGGAATGTTACATGGTAAATATAATTCCAGGCTAGTTATTGAGATTATTAGGCTGGGCTTTCCTGTTGTAGTCTGACAAACTCGAGATAATTCATAAACACAAACCTAGCATTATCTGTGTATCTGTATGTCTAGCGCAATATTGTTTATGGCGAGTGGAGTTATAGCTCATTCACACATACACATGCTGTTTATAAATGTAGTATAGCTTTGTTTTATTCGTTTTAATAATATACCGTTAGCATAATGTTATATATAATGGTATTAGTGATTAAATACAAAAGCATGGCGTGATTGGTATATCCAACAACGGTTACATAATGAATGAAACAATATATGTATACATTGAATAACATTCAATATAATGCGGTTGAAGAAATTAAAATACAATACAGTTGGTCAGTTTTAGTATTTGAGCTTAGTCAGTGATACACAATGTGCCGTTATATATAATGCACTTATTAATCCTTTGAACCCGAAAGCCCGCTATATCGGTTTATGCAAACAGTGCAGATCCAGATGAGACGGCTCGTAACGAGCCGTCTCATCAGGATCTGCACTGTTTGAAAGTAATTTTCATATTTTTGAGAACAACAAATACCCCCTTTTTATAAATGTAATAGTCTGAAATTTATTTTGCGATGATTGGATTGGTTGCAAAATTAACATATCGCAGCCCATTCAGTTACTTAGGGATGAAAGGGTTAATGTCTTCCCCGTCCGATGCGGGCGGAGACACAAGTGGAAGACACCTATGACACCAAAAAATGCCTATTAAAAAAATCCCATTACCCCCACCCACTTGGTCTCGTACTTTAGCTTTAGCTTATATTTAACGGCGGCACTGGCTCTAGGACCTTGCATGCCGTCTCCCAAGAATGGGAGAAAGAACGGAGGTAGAGATTTTTTTGGAGAAGCCGGTAATTCGTATTTACAGAGCAACTACGAATTATCGGTACCCATTTACAGCTGGGTGAACTGAAGCAGTGTGGATAAAGTGTCTTGCTCAAGGACACAACGCACGCTGCTAGTCAGGCTCGAACCCACGACACTTGGATCAGTAGTCCGACACACTAACCATTACGCCACGGCGCTCCTTTTTTCGTCTCGTACATTACCATCTTCTATTTATAGAAAGGTGGGTAAGAATATGGCTATTATAGAAAGAGCCCTGTCTTTTCCGATTCGCACAAACACAATACACATCGAATGACGATTAAATGTATGAAATATGTCTCTGGCAATCGAAAAAGGTATTAGGTGAGTGAATATACTCACTTCATAGCGCTGTTTCCAGCATTTATTCAGTTATTCGCATTTTGTATACACCATCGAAAGCGAAATTTGCGTGTACGAAAGAATCTCACACAGAATCGGAGGCCGTCCGTCGTGGATTATCGGTCATATTTGGCCGATAGCTGATCGCCAGCTCAAACTAAAGTCGTGCACCATGACCATATACATTAGAAACTCCAACCATACAAAGCTCCTCCAATTGTGATCGTTCACCGATCTAAAAAACACATTTTTTTCTAATTTCATTCATAATTCGCGTACCATCAGATTATGTCTTCCGTAATCCCGAAATAGGTTGAATGACGTCATCACAGTTTAGATTTAGCCAATCAGAGACGTTCTTTACCTAGACGCTTCCGGTTGTATTATGGAAGATGGTGCATTGACCCGGTTCCAGATAATGAACGAAATTAGACAAAAAAGTGTTTTTTTAGATCGGTGAACGATCACAATTGGACGAACTTTGTATGGTTGGAGTTTCTAATGTATATGGTCATGGTGCACGTCATTAGTTTGAGCTGGCGATCAGCTATCGGCCAAATATGACCGATAATCCACGCCGAACGGCCTCCGATTCTTTCGTACACGCAACTTTCGCTTTGGATGGGGTAATCAAAACGCGAATAACTGAATAAATGCTTGAAACAGCGATTTGAAGTGAGTAAATTCACACACCTAATACCTTTATCGATTGCCAGAGACACAAGTCATACATTTAATCGATGTTTATTGTGTTTGTGCGAATCGGAAAAGACAGGGCTCTATAATAGCCATATTCTTACCCACCTTTCTATAAATAGAAGATGGTAATGTACGAGACCAAGTGGGTGGGGTAATGGGATTTTTTTAATAGGCATTTTGTTGGTGTCATAGGTCCGAGTCTTCCACCTGTGGGCGGAGAGTGAGGACTGACAGCCCCTTACACGGTCTAAAATAGAATGTGTAATTCCCAACTCTCCGGAATGTTTTCTGTGTCTTATTCCCGACCGTGGGTGTCGGTCACAGAGAGAAAATTCGGAAATTTTCTACAACCGCGTGGCATAGGCCTACATGCAGCGACAGTACATCCATTATCGCGGACTTAACTTTAACACTAACAGCTATACATACCATCTCCCGTGGCCCTCTGGTAATATTTCTTAATGGCATCGGCTCCTAATTTCTGGCCCCGCTCTTGGATCTGTTGTGTGACTGCGTTTGTATTATCGTTATAATGACGGTCGTATGTTGTCCGGTTACGTATATGCATGTAGCGATTTGACGCTGTCGGTACTGCAATAGAACCGAATAGCAAGTTTAGACATCTCGTAGTCGAGATTTTGGAACGCTGTAAAACATTTGATAATTTCTAACATATTTTAAAAACAAAAATCAATCTCTATTCTCTGAAATAAATGACCAATTTCTGATTGACAATATAGTCTACAATTAACACAGAATGGCCGTTTCCATTTTGTACTTAAAAAGTATGTGTGATATGTACAAAATTAACGATATTTTACACAAA
This sequence comes from Conchocele bisecta, assembly GCA_029237695.1. Lineage (NCBI taxonomy): Eukaryota > Metazoa > Mollusca > Bivalvia > Lucinida > Thyasiridae > Conchocele > Conchocele bisecta. The sequence continues at coordinate 73,358,462 of CM055274.1, read as the reverse complement.
TGAAGTTGAAATGCGTATAGGATATTTTCTTTAGGTCACAAACATTCATGTTACATAATACGAAATATATACACGCGTTGTCACTGGAGTGTACATGACAGCAGGGTACGAGTCCACTGAATTTAAATTATTTATTTCAATAATTTTAATAATGTGATTATGATTCCGCATTTGCTGTGAAATGTAGTTCAACTTTCGGCGTCATTTACAGATCACAGTTTCTGTAAAATAAAGCATGAAAAATCGCGCATTTTCTAACAATACAACATTGCTTCTCTGATATGTGTGAACGTGTACACTCATATCTCATGAAACATATTTCGAACATACATGATATTTTGCGTAAATGACATTGAAAGTTTACGAAATATTCAGAGGTACTGCAATTTCGTCAGCTTTCGACGACATTTACTGAAAACATCTCAGTTTCAGTAAAAAAAATTCAGAAAAAAAAACCGTACATCTACTTAGGTACAAAATCACTTGTCTGAAATGTACAAACAAGCACCCAGAAGCCACTCACTCGTTCCACAGGCGGGTATGTGTTTCTTCTTGTTGCTGGCGTAGCGGGTGCTGGGCACCTGGACCTCGGCGGGCTGGGAGTGGTTCTGGAAGCTGTATCGCTGCACCGTGTCCAGGGTGTACGGCACGTTCTCCTTCCAATCAGGTGGCAGGTTGTATGCCGTCTTCACCTGGAAACCTGCAGGGATGGCACAGGTAACGGGTGTTAAACATGGCTATGATCAGGTCAGCTATAGATTGTCATAGACATACATGTGACAGGTAACGGATGTTAATATAGTGTCAAGTTGGAAAGATCAGGCATAGACAATCTAAGATAGGAATGGTAACGGATGTTAAAACACTGCAATGGCAAGGTCAGGTATACGCAGTAATGTGGAAGGTAACCGTTAACGAGTATTAAAACATGGTCATCGCAAGTTATATATACAGTGGCGTCAGCGTGTAAGTGCACACACGAACGAACACGACAGGTTGGTTCCAACCTGTCGTGTTCGTTCGTGTGTGCACTTACACGCTGACCCCACTGTATATGGGGGTGTGACAGTTAAAGGATGCTGAAACATTGCCGGGTCAGACTAAGACAGGAATGGAACAGGTAACGCATGTTAAAACATTGCTATGCTGGCAAGGTGATGCATAGACAGTCATATACAGTAATGGAACAGGTCACGTTTGTTAAATATTGCGAGGCTGGCAAGGTCAGACATAGACAGGAACTGGACAGGTAACGGATGTTAAAACATGGTCATGAAAAGGTCAGACATAGACTGCAATGCTGCAGGTAACGGATGTTAAACATGGTCATGGCAAGGTCGGTCATATACTGATAGACTACAATGAGACAGGTAACGGACATTAAACATGGTCATGGCAAGTTCAGATATAGACTGCAATGAGACACAGTAAACTTGGCAATAACAAGGTCAGACATAGACCGGAATGCGGCAGGTAACATGTTAAACATGACCATGCTGGCAAGGTCAGACATAGACAAGAATGGGGCCGGTGACGGATGTTCAGGTACAGAGTGTCGTATCTTGCATTAACTAAACGTTTCAGACTCAATGTGCATGATCATGTGGTTACAACAACAAGTATTATTTGATATTTACCCTAATATGCAACGGATATTTATGAAATATGGCGCAGCAAACGCGTCTTCATGAGCCTCAGTTGATGGTCCAGGGAGTTTGTCACAGACTTATGTCGTTTTTGCGATGAATCGTAGACACGGACATCGGTTCTTCGCAAAAACAACATAAGTTTGGGCCACAATACAGAGACCACCAAATGAAGATTAACAAGACGCGTTTGATGCGCCATATTTCATCAAAATCCGTTACATAATAAGGACAAAATAAAAGAATATGTACTTTGAATCGGATGGATTCTGAAAGTTTCAGTACTTGTTGTTGTTGTTGTAACCACGTGATCATACACCTCTTCGACGTTTCATAGGTCAGTCGACGCCACGTGGCGTTAACGAGAGGGCTCAGCCTAATGATGTAACGTAAACAGGTCAGCGATCTTTTCAAGGAAAACAATGTTGTATTTAACGCAATCACCTAACACAAAACATTACCTGATAAATATATCGGGCTTGGTTCGGAAACGGTAGGAATTCTTCAGTGACCTCGGAATTCCTACCCGTTTCCTAGCACTGTCTGATAAACTCGATCCGCATATACAATACGATATATGGAACTGAATTATCGGATTATCGTCCACCCACCTTGTGGTACGCCCATGTAGTCCATTTGATACGTCGACTGGCACAAGCGTTTGTGAATTTGGTTCACCTTGTCATCGGTCAGTTCCTCCGACCATTTGGACCCCTCCGCCTCCCTCGGGGCCTTCCTCGGGAACTTCCACACCAGGAAGGACTATAACAACATTTGATTGCATACAATGTGATTTGGCAGTGTACAAATACGGTGTACGTACATATGGGAGACCTAGAATATGGCCCATTCCAAATAGTTAACCCAGTCACTCATTTCTATATACTGACCTCTGGTTTACCGTACCATCGCTATAACCGACTGAGCTAACCGAATACACAAAATACACCGAGTACGAATACACATCTTCTCCACATAGTGCGTTACGTACCGTGACATATCGATGGTCTAGTAACATAAGGTCGTAACTGCTATGCTTTAAAAGCATAGCAGTTACGACCTTATGTTACTAGACCATCGATATGTTCTATAGAAGTGAGTGGGTGGATTACATGTTTTGAATGGAAATATTTTCTGAAGGCTTACTGGTCGCATTCGTATGGTTTATTTATGTAAGTAGCTATTGCTTTATTAGTAGTGTTTTTTATTAGATTTCCATAGACTTTACATGGCGTCTGGTGTTTCGCTGATGGAATGGTGTTCAGTGCAGACCCTGATCAGACTGCGCGGATGCGCAGGCTAGTCTGGGTCTAGACTGATCGCAAAGGTCATATACCCCAACTGAGTCACAAACACGTATCATGGTGGTCACATACATTGTAACCAAGGGACGTAATACACGTAAATACCTGTGGCGGGTGCGGGTTATTGGCCCTGTTTCCGGAGGACGTGCCGGGACGGGTACGCGAGATTGGCCGCATTACCGTCTTCTTTTTGTATTCACCCGAGTAGTTCGTTTCCGGCGGAATGCCGCTTGGTTGCCGGAAACCTTGTGACGTCATCGGTCTAACGTGGAAATGGAATTAGACTAAAGATGGGATCATAGGGCTAGTTCGTTGGTAGTAAATGTTTGTGGACCTGCGCTATGTAATATTCACTTGGAACTAAATCATTCACATATTAGTCAAGTAAATAAAAGATTTAGGTTGGACAAAACTGCAACATTTAGTACATTGATGGTTTTACATGCAAGTAAAGACAAAAATATACCTTGAGGAAATAGGTAAACATATGTCAAATCCAAAATGGCCGTCCGATGCTTAAGTATGTGACGGGGTTGGTGTGGTGCTAATAGGTGGGGGTGGGGGGTGATTCAGTGGTGTTTCTGATATATCGATGGTCTAGTAACATAAGGTCGTAACTGCTATGCTAACGCATAGCACTTACGACCTTATGTTACTAGACCATCGATATGGCGTAGTTGCATTTATTTCATACGTAACATCCTTATTTAGCGAGTTTATTGTACACCCCAGCCGGTTGAAGCCTGTGATTACCGCTGAAGGCCCTTCTGTTTTATATGATCTTATATGGTTACATTTTGGTTGACTTGGGCTCGTTCAATTCCCGTACGGATTGTGAAAGGTATGAAGTAAGTAGTACTGTCTGTTTCACGAAAGTTGCCCAAATTGTACGGCTATATAAACAATGCAAAAACAATGTTTTTTCCGATAATATGAAATTTTAGCAAAATTTAAGAATGAGCCTTCTTTTCATTTCGTGAAATTTGGTCCAATATTGATTTTATGACGAAAGACAATTTCCCCATGTTAAATTAAATTTAATTTTCGTTTTCTTAATTAAATCATTTCCAAGCTATCTAGCCATGTGCCGGAAGCAATTTCCCTTTTTATTTTTTAGTTTTTTTTGACTGCTCCCTCAGATACTCCACCTCCTTTTCCCCATGTTAAATTCCAATAGAGAAATCAATTTTTCGTAATAAAATCAATATTTGACCAAATCTCACGAAATAAAAAGAAGGCTCATTCTTAAATTTTGATGAAATTTAATATTATCGAAAACAAATATGTTTTTGTATTGTTTATATGGCCGTAACATGTGGGCAGGTTTCGTGAAACAGACAGTTGTGTTTGCAATGATGAAGTCACATGGCTCCGAAGTCGTGCTGGGATGAAACGCCACCTACGACAATAACATTGCCAGCAGCATCTCTTCCCAAGTCGAATGATTCGCCCCAACACAACTTCGGACCATTATGGATGGAGTAATCTTCTGCACGTTATGTTATATACAAATATATACGTGGCTGTGAATGGAGAAACGGGACCTATGGTTTTGCGGCCAGTGTATATCCAGATCAGCTTGTACATCCGCACAACCTAAACAGGGGCCCGTTTCACTAAACTTCGTACGACTAAAATGTTCGTAAGTGCAAAATTATAATAGTCTGAAAATTACACGTTAACCGTAAACAATTATTGGATTTACATTTATTGAGCATAGTCTTCATATGCAGCCTATGCTCAATAAATGTACATCCATCAATTAAAATTTCCAGACGCGCTTAAATTTGCACTTACGAACATTTCAGTCGTACGAAGAAACGGTCCCCAGGAGCTGCGATTGCGATATACGCCAGTGCATCAATGAAAACACATGACATGTTTCTAACAAGCAATATAGATCGTTATCACTGTCAATCTACATGCCTGTGCTATTTGATAAGGATCTAAACTGGTCACGTATCCCATAAGCCCCATGTTGTTCAGTCACAGTCACAGTACCTCATACAAGGTGCATGATCACGTGGCTACAACAACAACAACGTCGCCCACTCCAACGTAAGTATTATTTGATATTTTCCTTAATATGCAACGGATCCAGGGAGATCGGCACAGACTTATGTCGTTTTTGCGAAGAATCGATTTCCGTGTCGGTAGACACGGAAATCGATTCTTCGCAAAAACGACATAAGTTTGGGCGAAAATACAAAGACCACCAAATGCAGCTTAACAAGACGCGTTTGATGCGCCATACTTCATCAAAATCCGTTACGTAATAAGGACACTATAAAAGAATACGTACTTTGAATCAGATGGATTCGGAAATTTCAGTACTTGTTGTTGTTATTAGTACCACGTGATCATACACATTGTGATAGCGAGTGGTAAGGGGTAGTGCGGTAGGAGAATGAACCAGCTAGGTTAAATTAACCTCTCATAACCGCCTTAAAGGTACATGCCCACTCAGTAGGCACGAAATGTTCTTTATAGGAATTAAATAAGTGTATAATTGTGTCACTATTCCACCAGTTCTAAAAATTACGTGTGCCCGCTCTACAGATATAATCATTTAGTAATGTTTATTTTACTGATAGTGACGCGCGGTGGTATCAGACTATTTTCATATGCAAATGAGGCACGATATATTTTAATTATTTAAACTAATTAAATGCGTCACCTGAAAAAATAATATTTATGATCAACAAATAAATTAGAGAATACATAGTAATGTCCGTTAACATTTTAAGGAAACACGGTTATCGCCCCTGATATCAGTGTGGAAGTTTACGTCTGATATAAAATGTATAATAATGCCAATCATTACGTGTGGAAATGGTGAATGAATGTTTATTTTGCCAGAATGTCTCATATGATGTATCTGCTATACAGAACAGTGTGTGCCTACTGAGTGGGCATGTACCTTAATTTAAAGGCAAACAGTGTGACTGCACTGCGACTAATACTACTAAATTCTGAAAGAAAAACATTTTCTGGACTCATATGCCCGGGTTCGAGCCAATTCCTACCCTTAAATATAAGATACTAACCTGATAGCGACTGTGTCGTCGGTGGAGCGTGGCTGTTTAACTGGGTAATCCCGGTTGTAGGACGTCTGGTATGGACTGAGGAAGTTCTTCCGGTGATCTTCCGCTACAACCGTATTGGATACTATGCGTAAGGCCATGCCATTTTTTCTCTAACCCTTACACTGCCGAATTAAATGTTGTCGTCTGCTGTTTATTTTTTATTTTCGATTTTTCTCATAAAAAACATGGTTTGACAGCATTTTAGAATCATTTCCAGTGGAAATGATTCTAAAGTGCTGTCAAACCATGTCTTTATTGAGAAAGAAGGCAAAATATAAAGCATCAACAGACGACAATGTTCGTGCTTAGCAGTCTAAGGGTTAAGCGTCCACCTAGATTTTCAAAACCTACCTATTACGTATACGGTGAAAACAATCAAAGCCGTGACAAAAAATAAGGTAAATTTATGTTTAAAAATTCCTCAACCCTTGGTGTGCAGAGGGTTGATGAAGTTTTTAACATGAATTTAAATTTCCGCCAGCAAACTTTAAACAACAATAAGAAGAATATTCACTGATTAAGCTTATTATTAAATGCAAATTCATAAACAAATTTAAACCTTCAACAAGTCCGCAATCCTATTACTTCACCAGTAAATAGTTTAAAATAGCCTACACACAAGGTGAATGATCACGTGGTTACAACAACAACAACAACAATTAGTGAAACTTCCAGAAGCGCCTCCGATTCAAGGTACGTATTCCGTTATATTTGTCCTTATTATTTAACGGATTTTTATGAAATATGGCGCATCAAATGCGTCTTTTTAAGCTGCAGTTTGTGGTCTCGGTACGTTGCCACAAATTTCTGTCGTTTTTGCGAAGATTCGATTCCCATGTTTACTGTAATACTAACACGGCGATTCTTCGCAAAACGAAGTCCCGAGACCACCAAATTCAGCTAATGAAGACGCGTTTGCTGTGCCATATTCCATCAAAATACGTTGCATATTGAGGAAATTATCAAATAATACTTACTTTGGAGTGGGCGCGCTTTCAGCACTTTCATTGTTGTTGTTCTAACCGCGTGATCACCTTCATACAGCGTATGTGTGTTTATTTTTTTTTAAAGAACCACTCTCGAAACCTACCCGCACGCGGACGCTTACCAAAGAAAGAACTTGATATGGCCTAATGAAGTTATACTCAACATGGCAATTATGGACGGTTTTATTGCTCAGAAAATTTTGTTTTCTGCAAAAAGAATGCTGAAAAATTTTCAGCATTCTTTTTTCAGAAAACAAAATTTTCTGAGCTATCCAGCGGAACCGGTTTGCAACGATGCAGTGTTTGTTAGTATTTTTCAGCATTCTTTTCGTAGAAAACAAAATTTTCTGAGCAATAAAACAGTCCAGTTGAACGCGTCCGCAACGACGCAGTAAATGTCTGGTTTAACTATTAACAAAAGAGGGGTGGAGCTATTATTTTCGCTGCTGTTTTTCATTTTTTTGTTTTTTTTTCTGAATCATGTTTTCGCTTTTAGATCAGAATCGACCCCTTTCGAGACGAGTTTCATGGACTGTCATTAAATGTTTAAATATAAAAAATCTTTTGTGGCGTCGTGATGCCCATTCCATGACGGTATTGCGCCATGGCGTTACGATTAAACATAAACATTGTGAATCTGTAGCCGATTTCATCAACATTGCAAAGTATACTTTTCTAGGGAGTAATCATTTATTTTTCCTGAAATGCATTATTTCATATAAAACTAACAACTGCATATAGTTGATGATTATAAGTATGCAGAATTGTTATACTCAATTTATTACATTATCAATGTAATAAATTCAGTATAACAAAAATTAATAAATTGATCCTAAAATTGAAAATTTCTCCCTCAAAGTATACTTTGTTAGAAAAGTATACTTTGCAATTTCGAAGAAATATGCCACTGAAATATACAATATATATATTGCTTCTGCAGTACCTGTATGAATGGTGGGTCAGCATTCAGGAGATGAGATATAGAGAATAGTAGGTTAGTGCCGCGAATGGGAAAAAATATCTGGCAAGGTTTAGGAAACGGGATGTGCGAGGCTCTGCCGAGCACATCCCGTTTCCGAGCCGCGCCAGATATGTTTCCCATTCACGGCACTAACATACTATTCTATTTATCCCGTCAACACCTACTAATGGCTTTAAAATGCAAAAAAATAATAATCCCAGCCACCGCACATATTCATACGCAGTGATTAGGTCGTATTGACAGGATATCAAAAATGTTTCACGGCACCGTGTTTCACGGCACATACGCACTGTGTTGACGGGATAAATACATGTTATACATACATATATATGTATAACATCTTCGCTGCACGTTTTCTGCTTTATAGGCAAATATTGCGGGTTGGTCTAGAGCGGATACACTACAGTCAACGGCATGGATTTGCGGAATAGGGTTTCATATTCGCGCACACAAAAATATCACATATATCCCTTGGAAATACACATTAAAGTGTTGATATACCGTTATTCAGATGGCATGCACCAAGATGAAACACGCAAGAGTGGCCAAGCTCACCTATTAAATGAAATGTTCTTATACGTTTTACTACACAAATCGTTTGTATCGGACAGAGCACGGTGACAGCTATATTAGCAATTATTATCTCTGTAGTATGAAGTTATAATATCTAGCGGTTTACGTTTTGCATGCGTAAGTTTAATATCAAACAGGGGCACATTATCTTACTTTGTCATTACAACGCGCAATGGCAGTACACGTATATGCAAATTTTCTAGATTATATTACCGGTGAAATACTCTGACCAATGACTAATTGAAAATATTACCCCACCCACTTTGAATGATGCATGCTATCGGAATTATGGGTGGGGTAAGGTTTTGAACGAGCCACGTTCTGAGTCCGGGGTCTGAGTCTGTCACCTGTGGTTTATGCAACAAAAACCGAACACCTGTGTCTACATGTACACTGTAGTTATGCAGTCACGTGTGAAACTTCATACGATTGGTCCGGCGAATGTGTAGGGGTGCCTCCCACTCCCATTACCACCCAAAGTGTATGCTGTTACCACTCATTTGAACCGTCTCGTCGAGACGGTTCAACTGAGTGGTAACAACATAAACGTTTGATGAGAAATGAGAAAAATGAATTCTAAATATTAAAAAAAAAGATTGTCTACAAATTTGTCAAAAGTATTGGTTCGGCAGTCGCCTGACATACCTGACCTGTTCCGACGCTCATGGTATGAAAGAGTTAAATAAATAAAACGTACCATAATTAAATAATTAAATAAACCTACCATACATGTTCATGTGTGTATATATTTGTAATTTGTATACGTTAACCTATATAATATGTATACACAAACTTAAGGCTGTGACATAAGTATACATTTATTAACACTTAAGTAAATGTTGTCGTCTGCTGTTTATTTTTTAATTTACATTTTTCTCAAATAGAACATGGCCTGGCAGCACAACAGAATCAGTTCCCTATTCTAATATGCTGCAAAAGCATGTTTTTTTATTGAGAGAAAATTGAAATAAAAGCAGAGGACAATTTTTGTTTCCCGCCTACTAAGATTACCATACATGTTCGTGTGTTTGTTTGCTTATCACGTGTAAATCAACAATTTGTATACGTTAACCTATATATGTATACAAAGACTTAAGTGGCTATGTCATAAGTCTACATTGAATTAACCCTTACAATGATGAAGTAAATTTTGTCGTTTGCTGTTTATTTGTTAATTTCCATTTTTCTCAAATGAAACATGGCAGTACAATATATAGTACTTCAGAATAATTTCCCTAATATGCTGCAAAACCATGATTTTCTTTGAGAACAAAAAATACAAAATATGAAATGGCTGCAGACAACAATTGTCGTTTTCCGCATTTTTAAGTGTAAAGGGCACCTACCATACATGTTCGTGTGTTTGTTTGCTTATCACGTGTACATCAACAATTTGTATACGTTATCCCGTGTATACAAAGCGGCTATGACATAAGTCAACATTTATTAAAAGCACGATCAAGTTTGAATTATTTGCGATTGACCTGTGAGATTATCAAATAATGCCGCGAGATTAAGACTTTTAAATTACGTAAAGTGTGTCCCAAATAGAAATTAAGGCACCGGATTACACACAGCGTTAATCTTGCCCAAATTATCAACGTTTCTGACAATCTATTGGCGATGCCAACTTGAAATCAAGCAGCTAGATTGTCTGAGCCTGAGCTGTGGCACAGCTCAGGCTCAGACAATCTAGCTGCTTGATTTCGAGTTGGCACTGTCAATAGATGTGGATTAGAAGCAAATTATTTCATTATTTTGAACTAAAGAAATGGACAATTATTGGAAAGATTAACGCAAGTGGTAGTGTACAACATTTGCGGAGACTGGGAATCATTTTTGTCCTACGTACATATATTAAAGGAACATGCACACGCAGTAGGCACAAAATGTTCTTAATATCAGAGACATCATCTGAGACATGTTCTGGTAAAATAAACATTCATTCACCATTACCCCACGTATTGATTGTAATTATTATACATTTTATATCAGACGTCCATCAGGGGCGATAACCGTGTTTCCTTAAAATGTTAACGGACATTACTATTTATTCTCTGTAATTATTTTTTGATGTGCAATGATCATACTTTATAATCTGTCGAAAATATTATTTATTCAGGTGACGCATTTAATCTAACCAAATAACAACAGATAAACGCCGCACCTGAACTCGAATAATAGCAACTCGTATATAACGATAAGCCGCGAAACGACAGTAGCTGGGCCCGAAAACATATTACATCATACTGTGCATAACTCAATATCGATCATTCCCAGCCTGATATGTTCTGCCCTGACCAACCGTCAAATATCATCATTATATAGGATACCACTGTTACGGCTGAGTATCCATATATCACATGCACTCACACTCAGCCTTTTTCACGGTCTTATATACCGGCTTCGTGCGATAGGAGAATGAACTAGCTAGGTTAAATTAACCGCCTCATTACCTCCTTCATTTAATGCACATATTTCGACTGTATGGCAGATATTAGTAAATTCGGAAACAAACGGGCCAACGGTCATTGTCCTGCCATTTTTGGGCTCAAACGCCCGGGTTTGGAAGGTCCTCGAGCCAATTCCTACCCTTAAATATAAACTAAAAAAAAGAAGAAAAAAAGAGTGTCTATCCCTAGTTCCACAATGGTCGCGAACTCAATTATTTCTTCTTTATTGTACATGTTATTCCACGTACATGTATATATGAACTCCCGCAATATTGATTTATCAATTAAACAATTAAGTAGTTGTCAACTCACTGCCGTTCGTTATGACAACAGCATGTGATATGCGTGACTACACAGTGGCGGAGCATATTAGGCGGGGGTACAGGCGCGGATACAGAAATAATTGCAGGGAGGGGTCTGTAATTACAAGACGGCATAGCCAACCTCCGCGAGCGCGAAATCGTAAAGTAGGGGGGTGTGGGGGTCCTCCCCCAGTAAATTTGTAGATGCCAGATTGCCGCAGATGCGATTTCCTGACACGTAGGCCACGAAAAAAGTCATCCAACTATTCGAGTATTGTAGATTTTCGTCTTTTTTTTTTTTGCCGGGAGCAGGGGGGGGGGGGGGGGGGGGGGGGGGGGGGGGGGGGGGGGGGGGGGGGGGGGGGGGGGGGGGGGGGGGGGGGGGGGGTGGTTGGGTTGGGGTTTGGGTAGGAGATCGGTAGGCCGATGTTGTGATGAACTACTAGAATATAGCTACAGTTGTACACATATACGGAAACAACAAAAAATGACACACACACACAAAATGACAATTTTCATTATGACACAAACGTCAGATGCACGTATCTGCATCCAAGGATTAAACATTTCCACGGTGTGGAGCATTCCCCACCCCCACCCCCACCCCCCACCGCCACACCCGGACGCCCCTAGCATACTTCGTATCACGATGATATGACTGTGCCCACAGGTGACTGAAAAAACATCGCATGTCAGTATCATTTTTAGTATAAGTGTATTTATATTAGAAAGTAGATATTATCGCTGATTTTTTTTCTGGTACCTGTGGACTGTGCCTACACACAAATTTCACCGGAGCTACGCCACTGCTGCAACGGTACGCGTGTCGTCTATTATGTTAAGAAATAAAGAATTCAGTGGACATCAATAGATCAATCTCCTTAGCGACAGTGGTTAAACACCAGCGGACGCTCATAAAATACAATAATCGTGTAGTACAGTGGAACCCCTTTAAACCGAACATTTGTGTCATTGTCCGGTCTGTTCATAACAGAAGATGACAAAACAATGCCATCGACTGCTTAAGTACAGTGGAACCTCTCTAAACCGGACACCCTGGGAACTTCCCAGGGTGCCCAGTTTAGAAACGTTCCACTGTACCATTTGATGTGTGTGTTCAGCATAGGACCAGATTAGTTTGCACAACACAGAACTGATGCAGATCTTGATCAGGTACAATCAAGTCTGGATTGTTTTTGGTAATTATTTATAAGCGACTGCGTAGGGTGTGTGTGTTTTTTACGAATCCGTATTTCTCCAGTAAGTCCTAACGATATTCGTTTAGACTATGTTTCACAATATGAGGGCTCTGGGTCCCAATACTACTTTAGAATAGTCTTAGCACCCATGACGGCTGTATCCATTGTGGACCAGTAGCCGATTTCATCAAAATTGCTAAGCATACTTTTCTAGCTAAGTATACTTTGAGGAAGTAATCATTTATGTTTGCCGAAATGCGTTATTTCATATTAACCATATAGTTGATGATTAAAAGTATGCAGAATTATTATACTGAATGTATTGCATTATCACAGCCAAAATGGCTGTGAGAATGTAATAAATTCAGTGTAATAATTTGGACAGAAAATATTTTATTTAAATAAAAATTAATAAATGTATGTTTAAATTGAACATTTCTCCCTCAAAGTGTACATAGAAAGACAAATATACTTTGAAATTTTGGTGCTTGCAGCCCAACCTATTTGCCTTTTTGCGGTTAAAAAACCCTATCAATAAATAAGTAAATACAATTTGATAGCATTTCGCTTCTGCATTCTGTGGTACCTATTGTAATCAGCATCAATGTAACACAATACAATATGTCAGTTATTATTCAACTAAGCATTTCTCCGGTAACTGCCCAGGGTCACTGATGCTGACTGTCACGTGACGGATACTTCGTTAACTGGATATCGAACAATATAATGTGGGGGTGTTAAATTTAAAACTAGTATTGGCCTATTGTACTAACTGTACCCAGAAACATACAAAATCAGTAGTCTATGTTTCTGTGTTACCTGTATGTTTTGGGTAACTGTATTTGCAACAGCCCCCTCCACCCTCTACCAGTGTAGATCCAGATCAGCCTGTGCATGCGCACAGTCTGATCAGGTGACCACGGTATGTGAATAGATGGTCATTATGTTGGTGTCATGTGGGTATTTTGGGTTAATTTCGTTGGTTTTGGGGTAATTTACATCATTTTGTGCAACTACTAATGCTCAATCATTACACACGACATCAATTGTCAATTATCTACACATTCACCGTTCCGAACTTTCGGACCCCTTTTATATTATGGTACTTATATCTCGCGGGAGGTGACGTCAATTGTATGTCGGTAACAATGCACATAAACCATCAAAAATACCGAAATAATCCATAAAATCCGAATAATGAACCGTTCTCAAGAACCTGTGATGGTGACGTGTGGGAGACGTTAATTGTATGTCGGTAAACAAGCAATCCACTAAACCAACAAAAATACCGATAATGCCATATACCGAATAATGGAACCGTCCTTCAAGAACCTGTTGAACCTGAGTGACGTGTGGGAGGTGACGTTAATTGTATGTCGGTAACAATGCACATAAACCATCAAAAATACCGAAATAATCCATAAAATACCGAATAATGAACCGTTCTTCAAGAACCTGTGACTGTGACGTGTGGGAGGTGACGTTAATTGTATGTCGGTAACAATGCACATAAACCATCAAAAATACCGAAATAATCTAAAATACCGAATTATGAACCTTCTTCAAGAACCTGTACTGTGACTGTGGGGGAGGTGACGTAATTGTAATGTCGGTAACACACATAAACCATCAAAAATACCGAAATAATCCATAAAAAATACCGATATGACCTCCAAGTCTTGAATGACTGTGACGTGTGGGAGGTGACGTTAATTGTATGTCGGTAACAATGCACATAAACCATCAAAAATACCGAAATAATCCATAAAATACCGAATTATGAACCGTTCTTCAAGAACCTGTGACTGTGACGTGTGGGAGGTGACGTTAATTGTATGTCGGTAACAATGCACATAAACCATCAAAAATACCGAAATAATCCATAAAATACCGAATTATGAACCGTTCTTCAAGAACCTGTGACTGTGACGTGTGGGAGGTGACGTTAATTGTATGTCGGTAACAATGCACATAAACCATCAAAATACCGAAATAATCCATAAAATACCGAATTATGAACCGTTCTTCAAGAACCTGTGACTGTGACGTGTGGGAGGTGACGTTAATTGTATGTCGGTAACAATGCCACATAAACCATCAAAAATACCGAAATAATCCATAAAATACCGAATAATGAACCGTTCTTCAAGAACCTGTGACTGTGACGTGTGGGAGGTGACGTTAATTGTATGTCGGTAACAATGCACATAAACCATCAAAAATACCGAAATAATCCATAAAATACCGAATTATGAACCGTTCTTCAAGAACCTGTGACTGTGGACTGTGGGAGGTGACGTTAATTGTATGTCGGTAACAATGACATAAACCATCAAAAATACCGAAATAATCCATAAAAAATCCGAATTATGAAAGTTTCCAAAGAACCTGTGACTGACGTGGGGAGGTGACGTTAATTGTATGGTCGTAACCATGCACATAATCCATAAAATACCGAATATGAACCGTTTCTTCAAGAACCTGTGCGTGACGTGTGGAGGGTGACGTATTGTATGTCGTAACAATGCACAAATCAAACAAAAATACCGAAATAATCCAAAATACCGAATATAACCGTTCTTCAAGAACCTGTGATGTGAGTGGGAGGTGACGTTAAATTGTATGTCGGTAACAATGCACATAAACCATCACCGAAATAATCCCTAAAATACCGAATTATGAACCGTTCTTCAAGAACTGTGACTGTGACGTGTGGGAGGTGACGTTAATATGTCGGTAACAATACATAAACCATCAAAAATACCGAAATAATCCTAAAATACCGAATTATGAACCTTTTTCTTCAAGAAACCTACTGTGACGTGTGGGAGGTGACTTTAATTGATGTCGGTAACAATCACATAAACCATCAAAAAATACCGAAATAACATAAAAATACGAATTATGAACCGTTCTTCAAGAACCTGTGACGTGTGTGGGGAGGTGACGTTAATTGTATGCGGTAACAATGCACATAAACCACAAAAATACCGAAATAATCCATAAAATACCGAATTATGACCGTTTCTTCAAGAACCTGTGACTGTGACGTGGGGAGGGGGGCTTAATTGATCGGTAACAATGCACATAAACCATCAAAAATACCGAAATAATCCTAAAATAACCGAATTATGAACCGTTCTTCAAGAACCGAGTGAGTGTGGGAGGTGACGTAATTGTAGTCGGTAACAATGCAAAAACCATCACCAACAAAAATACCGAAATAATTCCATATGGGATACGAATATGACGTTCAAAAATCCAAGACCTGTGACCTGTGAACGTGTGGGAGGTGACGTTTAATTGTGTCGGTAACAATGCACATAAACCTCAAAAATACCGAAATAATCCATAAAATACCGAATTATGAACCTTCTTCAAGAACCTGTGATGTGACGTGTGGGGAGGTGACGTTAATTGTATGTCGGTAACAATGCACATAAACCACAAAAAACACCGAAATAATCCATAAAATACCGAATTATGAACCGTTCTTCAAGAACCTGTGACGTGACGTGTGGAGGTTGACTTATTGTATGTCGGTAACAATGCACATAAACCATCATACCGAAAATAACCCAAAATACCAATTATAACCGTTCTTCAAGAACCTGTGACTGTGACGTGTGGAGGTGACTTAAATTGTAGTCGGTAACAATGCAAATAAACCACATACCGAAAAAATCCATAAAAATACCGATTTATTGAACCGTTCTTCAAGAACCTATGACTGACGTGTGGGAGGTGACGTTAATTGTATGTCGGTAATGCACATAAACCATCATACCGAAATATCCATAAAAATACCGAATTAGACCGTTTCTTCAAGAACCTGTCTGTGACAGTGTGGGAAGGTTGCGTAATGTGACGGTAACAATGCAACATAAACCATCAAAGATACCGAAATAATCCATAATACCGAATTTATGAACCGTTCTTCAAGAACCTGTGACTGTGACGTGTGGGAGTTGACCTTAATTGTATGTCGGTAACAAATGCTTCATAAACCATCAAAGATACCGAAATAATCCATAAAATACCGAAATATGAACCGTTCAAGAACCTGTGACTGTGACTGTGGGAGGTGACGTTAATTGTATCGGTAACAATGCCACATACCAAATAATCATAAAATACCGAATTATCCTCTACGAATTATGAACGTCTCTCAAGAACCTATGACTGTTGAACTGTGGGAGGTACGTTAATTGTTATGTCGGTAACAATGCACATAAACCATCATCAAAATACCGAAATAATTCCAATGTACTGAATTAATAAGAACCGTTCTCAGAACTTAAGAACCTGTGACTGTGACGTGTGGGAGGTGACGTTAATTGTATGTCGGTAACAATGCACATAAACCATCAAAGATACCGAAATAATCCATAAAATACCGAATTATGAACCGTTCTTCAAGAACCTATGACTGTGACGTGTGGGAGGTGACGTTAATTGTATGTCGGTAACAATGCACCATAAAACCATCAGATACCGAAATAATCCATAAAATACCGAATTATGAACCGTTCTTCAAGAACCTGTGACTGTGACGTGTGGGAGGTGACGTTAATTGTATGTCGGTAACAATGCACATACACCATCAAAGATACCGAAATAATCCATAAAATACCGAATTATGAATCCGTTCTTCAAGAACCTGTGACTGTGACGTGTGGGAGGTGACGTTAATTGTTATGCGGTCGTAAACATGCAACAATCACATCAAAGATACCGATAAATCATAAAATACCGAATATAACCGTTCTTCAAGAACCTGTGACTGTGACGTGTGGGAGTGACGTTAATTGTATGTCGGTAACAATGCACATACAAACATCAGATACGAATAATCCATATATCCGATATGACGTCTCAAGAACCTGATGACCTGTCGAACGTGTGAGGTGACCGTTTAATTGTATGTCGGTAAGCACTAAACCATCAAACGATACGAAATAATCCATAAAATACCGATGATAAACCTCTTCAAATGTGGACTGTGACCGTGTGAGGTGAACGAAATTGTATCGGTAACAATGCATAAACCATCAAAGATACCAAATAATCCATAAAATACCGATTAAGAACGTTCTTCAAGAACCTGTGACTGTGACGTGTGGGAGGTGACGTTTAATTGTATGTCTACATGCAACATACCTCAAAGATACGAAATAATCCATATACGACCTTATGAACCGTTCTTCAAGAACCTGTGACTGTGACGTGTGGGAGGTGACGTTAATTGTATGTCGGTAACAATGCACATAAACCATCAAAGATACCGAAATAATCCGTAAAATACCGAATTATGAACCGTTCTTCAAGAACCTGTGACTGTGACGTGTGGGAGGTGGGTGATGATCTTGCAGTTATAAACGTTGTATTGCATACTTATAATTGTAATAGTTTACCAACTCACACTATGACAAAGACACAGTTTATAAAATTGCACATGCTATTTAGTACAAACATCTTTTAAAAGTAGTTCATGCAATCAACCAAATGTCTTAAATGTGGCTATGACTGGAGAAATGTGACTTATGAGTTTTGCGTCTGGTGTAGATCCAGCCTGTGCATCCGCACATTCTGATCAGAATCTGCACTGTTTGTATTTCCATCAATGAAACACTCGCCATGCTTCTAGCCAGCAAAATAGATCGTTATCATGCTATACAGTGGGGTCAGCGTGTAAGTGCACACACTAGCGAACACGACAGGTTGGTTCCAACCTGTCGTGTTCGTTCGTGTGTGCACTTACACGCTGACCCCACTGTAGTAGTGTGATATTTGATCAGGATCTACACTGGTCACAAATCCATCATAGCCACATATAGCAGCATGTATATGGCTGATTAGAATTGTTGAATACAAAAATGATTTTCATGAAGGTTTACGTGATATGATACATACAATTGGTACAGGATTAGGAGTTTTATTTCAACTATTTTTATAGTCATTATTTTAATTTGTATCTGTTCATGCACACATTGCACATTCCGTTCATACGGTTTATTACCGACAGAGTCGGTTGTCGTGTTTTATTTGTTTGATGGCGCAAGACGATCAGAAACAAACGCACTCTATTATTATGTATCAATAACGAATGAGCCATGTTTATGCAAACAGATAAAGACACGAAACGAAGAAATCACCAAGTACGTGACAAGACATTGTAAAGTATATGGCTGACGATGTCATTTACATAATAGGTGGATGTAACTGGAGAAAATCGGCTTATGGGATTTGTGACCAGTGTAGCTCCTGCTCAAATAGCACACTCCCGTAGCATGATGGCAATATACAGTGCTTGTTAGAAGCATATCAGCTGTCTCTCATTGAGGAAATTGCGAACAGTGCAGATCCTGATCAGACTGTGCGGATGCACAGGCTGATCTGGATCTACACAGGTCGCAAAACCCATAAGCCCCATTTCTCCGGTTGCAGCCACATATGCCAATTGTACGATGTGTATAGAATGAGTGTATACTATTAAATACCAATGTTTGCTTCAATGGGTAAACCGGTATTAATGATTTATGGTGAATGTCGAGTGGTAATGTTAGCGTCACACACCTGAAAGACATTGTGAATTTTAAACCGCTTAAAAGGCATTTATCAATTGAATATAGAATGGGATTTATATTACGGTAGCACTCTTTTGAAAACAAAAATATATGATTACACATAGAGACCCAATGAACCAGTAATAGTATGAATGACAGAGAGAGAGAGAAAGGGAGAGTGGCGAGTGAGTGCTGAAATCTCACCGGCCGCCGGGATTGCTGTATGTGGCCGCTGCATAACATGTTCCTGCGTGGACTGCCCAAAGTTTACAGACGTGATAAGTTCCAAACATTTCGCTTGATCCTGGCTAGGTGCGGCTGGGTGTTCATAGTATGTCTGAAGGTCCGATAATAGGCCTGGGCCTATGGTGTCTTCGCCCAGCTGAAATTGGCCGCAATAACAGCGTGTTATGGTCACAAATGTACGAAAATATTAAAATCAGACGCGGATTTACTCATTTCAAAACAGAAAAGTTAATTAAAGTTTTACTTACCCTGGCTTCCGTATTAACCATTTTTAACTTAACTGGTCCTGTTAACACGGCAGTCGCCATATTTGTGTTAACCTTTGACTGCGCATTTAAAGCGAACCAATTGGCTGAACGAGCCCACGTGCTGTCTGGGAAGTTTGTTGTTGTTACGGATCGCTAGCCACGTTGTTAAGGGGTGGAGTTTAGGTATTGATTATAAAGGTCGACATTTATTTACAACAGCGATTGTGAGAATTCGATAATTGTGTATTAGATTAACGGAAGTGTCAGTTCAGTATTTATGTTTTCTTGTTTAAGGCTGTGTCAGGTATTGTGTGTGCCGATAAACATAACAACTTAATTATATGATCAATTATACCTCGCGTGTATTTATCTTAGCGGTAACCCAACTAACCCGAATATGCTGTCTGTAAGCTGGGCGACTTTGATCAAAGTATACAGAGAGAGAGAGAGAGAGAGAGAGAGAGAGAGAGAGAGAGAGAGGGGGGAAAGAGTTGAACAATATCATAATTGTATATATTTATGAATAGGTTCAAGTTTCCGTGGCAACGTTTTGGTGTTTGAAGATGGCGCACATGTTGCAAATGTATATGAGTATATACGAATTATTCAATTAACACGTTCTATGTGGCTGTGACTGGCGTAATGAGGTTTAAGGGATTTGCGACCAAGCAATACATTATTATTGAGTATTATGAAGCTACAGGAGTGTGGTACTTAATCAGTATAATCTTATAAACCCAATTTCTCACTGCCACATATATAGAAAACACGTATACATTTTTTTTATCAAATATACCTCGCACTGTGTCTCTCATAATATGCCGCCAATGTGAATGATTTCGTAACGTCGTGCTCGTGACATTATCATGGTAGAGGTGAAAGTGGCCAGACGACGCCGGATATAGAGAATAGTAGGTTAGTGTCGTGAATGGGAAAACATATCTGGCAACGCTTAGGAAACCGGATGGGCGAGGCTCTGCCGAGCACATCCCGTTTCCGTGCCAGATATTGTTCCCATTCACGGCACTGACCTACTATTCTATTTATCCCGTCAACACATAAAATGGCTTTAAAATAACCCCAGCCACCGCACATATTCATACGCAGTGATTAGGTCGTATTGACAGGATATCAAAAATGTTTCACGGCACCATGTTTCACGGCACATACGCACTGTGTTGACGGGATAAAAGTCGGCGACTTAAAGGTCGGCGACTTAAATCCAACGTCAGTGTGACGTCTGAACACCGACTAAGTCTACGCGATGTCTGGTTACGACATCTGTTTAATGATGACGCGCTAGCGGAGCCATTAAACATGTTTTCCGACCTATCATTTTCTGATATACGCCGCAAATTTCAAAATTACAATGCGGTTAAACTATTTCTAATGCACCTCCTTTACTGTTTTGCAAACTTTATCGAGTTTAGTTGAACATCGTATCGGATTGCAAGATGGTTGAGCAGGTCATACCGGACGGATCACACAATTAATATTTTCTATGAAGAAAATAGTTCCAACACAATTACAAGATATTAGCAATTTTTGCATATACGTTTATGTTGCTGATTTCATTATTTTTCGATAATAAAAGCAACAAATTCGTCGTTAGAATTATAATTGCCTTATTTTCTACTTCTACAATCATGATTGTGCCAATGACCAATAACGAACAGTCGGGATGCGCGGGCTGATGTGGGGCTGCACTGGTTGCGAACACATTTGGACCGTTTTTCTCATGGCGCGTCACAATTAGTTGATGTGCATTCCATCACATCAGAGTGGGTCTCGCATTTAGTTCACATTGACAGTGCATAACGTCACAATTGCCATTGGCAATACATGCATTTAGCAACAATCTACTCCATGGTCGACATGCACATCCTTGCGTGCTGACTCTGTAGCCGATTTCATCAAAATTGCAAAGCATACTTATCTAGCAAAGTATGCTTTGAGGGAGAAATAATTTATTTTTTCCCGAATGCATTATTTCATATAGAACTAACGACCGCATATATTTGATGATTAAAAGTATGCAGAATTATTATACTGAATTTATTACATTATCACAGCCAAAATTGCTGTGATAATGTAATAAATTCAGTATAACTAAAATTAATAAATTTATCATTAAATTGAAAATTTCTCCCTCAAAGTATACTTTGCTAGATAAGTATACCATGTTGGTGAAATTGGTTACTGGTCTACATTGCTTGCACCTGTCGCTACAAACTGTCAATATAAGCATGCACCAAACAATGGTCAACTCGCGCATCAATATAATGTATATGTCATGAGCAGGGCACTTGCGATATAGCAGAGAACTTGGTAACATGTAGTCTGCTTCCTACAGTGAGACATGCTTTGGACTTCTAAGCCTGATGTGTGCGTTTCATCAAACAACTTAAGTCAACATAAATAAAGGGACAAACAATACATATGTCACAGGGCGAGGAAGATTTAAATCGTCTCTGAATCCCATATTTTTGGTACATTTTGGGTAGTATATATATATCAGTCACGGTCCCTCGTTGGGCGCCAAATGTCACAGGGTTTGAAAGATGCATATCCTACTCGAGGCTCGAACCGGGGACCTCTAGATTACCGTACCATTGCTCTAACCGACTGAGCTAGTCGAGCACGAATACACTTCTTCTCCCCATAGTGAGTTACGTACCGTGACATACTTCCCCGCCAAATTGAAATTCGTCCCCGAATTCTATATTTAATTCGTAACTGCATTCCATGTTTTTGGTACAATTTGGGCAGTATTTATCAGTCACGGTCGCTCGTTGGGTGTCAAATGTCACAGGGCGAGATATATGCATATCCGACCCGAGGCTCGAACCGGGGACCTCTGGATTACCGTCCCATCTAACCGACTGAGCTAGCCGGGCACGAATACACACTTCCTCCTCACAGTGAGTTACGTACCGTGACACATATATATGATGCGACCTATGACACTTACCTGGCAAAAATGCATTCCGTGGCATACACTGGACTGCACTGATTTTCAGTGACATTTAATAACGTATTTATATAAACATACCGAATATATATATATATATATGTATATATATATATATGTACATACTATTAGTATGCTTGCTCTGTCACATGATTTATAACTGCACTATCGTTACATGTACATGGGTGTTCTTGCTCTTCAGAGTTGGAGGAAATAAAGCTATACTAATAAAATTATTATTATTATTATTATTATTATTATTATTATTATTATTATTATGATGATGATGATGATGATGATTATTATTATTAGTATTAATATTATTATTATTATTTAAATGATTATTAAATTATATTTATTATTTATTAGACTTATTTGAAATACTATGATGAAGCCATCATAGGCAGAACCTATTTCATATTGTGTATGTATATCTGCTTGTTTTCATAAAAGTATGTCAATATAATGTGAGAAGCTGAACTTGGGTGAGGCGAAAAGTCAGCGGGTGAACTGGGCGGCGTGCTTTCAAGATAAAACTTAAAATCTAGTTCCCACACCTGAGTGACCATGACACTAGTGCATGTCATTCCTATACTTTACCATAATGTTGTACCATTGCGTCATGTAGCGTAATAAAGGGGGTTGAATAAATGATATTTATATATGAAGTAACCCACAGGCATTCGGCGTGTTTCGGCTTTCATCGGTACAACTCCTAAATATATATATGAACAAGGCTTCTAACTTTGGTCGGACCGTAACAAAATAACATGTTTAAAATTGTAATTTTCTATGCATTCTATGTATTTCTGCAGGATAATGATAATTCTCAAATGAGCATATGAACTTGCCACTACAATATTGACGTTCGAGCCTTAAACACATTATTTCATTTGTTGTGATACGAGGTCGTGTCCGACCTAGGACAAGCAGCCGTAATTCGATATTCTTTACATAATTATGTTCTAACTATGCTATTTTAGCAAGATAACAATAGCCCCAATTCTCATGAATTCGTGCCTTCTCATTGATTCATGCCCCTAGAAAACAAGTGAATAAGCATGTTCTAAGAATCGTTAATAATATTATTTAAAAAAGTTATTTTACGTTGTTTCCCACGGGTTTCTCAGTTACAGTTACATACAATTGTGAGTTACCACATATTTTGTGATTTTTCTACATACTTCCTTAATCTGAAGAGGGTCTGTTCGCAAATTATGCATAAAATGTAATATATGTTGTATTTCTATGTGAATCTGGACTTCGCCATATTTAAATTTGATGCATCTAGGCAGGAACACTTCTTTATTGTACGAGTGATCAAGGAATGTCACTCAACTGTGCAAAAAGTTGTAAGGCATGGACCTGATGAGACGTTTCAAGATCAATTAGGTGACTTGGGTGGGTTAATTCTAGGGACTTGCATAAACAACACGTTTGGCGAATTCCTTATGTGCACTCATGTGTTTGAACTTTATGTTGATGTATTCATTTTCAGGAATTTATCAGAATATAACACACAATATGAATGTATGTGCTTAGGGGCACGGATCCATGAAAACAGTGACTAATTCTCAAATGCACATGTGCACTTTCCGCCAAAATATTCACATTAGCGTAAATAAAATAGCGGAATTTGTTATAATACGAGGTCGTTTCCGACCAAAGTTAGAAGCCTATATAAATATAAAACATATTTGGTTGAATCTTATACAGCTGTATTGGGGCGAGCTTTAGCGAGCACCTATAATGTTGTCGGGGCGAAACCGAATATATATATTTTGTTTATACCACAACCATTGCTCCATGTAGCATCATAATAAAGGGGGTTGAATAAATGCTGTTTATATCTGAAGTAACCTACTGTCTGTTTCACGATAGCTGCCCAAATTTTACGGCTATATAAACAATTCAAAAACAAGATTTCTTTTGATAATATTAAATTAAAGGAAAAATTAAGAATGAGCCTTCTTTTTATTTCGTGAAATTTGGTCAAATATTGATTTTATTGCGATAAAACAATTTCCCCATGTTAAATCCCCATAGACATCTTCACGGAGTGAAGATGTCTATGGGGATTTAACATGGGGAAATTTTTTTGAATTTTAGAAATACTGGACCGATTTTCAAAATCTAACTTTTGTTTTCTTAGTTAGGTCATTTCCAAGCTATCTAGCTAGGTTTCGGAGTCAATTTCCAAATTTTTTCGTTTTTTGACTCCTCCCACACTGCTTTACCTCTTTTTCCCCCATGTTAAATTCCCATAGACAAATCAATTTTTCGTAATAAAATCAATATTTGACCGAATTTCACGAAATAAAAAGAAGGCTCATTCTTAATTTTTCCTTTAATTTAATATTATCGAAAATAATATTGTTTTTGAATTGTCTATATAGCCGTAAAATTTGGGCAGCTTTCGTGAAACAGACTATAATTTACATGAAGTAGGCTAATACATGAAATGCCGTTTTTGCCTTTATTTGTTCACCTTTGACCCCTAATCGTGGCCTCTGATTGGTCAATCTCAACATCAAATTCAAGATGGCGGCGAATTTTAAAATCGAAATCGCTGTTGGTTCAGCTGAATTTTGTCCATTTTTACAGTATATGCGATGAAACCAACGACATGGATATGTCCATTATGATTGTAATGCTTATTATGACAACTGTGGAGTCTAAAACCAGTCAATATTGAAGCTCATCGTAAATAAATCGGAGATTTAATCAGATACAATACCAAATATACTTGCGTGGACGCCGCCATTGTGCTTTGAATGACGTCGCTAGATTTGTGACGTATGGCGAGGGAATGACGTCAAAACATGACGTCACGCACGTTCAACAATTAAGTTTAGTATGCGCCATGCGGTATAAATTAAATACATGAATAGTGCCGTCGAATATAAAATATATTCGGTTTCGCTCCAACAACTTTATAGGGGCTCGCTAAAGCTCGCCCAAATAAAGCTGTCCTAGGCTCAACCGAATATATTTTATATTCGACGGTACTAACCATGTATTTACTATATATTCGATGGCACTACTCATGTATTTAATTTATACCGCATACTGAACTTAATGGTGTGAACGTCATGTTTTGACGTCATTCCCTCGCCATACGTCACTAATCTAGCGAAGTCATTCAAAGCAAGATGGCGATGTCCACGCAAGTAGATTCGGTATTGTATCTGATTAAATCTCCGAACGATGCGCCTGAATATTGGCTGGCTTTAGACTTCACAGTTGTCATAATAAGCATTAAACTCATAATATGTCCCATCTCGTTTGTTACTTCGCCTGCACTGTCAAAATGGACAAAATTCAGCTGAAAACGTGTGATTTAGATCTTAAAATCTTAAGATCTTAAATTCGTTCATAGTGCGTTCCTACCTATATGAGTTCATCCTTAGACTTCAAGGTGCATGATCACGTGGTTACAACAACAACAACGTCACCCACTCCAAAGTAAGTATTATTTTATATTTTCCTTAATATGCAACGGATTTTGATGAAATATGGCAGCAAAGGCGTCTTCATGATATGCATTTGGTGGTCCAGGGAGTTTGGCACAGTCTTATTTCGTTTTTGCAACGAATCGAGTCGTAAACGACAGAAGTTTGGGCGAAAATACAGAGACCACCAAATGCAGCTTAACAAGACGCGTTTGATGCACCATATTTCATCAAAATCCGTTACGCAATAAGGACAATATAAAAGAATACGTACTTTCAATCGGATGGATTCTGGAAGTTTCAGTACCTGTTGTTGTTGTTAGTACCACGTGATCATACACCTTATACTTGTACTCGACATGTTGGTTACACATGTTTTTTTCTGGCTGTTTCGCAGGGCGATGTACCAGGGATTATGGGGCTTTGTTGGTCGCAACAGTTGCAAGGTTCGTGAATATGGGGAACGGCTTTGTTATAGGAATGAATGGCCTTTTTGTGGAATTTATCGGGGTATAAACTTGGAAAAGTCGCGGGAATACTGGACGAAGCGATAAAAAATTACAATTTTCGAAAAGAAAAAAAAAAAAGAAAAGATTTTTATTTTTGTTTTTGATTTTTTTTCGAAAATTGTAATTTTGTAACGCCTCGTCCAGTATTCCCGCGACTTTTCCAAGTTTATATCCCCGATAAATTAAAAAAAAAAGGCCATTCATTCCTTATAATTGCAGCATTTGAAATAAATTCATCAAGAAAATGTGTTTATTTTCCGTTTTCTTAAGAATTATTTTAACTGCGCCTGACGGTTACGGAAAGCAGTTCGGCGTGGGAGTTTACTGGGATATAAATTTTGGACAGAGACTTGCTATGGACCAATCAACTGTTAGGGAATTGTGTAAATATTTTTGTGCTGAAATTATTGAACCTTATATGTCACAGAAACGAATATATCACACGTGTGATATATTCGTGCGAATGCGTCACACATTTCGGTGAATACTGGCCGAATTCGGCCGAATACATCACAAACCGAAAATCTCACCCAAATATTTTTCACTTTTTGGTATAAACGAATATGTCACAGAATCGCAAATTTCAATCAAACTTGACCGAATATGGTCATATCATTATCAAATCGAATGTATCGACAAGACGATCACTTTGGAGCATTTATTGTCGAAATATGATCATTACGTAATCCAAGATGACCGCCGAAAGGTCAAAAGGTCATTATTTTATTACAGATTTCAAACGTCTTATTTTCATGAACCGCCGGGCTGATATTGGAAAAACTTCACAGTTATGGTCCGTGGGTGAAGACTTTTCATATTTGGCCGCCGTCAAAAAGTATGTCAACTTCTTAAAAAAAACTTCTTCTCACGAATCGCCAGACGGATTTCGATGACACTTAGTAGGAATGATCGATAGTTAACGCTGTTTCAGATTTGTTCAAATGATGGCCCCTGTGTCAAGAAAGGGCGGACCAGAGGGGTCAAGTAGGGGTCAACTTTCAGATTTTACCGTTTATAGTCAAGTCATATATCAACTCAAAGGTATCGACAAGACGATCACTCTGGAGCATTTTTGGTCGATATCGGATGATTACATAATTTAAGATGACCGCCCGCCGAAAGTTTATTAGTGATTTCAAGCGTCTTTTCCTTGTGCATCAGACTGTCTGTTATATATACCATTTATCATTTATTCATATTTGTTCTGCATTTAATGCTGTTTTATAAGCATTATACTGTTTACATTGTTCTCAATTGTTATGTTTCAAGCCAACTATTACTATTAACAATTTTGATGGTATATACACATGTAATAGACAGGCTGGACCATTTCTGACTTACTTTATAATTTGGATAAACTTCAGGTGAGCGAAGCAGGCCCATTTGGGCCTCTTGTTATATTACTTTTTAATCTCCATGTCTTTGATATGATAATAGTAACTAAATATAAAACATTATGGTCAGTTTCGCCTGTTCAATATTTACATGTCCAATACACTTTACATATATAATAATGTTCCAATCATTGGGTGTTCTATTTAGATGAGATCAGCTTTAGATTTTAAAAGCATATTGTATCATCAGTCAATGTATATTCCCGCACCACTCCTCTCCAGGGGAGTAGCGGGGCTTTATATGGGCATACTGGGCATACATCGGGGCTTTAACCGCTGATGATGTCCCGCACTGCGGTGACATTATATGTTCATTAACTGTTGCTAATAATGTGCGGCGACGTTCACCAACCAAATGACCCTGCACTGCGGGGCATTTTACGGGGACATTTACTGGATTTAACAGCATAATTATTTAAAGCCCCTCTATTTCTCGGGGGTGGGGGGGGGGATCATTATTTAGTACTGTTTACACAGATAGTATGGCATCATTTTCAGACATATTTTACCTTCGAATGTCTACACTAGAAAATGCATTGGACGAATCAATATTGATTTTTTGTTAATATTTTAAGAACAAAACACGGTTATCCGCCCTGCCCTCAACATTTTTGATTTCCGTCTTACAAATATTATGAAATACTGCCAATAAGTGTACCATGTAATAACAATCAAACGCTGTGTGTGTATATTAGTGACATATCTAAATGTTGAAATAATAAAATATAGCCCCCACAATACACCCTGTTGTGAGCGACCTCATCAGAATGTACATATTATATACATAGAGCAATGAGTGGAACACAATAGGAACGAGATGGCCGGGGCCCGCATGTCGCGCCCGCTGAGGCGCACGGACGTAAGGCCGCCAACGTGCCGACTATATGGCGCTGTCGGCAAGCCAGCGTGACAAAAAATCGCACACTTCGAATTAATGGTGACGACAAAATTGCTTCGAGTCGATATTATTTTGAACAGTATAGTTCTGTCATTGTTGGTGTGAGTGTGTCACACATGTTCAGGAGAATGAAATGTCCAACTATTAAAGCAACCCTTCATTTATGATGGAGAAACTGGGACAAACTTTTCGACGTAAATAAAAAATGGCGAATTATTTCATCCGCATTGAAAGGTCACACAGGTCAAGGTCGTGTTACTGGTGGCGCGAGGGTGTCACAGATGTCCAGGTAAAGCAAGTGTCAAAGTATTGAAGGAATCCTTCAAGTAATATTGAAGATATGACATGATGGAGAAACTGGGACAAAGTTTTCGACGCAAATGTACACGGACGGACGTACGGACGGACGTTCTCACGAATGGATACTTGTTGGGTTTTTACTGTATAAAAAAGTACCCAACAATACCCAAAAAGTACCCAACACTACGCTAACCCTACCCAAGAAGATCCCAAAAACGCTTGCCCAACACACAGATGAGCATGTGTGTACCCAACAAGTACCCATTCGTGTATGCGGACGGACGGACGGACGGAACCTCAGGAGCAAAGCAATATGCCACCCTTGCTATCGCATAGGGGGCATAAAAAACCTTTAACACATTTTTATGTGAAATGTAATAATATTCCTTTAACCCATTCAACAGCACATACCTATATACTGGAGTCTGCAAACAGTGTAGATCCAGATGAGCCGGCTCGTAACGAGCCGTCTCATCAGGATCTGCACTGTTTGTGACAAAATTTCTATTTTTACCGCCAATATCTGACAACAAAATGTAAAATGTTTTAAATTTATAATGAACATCTCATGGTTAATGGAATAGTCTGAAATATAACATGGAAGATTCCATCTCAGTTACTTTGTGTTGAAATAATTATAACGAATACAAGTGCATGAGGCAATTACTAAACTAAGCAGAGCAATATACGCCCGATGTTAGCTTTGAATGACATATTGACATTCAACATATTTGTTTAAAAAGAGTTGTTTGTTAAACATATAAGCCCCCCCCCCCACCCCACCCCCCCCCCCCCCCCCCCCCCCCCCCACTTCTCAAAATTACACGCAGTGGTGCCACAATGAGCTTAAAATCAAACGTTTCAGCATCCTAGCACCAACTGTTCTTGAGTTATTGAGTCGAACTCGTTTTATTGTCCAAGGTCACCCCGCGACCTTGATCTTTAAAATACTGACCTCAAGTAAATAGGGGTCATCTGCTGGTCATGACTAACTTGAAAACCAATACTGGGCAGCCTAGGTCATGGCGATCTCGAGTTAGAGAGCGGCAACGGTTTTATTGTCTAAAGTCACCGCGATGTTTACCTTTGACACACTGTAGTCAAGTCAAATTGGTCATACACTGGTCGTTACTGACCTGCATACCAAGTTTGAGGATCCTATGTCAAGATTAGTTTGAGCGCAAACCAAATCGCTAACAGACGGACATACGATAAGCGCCATAACATGATACGCCCCTAGTGCTGTCTGAAATCAGCTGGAATAGCTCAGTGGGTGGAGCATCGGACTCCGGATCGGGAGGCCCCGAGTTAGAATCCCGCCACTGGTCTATTCGGCGTGTCTTTGGGCAAGACAAGACACATTCGTGATAGCCTAGTCCTATCGGACGGGGACTTAAATAGTCGGTATCGACATGCAAGGTCATCGTGCCAGTGCCGTCGTTAAATCAAAGCATTTACATTTACCTTGTCTGCATGCGTGTCATGACTTTCAAATAACCCGGCGAATATGCCTGCTCTATTCCGTTTTATGTTATTGTTATCCCCCATTCGAATGTTCATGTGACATATTCGTCTGGACAATATTTTATTAATTTTTGTTCGAGTTTGTGTAATATGTGACACATTCGTTTTTGTTGCAAGGGGTAAGTGATGCGAAACATAAAAATCACACATTTGTGTGATGTATCGTACGTATTCTTCACCATGTGTGACGCATTCGCACGAATATATCACACGTGTGATATATCCGTTTCTGTGACATATAAGGTTCAACACGGCTTTACTATTTATTCAGTTTTAGTAAATCAATCAATCGATTTG
Source organism: Conchocele bisecta (assembly GCA_029237695.1). Taxonomy (NCBI): domain Eukaryota; kingdom Metazoa; phylum Mollusca; class Bivalvia; order Lucinida; family Thyasiridae; genus Conchocele; species Conchocele bisecta. The sequence goes on along the minus strand of CM055274.1, from coordinate 73,327,526 downwards.
TTTATATAAAAAAAAACGAATACAGTACTAGTAAATAATAAAACGGCGCACATAGATTTTTTTATGTCAGACAATAAATAGAATTATTGATATCAATTAATACGAATGAATACAGTGTAAAACCGCGCCTCGTTCATTGCGCGGTTTTATTATGTATTCAGCATTTAATGGTATAAATTATTGATAAACAATAATATTATTTATGTAGAAAACAACGAATTATAGTAAAACGACGTACCAGGAATTATTGATTTAACAAAAAATCGAGTTATTGAATTCAACACTGAATAAATACAGTCAAACCTCTCTAAACCGGACATAGAGAAATTGTAGTTCTGCTTAATTGTGATATGTTTCATTGTCATTTATCTCCAATGCTAATATCTGTGCATGATCGCAAAACAATCACGCGTGTCTCGAAGTAGCTATATGACTGTGTTACATTGGAATCTCTCTAAATCGGCCACCCTGGCGACCGCCACAGTGAAATCTCTCTAAACCGGACACCCTGGCGACAGCCAAAGTGAAAGCTCTCTAAACCGGACACCCTGGCGACCGCCACAGTGAAATCTCTCTAAACCGGACACCCTGGCGACCGCCACAGTGAAATCCGGACACCCTGGCGACCGCCAAAGTGAAATCTCTCTAAACCGGACACCCTGACGACCGCCACAGTGAAATCTCTCTAAACCGGACACCCTGGCGACCGCCACAGTGAAATCTCTCTAAACCGGACACCCTGGCGACCGCACAGGGTGTCCGATTTAGAGAGGTTCCACTGTAGTAAACCCATTTCAGCAAGGGCACACATTCCCTCTGTGTGAACGTTATGAACCATGCCGGGCGCATTATCGGATCATTATGCAATCGCAGTGTTGACGATATTGCTATGGGTATTACATGGCTCGTAATTACGGCTAATTAACAATTGATGGGAAACAATTAATTACAATGGTTTTCACCGAACGTGACCTGGTATAGTAATAGAATGACATGAGGCCCATTGTTTTGATACGGCGATATTACGTGACTGTGAATATAAATGGGAACGAAGTTTGGACCCGGTCCTGGAATTAACTACCTTATCGCATCGCCGATTGTCACAGATATTGATTTAGAAATTACGATATGTATTGTCGTTAATTGACGTCGAAAGTTGTCAACATTTTAGTCAGCTATCGTCGTAATTCGCGAACCACGTGGTTGATTTTCTAAATCAATGTTCACTAACATCATAGGCGATACGATAAGGAAGGTATTTCCTGAAACAAACTACACGGATTTTTCTCAACAAATGTTAACCCTTTCACCCATAAGTAACTGGAATGGATATTGATATGTTAATTTTGCAACCAATCCAACCGTCACAAAATGGTTTTCAGACTAGTCCAATTTATGAAAAGACGTATATTTTGTTCTCAAAAATATGAAAATTACTTTCAAAATGTGCAGATCCTGATGAGACGGCTCGTTACGAGCCGGCTCATCTGGATCTGCACTGTTTGCATAAACCGCTATAGCGGGCTTTCGGGTTCAAAGGGTTAATGTTATTATAAATATAATATATAATATCTATACAATATGCCGCCCGTTCTAAAATAAAAAATGCCAGTTGGCACATACTAGTACTGTCAATACTGATTTTTAATTTCGTTGCACAGGCGCGCGTCACTATCAAGATAAAATAGGGTTCCAGACCCAACCTCCACCCCCACCCCCAACCCCTTCCCACGGGGAAGACATTGGCAGGTGTACATGTATATCTACCAGCCCACTATCGAGAATCGTCAGGTCCTGACCAGTTGCCGATTTCATCAAAATTGCGAAGTATACTTATCTAGTAAAGTATACTTTCAGGGAGTAATCATTTATTTTTCCCGAAATGCATTATTTCACATAGAACTATGAACTGCATATACTTGATGATTAAAAGTATGCAGAATTATTATACTGAATTTATTACATTATCACAGCCAAAATTGCTGTGATAATGTAATAAATTCAGTATAATAACAATTAAAAAATGTATCCTTAAATTGGAAATTTCTCCCTCCAAGTATACTTTGCTAGATAAGTATACTTTGCAATGTCGGTGAAATATGCTACAGATGGCATTATCGGGCAATTCAAATACACGTATGAGCTTATTAAAGCGGGATCCTGATTCACTATTTCATTTGTTTTTTCTTCATTTTTTATTATTTCTGAAACTCAAAGAAAATATATGTTGGGACCTGGGCCTACCAGTACCACTCAGAAAAAATAATATCCATTAATACTAAAATTGCACGAATGATGTTATAAATTGTACTAATCTTGTTGTAGATAGTCGTTTTCAAGTTGTCCCATTAATTCACAATTTGTTTTCACTTTATTGGTATCAAGACACACTATAAAACAAGATTTTCATTTTTTCCCCTTTTAAAAGCTTATTCCCTCTCCACATTTGTATGAACCCAGTTCTAGGATGATGTGTCACTGTGTCAGCTATGTGTATTATTATTGTGTTGTTTTTTTTCAACTGGTATTTACTTTGAATCTACATATGTATTTCTTTTCATTTTAAACAATTTTCACCTCCACATTCTTAATTTTGTCTAATGGTCTTGATCGATACATATAATAATATTATCTTAGGTCTATGCTGATAGTAAGTTAATATTGTATTTTGCTATTTCACCAATATTGCAAAGTATACTTTTCTATCAAAGTATTCTTTGAGGGAGAACTTTTCAATTTTACTATAGGTAAATGCGCCCCCTCATTTCAGCGTTTTGGACGTCAACACATTTTCTTTTTCGTGTCGGCATTACGGAAGCAAACTTATATACTGTTTTTATGAAAAATCTTTATTTGTGTCAGCATGCTCATAAAACGACACGAAACCGCACAATAATTGAAATAGATAGTATACACGACAGTTAAACATACACATATACTATGAATAATACAAATATATAATAATTAGTGATCACTTACCGGATTTTTTTGTTCGAGCGCAGTGCCGAATCAACGTCCTGAGCCTTTTCGTGGTTGACGTTGAACTGGGTCCCTGGCAACTGTGACTGACGTCAGCTGTTATGACGTCGCGCAACGTCGGTGTATTGTCGCGGGTCGACGTATTCTCATCAATAACGGTCCGCACTATATATGTGTGTCATTATCGAATCCTCTGTTGCATTCTCGCTTAATGAATACTTAATTAAGTGACTACTCGTATATGTGTATATGGACTCCCTAGAAACCCGTCAAACAGTGCAGAAAGTAATATCGACACGACTATATCGGCCTAGAGAATTGCATTAAAAATGAAACATCGTCAACCTATTGAAGTGGCATATCAGGATTTTGTGAAAAAATATTATAAAAAATAAAAACGTGTTTTCATCATGGCCCTTTGTGAAGTGGTTTAAATAGAGAATAGTAGGTTAGTGCCGTGAATGGGAAAAATATCCGGCAAGGCTCAAGATTTTCTTTATTTCTCATCAGAAGTATATGTTGTGACCACCACTCATTTGAACCGTCTCGCCGAGACGGTTCAAATGAGTGGTCACAACATATACTTTGGTTCAGAAATAAGGAAAATAGATAGAGAATAGTAGGTTAGTGCCGTGAATGGGAAAAAATATCTGGCAAGGCTCAAGGCGAGGCTTTGCCGAGCACATCCCGTTTCCGTGCCGCGCCAGATATTTTTTCCCATTCACGGCACTAACCTACTATTCTATTTATCCCTTCAACACCTACAAATGGCTGTAAAATGCAAAAATTGTATTGACTGGATATCAAAAATGTTTCACGGCACCGGGTTTCACGGCACATACGCATTGTGTTGACGGGATAAATGAAGATATATGACGACACTAGAACTGGGCTGTTTCTATGTTCACCCATATAGGTACATTAATAACGGATTGCCAACAACATACACAATCTAATACTTATGCACCGCTATCGGGAAACAACCCAGCAGTTCTAGTATCGTCATATACACGTATCTTCAAATAAACCACTGTACACAGGGCCATGATGAAAACACGTTTTTATACTACACTTGTATGTATTGTATTTTTAAAAAAAATCTGATATACCCCTTTAAGGGGTAAGTGGAAAGTCGGATTAAGTCGGATCCCTTATGGACATAAGTACCTTATACATGGACCAATCCAATTGTCCCAAAATGATTTTCAGACTAGTCCATTTATGAAAAGAGGGTATTTTTTGTTTTCAAAAATATGAACATTACTTTCAAAAAGTGCAGATCCTGATGAGTAACTGGAATGGATTTCGATATGTTAATTTTGCAACCAATCCAATTGTCCCAAAATGATTTTCAGACTAGTCCATTTATGAAAAGAGGGTATTTTTTGTTTTCAAAAGTATGAACATTACTTTCAAAAAGTGGAGATCCTGATGAGTAACTGGCATGGATTTCGATATGTTAATTTTGCAACCAATCCAATTGTCCCAAAATGATTTTCAGACTAGTCCATTTATGAAAAGAGGGTATTTTTTGTTTTCAAAAATATGAACATTACTTTCAAAAAGTGCAGATCCTGATGAGACGGCTCGTTACGAGCCGGCTCATTTGGATCTGCACTGTTTGCATAAACCGATATAGCGGGCTTTCGGGTTCAAAGGGTTAATCCACTTCTACCACTGTCCTCTTCATGTATAAATGTATTGGTCCAGACTGGAGAATTGGGGCGTATGGGTTATGCGACCAGTGTAGCCCCATATCAGACTGCGCAGGTCTGCAATGTTCGCCATTCACTCAATGAAACACCTGTAGTGCTTCTAACTTTTATTGTTGATACTTATCAGGCTTCAGGAGTTCGCTAGGCGATCAGAAATGTGGATATCCACAAACGCGATAAGCCCCATTTCTCCAGTAACAGCTAGCCAGGCACGTGTAGTCCATGATATTTGTATGGTGTCATAGTAGCTTAATTATTTATCGAACTAATTATCCTGGATAGCACATTGTACATGAACACCGGATCTGCCGCCTCCGTCCAACTCAGTTGCATTCATAGACGTATGCCATGCTGTCACATCTGTGGCTGTGACTGGATAACTGGGGGTCGTTTCACTAAACTCCGTACGACTAAAATGTTCGTAAGTGCAAAATTATGATAGTCTGTAAATTTCATATTAACAATGTTTTCTTGTAAACAATTATTGGATTTACATTCATTGAGCATAGGCTGCATATGCAGCCTATGCTCAATAAATGTAAATCCATCAATTGAAAGTTCCAGACGATCCTAAATTTGCACTTACGAACATTTTAGTCTTACGAAGTTTAGTGAAACGGGCCCCTGGGGCTTATGGAGTTGTGACCAGTGTAGTTCCTGATCAAATAGCACACTCCCGTTGCCTGATCACCATTTATATTGCATGACGGATGTTTCATTGATGGAATAGCGAACATTGCAGATCCTGATCAGACTGTAAGGGTTTACACTGGTCGCAAAACCCACACGCCCAATTTCTCCAGTCGCAGTTACATATGACCAAAGCATCAACAGTAGCACATATACTATCCACCTTGACAAAAAGGGGCATTTTGTTACCTCCATTCGATAGTCAATAGTACATGAGAATTCGTGTATGCGCAGGTGAATCTGGGAATACTCTGACCTCAGATCAGTAAACGTGTTGCTTCGTGGTAGCGAGTCGTATAGTGTTACACAATTGTGTAGAATTCTAGCAGCATATTTATCAATGAAGTAGTAAAAAGGTGTCTGAGCCTAGAGCGACCCAGGGCCACTTGCAAGTCGAAGGTCAAAGGATCAAATGGTAGTGTCCACTAGTTTTCACCATGTTCATAGACAAGCTTTTCGCAAAATAGTATAAGCTGAATGAGCTTTTAAAATAGACCACAAACCCACTGTGTGTGTATGTGCAACAGTGGGTTTGTGGTTTATTCAGCACCATCCAATTTTCACTGACAGTTTTAATTAAATAATACATATATGTCCTTTGCAGGTGGCACCACACTGATAAATATTTTATGAGAGAACAAATAGTGGAAATTAGAGTGTCTGTCCTTCACGCGAGATCACAACAAGTGTAGGCTAATTGACAACCTACAGTGTCCTAATAGTGTGCACACGTGCATGCAGAACTACGTGTATGTAAGTCAATCACGTCTAGTGGAAAAGAAATAGAGACCGAACAAGATACCCAAATGAGATTGACCCATGAACCCATATGTAAATTAAGAAACCAAATAACGCAATACATCATGATAAACACATATGCCATGGCACGCGCACAACCTTGGTCGATGCGCCTTCAAAACGCGGCACAAACATATGCACTCCACGACCAGCGGTGTGCAGTCCCAAGAGCACAACAACAGTTGAATTACATAGAAATAGAACACATGCAACAAAAATGCCCCACAACAAATATTCCCAATGAAATACATGTACCGAAAAATAATATTATCGGCAGAAAAAATAAAATCACAATGAAGTATACGCACAGTACAACACCAAAGGAGACCCATGAACCCACGTACAGGGGAAACGTACGCAACACATCATGATAAACACAGGATACGTGCACAGAGGTGGTCGATGCACCTTCAACATGGCACAAACCTGGGGGCCGTTTCACTAAACTTTGTACGACTAAACTGTTCGTAAGTGCTAATCGAGGATCGTCTGGAAATTTCAATTGATGGATTTACATTTATTGAGCATAGGCTGCATATGCAGCCTATGCTCAATACATGTAAATCCAATAATTGTGTTTACAATAAAACAGTGTAAATGTGAAATGTATACAGACTATCATAATTTTGCACTTACGGACTTTTAAATAGTAGTACGAAGTTTAGTGAAACGGGCCCCAGCGCTCCACGACCAGCGATGGGCTGTTCCAAAAGGAAAGTAACTGTACGTGAAATACATAAAAACAAATGCAACGAAAGCCCCATAACAACTATTCCCCCAATGCATTACCGAGAAAAGAACCGTCATAACAGGAAAACAAATTACAATGAAGTACAGTACAGCTATATAATAAAAGAACGAAAAATGACGACACAAAACTCAAGCCACAAAAGAAGGGACACTATGACGGGCTCCGTCACCAGTTCTACCGGACAGACTCGATACAAAATAAAGAAACTTGGAAACTGTGGTTGGAAATAATTTTAAATTGGGTACGAACAGGATGTCCCTGGTACAAACCTATTTGGTACGAACAAACTCGGAACGAGATGACTCGGACCTAGCAGTTAAATTTACTCTGACACCTGTTCCGGTTCCCAAAAAATGCAAAGCAAATATCACCCAGGAAGATAAAAGGTGTGCTTATATTGTATTGATCATTACCATTTACAGTGCATCAAAATTTGCATGTTTAATATTGTGACATGTGTCATTAAATTGAAATGACACGTGATATGTATGCAAAAATGTTGCAATTTCTATGTCGAACAATTGTGTTAGGTAAAATAACTACCTGTTAACTTTGTCCTATGATGAAGGTCAGAACACACCAAATAATTTTACTATACAATTTAACCTAATTCCATCAACTAAGGCCACTCTCTCATACTTTCATAATTTGTATGGATTCTGTGGGACCCACTTGTACATGACTATGACTACTGTCATTTCGGCTACTTCTGCACATCGGCTAATGCACAATTCACTTAAAGTTTAGCCTTGCGTATATCATAATAAAATATGTGGATTTCGGAATGAACAAGCTGATTAATTGCTACACTTTGGCACAATTTTATCACATTCAAATAGTTTGCCTTTGGTCAAAAGTTATTCCGAATATAGTCAAAATATGTAAAATCCTTTCGACACTGCTGTGGAAGTCGTAAGATGTCGAATCCAGAGGTTCCTATTGTAATCACTGTTCAAATAGTTTCCTCTTTCTAGCACCAAAAACACGATTTTCGACACGACATGAAATTACGCGACACCACCTATCAGGAACTAGACTGGTGACATATGTCATATAACAAAAACGTTCTACTTTCACTTTCATTTCAGCTACACATTTAATTTTAATTTATTGAGTAAATGATGCCGAAATATTTATTTAAATTAATATCTAATTATTTAAAAATACTTTGTTTAATTCATAATACAAATAATCTAGAGATAATTATTATCCTTATTCAAACTCAAGACACGTTTCCTTTGTGAAGTGTATTGTAAGGTAGATGCTGTGTAATTATCAAAAAATTGCTAGCACCTCTTTGGAAAGTTTGGATTTCCGCGCGAATTGTTTTACTAAATTCATTATAGATTAGTTGATTTTTTGTCGCGCTCTTGCGGAAAGAGCGATATATAGTCGGCACTTTGGCGTACGTACGTACGTACGTGTGTCCGGTTAAAGTTTTTGGTTAAGTTGTTTGGTTAAAGTTTTTGGTTAAGTTCTTTGGTTAAAGTTTTTCGTTAAAGTTTTTTCGTTATACTATATCTCTGCAACTGCTTTGCCCATTACCTTGAAACTTCACATGGGTGTTTATCATCATCTATATTTTCATTCTACCCCCCTCCCGTGCGGCCCCTGTGCCCAATGTCAAGGTCAAATTACTTTGACGTTTTTGGTTAAAAAAAAATTTGCGCCCGCTTGCCGAAAGCGCGATATAGTCGGCACATGTGTCCGGTTAAAGTTTTTGGTTAATTTTTTGGTTAAAGTTTTTCGTTAGCCGAATTACAGGATTACGACAGCGTACTGAACCCCCTACAGTAGTCCACAAAAAAAAGTGAATGCGCAAGTGATTAGAATTTATCGATTAAAAGTCACTAGCCGTGACTTCATGACCGTCTTGATATACAGTCATGATGGCTTACTCTTGTAAAGTGGCATTTTCACTGTGGAATTTTTAAAAACAGTGATAAAGTATCGAATTTACATATTTTTAAATTAAATAACTTGTGGGTTATTTCAATATGCATGTAAATAGTAGTTGTGAAATATTTTAAGCGTTTATTGTTTATCGAAATAAAAAAAATCATTTTTATTGACAAAATTCATGAATATCCTAGAAAAAAACATGTTTTGTCTTATTTAGCAAATTAACTGTTCAACTAAGAAACCTACCTGTCATGATGTCACTGGATAGTTCTGCTTCAAGTTTAATACCAATTTTGCGATGCTGATCCAGTATGCTGTTTGCTCTTTTGTTTACACAACCAGATGCGCAGCATTAGCAGAAAAAAAAATTGACTTTTAATACCAATTTTGCGATGCTGATCCAGTATGCTGTTCGCCCTTTTGTTTACACAACCAGATGCGCAGCATTAGCAGAAAAAAATGTGACGTTGCAAACACGCATGTGATGTCATACAGCACACAATTTACTTCACTTACTGACGTTAGTTTACCTGCACAGGCGCCTTTGAACGGAGTGCTCAATATTCAGGAATTTTTTTACTCTATATGGAGATGTTAATGCAGAGTTGGAAGCAAATTAATATTGGGGAGGGCCCGGATTTTTTTTTTAATTCTAGATGGCATTTCCTACGTTCTGCTGCATTTAAGAGACAACATTAGTAGGTATCTCGTACACATTTTTTACCCAAATCACGATCACGTCCCGATCCCAAACTCACAGCAAAAAAAAATATAAAAAATTGAGGCGGCGGCGGTTGCCGCCCCGGTTCCGACGCCTCTGTAATGAACATTATATTTGTTTGGTAAGCCTTAGGGGCGCAGAATTGTAACCCAAATTCTCGTCGGTAACACAGGGCGACTTACAGCTACATGTAGTTGTGCAATCTACTCCCGTACCGTCCGTAGGCAGAGTTACGATTCCACTCATAGGATTCCTCTGCAGAATAGCGAATCAGATCAACTTTCTGTCAATTCTTCCTGTGCCCGCTGGCGCAGGCAATTATTCATCTCAAAATCAGTCAAAAACATTCAAATATCACAATTTCCTTCATACTACATGTTAAAGGTACATGCCCACTCAATTGGCACAAACTGTTCTTTATATCAGAGACATCATCAGAGACATTTTCTGGCAAAATAAACATTCATTCACCATTACCCCACGTATTGATTGGCATCATTTTACATTTTAACAAAACTTTCCTCACTGTTATCAAGGGCGATAACCGTGTTTCCTTAAAATGTTAACGGACATTACTATTTATTCTCTGTATTTATTTTTTGATGGGCAATGATCATACTTTATAATCCGTCTAAAATATTATCTTTTCAGGCGACACATTTAATTAGTATAAATAATAAAAAAAAATAGCATTTGCATATGAAAATAGCCTGATACCACCGCGCGTCATTATCAGTAAAATAAATATTACTAAATGATTATATCTGTATTCCGGGCACTCGTAGCTTTTAGACCTGGTGGAATAGTGACACAATTGTTCACTTATTTAATTCCTATAAAGAACATTGTGTGCCTATTGAGTGGGCATGTACCTTTAATGGGACATTTATATCTTCAAAACAACATGTATCGGAAAAAATAAATCTCTTAAAACATTTTTATTATGCCACCGCAGCGATAGTTGTCGGTGGCATATAGTGTTTACCCTGTCCGCCCGTCTGTCTGTCTGTCAGTGCAACGTAAACATTTTCACTGTCCTACTGATCCATCCGCAGTTATGCCCCTTTTTCGACTCTGAAAATATTATTTTTTCCTTGTCCGGCGAACTACTTCTACAGTTTTTGTCTGATTTTCTTCATATTCGATATACAACCCTACCATCAAGTGCAGGAGTGCGTAACATAAACAATTTTGCTGTCCCACTGATACACCCAGAGTTATGCCCCTTTTTTTACTTTGAAAATATTTGTTTTCCTTGTCCGGCGAACTACTTCTACAGTTTTTGACCGATTCTCTTCATATTCGGTATACAGCCCTACCATCAAGTGCAGGAGTGTGTTATGTATGTGTGTCATAAATTTTTTTAACTGTACTTTTTAAACTGTACTAGCTACAGACCTGCAACTTGGTATGTAGCTTCCTTATGATGAGTAGATGCGCAAAGTTTATTTCGATTTTTGATTCGACCCCGGGGTCATGGATTATCTCCCCCTTTTCAACTTAGAAGTTTCCAAATTTGTCTTGCAAGTCGTAAAACTTTTAAACTGTACTAGCTACAGACCTGAAACTTGGTATATAGCTTCCTTATGATAATTAGATGCGCAAAGTTTATTTCAATTTTGATTTGACCCCCGGGTCATGGATTATCTCCCCCTTTTTTACTTAGAATTTTCAAATTTTCTCTTGTAACTTGTAAAACTTTTAAACCGTATTAGCTACAGACCTGAACGTTGGTATGTAGCTTCCTTATGATGAGTAGATGCGCAAAGTTTATTTTGATTGTTGATTTGACCCCGGGGTTCATGGATTATCTCCTCCTTTTAGACTTAGAATTTGGCAATTTTGCCTTGTGACTCGTAAAACTTTTAAACCATAATATATTTGTACATGTACTTATACAGGTAACACATGGGATTTAATACTAAACCCATTGACCCGGCCTTAAATGACCTTATCTGTTGATAGGCCGTTAAACCCCAATAAACAAACAAACAAAAATTAAACCATAATAGCTACACACCTGAAACTTGGCATGTAGCTTCCTTATGACGAGTTGGTGCGCAAAGTTTATTTTGATTTTTGATTCGGTCCAGGGTCATGGATTATCTCCCCTTTTGAACATGGAATTTTTCCTCGTTTATTATCAAAGCGATATGTGGGGCAATTGTGTTATACGAACACATTTTCTAGTTTGCTGCTGTCCTACCGATACATACGCAGTTATGCCCCGTTTTTGACTCTGAAAATGTTTTCCTTGTCCGGCAAACTACTACAGTTTTTGGCCGATTCTCTTCATACTCGGTATACATCCCAACCATCAAGTGCAGGAGTGTGTAACATAATAAATCTTTGCTGCTTTCCCACCGATCCATCCGCAGTTATTGTGATTGCTGTTGTATTCATGATTGCTCAACAGCGGTGGCAATTTTCTAGTTATTCAAATTAAAGTGTTGTTTTTAATAATTTGTCTGTTTTCATGTGTTAACGTAATTACGCCCCTTTAGTTTACCGACTATTATTTATAGCAATTATCATGAATAATTAGGGATTAAGGTGAATTAAAACATATATCCTTTGCTGTTTTTATACCCCCACAAACAAAGTTTGTTGGGGGTATATAGGAGTCGGCTTGTCGGTCGGTCTGTTGGAAATTCCCTTCCGCTCTATATCTTCTACACCGATGCATGGATTATCAAATGGCTTGGCACAAATGTTTTTCATGATGAGAAGGTGTGTCGCGATCAATAACCACACACCTACGTCCAAGGTCAAGGTCACAGTTGAAGGTCAAAGGTCAAACCTATCGAAATTCCCTTCCGCTCTATATCTTCTACACCGATGCATGGATTATCAAATGGCTTGGCACAAATGTTTCTCATGATGAGAAGGTGTTGCGATCAATAACCACGCACCTACGTCCAAGGTCAAGGTCACAGTTGAAGTTCAAAGGTCAAACCTATCGAAATTCCCTTCCGCTCTATATCTTCTACACCGATGCATGGATTATCAAATGGCTTGGCACAAATGTTTCTCATGATGAGAAGGTGTGTTGCGATCAATAACCACGCACCTACGTCCAAGGTCAAGGTCACAGTTGAAGGTCAAAGGTCAAACCTATTGAAATTCCCTTCCGCTCTATATCTTCTACACCGATGCATGTATTATCAAATGGCTTGGCACAAATGTTTCTCATGATGAGAAGGTGTGTCGCGATTAATAACCACGCACCTACGTCCAAGGTCAAGGTCACAGTTGAAGGTCAAAGGTCAAACCTATTGAAATTCCCTTCCGCTCTATATCTTCTACACTGATGCATGGATTATCAAATGCCTTGGCACAAATGTTTCTCAGGATGAGAAGGTGTGTCGCGATCAATAACCACGCACCTACGTTCAAGGTCACAGTTGAAGGTCAAAGGTCAAACCTATTGAAATTCCCTTCCGCTCTATATCTTCTACACCGATGCATGGATTATCACACTATGCCCAGGGTCAAGGTCACAGACTTGATGCGTTTGAAACCTTAGCGCTCGGCTAAATGGCTTATAATCAAAAATGCCTCATTTTCTTTGGCTGCCAGTGGGGGTATTCGTGTGCCGACAGGCCACACCGACAGGCCGTACCCAGAGTTACTGTGCTTTCCCCTGTAGAGTAGCGAGTCAGATCTGATTCGCATTTTAGCTGTTAATATTCACATATTTTTTTGTACATTATTTTTTAATTGAAAGAAATGTCAGTATTGTAAAAATATAATAAACTTGTAATTCAGAAATACATTTTATCATTGTAGTAGGACTAGAAAATTAAATACATGTATACATGTATTGCCTTTCCAGTAACTGGAACCCAACATAAATTTTACATTCAGCTTTTGGTTGCCACTGACTGGGTCATTTTTAGATTCTAGCTTAAATTTACATAACATGCAATCTACATCTGTAAATTTATGACAGAACTACTGAAATGTTCATTTCATAATATTGACGTCCATTTCTGTGGAATAAGTATAGGAAATGTACCATAATCAACAGCTCCAGTAAATCAGGGGGCTTTAATTTCCAGACGATCCTAAATTTACACTTATGAATATTTTAATCGTACAAAGTTTAATGAAACGGGCCTCTGATTCCTATGGAGGGCACCGTAACTCTGGGTACGGACGATACGGGAGTATTCTACAGAGTAGATTCTGACAAGTAGTACATGACCTTCAAGCAGTCCGTACTGGTTCTGCATTCATTATAGGAATGAATGACATTTTTGTGGAATTTATCGGGGATATAAACTTGGAAAAGTCGCGGGATTACTGGACGAGGCCTTAAAAAAATTAAGAAGAAAAAAAAGGAAAAAAAAAAGATTTTCTTTTTTTTTTTGATTTTTTTTCGAAAATTGTAATTTTTTTTTAAGGCCTCGTCCAGTAATCCCGCGACTTTTCCAAGTTTATATCCCCGATAAATTCCACAAAAAGGCCATTCATTCCTTATAATTCCAACATTTGAAATAAATTCATCAAGAAAATGTGTTTATTTTCCGTTTTCTTAAGAATTATTTTAACTTCGCCTCACGGTTACCGAAAGTAGTTCGGCGTGGGAGTTTACTGGGATATAAATTTTGGACAGAGACTTGCTACAGGCCAATCAAATGTTAAGGAATTGTGTAAATATTTTTGTGCTGGAATTATTAATCAATACAATTTAATCTTAAGAAAGAAAAATTCAACCGTGTCATGTCCCCCAATATTGTTTACATTATTTTGCCACGGAAACTCTGTTTTCATCACATGACCAAGTGGTTCAGTGTTTTCTTTGTATCCTTTTATGCGCAAAACCAAAGTTAGTACACATGTTTATTACGGCACTTGGAAGAACCCTATTGGTTCTCAGTGCGCTATATACCCTTGTTGACTGGCCATGCCTCGACGGGCGTATATTGTGACCGTCAGCACTCTTGTTTCATTCTGCACTGGTTTGTCACGTAACGTAGTTTCAATTCCAGCCGATAACTTTATGGGTCACCACCAGAGCGGTCAGAGGATATTATAGGAATGAATGGCCTTTTTGTGGAATTTATCGGGGTATAAACTTGGAAAAGTCGCGGGAATACTGGACGAAGGCCGGAAGGCCTCGTCCAGTATTCCCGCGACTTTTCCAAGTTTATATCCCCGATAAATTCCACGAAAAGGCCATTCATTCCTTATAATTCCAGCATTTGAAATAAATTCATCAAGAAAATGTGTTTATTTTCCGTTTTCTTAAGAATTATTTTAACTGCGCCTGACGGTTATGGAAAGTAGTTCGGCATGGAGTTTACTGGGATATAAATTCTGGACAGAGACTTGCTACGGACCAATCAAATGTTAGGGAATTGTGTAAATATTTTTGTGCTGGAATTATTGTACATGCTGCAGAATGGCGCACTTGTATAAGAGGGACATGAAGTCGAGTATATCTCGGCTGCCCGAGGAGGTGCAGGCCTACATACTGAGTCGTTTAGACGGGGCATCCGCAGCCACGGCCAAACGTGTCAGCAAACTCTGGAATGAGCTCATCACAGGTCAGGCTGCAAGCAACTGGACATTTTCAATTTGTTTTTGTCGCACCTGCTTTAGCAGAAGGCGAAATCTTGTAACATTTCAAAGCTCCAGATAAGGTGCATATTGGCGTATTTTACGCAATTATTTTAGCTGAATACACATTGATTATAAAAGTGGGAGTTTTTCCCTATTTAGTAATGAAAAAAATCAATAATCGATTTGTAAAAGTAAAAAACGCAATGATTTTAAAATCAGGGGGTATAGTACGCTTTAGACACAAAGCTTATCTAGAGCTGTGACATTCATATCGTGGATTATTTCGCAGACAATTGGAATAAGAAAAATTGGATTTCAGCATTTTTTGACAAAATTTTGTGGGAGAATTGATATATTACCGGTATGTATATTTGCATCAGATTTTTCTAAATTATGTGAGATTCTATCACATATCACTGTTTGTATAATACAGGCGAAATACAATTAAAATAGTGGTAACACGTCTCCAAACTAGACACTCCGAAAACATGTGTTTGCGTAAGTTTGGCAGGTTTCACAGTAATCTTTCTAAAATAAAATACTGGCTAATCACGTTTGCAAAGCTCACACACATGTATTGGAGTGTTCATATACTTCCATTACAGAGGAAGCTCTATATATGTGTCTGTGACTGGAGAAATGGGGCTTATGGGATTTGTCACGTGACCAGTGTAGCTCCTGATTGAATAGCACACTCGGAAGCCTGATAACGATCTATATTGCTTGTTAGATGCATGACGGGTGTTTCATTCAATTTAATTTGATGGCATGGTGAACATTGCAGATGCTAATCAGACTGTGCGACAGGCTGATCTGGATCTACAGTGGTCGCAAAACCCAGACCCGTAAGCCCCATTTCTCCAGTCACGGCCACATATCATACTCGTATCCTGGGGACTTCCACCGGACCTTACGACATTTGCCACCATCCAGATGGAAATTGTCCCCTGTGTGAGCTCTGGGCACAACAGTGTTTCAGAGCTCCAGATAAGCTGAGTATTTGCGCAAATACCCAATTAAAATTGCCGAAAAACCCAATTGAAATCCAAAGTAGCGAGTATCAAAAAGCAATAACAATTTTGTGGTACCTTTATCATGCTGCAGAAAACAATAAAAATACCACAAATATAGCATATTTTTCTTATTTTCCATGAAAACACATCTTGGTATTTCATTAGAATTGTCTCCAAGGAGACAATTCTAATGCAATGCCAAGATATGTTTTCATTTCAAAGCAAACAAATTCAATAATTGTTGTCTGTTGATGTGTAAACAGTAGGGAGATTTTACCCAATTAAAATTTTGAAATACCCAATTGCTTCAGAAATGATGGAGTGAAAATACTCAATTAGTAATTCCTTATCTGGAGCCCTGCATCATAGTCCCATATCGCAAAATTCTAGTATATTTTCAAAACGATCAAGGTCGCAAATATATCGTAAAGTAACAATTCTCAGCTGGTGATACATAATTTGCTGAAATCCTTTTTAACACCCCTCGTATATATTTGTTTAACACTCCACGTACGTACTTGTTAACACCCCTCGTATATATTTGTTTAACACCCCACGTACGTACTTGTTAACACCCCTCGTATATATTTGTTTAACACTCCACGTACATACTTGTTAACACACCTCGTCTATATTTGTTTAACACCCCACGTACGTACTTGTTAACACACCTCGTATATATTTGTTTAACATCCCACGTACGTACTTGTTAACACACCTCGTATATATTTGTTTAACACTCCACGTACGTACTTGTTAACACACCTCGTATATATTTGTTTAACACCCCACGTACGTACTTGTTAACACACCTCGTATGTATTTGTTTAACACTCCACGTACGTACCTGTTAACACCCCTCATATATATTTGTTTAACACCCCACGTACACCCCTCGTATATATTTGTTTAACACCCCACGTACGTACTTGTTAACACCCCTCATATATATTTGTTTAACACCCCACGTACATACTTGTTCATACCCCTCGTATATATTTGTTTAACACTCCACGTACGTACTTGTTAACACCCCTCGTGTATATTTGTTTAACACCCCACGTACGTACTTGTTAACACCCCTCGTATATATTTGTTTAACACCCCACGTACGTACTTGTTAACACCCCTCGTATATATTTGTTTAACACTCCACGTACGTACTTGTTAACACACCTCGTATATATTTGTTTAACACCCCACGTACGTACTTGTTAACACACCTCGTATATATTTGTTTAACACCCCACGTACACCCCTCGTATATATTTGTTTAACACCCCACGTACGTACTTGTTAACACCCCTCGTATATATTTGTTTAACACCCCACGTACATACTTGTTCACACCCCTGTATATTTGTTTAACACTCCACGTACGTACTTGTTAACACACCTCGTATATATTTGTTTAACACCCCACGTACACCCCTCGTATATATTTGTTTAACACCCCACGTACGTACTTGTTAACACCCCTCGTATATATTTGTTTAACACCCCACATACATACTTGTTCACACCCCTCGTATATATTTGTTTAACACTCCACGTACGTACTTGTTAACACACCTCGTATATATTTGTTTAACACCCCACGTACACCCCTCGTATATATTGTTTTAACACACGTACGTATTGTTAACACCCCTTGTATATATTTGTTTAACACCCCACATACATACTTGTTCACACCCCTCGTATATATTTGTTTAACACTCCACGTACGTACTTGTTAACACCCCTCGTATATATTTGTTTAACACCCCACGTACGTACTTGTTAACACCCCTCGTATATATTTGTTTAACACCCCACGTACGTACTTGTTAACACCCCTCGTATATATTTGTTTACCCCAACGCACGTTACGTACTTGTTAACACACTGATTTATATTTGTTTAACACACGTACAGTTACTTGTTACACCCCTCGTATAATATTGTTACAACACCCCACGTACGTACTTGTTAACACCCTCGTATATATTTGTTACCCCACGTACGTACTTGTTAACACCCCTCGTATATATTTGTATCACAGCGTACGTACTTGTTAACACTTTCGTAGTATTATGTTTATACCCACGTACATACCTGTTAACACCCCTCGTTTATATTTGTTTAACACCCCACTTACGTATTGTTAACACCCCTCGTATGTTTGTTTAAACAAACCCCACGTACGTACTTGTTTAACAACCCCTCTTATAATTTGGTTTAACACCCCACGTACGTACTTGTTTAACACCCCTCGTATATATTTGTTTAAACACCCCCACGTACGTACTGTTAACACCCCTCGTATATATTGTTTTTAACACCCCACGTACGTAACTGTTACACCCCTCGTATATTTTTATTTGAACACCCACGTACGTACTTGTTAAAACACCCCTCTAGTATATATTTGTTTAAACCACTCCACTACGTACTGTTAACACCCCACGTATATATTTGTTTAACACCCCACCGACGTACTTGTTAACATCCCCCGGGGGGGGGTCTTGTTTAACACCCCTCGATATGTTTTTTTAACACCCACGTAGCGTACGTTAATTTCACCCCTCGTATATATTTGTTTTAACAACCCCAACGTACGTAGTACTGTTAACACCCACTACCCCCTCGTTATATATTTGTTTAACACCCCACGTTCGTACTTGTTTTAACACCCCTCGTATATATTTGTTTAACACCCCACGTACGTAATGTAACACCCCTGGATATATTTGGTTTAACACCCCACGTACGTTACCTGTTAACACCCCTGATATATTTGTTTAACACCCCACGTACGTACTGTTAACACCCCTGTATATATTTGTTTTAACCCCACGTAATTTACCTGTTAACCACTTTAAATTTATTTGTTTTACCCCACGTACGCCCCCCCCCCCCCCCCCCCCCCCCCCCCCCCCCCACCCCCCCCCCCCCCCCCCCCCCCCCCACCCTATTGTTAACACCCCTTGTATTATATTAGTTTTTTAACCCCACGTTTACGTACTTGTTAACACCCCTTTGTTATATTATTTGGTTAACAACCCCACGTACGTTTACTTGTTTTTTAACACCCTTCGTATATACTAACACCCTTCGTACATAACTTTTTTACCCTTCGTATATACTTTTTACTTTTTAACACCCTCGTATATACTTTTTAACACCCCTCGTATATACTTTTTTAACACCCTTCATATATACCTTTTCAACACAAGGTCCGAAGGTACAAAATCACATGGCGTGTCTCATATATACTTTGTGAACACTTCTCATATGCCCATTGTACAGGCCTCGAGACGTGCCTCCATTTCTGGCTGTGGTGCTGCCTGAAGGAGATACCAACGTCCACCCTTGTCGAGTTGACTCGCCTCATGCAGCTGTGTGGGGGCAGGGAGACTACTCTGTGTGAACTGGCCAAGGACTGGAGCACCAGCCTCGGGTGTAAGCTCCCTTGGATGTTCTGGAGGGAGGTGTATGCAGAGCACCACAGGTTTGTTGGATCATATGCTGATGGTTTGCGATGCGTGCCATGCGATCATTGTGGTCATTTATGTCGAAAAAATTGAAAATTTCTCATGCCATAACTTATGTTACTGGATGGCTTACTTCAATATTTGCAAACTTGATACATGTAACATTCGTCACACTCAAGCAGCCATTAACACGACCTTGGTCTTTTTGACCTTCACAAGGTCGTTGAACACTTAGCCAGTCAAGTATAGACATAGCCACGTTTTACAAACATAATATCTTGTTGTGAGATGGTGTATGATCAAGGCCCATGTTTTGAAACGTTCTCTAAATTTGTGCGGTACGGCAGTTTGGTTGGTCGAGAAATGTCATAAGCCCCATTTCTCCAGTCACACTCAAGCAACCATTAACACGACTTTGGTCTTTTTGATCTTCACAAGGCCGTTGAACACTTAGCCAGTCAAGTATAGACATAGCCACGTTTTACAAACATAATGTCTTGTTGTGAGATGGTGTATGATCAAGGCCCATGTTTTGAAACGTTTTCTAAATTTGTGCGGTTTGTACGGAAGTTTGGTTAGTCAAGAAATGTCATAAGCCCCATTTCTCCAGTTAAAGCCACATCATGTATTTTACAAATGTTGTTTCATCAGGGGCGCGTTTCACTAAACTTTGTACGACTAAAATGTTCATAAGTGCAAATTATGATAGTCTCTAAATATCACATTAACAACGATTAATGGATTTACATTTATTGAGCAGCCTATGTTCTAATAAATGTAAATCCATCAATTGAAATTTCCAGACGATCCTAAATTTGCACTTACCGTACAAACATTTTAGTCATACAAAGTTTAATGAAACGGCCCCCAGCTCTGTAAGTCTTCCCCAAAAATCTGTACATTAAAATGTTAACTAAAACATAAAGTGTTTAACATCATATGTTTGACAGGTGTCGCTTCATCAGCTCGCGCAATGAGAAGCAGACAGTCCTTCATTACTTCCCGCTCAATGGTGAGGTGAGCTGTCTTCATGTTCAAGGTATGCTTATACACATTTACACATTACTGTCTGTTTCACGAAAGCTGCCCAAATTTTACGGCTATATAGACAATTCAAAAACAATATTTATTTCGATAATATTAAATTAAAGGAAAATTTAAGAATGAGCCTTCTTTTTATTTGTGAAATTTGGTCAAATATTGTTTTTAATGCGAAAAATAAATATTTCCCCATGTTAAATCCCCATAGACATCTTCACATATTTAACCACAGGTGATTCTACCGTATTTATTCTAACAGTAGTCCCCTCTCTAATAGTAGCCCCCTCCCATATTTGTGTTCTAAATATGTTATTTTCACATACTTTCACACCTTTGTATGTTAAAATAACATATGTTGATTTTATTTTCCGCATTTTGATCCCCACGAATTGCATAGCCCGGGGGGCGTTTATTAGAATAAATACGGTACGTATATTGTATTGCAGATAACATCATCTTCTCTGGCCACGAGAGTGGGGTGGTGATGAGCTGGATGAATATTGAAGCGGAGATGAACTGCGACGTGATATACCGCCACAAACGCCGGGTCACCAGTATAGCTGGCCTCGACATGGGTGCGTACATGGGGGCGGCTGATTCTACACTGCTGTGCCGTGGGTGGCAGGTGGGAGCATGCGATGGGTAGTTTAACGATCAGGATTCATTCTTAACAGAATCCCGACCGGAGACCTGGTTTGGCCCTCATGTACGTCTTTGGCTTTCTTGTATGTGAGAGTTGAATCTGGTTATAGCCCTTATATGAGTAATATGGTTTATCGTAATCCTATTACTTTTAGGGAAAGGGGCCGAGTGACTTTGGTGTGGTATGGACCTGGCACCAGGTCAGGTTATTCTAATTTCAGAGCTGAACATATTTTTTTTTTTTTCGATGTAAATATTCCGTTCTGATTTTGGGTTTTCCCCGCAGCAGATTAAATGCGGGACCGAACCCGTTGGCCTGGCCTTAAATAACATTGGCTGTTTTAAACACCAACAAAGAAACAAACACTGTTGTGCCCAGAGCTTGTACAGGGGACAATTTCCATCTGAAAATAGAATTATAATATGTAATACGGTTTTAACACCGTTATCACATCACTGATATTAGCCGATATTTATGTCGAAAACAAAATGCAATATTTTCCAGCAGGATTCACTTCTCGGAGCTCCAGTTAAGGTGCGTAATTTTATCAATTCGAGGTGAAATTTTGTCATTTCTTCTCCATAAAAAATGGCAAGTTGGGAGTGCTTTAGAATCGTCTCATTGAGATGATTCTAAAGCACTCACAACCTGCCATTTTTTATGGAGAAATAAGAAAGTTACCTCCAAATTATGCACCTTAACTGGAGCTCGGACTTGTGTCCATTCTCGAGGTCATTTGCAGAGAAAAAATAAAAGCAATATTGGTATAATATCGTGATACCCAATATATTAAAGGTAACTCCAAAGCCAGGCTCATATATAGCTGCTTAGCACGTTCTACCATGTTGCGGGGATGGGGTGTGGCCTAGGGGATAGAACACCTGACTTCCAATCCAGAGGTTGTGGGTTCAAACCTCACATTGGCATCACATATACTTTCATAGTATTTCCATCCCACTGGGCTGTCGGATGAGACTGTGGTCCCGTCTCTATATGACCTTAGCTGTTGCTGGGACGTTAAACCCTTTCACTGTTCATTTTGCCCATATATGTACATGTATGTTTCATTATGGCTGAATGGACGTTGACCATTTCACCACTACATATATCATTCTCAACCTTTACAAACAGTGCTGATCCAGATGAGCCGGCTCGTAACGAGCCGTCTCATCAGGATCTGCACTCTTTGCAGATTACTTTTCTGAAGTATTACAAAATTACCATTTTTCTGCTAAATTGGATTAGTCTGGAAATAAACATAGAAGTGTCTATAAATGTTGCCCCTGGTTGATAGCCACTTTCAATCCATTGATTGATGCACATGCAGGGCTCCAGATAAGGAATTAGTACTTGAGTATTGTCACTCCATCATTTCTGAAGCAATTGGGTATTTCAAAAGTTTAATTGTGTAAAATAAAATCTCGCTACTGTTTACACATCAGCAAACCGCACTTATTGAATAGTTACTTCTGAATGAAAACACATCTTGGTATTTCATTAGAATTGTCTCCTTGGACTATTCTAATGAAATACCAAGATGTGTTTTCATGGAAAAATAAGAAAATATTCTATATTTGTGGTCTGTTTATTGTTTTCTGTAGCATGATAAAGATACCACAAATTTTTCATTGCTTTTTGATACTCACTAATTTCAATTGGGCTTTTGGGAATTTTAATTGGGTATTTACGCAAATACGCAACTTATCTGGAGCTCTGCACATGTGTGTGCAGTAACGACGTCGGACAAGATCCTGAATGGGGAGATGAGTAACTTGATCGTGAGCTCGTCAAGGGACACAACTCTGAAGTTACACAACATCGACACGGAGGAAACTACGACCATCAACGAGTACAGCAAACAGGTCAACTCTGTCAGGTAGGATTGAATTGCCACGACGATATTGGGAATTTGTATATCCTCTTCGATGCAAAACGATATGCCATTCTCGGGGCCGTTTCATTAAACTTTGTACGACTAAAATGTTTGTAAGTGCAGAATTATGATAGTCTGTAAATTTCACATTAAGACTGTTTCTTGTAAACAATTATTGGATTTACATGTATTGAGCAGAGGCTGCATATGCATCCTATGCTCAATAAATGTAAATTCATCAATTGAAATGTCCAGACGATTCTAAATTTGCACTTACGAACATTTTAGTCGTACGAAGCTTAAGTGAAACGGGCCCCAGTATGTGCATTCAGTAGAACGACCATCATTGAATGCAGCAAACGGGTCAACTCTGTCAGGTAGATAGAAATGCCACGGCGATATCCGGATTCTTATCTCATTTTCCATGTCAGACATGTATGGATATACAGGATCCTACATGCGTTATAGGAATGAATGGCCTTTTTGTGGAATTTATTGGGGTATAAACTTGGAAAAGTCGCAGGAATACTGGACGAAGTGATAACAAATTACAATTTTCGAAAACAAAAAAAAAAAAACAAAAAAAAAATATTTTTTTTTTATTTCTTTTTTGAAAATTGTAATTTTTTAAGGCCTCGTCCAGTATTCCCGCGACTTTTCCAAGTTTATATCCCCGATAAATTCAACAAAAAGGCTGTTCATTCCTTATAATTCCAGCATTTGAAATAAATTCATCAAGAAAATGTGTTTATTTTCCGTTTTCTTAAGAATTATTTTACCTGCATCTCACGGTTACGGAAAGTAGTTTGGCGTGGGAGTTTAATGGGATATAAATTTTGGACAGAGACATGTAAGGGTGAATATGATATTTATTAAACAAGTTTACTGATTTCATAAGAAACGAGGCTATGCCGAGTTTCTTATGAAATCTGTCGACAAGTTTAATAATTTGAACATTTATTACACTAGTGTATTCTGATTTTTACTACACCCGTGTTATTACACTGTGAAAGTCCATGCCATGTCCATACATTAGTTGTGACCCATATGTGATAGTAAGTGGGCCATATAATTGCTCCTGCTATTGAAGTTCCGTCTGTCTGTACTAACATCCATCCGCCTAAAATATTTTCTAAAATAGTTTTTCCACTCTGCCATATATGAAGTGGACATCCAGAGCTCCAGTTAAGGTGCGTAATATGGATGTAAATTTCTTATTTCTCCATCAAAAATGGCAAGTTGGGAGTGCTTTAGAATCGTCTCAATGAGACGATTCTAAAGAACTCCCAACTTGCCATTTTTGATGAAGAAATAACAAAATTTCACCCCAAGTTTGTCAAATTACGCACCTTAACTGGAGCTCTGGACATCTATGACACACTCACTGCATAATTATGATGATAATCTGCACTTGGCGCACATGTTGAAATACCCATTTTCTCAAGTGTTGTAAGTTTGTCAGTGGGCGGCCATGTTTGCAGATCGTGGGACAACCAGTTTGTGGCAGCAGCGAACGGTACCAAGCATCTAGTCCATGGGCAGCCTGTCTGGACCATCACGGACCAATCAGAACCCAGTGCTGTGGTCACGTGTCAGCTGACCAGCCAATCAACAGGTGATATGAAGGCTGTTGCATTCTGGGATAATACTGTAAGTTTTGTCATGGATAGCAGGGTTCACCTGGTTGCAGTACATAATGGCATCATGTTTTACATCTACAGCTCATCAGAACTATGTTGAGTAGCATTTAAGTGATTGTTTTTATCAAAAAAATTAAAAAGAAAACCTATTGTTCAGGGGTGTAAATTTTCCTCTCTTTTTTTAATAATAATAAGTGCTGGATTTTGTTGAAACTGACCAAAATTTACACCTTTGTTGAGGGTGTGACTGGGTTTCCTCTTTTTTATCGCAATTTTTACTAATTTCCTCCGTTAACCCTTACTACGCTGAATTAAATGTTGTCGTCTGCTGGAAATGTTTTATTTTCAATATTTCTCGACAAAAACCTGGTTTCGACAGCACATGAGAATCGTCTCCAGTGGAACGATTCTCGTGTGCTGTCAAAACCAGTTTTTTGTTAAGAAATAAAGCAAAAATGAAAAACAGCAGACGGCAATTTCCGTCAACAGCGTAGGAAGGGTTAAGCACCATTCCATTCCATTATTTTCTCACAATGTGCTGCACACACCCCTGATTGTTATATTGTTAAAATGCTATTGAGCCATTAAATCTCACAGCCAGCACTGGTTGTTTGGCTGGTCTTTTGGCGAGACACTTCCATCCTTGTCATTTTTTAACGTGACTAAAACGGTGATTGTGTGCATCACATGTAAAGGAGAATCTGAGCGTGTTAATAACTGGAGGACTATCTGAAAAGAGTTATGCCACTTTTGAACCATTTGTGGCTGTGACTGGAGAAATGAGACTTACGGGTTTTGTGACCAGTGTAGATCCAGATCATCGTGTGCATCGCTGATTAGGATCTGCACTGTTCGCCATTCCATCAAAGAAACATCCATCATGCTTCTAACAAGCAATGTATATCAATATCAGGCTACATGAGCATGCTATTTGATCAGGGGCTACGCTGGTCACAAGTCCCATAAGCCCCATTTCTCCAGTCACGGCCACATTTTACTCCGTACATATATCCTTTCTTCACTGTCATCAAATAGGTTGACACTAGAGACCTTGTAAAATTTGCAAACAGCAGAGCTCCAGTTAAGGTGCGTAATTTGGAGGTAAATTTCTTATTTCTCCATCAAAAATGGCACGTTGGGAGTGCTTTAGAATCGTCTCAATGAGACGATTCTAAAGGACTCCCAACTTGCCATTTTTGATGAAGAAATAACAAAATTTCACCCCAAGTTGGTCAAATTACGCACCTTAACTGGAGCTCTGAAACAGTGTAGATCATAATGAGCTGGCGTGTAATGGGCCGTCTCATCAAGATCTGTAGCCTATTTCATCAACATTGCAAAGTATACTTATCTAGCAAAGTATACTTTGAGGGAGTAATCATTTATTTTTCCCGAAATGCATTACGTCATATACTACTAAAGACTGCATATATTTGATGATTAAAAGTATGCAGAATTATTATACTGAATTTATTACATTATCACAGCCAAAATGGCTGTGATAATGTAATAAATTCAGTATAATAATAATTAATAAATTTATTCTTAAATTGAAAATTTCTCCCTCAAAGTATACTTTGCTAGAAAAGTATACTTTGCAATTTTGATGAAATCGGCTACTGTACCATTTGTAGATATTCTTTTTAATTTTTGCAAAATGACCCCATTTTGTGCATAATGTAACCGTCTCATCCTTAACATGAATTTGTCCATGTTATTTACGTGCGAGTGAACATGTTAACATTTTCAACCCTAAGTAACTGGAATGGGTTGTGATATGTTAATTTTCCGACCAATCCAATCATCACAAAATGTTTGTAAGACTGTCCATTTATAAAAAGGGACATGTTTTTTTCTAACAATATACCTGCAAAAAGTACAGATTCTAATGAGATGGCTCGTTGCGAGCTGGCTCATTTTGATCTACACTGTTTGCAAAAATCACAAAATAGGTCTGTAGAGTTGAATAAGTTAAACAATAATCCAATCCATTCTGTTGTGGCCTAGTGTTTAGAACAGCTGACTTCTAATCCGGAGGTTATGGGTTCAAACATCGCCTAGGGCATTAAAAATACTTTCATTATAGGAATGAATGGCCTTTTTGTGGAATTTATCGGGGTATAAACTTGGAAAAGTCGCGGGAATACTGGACGAAGGTCGGAAGGCCTCGTCCAGTATTCCCGCGACTTTTCCAAGTTTATATCCCCGTTAAGTTCCACAAAAAGGCCATTCATTCCTTATAATTCCAGCATTTGAAATAAATTCATCAAGAAAATGTGTTTATTTTCCGTTTTCTTAAGAATTATTTTAACTGCGCCTCACGGTTATGGAAAGTAGTTCGGCGTTGGAGTTTACTGGGATATAAATTTTGGACAGAAACTTGCTACGGGCCAATCAAATGTTAGGGAATTGTGTAAATATTGTTGTGCTGGAATTATAGTATATGTATTTCCATCGCTAGTCTGTTTGATGAGACTTTAAATTGTGGTCCTGTCTCTATATGACCTTAGCTGTTGCTGGGACGTTAAACCCTTTCGCTTTCTCTATGAAACCAATCTCCACCCGCCAGGTGATATGTGGGGACGAGTTGGGTAACGTGTTCCAGTACTCGGGCTGCCGGGATTGTGGGCGCTGGGACGGGAAACCCCAGCGCGAGGAAATGGTCCACATCGCCAGTCTGGAGAGTCCAGTAAAGTCGCTGTTCCTGCATGGTAGCAGGCTCGTGTGCCTCACAGGTAATGTGGATGACCTGTTCATTCTCTTAATAGTAGTCCGTCTCTGTAATACCTGCCCCCGCCTATTTTTTCATTAACCCTTTCACCTGCAATGGATTTTGATCCATGAGGGTGGTGCGTGGGTGGGACATCATCAGCATCGTGCTTCCATATATAACAAAGAGATTTACCTTCATCTCCGATTCCAAAATTACCACTTGCAATGTTCCA
This sequence comes from Conchocele bisecta, assembly GCA_029237695.1. Classification (NCBI taxonomy): domain Eukaryota; kingdom Metazoa; phylum Mollusca; class Bivalvia; order Lucinida; family Thyasiridae; genus Conchocele; species Conchocele bisecta. Next base: position 73,299,771 of record CM055274.1, on the reverse strand, counting down.
GATAAGTTTTATATCTAAAGAGTATTATAGCCCCAGATTTCAAATTCAATGTGTATCTTACTTTTACAAATGTGTTATTGATTTCCTTCCTATTAAATAGGGAACAAATGATAAAAATTTAACAAAAATTCACTTATTTGAGCTGCAAAAAGCAAAGACTGTTTGCTCTTTGCAGCTAACTAAGTAAATGTTCAACTTTATTACAGTATTTTTAATACTCAATTTGAAAATCTTTGCATATTTTCACATTGATGTGAGTATTTTGTACCGTCCCACTTTTGATAATCAATGCGTATTCTGCTAAAGTGCGTAAAATACGCCAATATGCAGCTTACCTGGAACTCTGACTTGTGACTTGTAAGCAAACCAGTTGTACACTTTTCCACAGATTTAATTCGTACTTGGTATGTGCCAACCATTAACCCTTACTACGCTGAATTAAATGTTGTCGTCTGCTGAAAATGTTTTATTTTCAATATTTCTTGACAAAAACCTGGTTTTGACAGCACATGAGAATCGTCTCCAGTGGAGACGATTCTCATGTGGTGTCAAAACCATTTTTGTGTTAAGAATTAAAACAAAAATGAAAAACAGCAGACGGCAATTTCCGTCAACAGCGTAGGAAGGGTTAAGTGCCACTGTACGTAGTTTGAATTTTTGCTGCGCTCGCGATCCCTTTATACGGTATTGTGTTCCCTTTATGACTCGGACAATCCAACTTCATGCTTTGCCTTCTACTACTAAAGTTTTCACCCGATTTACTCCATACTGCGTATGCATGCACACAGGAATCAGCTAAAATAAATGGCGTACATCAGCAAGCGACACACCATACAACTTTTTTCGCTTTACCGACCATGCCTCGATCGGAATATATTGTGACCTCCAGCACTTTTGTAGGACTTTCTGACACATACCTTGCCTGGTGATCCTTCTGAAAAGCTACTGTCTGTTTCACTAAACCTGCCCAAATTTTACGGCCATATAAACAATGTAAAAACAATATTGTTTTCGACAATATTACATTTTATCAAAACTTGGAAATGATCTAAGAAAACAAAAGTTAGATTTTTGAAAATCAGCCCACTATTTCTGAAATTAGAAAATATATATGGGGATTTAACATGGGGAAATCTTTTCTTTTTTTTGCAATAAAATCAATATTGGACCAAATTTCACGAAATAAAAAGAAGGCTCACTCTTAAATTTTGATAAAATGTAATATTATCTGGAAAAAAAAACACATCGTTTTTGCATTGTTTATATATCCATATAGTTTGGGCAGGTTTCACGAAACTGACTGTAGTGGTGTCAGACCACCGAACACCTGTTAGTGTTGAAAGGGCACATGACACCAGATCAAGAGTATTCAATTTCAGTGCCATGACAACTGTCTCTGCTTTAACTCTTATGTTATACCTGTTGATTCCTGGGCAGGACTCCAGATAAGGAATTAGTAATTGAGTATTGTTACTCCATCATTTCTGAAGAAATTGGGTATTTCAAAATGTTAATTGGGTAAAATTAAATCACACTACTGTTTACACATCAAAAGACAGCAATTATTGAATAGTTTGTTTCGAAATGAAAACATATCTTGGCATTTCATTAGAATTGTCTCCTTGGAGACAATTCTAATGAAATACCAAGATGTGTTTTCATGGAAAAATAAGAAAAATATGCTATATTGATGGTCTGTTTATTGTTTTCTGCAGCATGATAAAGGTACCTACCACAAGTGTTCTCATTGCTTTTTGATACTCACTACTTCTGATTTCAATTGGGTTTTTGGCAATTTTAATTGGGTATTTACGCAAATACGCAGCTTATCTGGAGCTCTGCCTGGGTCACATTGACAACATGTGCAAATTGACACGATGCAGCGTCAATCTGTGACATTCTACACCTCTATATATGCAAGTTATTGTTCACATACTGGAGTTTTAAGGAATTAAATACGAGGGAGCGCTTTGCCAGAAAAATCCAATATATTCCTACTTATAGTTCAGCCAAGTGTACAATGCAATGTCCGATCCGAGTATTGATTGTCCATTTCCTGTCAAACAGTTAATTATTAAATCTGCTCATATACAACTTATTGGGGTTAAACGTTGCAATATGTGAAATAAGTGGAGAACAATGCTGCCTAGCGATTGGCTTAGAAAGTTGGACGAACTATAAATGCTGTGCATTTACATATCAGTAGCCGATTTCATCAAAATTGCAAAGTATACTTATCTAGCAAAGTACACTTTGAGGGAGTAATCATTTATTTTTTCCCGAAATGTATTATGTCATATAGAACTAACGACTGCATGTATTTGATGATTAAAAGTATGCAGAATTATTATACTGAATTTATTACATTATCACAGCCAATTTATCCTTAAATTGAAAGTTTCTCCCTCAAAGTATACTTTGCTAGATAAGTATACTTTGCAATGTTGGTGAAATATGCTACAGATCATATCTCCAGATAAGCTTTGTGTCTGAAGGGTACTATTTTAAAATCATTGCGTATTTTACTTTTACAAACGGATTATTGGTTGTCTTCATTACTAAATAGGAACAAATGATAAACAAATATATAACAAATTTAAACATTCACTTATTTGAGCAGTGTTTGCTTTTTGAAGCTCAACTAAGTGAATTTTCAACTTTATGACAGTATTTTCACTACTCAATTTGAAAATCAATGCGTATTTTCACATTGCTGTACGTATTTTGTACTCCCACTTTTGGTAATCAATGCGTATTTTGCTAAAATAATTGCGCAAAATACGCCATTACGCACCTTATCTGGAGCTCTGATCAGATATGACAATATCTGTCATCTTTGTGAAAT